>CM070873.1:257034074-257634074 GCA_036365515.1 Torymus aiolomorphi | reverse complement strand
TTGAAATACAGTTAACTGTTTGTAAAAGGCTATGTAATAAATATAATATTGTTTGAAATTTACTGCCGTTGTATTTAGAGTACAAGCTGTAAGCTATATTTTAATGATCAAGTAACAATGAAAGTTATATAACAATAACTTCTAATAATGAAAGTTATATAACAATAACTTGTAATATTCTATATGTAGAATACTTGCAAAGCATAACTATAACTTTAACTTCAAAAAAAAAAGAAAAAACAGAATGACTATTTACAGTTCCAAGACACGCACAACTAATTTCAATTTATATTGTTATGTTTCAGGTAGCAGTATGAAAGAACACTGACAGTTCATATGATTTTAGATCTGACACTATCACTGCTGTCCTTATAATACCACACTTATGTTTAACGAATAATAGGTGAACCATTATTATAAAAATTTTCTTGCCTGGCCTCGTATCTTATTATAGTAATTTCAACTTGACATATTTCAATTGGGAATGATTGTTCGATAATTATTTTTTAGTTATTTATAATAAGAACATTTAATTAGAGTTTATAAAATTCCTCATAATTTGTACGGTGTGTTTTAAATTGTTCGTATAAGTATGATTAAGGAAATTGTAAAAATTGGACAATAGATGAACTATATAGGATACGCTAGTTCATTCCAGCCTGGTGTTAGGCTGGAATAAACTAGCATATCCAATATAGTTTGTCGGATGTCCAATTTTTTCCATTTCCTACCTCATAATTTGGAGTTTATCTTCATAGCTTATAGTTTGCAAAAGGCTATGTCATAAGTATAATGTGTTTTAAATTTACTGCTGCATTTAGGTTACAAACTGTAAGCTATATTCTAATGATTAATTAGCATTTAGCAACAATGTATGGATTTCTTCTTTCGATGTAAGTTATATAACAGTAACTTAGAGGCACACGCATGTCAATAATCTTTAATATGTGAAGTTATTTTATAATTATATGTGAATTGGCCATAATAATATATGCTTTTTATTTTCTTGTACACGGAGAAAAATTTATTTGTAAACTTTACTCTTTTTATAAGAAAATTTATTATTTTTATAGTTTAGTCATGGGACACATTCGACATGTAGGATCTTTACTGTTATAAATAGTAATTTTTATAATTTTCATAGCAAATTTTATTTTTTAAAGAATAATTTTTACTACATTTGTAGCAAATTTTATTATCTGAAATAGTAATATTTATTATTTTTGCAGCAGTCATAAAAAGTACTATTTGAAATAGTAAAATTTGCTACAAAAATAATAAAAATTAATATTTAAAACAAGATAAATCCCCCATGTTGAGTATGTCCCAGCACTACTATAAAAATAATAAATTTTCTTATAAAGATTAAAGTTTAGAAATAAATTTTGCTCCGTGTAATGAATCAACTAATATTCAATCTGTTTTTGTTAGCAGTATGAAAGAATACTGACATTTCATATGACATTACATTATATAGTATAGGTATTTATAATGCATTTCACATGAAGTCAGCAGCTCAAAATTTTAAAAAATTTGTTTTTTATTTTAAGAATATAGTTATATTTATATTATGAATTATGATCCATTTGATAAAGCAGAATATTTTGCATGCGACAAAAAGCTTTATTGAGTCCTATTTAAGAGCTTTTCCAATAAGCCTCGAAGCATTGTTAGAAAACCCTGTTGAAAAGCATTCTATATTTTTAAATATCAATAGAAACCAATAATTTGTATTTCTGACCACCAGACGGATTTGAGATCTTAATGTTATTCATATATCTAATGGCATGGATCTTGTCACTAAGTTTTCTCAAAGCAGGAAAAATACATTAAACATCTATTTCCAACAATATTTTCAACAGGCCTGTAAGTAAAAATATTCATCTTTACTTTCCTAAATTTTCAATGGGAGCGGGTTACACTGTTAATAAATTCTATATGTATTTTCATATCTACTGGAAAGAAAATTTCATAAGTTATCCAGTATTATGTGTCCCAAATGATAAAGTATATTATTATAAAAAGTTTAAATCAAAGTGGTTGAAAGACAATTTAACAATTGTATATTCCGATGCCCAGACACGAACTTCTTACTCAATAATAGTCCAATATAATATGGTGTTCTTATTAAGCCCTCGCTTCATGAAATTTCATAAACTATTCAGTGAATAAGTCACAAATAAATAATTGAATTATGGATCTTAATGATTTATAAGATTGTAAATTACATAATTTATGAAATTACATGAAGCGCAGACTTAATAAGAAAACCATATTTTATTTGAAAATAATTGAGTAAGAAGTTCTTGTCTGGGCATCGGAATACACAATTGCTAAATTGTCTTTCAACTACTTTGATTTAAACTTTTTATAGTAATATACTTTTTCATTTGGCACACATAACACTCGATAACTTATGAAATTTTCTTACGAGTAGATATGAAAAATACATATAGAGTTTAATAACAGTGTAACCGGCTCCCATTGAAAATTTAGGAAAATAAAGATGAATATTTTTACTTACAAGCCTGGTGAAAATATTGTTGAAAATAGATGTTGAATGTATTTTTTCTGCTTTGAGAAACTTATTGACAAGATCTATAACATTAGATATATGAATAACATTAAAATCTCAAATCCATCTGGTTGTCAGAAATACAAATGATTGGTTTCTATTGGTATTTAAAAAATATACAATTCTTTACAAAAGAGGGTTGTTCGCCAATATTGTTTTAGTAGGGCTCATTTTTAAGGATTTTTAATAAAGAATCTGAAAAAATTTTGTGAAATAACAATTATCAGTAAACTTACAAAGCATAAACGATTTTAAAAATTTGAGCTGTTTCTTTGAAGAGCACCATCATCGCCAAGATGTCGACTTCTCGCGCTGTCGCCGAGTTTAACCGCCCGTCCCAACTATTCATGGTAGCTGCTAATAATCGAGTACACGTAGGGGCGCTCGGCTCCGGCCTCGTGTGAATTTGATATCACGGGTCGTTGTCGAGTAGCGCGAGCACGAGGCTCGTTAAACGTCGTTACTTCTTTCTCCACATTAAGCAAAATATCATCAGTGATCTTATATCTTATTGTAATGTTGCAGCTAGGTATGTATCATATCCATTAGTTATATATACTAATACCGATATAGCCTTTTTTATATATATTCCAATGATGGTTCTCGGCGAAGTTCAAATCGTATCTGCAGTAGTATGTCCATAAATAATCCAAGTTCAGGGCAGATTTTTAATTGCATCTCTACATAGATTTGTACATGGATTTTCATATGGATTTTCACATGGATTTTCATACAGATTTGCATATGACGTTTTGGAACAGATTTTCAGGTGGATTTCCATATGAGTGTCCATATGGAATCCATGTATATTTCTATATGGAAATCCCGATGGATACTTTCAATAGGGTCTATATAAAGTTCACATGAATATTGGGTGAAAATCACGTGAAATTCACCTGAGAAAACGATAACAAGAGAAAGAAGCTTTAATTTATCTGTGGTGAAGTTCACGTGAATATTGGGTGAAAATCACGTGAATTTCAGGTTAAATTCACCCGAAAATACTACGGAATATAGGTGAAATAAATGTGAAATTCGTGTGGATTCACATGTAAATCACGTGAAATTCACCTGAAAAAACGATGTCACAAGAAGGAAGCTTTAATTTATCTCCGGTGAAGTTCACGTGAGCATCGGGTGAAAATCACGTGAAATTCACCTGACGTTTTTAGAATTTTGACACGTGAAATACAGGTATAAATCACATAAAATTTGGGTGGTTTTCGCATACATTTTACACGAATTTCACGTAAAATTTAGGTGGAAATTCAGGTGATAATTCAGGTGGAAATTCAGGTGAAAACCAGGTGAAAACCAGGTGAATATTTACAACCGGGAATCACTTAGACATCCGTCCGGATTTCTGCGTGGATTTCCGCGCACCTGGATAAGCGAAACCCCGCTCGGTTTTCAGCATGGATTTTCGCGTGGATTTACACGTGGAAATCCGAACGTATTCTAGACAAGTAATAATCACTTAGATATCCGTCTGGATTTCTGCGTGGATTTCCGTGCACCTGGATAAGCGAAACCCCTCCCGGTTTTCTACATGGATTTTCGCGTGGATTACCATGTGGAAATCCGGACGTATTCTAGACAAGTAATAATCGCTAAGGTATCCGTCCGGATTTCTGCGTGGATTTCCGCGCACCTGCATAAGCGATACCACCGCCCGGTTTTCTACATGGATTTTCGCGTGGATTTCCGCGCGGACATCCAGAGATATATATATGTAGACGTACTGATCACTTCGATTTTCCGCGTGGATTTCCGTGCACCTGCATAAGCGAAACCACTGCTCGGTTTTCTAGGTGGATTGCCGCGCGGAAATCCGGACATGTATGCAGGCGTACCGATCACTTCGATTTCCGCGCGGATTTCTGCGCGAATTTCCGTCTAAATGCGTAAGCTAATAATCACCATTCTGTTTTCAGCATGGATTTCCGTGCGGAAATCCGAACATATATGAAGGCGTACTGAACATTTGGATTTCCCTACGGATATCTGCGCGGATTTCAACGCAGTTGTAGACGCGATGCGACGTGGCTTGGATTTTTACCTAGATTTCCACGTAGATTTCCAGGTGGATTTGTTGGACTGATTTCTGCATGGATTTCTCCGCGGAATTCAGTCCGAATTCCGGGCGGATTTCAGTACGGAAATCTGCTCTGATATTTTCAACCGGGGATAGATAAACTGAAAAAACAAAGATAGAAGATACAAAATCAGTGCGTAAGACAGAGACAAGAGATACGTTTTATCGGTTGAGAATCACCCGCAGGACTTGAACTCGGTTCTCCCGATTACTAGTCCTTCGTTGAATGGTTTACATCGAATTTTTCATAATCAAATTCTGTTTTAAGTTTTTGAAAATTATCGCAGTCATCCGGTGTTTGTATTGGGTTAATAAACACCGGATGATAAAGATAATTAATGAAAATAAAAAATTGAATAAAAAACAATAGATAATGCGAGAATGTCGATAAATATGTAATTCGCAGATAGGCTTCCTACTTTCAGTAGAAAACAATTTTTTAAATTTAATAATAATCTAATCAATATATTAGAAAAATTTTATTTTTTAAAATATATTTAGTGTTGATTAATAAAGTATATAGGGACGATGATAAGCCATTTGTACAAAAATAAACTGAAATCGATGGTGAGTTGAAATTTATATAGGCGTGGACATTTTTTTTGCCACGCCTGTAATTGGGTGCGCCCTTTTAGTTTGGCCTTGTGGAAGAAAAAACGATGTGATTTTCTCAGGTAATCAATTTTTAATTATTTATTTTAGAATCTTTAAATTTTATGATACATTTTTAAGATAAATTGTAGTTGTAAAAATCTGTAATTATAAATAATCACTTCAATTTTTATGTACAAA
The DNA here is from genome assembly GCA_036365515.1 of Torymus aiolomorphi. Taxonomy (NCBI): domain Eukaryota; kingdom Metazoa; phylum Arthropoda; class Insecta; order Hymenoptera; family Torymidae; genus Torymus; species Torymus aiolomorphi. The sequence goes on along the minus strand of CM070873.1, from coordinate 257,628,612 downwards.
ATTATTTAATTACACATTTAAAATGTTTCATTTTTATTTAAATAGATGTTTTATTTTTATGTTCTATCATATGAAAGTCTATTCTTTTCAGTCATAATTTCAATTTGGAAAAAGTCCATCATGCTTATTTTTTCAAAAGCTCCATTTAGAAAACTATTTTTTCAGTGCTCTTAAGAGCACTAAGCTTAGTATAGAAATATGAATATCAAAAAATCCAAGTGATACAAAATGATATCAATTTTAAAATCGAGTTAGATTTGAATAAAATTTTTATGGCATAATTAGTAAGATAATTAATCTTTTATAGTAAATTCTTTGAAATTAGCATAACAACTAAAATGTCTTATAAATATACACAATGTATTATGCTTTACTTAATTATTATACAGAGTATTACAAATAACGTTGCCTGAAAAAAGTACAGGTTGTGGTAACGTCATAATTCATTTGTGTCATATATATAAATTTTCTATAGTTAATTTCTTTTACGTACATATACATTATATAAATAAATACATAATCTCGCGATAGTAATATTAAGATGATTAAGCTGCGAAAACATACGTCAAACGTGGACCCTCGTTTTCTTTGGTTAAAAGTTATGTACGGTAACGCAACATATACTCAAAGGGCAGTAAAAACGTTAGGCTGTGCGTAAATCTCACAAATTTAGTTATTCCCAACTAGAACGAAACTATACAATAATCATGAAAAATTTGATTCCTCGATTCCGTCACTTTCCTTAGTCTTTTTATGTGTCAAGAAAGGTAGCGTATTCTTAATGATACATGATTATCATTTGTTTACTTAATTAATTCTCACTATTAAGCTGCCTCGTAAAAATTGCGATCAGTTGTCAAAAAATACTTTGTAGATTGCGAAAGTTTAAGTCTTTAGAAGACGATTATTCGACAGTGACATATTGACCTGTAACGTTTGCTATTTGATGATATCTTCGTCTTCCGGCAAAGTCTTCGTTCTCTTCATTCAATTGGGCGGAGCAGGTTTCCACGCCCGGATGAACGGGCGTTACTACAATTTGTTCGTAATCATACACTTTTCTCCTGGAAAAATAATTATAAATTTTGAAATACTTGCAATACTTAGTTTTCGATAAAACAAAGAAAATATGTACCCCATTAGTCTAAGAAGCGAATTCTTCAACCATTCGAAAAATTTGAACTCGGCTGATACACCGGGTTTCACAGCAGGGTTTGCATGACCAATGTAACTCCAAACGAGGAAACAAACAATTATATTCGCTAATGCGTAACCCCAGTGAACCAAAAACATTATTAACAATTTGACTAAAGCCTGAAAATAAAATTTTATTATTCATTTTCGTCCAACAATTTTTTTCAGTTCGTTAAAAAAAATTTTAGACAATAAATACTAACACCTAATAGAGAAAACCATCTGTTACAAAAAGGACTGTACCAATTCCCTAATTTTCCGTGAATATGAACTTTCTTTTGAATCTCACTCGTTACACTGTTATTGTCTTCAATACTCGGCGACGAATCCACGAATCCATTACTTTCAACACTCGCATTCCGCTAAAATAATTCAATCATTAGTTTTATTCGTTAAATAATCATTTTTATCCAGCTAGAAAAAATATTTACCACGAGATTTTTATGTCGAGTTCTTTCTGGGAAAAGACTATCGAGATCATTTTCAGCCTCTATCAAAATGTTTGTGTCGGAAGTGCCATAGTTTCTGTCTGAAGATGGTGATTGTACAGAGAATCTTTGCTCCCGAGAATGTCGTAAATCAAAAGTTTGTGCAAGAGCGAAATACGCATAATCCATGCAGGCGTAAGTAAGCAAGAACGGCATTGTTACTATTGGTGCGAGAGTATTGATTTCTCCAGTCATGATAAAAGTCAACGTGACAATGGCGACCACCAACATAGCATACACTGGTACTTTATTGGGACCTCTCTGAAATAATAATTAACAATTAATGAAAAAGTATACAAATTTAATTCAATAAAATCTTTTTGAGATTAAAAAAAAATCATCATTATTAAATTTTAATGGAATGTCAATTTGAATAAATTTTGAACTTAAAAATCGTTCTCCAAATGGTTGTAATCTAAGTCAAATTGGTTTATACATTATAAATATAATTTTCTACTAATGTCACGTACACCTCTTTGTAAACAGCTTATTCCCGGAATGACATTTTGGCTCGCGATCGATTGTAGAACGCGAGGCGTTCCGTACATCGCTCCTAAGCAACTGCTGAACGAAGAAACGTAGAGACCGGCAAGCAAAAGGACAGAAAAAGCAGATACTGTCGAGGCAATCATAAAGTTCGTTTGTAAAGCTACTCTTGTACATGTCGCCGCAAGAAATATGGAAAAGCACATGTACAGAACCGTGCTGCAAAATAACAAATTGATTTATTATTTGATTTATATTCATCATCATTTATATAGATTTTCTGTGTAGGGAAAATTACCTAAGTCCTAATGCAGCTAAGGTGCCATTAGGAATATCAGTAGATGGATGTTTTAAGTCACCACTCATGTTAATACCGGCAAGTACACCGGTAACAGTAGGAAAGAAAACTCCAAATACGGTAAACCAACTGTAACCATCCTGATAATCTGGGAAAGTGTTATTTTTTAAGATTTCAGTTGACCACCCAACAAAACCAATCTCTGCAAAAATAGAATTGTAAAAATATCTTTCACTGAAAAATTATTTTTATATATAATAATGAATTGTATGTACATACGTGGATCTACATGAGTAAAACTTCCAACAATAAAATCAAATCCAGCAAACAACAAAATTAATAGTAGCATAAATTGAAGCTTTATAACCCATTTCACGCCAGCAACATTTATTACAGATAAAAGTACTACAGCAGTACAAGCAAAACCTCTTTGTGCCCAAGCTGATTCAAGACCAACAAGTCCAGCCATAGATTCACCAAAACCTAAAACGTTTAAAGCGCATCCAACAGCCTGAAATAAAAAATTTTGTGGATGTAATTTATGTTCATGAAGAACATACATTTATAATTATATTTACTTTTAATTATGATTTAAATTTACCTGTCCAAAACAGTACAATAAACCAATAGATCCTCCAAATCTTGATCCTAATACATGTGATAATAAAAAATATACACCTCCACTCTCCACTCTACATCTTTCACAAATTCCAACAGCTGAAAGTACTGACACTAATGCAACACACACTAAAAAAAAAGGAATTTTTGATTTAAAAAAATATATAAATAACAATGTTTATTGTAAATCTATAAACATGTAATCTATTTACCTGTAGAAAATACTATTAATACAGCATTTAGTGCACCAGCTTGGCCTACTATCCAACCAGATCTCAGAAAGACAATAACTCCAAATATGTTTATAAGACAGGAAGTAAAGACACCATCCCAGGTGCCAAACAAAACTGGTTGAGATATAAAGAAGTTTGATTTCCACCATGGATCAGCATTCTGCAATAAGTATGTCTCTTTTTTATGCCACTTATAAAATTAAAATCTCTATAATTTTATCAATAATGCTTACATATTCTTGTGCAAATAGTTCATTTGTTCCAGTCTGGTACATTTCAGGACCCAATTCCTCATTGCCTCTGCTCTCAGACCGAGAAGGTCTCCTCTCTGCATTTCCAAGCCCATACCTGGACCAATCAACACCTCGATCATTTGGAGTGGTTACATTCTCACTCTGGTTCCTCTCGTAAGAATCCATTTTCAATGCTATCCCTTATGTACTCTTAATGCTAAACCATACTGTTATTAAGCTTGCACCACCTTATCAAGTGTCTCGCAAACTCCTGGTCATTTTCACAGAAATTCCTACAACATCACAAAAACGTCGGATCATAACAAAGCACATCACATAAGTAGTACCACACCGAAAGCTGAACCGCATTTACCCCCTCTGCAAAATTCATTAAAATTCCTGCAATAATCGTTGACTTCCGAGATAAGCCTGTCGTCGTAAATCAGCAACATAAGGATAAAAAGAAAGCTCCTGGCGTACGCGCGCGCGCCTGACAGCAAACTGCTGCAAGCGCTATAAACAAGGGAGAGAGAGAAAAAACTCACCTGGCGTGTGACGATTTGCGTCTCGCGCGCGCGCCGGTCCACGTCAGCATCAATTGCGCGCGGATAGTGCGGAAAATTCGCCACTTATCTGTACCTATAGCGCAGCGCGAAAAGCGTGGACGGTGTGTGCTCTCACTCGTCTCAAGATCTCGAGTTGATGAGTAGCCGGAGATAACGCGTCATTCTTAGACGATAACGGTAAACAGCGGCGGCGCGCACCTACTGCTAGCCGCGTGGGCAGCCATGTTACGCCGCGGTGTGAGAGAGAAAGAGAAACATATGGGATCAATTGTGTTATGGGGGAGTGAGTCAAGTAGGGGGAGGAGAGGGGAATAGGTGCTGGAAATGGGCACGAGAAAGGGATTGCAGCACCTTTGCTCCGAAACGCGTAGGCGTGAGATTGTTATTATTGTGAAAGATGTATAGTTTTTAGAACGGTTTTCTAGAAGTAGACGATAGTTTTTGTATTTGCTAAGAGTTGTGGATTATTAATATTTAATCACGTCGTTAAAATAAAAAATTAAATATTATCTTTTTCTTATCTTAATCTATTTCTTATCTTTGTTCTTGGCATTCAATAATTCAATTACTTGTGATATAATTTGTTGTTACTTGAAAACACATTAGTAATTAATTTCCAGTTAAAATTTATTTGACTATTATACAGGCAAATATGCCCTTTACAGTTAGGGCCTTCGCACGCTAAAAGAATAGCGATATGGAAATAAAAAATGGCATTAAAAATATAATCATATGTGTGAGGAATAAGAAACTTATTTCTCTTATTCTTCATATAGATATATTTTCAATGTTATTTCTTATTTCCATATCGCTATGCTTTCAGCATGCAAAAGCCCTAAAATAACTATATAATGAAGCAATGCGGCAATTGTGGCATGTATAAGAGTTAAATTAATTTGGTGGGTGTTACAAGACAGAAATAGGTAGATATACTATAGACATTAAATTAGAAAATACGAATTTAAAATGTGCAACTGAAAACGTGAAAAAAACTTGTATATTGTGGTACGATTGGTGGGCAATAGGTTCCTCTTTCTTTTCAAATTTATAACTTTTATTTATACTCTAAAAAATTAGATTTCTATGGAAACAATTTGCTGCATATAATTATCAATTTTTCGGCCATTCATAATAGCAAAAGGTGAATGACCTTTGTAACCACTTCAAAATATTTTTGGTTTTGCCTTTGCTCAGGGGAGTCAGGGGTCTTTAAATTTGTAATGAAAGTAAGAAGTATTGAGAGATGTAAACTACAAATAATTTTCATTTAAAATATTATTTTATTTATTTATTATAATTTATTACATAAAAGAACGATTTTGTTCAAGAATGCAAATAAGTATGTACTAAAAAACGTTTACTTATTGACAAACATTTTTCTTCACTCGCATACTATTCACGCAAAATTATTCACACTCGTACATACATTTTCACAATCTTAAATTAAGCTTCACAAGTGAAGTGTAATCAAAGTATGTCGACGCTTCATATTGAAGATGCCGCCAAAGTAAATTGGGGCAAGAGATATTCAAAATTCGTCTAAGTTTATGTTAACAATTATTTATGATGAGTCTAGTGGCAAGGGCATTTATTTAGATTTATGTTCCTCGTCGCCATTTTTCGCCGTTAGTGAATTTCGTCATTTCTTTGCCACTAACTCCACAGGTTCCAATGCCCACACGACCATTGACATTCTCGGGCGTGGCGAATATACTTTTCTTGATTACACCTTTTTTCGTGGACTGAAAGAAAAAGTATTTTTATTAGTTTAATTCTAGTTTTTATAGACAAGATTTATAGTGAGAATAATTTTATCATAATAAGATGCATTACCTTATTAGCAAACGCCAACCATTTATTTTTTTCTTGTTCTCTTTCTTCTTCCAACTCCTTGAACCTCTGGAGTTTCTTCTGTTTCCTTTTCTTCAAGTATTCTCTCTGTTTAGTTGGGTCCATGCCTGCTATCGCAGATACAGCCATTTTCCTAAACAAAATTATTTTATTATTTCTTTTCACAAAATAGATTTTTTAAAAATTAAAGTTTCGGCCGCTAGAAATATATGATTAAAAGTATGCATATTAATGTATCATAAAATAATAAATTTTATAACCTATTATCTGGATAAATTAGGTTTACTGGCTTTTTCCAAATATAGTAAAGTTCCTTACTTCTTCCTGAAGTGTGGATCCAGCAATAATCAGCAGACATCGCCAATGGATAAATGGACAGTAAACATAATTTGAGATCAAGCCATACCAAGCGTGTGATCAGGAGGATGGGGAAAGGAAAATTTTGTTTTCATTAGTAAAATCATACTAAACTTAGTCAACTCCTTGGAATTAAAAAAGATGAAAGTAAATAAATTAAAAGCATTAGAACAACCAAACTACCATAGTAATAAAAGATTAAGGAGCGTGGGAGCGCTCCAAAGGCAAGTATAAATACTTACTTGGATTTTTGGTCTGCCCAATCTGACGCTGGTCTTTTTGCCACGGATTTCAACTGACTAAGCATTGCAACATCTTTATTTTTGTACTCATTGAAAGTAAGATTCACAACTCCATCCTCACCTATAGATTCTATAGTTGCCTCGTAATATCTAAAAAGAATAATTATAATTATTAGATTTATTATGTAACATAAAAAACGAGTAATAATTAAATAAGTGAATTGAATAAGTTGCAAAAATAAGAAAATTAAATTTGTTTACAGCAGCACAAAATATAATTTGATATATTGTTTGCATGTAATATTTGAGGTTATGTTTTGATTTTTGTGAAAGTATAAAATAACATAAGTATGTTTCATTATACTGATGAAAAGTTATTTGAAAAACCAATATTAATGCAAACAAATTTGAATTTGAATCATCAAACTACATCTTGATCAATAGTTAACCCATTTTAATCATTTACCTAAACAATTTAAATGCCCCAAGCACAAAAACACTTACTTTCCATCCTCGCTCCATGGTGCCATACACGGATCACCAATGTTCCACTTGCTAGCTAAAGCTGCCAGGACCTCAGGATCCTTTTCCTCGACCTTCTTCTCCTGCTGCTGGGACTTGATCAGGTCCTGCGTGAGCTCGATGACCTCCTCTAGGTCGATTTTGAGCTTGAGCAGTTCCTCATTTTCGGGGTCTGTCGTTAGAGCTGCTTCAACCTACAAACACAAGATGTGTTAGTATATACACGTAAAAAAATATCTCCAAACCAAATGCAATTATCGAAACTCATTGCCGATCTCAGCGCAAGAACACGACAAGGGCAATAACGAGAAGCAAAGATATTTATCATTGTTTATCTCTTACCTGCTGAAGCTGCAGCTTGTAGTTCTGCAAATCGTCCATCGCCATGGTTGGGGATACACTTCTGGAAGACTATGGTGATGATGAAAACTGTACACAAGAGTATAAGAAGCGACGCACACACAGCCTTCGAGGCTGCCAGACGCAGAGCAGCCTCTCTTTCGAAGAGAGGAGTACTCCTAAACGTCAGATGAACGATGAATGTGTATGTCTCTCTCTCTCTCTCTCGCTCTCACGCAGACGGAAAAGTTTTGGACGACATGCAGCGCAAGTTCCCTCCGTACGCACGACCTCGCAATCGAGATGTGCAACAATATTATCGATGTACAATAATAGGATACGCAGTCCCCTAAGAATCGAGAACGAAAACACGTATGTTACGACTCGAGTCGGGGCCTTTGAGCAGAAAGGCGCTTCTGAAATGGTCGCCAGGTTGAGCAATTAGAATCTGGGAACGTTGCTTAATTAGGCCCCTGCCACATAAGCACGTGTGTGTGTGTGTGTGTGTGTGTGTGTGTGTGTGTGTGTGTGTGTGTGTGTGTGTGTGTGCTACTTTTGAGGTCTTTTTGAACCATATATTGCTTCTTTTGGGGACTTTTATAATTTTTGGGGTCCGTCTTCAAAAAAACCAAGCATCTATCGCTACTTTTGAGGACCATAAGGGTTCTTCTACAATACATCTTAGGTTATTTTTCCGGGCTTTTGTTCCGGAATTTCGGTACTAAAAGCGGGCGCCGCAGGCCCCCTGCGATTTTATGGTGTACTATTTGTATGCAAGTGGCACAAGCAAGGGTAGTTCATAATTAAATTTTCACAGCTCCTGATATGATTACAGTGCACAATAAATGATGATATTTTTATTCATCTTCGCCAAAACAATAAATAAGTACACCTTTCTTCGGGGATTTGCAATAAAGAGTACAGCGTTGGCAGCGTAATAGAAAAGAGAGGCAGTCGCGTTTGTTATTCTTCTGTACTCAATCGGTAACTTGGTATACGAGGGGGAACGGAGTGGAACATCCGGACTATGCGTATGGTGGGGTGTATTGTAGTGGTGTGTGGTGGCGTGTAGACAGACCCTTACAGGACAAAGTATTCGAATGTTCTGCTATCGAAGCGCCCTCTCGAAATGCTGGCGGAAAAAAAAGTAAACACATTACACTGATTACACATGTTGTGCTGGTCTGAACTTGAAACGGTCAGCGGGTCATTGCCGTCACTGCAGGGTTTGTTGATATAAACAAAATCAATTCATTTGTTACAATGTAAAAAAAATATGGAGAAATTCCATAGTGCAAAAGAATTTTATAAAAGTCAGTGCTAAGTTACGTGGGTAAAATTTGTCTGTGAATGTTAGGTTACGTTGTAATGTATGTACACAGGTGTACATAGGCTTATAGGCGATGCTTTGTGAAGTTAACGACGTATATTTTCAATTGTTTATATTACGAAGTATTTTATAAAAAATAAAAAAATGGCAAGAGGCAGACGAAGACGAGCAATTGTACCAAAAAACGTGAGTGGTGATGATAGTTATTCTCTTAGAAACCGTCGAAGTTCTATGAGAGTTAACTTAAGTTATATGTCCAATTTATCTGATTCTGGGCATGGTTCATTGAAAAGAACAAACATTGATTGTGATGAAACTGTATCTGGAGAATCAATAAGACAGATTGACAATTTAGTAAATATTGTTGAAAAGCCTAAAACAGAAGTATCAAATCTTAATAATGATACTGCTACATCTGCGAGTATTTCAAATATCACTGTCATCAATGTTGATAAACATCACCTCTGTGAGAATGAAAAAGCAGAAACAGATGACGATGCATTAGCAGTTATTAAAGAAAAGGAACAACAACTGAATAGAAGTTGTTTACAGCTCAAAGATGCAATTATGAGTAAAACTCAAGCCTTATTTAACAGGGAAACAGAACTGGCAATAAAAACATCAGAAGTTTTGGCTACAGCATTTAATTCACCTAGTAGAAATATAAATGAAATAAATGATCAAACACCCCCAAGATCACCAAGTATTAGAATCAATATAGGAAAAAATGATCAAATCATTATGTCTGGTGATGGAAAGAAAAGAAACCCGGTTCAAGTTAATTCTATGCTAAAAAACTGTGCATTACAAAAACAATATGATGTCTCTGGAGAGGAAGATGATGAAAATGATATGGATTGTAGTCAGAGTATAGCTAGTACTCCAAAAAAATCAAGACTTGAATGTTCTACTGATGGAAAAGGACCTAAGACTGATGAAACAATATTGAAGATTCCTGTAGCTAGGTTATTTGCTGATGATAATGATCCAAATAATTCAATGTCTGAAGTAAATCAAGCTTGTACTGCAAACAATTCAAAAAATATTGTAGAAAATGAAAATGAAACAGATGGAAATGATGTTCCAAATACATCAAATGGACAAAATAATACAATTAGCCCTATCCTTAGTCAAGGAACTAGGAGGTCTAGATTAAGACTTTCTTTAAAAAAGAAGCTTACAAAAACTCTTACAGAAAATTCCTCAAGATTATCATCTAATACTACAACTGAAAGTTTTATGAACAAACTTCCACTTACTTGTTCTTCTTTTGCTGAAAAACTAGAAGAGGTTAAAAACAAGAATTCAATAAATAATGATAAGACTGTTGATTTGAGTAAGAAAAATGAAGCAAGTAATAATTGTAGAACTATTAATTTGGATGATAATGAAAACAACAGTAAAACAATAAATGTTGAAACCTCAAATGAAACATCATGTATGGAAATCACAACAATCCCAACTCTTATGCCTATAGTTCGCAGGTCACTTGAATTTCAAGATATAATTCGTAAATCCCTTAATCTTGAGAGTGTTTGCAATGAATATAAAAATAGTCAAAAGTTTAATGTATCAACACAAAATAAAGTATCTCTAAATACAGAGAACTATGGAAATTCAAGTAAAGAGATATCACAACCAACTGAAGTTACTCAAAATAGTAATGCTTACGAAGAGGATTGTAGCACAGATACAGTACGTACATCTCTTAATGTAAACACTTCTACAGACCAAATTAGTTTGGCAGATTATGTTCAAAAAGAAAACAAAAGACCAAATAATATAGAAGAAGTAGTAAATAAAAGGAACACAAATCAAACCAATGAAAATGAATCAACAATCAATTTATGTCAAAATAATCATACTATTTATCTTTCAAAAAAAAACTCAGCTCTAAACAGTAGTAATAAAGAAAAAGAAAATAATGGTGCAATATCCTTTCAATCAACTAATGATCATCAAGAAAAGGAAATTCCTAAATCCAAAGTAGTGGAAAAGAATAGTAATATAGCAATATCTGAAGAATTAAGTTGCGATATTAACCAAGAAAAAGAAAGTGATAAAATTATGTCTCGACAGCCAAGTACTAGTACAGTTCGCTCATCAATGCAAGTTAATACTTCATTAGATTCAGCTAGAAAGTCTCCAATTGCAAAAAATGTTTTAGATTTTAACAAAATATTATCAATGGTAGAAGAAACTACATGTAATGGTAATCAGACCAAAACAAGTGTATACCCTTCGAATGATCAATCATCAAATAGTGACAGTGAATTAGAAAATGTATCTTTGATGGAGAGAATAAGAAATATTTCTGCTGCTAGGAAAAATGGTAATGTTAATCAAGAACCAAATCCAGCAATGGTGAGTAGAAAACGGAAGTCCACTGAAAGTGAAAATGAAAACATTAAATCAAGTAACAAAAAGCTTTCAAAAAATAAAAGTATAAAGTCAAATACTTCAAGAAAAGTAAAAGAAAATGAAAATATTGAAATAGATGATCAACAAAAAGTGCCAGAAACTAAGAATAATAAATCAACTACAAGAAAAAAATCTACTGAATCCAGGAAGAGTAGTTTAAGTCCAAGAAAATCTTCAGGCATTCAAAATACTAGTTCAACTGTTGAGACCAGTGTAATCGAAGCAACACCATATCCAGCAAGTCGCTCTGTTTTATTTAAAACAATGATCAAAAACAATATTGATATGAACACTTTGGATCCTAGAAGATTTGTAGACTTATCTGACGATGATGATGAAGAATTAAGTGAAGAATATCAAACAATAGTACAAAAAAAAACTGGTTTTTCAGTAAAAAAGTAAGTTACTAGAACTTTTCAAATATATTTCTCTTAAAAATAGTTTTGATGACTGTTAATTTATTTACTATTTCAGATATCAAAGTGTCTATGCAAGAAAAAAAACACCAAGTCCAAACTTAATGGATACAGTTATTCTTAATTCATCTGATGAATCTTCAAATGAATTAGATAAAGAAAAAGATCCAATCATTATAGATGAATCTTTAAATGAAACTAAAAAACATAATAAGTCTAAAAATCCTCAAGAATCTGATGAAGAGACAAATAAGAAAGCAGTCCCAAAACGAAAACTGTACCCATTAAGAGATAACTCTCAGTTGATTTCATTCAGTCCTGCAGATATTCAAGAATCACCTAAAGTAGCAGAAGCTAAAACTGTTGTAAAGAAAAGAAAACGAAAAGCAACACAGAAAAAGAAACAGGAAAATAATATAGTAGTAACACGAGAAAGTCCAGAACTTGATCATGAAAGTGAACCGTTAGAAAATGAAATATTGCCAAAAACAGAAAAGAAAAAGAAAAAACCAAGAAAAATTATAAGTAAGAAAATTGTAGTAAAGAAAGTAATGAATTTAAGTATTCTGGACAAAATGATGGATAATGAAGAAGAATTGTCGTCGCAACGCTTAAGTGAAAGAAACTCTTTGAGAGAATTTGATTTAAGAAGACTAAAGTGCCGGCGTAAAGAAAACGTGAATAAAAAATCCAAAATTATTATAGTTGTAACTGGACTCCCAAAAGAGTTAGTAATTTGCATTTATTTTTTGTGGATTATTCAAAATATGTCTAAACATGTTCCATTTACTACAATATTGTTTTCTTTTTTCAGAGACAGAGATTTAATAAAATCTGTCATTAAGGCTTTGGGATCTGCAACTTTAGAAGTAAATGTAACACCCCGGACAACACATGTTATTAGTTCAGGGATACGTACAATAAATTTATTAAAGGGCATTTTACGAGGCTGTTGGCTTTTAAGTATGGAATGGGCTCTTAAATCGCTTGAGAACGAAAAATGGCTAGATCCTAGTCCTTATGAAATGTCTCATTTTTCTAAAGCAGTTCAAGTATGTATGAATTAATAATTTCTTTAAGTATGATTGTTTGCGATTTATTATTCAATAAATTTATATTGCCGCGATATAATATAATTCAAATTTTATTTTATATTAATTTTGCTTCAAATATTTTAACCTTATAAACGAAGAAGGCGATTAAAAAAAATGTATTCTGCCAACAGGAAAATCGGCGAGATCGCCAACTGTTTGGAAAAGCATATGTACCAGAATTATTTGTTACATGTGGTTTTATTTATGTGGAGAATGGTACGATTCCACCTACTTCGACGTTAAAAGAATTAATTAAAGTAGCAGGTGGAAGAATCACAGAAGATCCGAATAGAGCTGAAATTTCTATAGGCACAGACGGTTTAAAAGAAATTTGGGTCTTAGATTCCATCACAACAGGAGAAATTCAGCATACAGATCAGTACAAAAGAAATTAGAAAAGTGTTACTTCTTATGTTCAAATAAGAAAATTACGTTCTCAAAAAGTTTAATAAGTATGTTCTTACAAAGGTAAGATTCGTAACATGTCGAAAAATCATGTTTTTCCGGTTTATATAAAATATTTATTAAACGTCCTAATTATGAGTACGCATCGGATTATAATGTGAGTAAAGTACAAATGTAAATAGTATTTATAAAAGATTATTAATTCGTGATTTATTTTCGTTTAGCTTAGTAATGAGAAATTGTCTTTGCGGCTGTAATTATTTAAAATAAATTATAATTTAGATTTGAATAAATTAATATTTTTACGATTTTTTTGCAAATTGAAAAACTTAATGATTTATATTAGATTTATTTTTCTGACGCATTTTATTTCAATAGATTTTATATGATAATATTCATTATTTAATTTATATATAAACTACTTTAAAATTCTAACACAAAAAAAATCGTAAGAATTTTGTATATTTTTTATAATAAGCTATTGATGTATTCAAATTACTAGTTAGTTGAATTACAAAACTGAAGTTAAGCAAAAAATAAAAAAGGTATTTTTTGAATATTTATTATTTATTTGTAAAGTATTCTATAAAGTGTATCAAAGTTAAGTAGAATTCATATTGCATAATGAATTTTGTTAACACTTCAAAGTCTATACTTGATGTAAAGTAGACTAAAAACAAAAAAATTTAACCTTAACTAGGTAAATAAGATTCTTTTTTTTTTACACTGAAGACTCTAAAAGCCGCAATTAAATAAAAGGTCTACATGTCAAAGTTATTTATTGTTTCATGTAATAAAATAACAGTTAATTATATTATGAGTACAAAGTTATTGAAAATATATTAATTATTAAAAATCATAATTCAAATTCTTATTCCATAAAATTAAATTCCACGAAATCTCATTTTTTTTTTATAATTCATTTGTAAATTTTAATTTAAACTCGATCAACATTATATAAAAACTACTCATTGCAAATCCATCATAAATTCACTCATTTCGTATTCAAGTAGATTAAAAAAAATCACGACCGCACTCTTTACTATTTTCGAAGAAACTCAAATCAATTCACCGCGACTTTATAATTCACAATAAGCCAATAACACGCGCTAAGCATCCGCAGATTTCGTATGACGAATCATTCTTGCAATGCGGCTGCACATCAGCGTCGCGTTCCGCAAAAAGCCATGACAGAACTCCTTTCATCGCGCATGCAAATCATACACTTCACGTCATCTACATTATCACCCATCCATTTTCGCGCAACGACATATAATCGAACATCACTTGCGCCAAAATAAAAATCTATCTCTGACTACCTAAATGCTCCAACCCCTCCTCCACAAACTATGATGAAAGAAAAATGGAAAACACAGCGGCCAAGCAGTGAAAGTGTACCGATATCGAAAAGGATCTTCATTCCTGGAGCGTGACGATTGCTACTCCCGACTCATTATGCAGCATTCGCGGCAAAACTCGTTGCGCTCGCTCGCTCGCGTCAAGTGTCTTCTGGCCGGAGATACGGTGCGCGCGAAAGTCACCCGAAAGCTATAATGAGCTGTCATTGCGGTGTGTATACGTATAGAGCTTCTCTCTTAAACGCTTCATGCGTGTGTGTGGGTATACGTATATACGCGATTGCCGTCGAGATTGCTAATGAAGTAAGTTCGCGCTACGACTCGTGCACGTGTATCATATAATGATACATGTGTTTTTAAAAAAATATAAAAGATTTTTCATTACCGATTAGCCGGTTTGAAGTTCGAAACGCGTAATTAGTCGAGTTAATTCCATTGTATGCAAATATCAGTAAAGAAGAATATAAAGATTAATAGTATAGCCGCGTGTATCTCTAGAACGCTGACTAAATATAGGGAATCGGTGTAACAATATGGACGCGCCGATTGTTTGTAGGACGAAGAAAGCGATCTGTGTATGCCAAAAGCGTCAAAGTAACGAGTCGTCGCTGAATATAATTTGATCGAATGGCTAAATTTCACTCGCACGCCAAGTGTTGACCCACTTATTAGCAGCTTATTCCGTACACCTTCTAAAAGTCTTGCAGCATATCAAATATTTTCTCCCCCTATATAGCGTTTACACGCCAAAGTTATTTTCAACATTGTCGGAAACTATAATAAAAGGAAATAGTTTCGAGCGCGCAGCGCTAAAGTCTCAATTGCATTGAACTGTTTATTTATAGGGAGTATATAGTGGCAAGCGCGTTTCGTGCAAACGCTTATAAAGGCAATTTACCCAGCGCGACCATTCCACTATGAAATCACTCTCGGATGATTAATTTCGGCGTTTTCGTTGTATAACGGTACATTTTTTTCTCCTGTGGTCGTCAAATATATATATGACCGATCGCATACCTATTATACCTACAGAAATATCGCACTTTCAGTCTGTGCGGAAATCGAAAGGATTTTAAATTGCGAAGGAAAAAATTCTCACTCCGGGCACAATAAGAAATAAAATTCAAGGACGAGTGATTGTACACCTTCGATTTCTACCCGCAGCGAGTGGAAAAAAGCAGCGGCCAATATCGTTTATGAGTGAGGCAGGTGCGGAGGAGGTCCTCGTGACGTTTTTTCCACTGATAAGCGCAGACGAGGAAACTCCCTAATCTGATAGCGGCCGCGCGCGCGCGTGATGCACACGTTCTATTTTAAGATAATCCGGCATTCGTGCGCGCGGCGAGATTTTTTCATTTCCCCGTTTCGTGTTTCATCATGATTGCGCGCGGCCCCGAATGCTCCGGAATGATTGAACATTGTACTAATTGTTTTGTTCTCAAGCAGCTACGCAAGCCGTGTATAGATAAAGAAAATAGTGCCCAAACGCAATGCATTATAGAGAGAGATTTATTATGCCAGTTGCTTTTTACGATATTGCGTTTAATTATAAAGCATCATTTAGATTCGTATCGCTCGCGGCTGTTTTAGATTTTTCTGCGTTTTGAAATATGTATATATTCGGCGTGGTTGAGTGCCCGGGAATTATGTAATAGGCGTCGTTGTGTGGGTTTTTTTGGACAGGGTAGAGACTGTAGTAAAGTATTGGATTCATATATTATACACGACACAAAGTTGAAGTGAATCGACCGGTGTTTATAAAGACCCGGGAGAAGCTAGTTTGCAGAAGTTGAATCGATTTAATGTAGACATTTTTAATATACTCTTTAGTTGTGAATTTGAATGTATATACTTACATATACCGCAACTTGAAAGTGTATATACGAGCAATTCTCAGGATTTTCTGCCAAAAAGAGGGTCAAAAAAAATAAAAAATAAAAAATTTTTGAGGCACAGTTCTGTTATAAGTTTTTTCTCGTTCTGTAGGTCATATAGTATACGAGAAAATTTTTTGAACAGTCGAAAACGGTATTGTGACACCGTTTTAGAAAAAAATCCATTTTTCTTATGGGAATTTAACATGGGATAAATGGACGAAAAGTAGTCACTGATGATGAGCCAATAGTAAGCTTTTAAATGTGCCAACAAATATTCCACAAAAAAGCTATTACAGTAGATGAAAAAAGCTTTAATTTAAGCTAAATATCGTTAAAATCGGTCGGTTTTGCGCAAAGTTACGTGCATTTGAAAATCGTGAAAAATGACCAAAAATGAGCGATTTTTCCCGAAGCCACGTAATTTAATCATTTTTGGCCAATTTTCGCGATTTTCAAATGCACGTAACTTTGCGCAGAACCGACCGATTTTAACGATCTTTAGCTTAAATTAAAGCTCTTTTCGTCTACTTTAATCGCCTTTTTGTGGAATATTTGTTGGCTCATTTAAAAGCTTACTATTGGCTCATCATCAGTGACTACTTTTCGTCCATTTATCCCATGTTAAATTTTCATAAGAAAAATGGATGTTTTTCTAAAACGGTGTCACAAGACCGTTTTCAACTGTTCGAAATTCTCTCGTATACTATATAACCTACAGAATGAGAAAAAACTTATAACAGAAGTGTGCCTCAAAATTTTTTTATTTTATTTTTTTTTTTACCCTCTTTTTGGCAGAAAATCCTGAGAATTGCTCATATATATGTCACAATAGTGTTTACGTATGCGCAGTAAAAACTTCGCTTCCAATTGTCCGGCTAAAATACACGAGATATGCGAAGTGTTATTCATGATTTTTACTGGGGAATTTCATCCTTACATAATCGTTGTGTCTCATTACCTATTCAAACTTGAAGCTAATTTTGATCATTGCACTTCAATTATTATCATTTCAGTGCGTTATCGCCAGATAAAAGAATATAATATTTGCGCTCACTTAAATAGTTTAATTTCTTTTTAGCTGAAAAGACAATTACATTTCGAAATTTCCTCATGAATAATTTATGTGTTTAAAGATACTCCTTGAATCACCGACATTCGCTCAACCTCGAGTTGCTCAAAAGCAGACGCAGTAAACTGGAGCGCAAAAAAAATGTATTAAGACATTAATTGAATTTTCGAAAATCCATTGTGTGAAAGGAACGCGCTTTTACTTTCGAGTAAATTAATACCAAACGGAATATATATCTTGAAATACAAAATTTATTCTGAATAAATTAGCTCGACTTATTTTTTAAATATTCCCGAACGAAGGAAATAACGTATGGTTTGCTCCAAAATGAATTTCGTAGTCGAACAAATTAGTCTAACGTATAGTCTAATTGCACAGACGCAGTAACATACTCAATCATACGCAACGTTATTATAACGACATAAACTCAACTTAGCTCTATAATTATATCAATTTATACGAACTTTCGTCACGAGTAAATTCGTTAACGACAATGCATCATCATCATCAAGCATGAGCGCGCTATATAGCATTTCTTATATTTTTCCATTTGTCATCATTTATTTAAGAATCACACAACACGACGCGCTTATCGCCCATTAAACTACTAGTGTAAATTTTTAAATCGTGCTCTTTCTTTTTATTGTGCAAACAACGCGCGCGTTATCTTTTCCTCCTTCATTATTTAAAAGTTACAGTCGAGAAACACATACACGTGTATCACTATAATTCCCATATGTATAGCTACCCAACTACTTGCTCAAAACTACAAGAGCGCGCACACTTCGATCCGATGCAATAACCGCGCGCGAACCCGTTGACCGAGCGATTAGCATAAATCCATCCTCTGACTCTCCCTCCGGGTAGCTGTCATTTCCCCGCGATCCAATAAAAGGTCAAAACCAATTCGGAGCAGAGTCTAATGCGTACATTGCGTGCGCGTACGTATATGTATACGACAACAATAACACCCAGAGATAGGTAGACTGACGTTACTACGTCACGCGTTGGAAAATCAATGAACTCTCATTTCTCTCCCTCCGCACCTTCATAACTCCCACACATACCTCTGTCCTCGCATTATCATCGTCATTCTGGCGGGACGCCTCCTACGAAAATAAACTCCTAAGCCATATCCTCTCCCACCGCACGCTCTGCTCCGACGACGACCCACGCGGCCGCGAGAGCGCGAAAAAGATCACGGCGGTGAGCTCATAAATACAGGCATCGCACACTTGCGGACGCTTCTCTCTCTCTCTCTCTCTCTCTCTCTCTCTCTCTCTCTCTCTCTCTCTCTCTCTCTCACTGTCTGGCCTCGGGTAAGGCTAGTCTCCGTCGCGCTAGGAGGGAGCAGCAGCAGCGAACGCGCGTCGTCACAGTTAGTGGGAAGGCGTTCGTTCGACCGCGCGTTCTCCGCGATTGTATTTATCCAGTATAGTGGTAGCCACACTGTACATACGCGCGGCTGAGCGCGAGAGAGCGAGTGATATAGACTCGCGATGTGTCAGGCTGACACATGTTTGCTAACATGCCACTTCGTTGTCCGTCAGTAGCTGCTACTAGGAGAAGAGGACTGAAGTGTGATTGTGGTGGTGTTGTGAGCAACGAGAGCAGAAGAATCAGCTTGCTGTTGTGAGTGTGCGCGACACGACAGCCTGTCGTCGACGACGACGACAATGGAGATTGAGCCCGAGCAGTACTACCCGAAGTGAGTGTGTGTTGCGCGTTGCAGTTGTGTGTCTGTGTATATGTCTACTCCGAACTCCGTCTTGTGGTACACCTGTGCGCGAGAGTGTGTTTGCCTCTCTCTCTCTCGTTCGCGCGCGAGAGAGAGGGATTCCGCGTCTCTTTAAACGCGCGCCTCGATGATGAGCTCACCAGCTGGTGCTGTTGCTGAACGCACAGCCATGCGGGGAGACTCCGCTCCGAAAGATGTGACCTAGAGAAAGAGAGAGATAGAGAGGAAAACGGGCGTATTTATATGGCTTCGCCCGCAGAAAACGCATTCGGAGCATATTATACACACACTCTCGGCCCGTCAATTATGCTCCCACTATATATACGACGATGAGGACGGCCCCTGACGATTGCTGTCGCTGCGTGTCTGCGCTCTCTCTTTCTCTCTCTCTCTCTCATTCACTCTCGTTAATTATCTCTTTGTGCGGGCACTCTATACCTCAAGCGCGCTAGTGGAGAAAGAGAGCCTGCGAGAGCGCGGTTCTCGTAGATTCTCCCCGAGAGAAATCACACTCTGCATCGTAACGTGAACAAAAAACACTTTGTGCTCTCTCTCTCTCTCTTTCTCTCTCTCTCTCTCTCTCGCTCTCACTTAGTCATTGACAACTGTTGCGCCTTTGATTTTCAGCTGAACGCCCGTGTATCTGTTAGGTTGCTCTCTATAAGTGGGTGTCGCGCGAAAGTTTTCTCTAGAAGCGCGCGAGCGGGTTTCTTTCTTTTTTTTTCTTATTGCAGAACGAAAAACACAGAGGAGACTGATCTTTACTGAGTCAGTGTCAATATTCTTTTTTAGAGTGCTCCACACAAGCGCGGGCGCGCGGCTGATAAGGAGAGTATAGGCGAATTGATGGCTTTGCTCAAACATTGTTTTAATGACATAATGTTAATGTGATGGCGTGTTTTGATTGCTTATATATATGCGTGCTGCATACGCTCAAAGGTTGCGATGTGTATAGCCTCGGGGGTATAGATAAGCGCAGCGGTGAGTCGTATACTTTCTTGTGCGAGCGTGTGTGTGTGTGCGACGTATAATAAACGGATATTCATTAGTTTTCATTATATTTCTATAAGCATATAATAGTTATAGTTGTAGTGAAATGAGGCTTATAAAGTGCGTTGTTACCTTTTTTTTTCACTTTCAGCACCAGCCAGTACACGCCACCGTCGCCGGAGCAATGTCTGCTCTTTCGCAAGAACATAACGTACATAACGAGTGTGTACAATGGAGTGCCCGACAATCTTCTCATGAATACCGTCGCCTTCTTCGTGAGTATATCATAATATATACGTATTACATATAGATATAATAAAAAGGCGCAGCGCGACGGCTAGTTTATAAATATATGATATGCCATTTTATAATACTTGGATATGATGTTGCAGCTGCTGGTGCTACTGTTCGGTCTGCTGCGCAAGAAGGCATGGAATTACGGTCGCTTGGCGCTGCTGCACAAGACGGAGAACCGATGGATGGAGCTGTTTTACGGGGACAACGAGGCGCGCGACGTCGAGGTACAGTGCATCGAAGCGTCGGTCAATTCACACCTATCCCACACAGATAGAGGATTTTTATCATGGATCGTAACGGCCTTCAGACTGCCGTTAGTGCACCACTCTTCTTTCTTTATAATAAATGATATACCGTATTTTGTTGTTGGTGTTTTTATTGTTGTACTTACTTGTAGAGACGAGGAGCTGCTGAAGCGAGCCGGTCCCGACGGCCTGCTCTACGTATCGTTCCAGCGTCATCTTATCGTCCTGGTTACCATGATGACAGTGGTGTCCCTTTGCATAATTTTACCGATTAATTTTCACGGCAACACGAAGGGGGATACCGCGGCCTTCAGCCACACAACCATATCGAACCTCGACTCCAATTCACCCTGGCTCTGGGTGCACTCACTCCTCTTGCTGCTCTATCTGCCGGTTGGGTATCGGTTCATCATGAGGCGGTTCATCAAGCAGGTAAGTTATTATGATGAATTCAATTAGAATTAATGGGATGTGTGATACCGACATAATTTTTCAACGAGTATATCTCATGACAGTACTAATAGAATCGTTTCAGAAAAATTCTAAGTATAGTATTTACATATACGGAGGGCGTGAAAATTGTATTTTTCCAAATAAATGTTTAGAAATTTTTTAATTAAAAAAAAAAACTAATGTCGATAAGTAGGAATCTGCATTTTTGTCATTTTGATCCAATTTTTCAACGAGTATATCTCATGACAGTACTAATAGAATCGCTCGAAAAAATTTTTTGAGTATAGTATTTATATAAACGGAGCGCGTGAAAATTGTGTTTTTCCAAATCAATGTTTGAAAAGTTAATTAATTAAATAATTAAATTGTGTTGTTTTTGAACTCCACATGGTCTGTGTCGATATATGGTTCGGGATTTGATCAGGGATATACGTGTCTTTTTAGGTGAGGGATATGAAACCAGCGGGGGAACTGGCGGCGAGGACTTTACTGATTTCCGAGATACCGAAACATCAATGTAACGTGGACCAACTGACGGAATACTTCAAGTACGTACATATAAACGAAATGCAAAATTGCAGGTTTTTTTTGTATTATAGTAAGGTAACGTATTTTTTTTTTTTTTTTTTTTTTTTTGCAGAGAGGCTTTTCCAACGCTGTCTGTGGAAGACGTCACGCTAGCGTACGACATCAAGGAGCTTACGAAACTAGATACGGAAAGAGATTGCGCCGAGCAGGCGAGACTTTACTGCGAGAGCTACAATAGACGAAAGGGCCCGTTAAAACTGTATCCTCAAGTTTGTGGTCAGGTTACGGGATGTTGTTTTAAACAGGTGAATCCTAAATTCAATCTCTAGCGCGTAACCGATGGTCGTACAAGTACAGTTGATGAATAAACCAACCCTTTTCAGAAACAAGTAGACGCCCTTGAATTCTACACAGCGGAGGAAGCCCGCCTGACTTCTCTCGTCGAGGAGGAGCGAAAGATTGCCCTGAGCAAGCCGATCGGCGTGGCCTTCGTCACGTTAGGTACGTCCACTTTTCAAATATAAAACTTACATTATTTTACCACGCCTCGCGGCTAAATAATTAATTTATCGCGATTGCAGGTACGCCAGGTGCTGCGAGGACGATGCGTCGTCAACTGCGCTCGTCGCCATCGATCAAGTGGATCGTCGACTACGCGCCGGCGCCCGCCGACATATTTTGGGAGAACCTCAGCATCGCGCGGCCCTGCTGGTACCTCAACGCCTTCCTCATCAACTTCTTACTGTTCCTCGTGATATTCTTCCTCACGACGCCTGCTGTAAGTCGCATGTCGTTACGATTTGCATTTTGATTAGAAAAATTCTGATACGCCTTGCAATTATCGTATTCGATATTTTTATAACTGTACGTATACATTGAGTTTATTAAACTTCGACGATGACGAAAGCCCTGTTACATAACCCACGTCGTTATTACAACATTCCACAATCAAACAATCCTTTCTATAATACGACTCAATTTATTTTGCCTTACCTCACGTTTATCGACGAACAGGTCGTGGTGACGGCGGTGAACAGTCTGCCGACGACGGGTGAGATAAAGAAGCTGAGCCCCTTGTTATCAGCGTTCTTGCCCACTGTTCTGCTAGTGACGGTAGCCGCGCTTATGCCGGCCATCGTCGGCCGGAGCGAGTCGCTCGTACGACACTGGACGCGCAGCGGTCTCAATCGTGCTGTGCTGAAGAAGACGCTGCTGCTGTTACTGCTCATGGTACTGATTCTACCGAGTCTGGGATTGGCCAGTGCGCAAGCATTTTTTGAGTGGACGATTAATGCGGGCAATAATACGACGCCCTGGGAGTGTGTGTTCTTGTCGGATCAGGTAAGCTGGTTTTTGTTTGTTTTAAGAGGTATAATGTATCGAAGTTGTTGATTTCTACGTAGAACTTGTACTGGAGAGATTCAATAGTACATCAATCATCTTTTCTTTGTGATGAGATGATGAACAGTGAGATACAAAAATAATTGGAAAATGTTAAAAATCAAAAAAGAATAATCGAAAATATCAAAAGTCAAACACGAATAAATTCATGTTCATAATTTTGAGAAAATGGCTTTGTTATGTTGTTACTTTTTAAACATTATTCTATTATCGTCGATAATGTAGAGAATTTACCACCAAAGAGATTTAGAAAAAGATTTTCAATATGTTAAATCAACGCAGTTTTTTAAACTGATCTCAATACCACATAGTTTTTAATATCTTCTAAAACTTCAGTAGATAAAATAAAAAATACAAAAATATTAAAAATGACTTTTTCACTGACTTTCAGGGAGCGTTGTTTGTCAATTACGTGATAACGGCAGCCCTACTGGGCAGCGGCCTCGAGCTCGTTCGCTTCCCCGAGCTCGCCCTCTACACTTTCCGACTGTGCATAGCGAGAAGTCGCGCGGAGCGCATCTGGGTACGAAAAGCCGTGCTCTGGGAGTTCCCCCTCGGCGCCCATTACGCCTGGCTCCTGCTCGTATTCACGATGACCACGGTGTACAGTCTGGCGTGTCCGCTCATCACGCCCTTCGGACTTCTCTATTTATTAATTAAACATGTTGTAAGTGTGCACTAACGAGGCTTTATCGACGTTATGACTTTATAAGCCCTATTAAAACATAGTTTTTAACGTTGCATCCATGATAAATAATTATTTTTAGAGTAGCAGATTTTTGTGTCAAGTATAGGTCTTTGTGAAAATGCAATGAGATTGCTATAAGCTTTAAAAACCACCAATTGAAGCAAAATTGACGAAGTTTCATTATTTTTATTACATCCGTTTCCGTACAGTGATAACAAAATGATGAAACTTTGACAATTTTACTTTGATTCCTGATTTTTAATTACTGGACGGAAAAATCATCAACCACCTATTTAAAATAAATAATAATATTTATTGTAGTTATAACGCTAAAAACTATCTTTTGGCACGAATTATATAGTCATAACATCCTTAATTGTGTAAGTTTGAAAGAACATGGTTTTAGGACAGTATTGAATTAATAATATTATTAATTATATTATTATTCGCTAATATTTAATTAATTAATTATTAGCGACATTAATTCATTTCAGCGAGTACTTAAATGTTAAATACATAATTAAATTATGTGATTCTTAGGTGGACCGACACAACCTTTGCTTCGCCTATGGCCCGGCAGTAGGTGGTGGTCAATTATCGGGGGCAGCAGCGAGCGCCGCCGGAGCTGCGCCGGTTCTAGCGCAGTCTGCATTCCTAGCCTTGGGTCTCGTGAGAACGGGACTGTCGCCGATGGCCGCGGTTCAACTCAGTGGACTCGCTCTTAGCATCCTGGGCCTGGTCACCGGCGTGACTCTGCCCGCTTCCAAACCCAAGGTACGTGGTTGATTGCGCAAACTATATAATTATCAGGAAGCCTTTGGTTTTCGGGATACAGATGTAAATTTCAAAAGATCTAATAAAAAATGTACCAATTGAGTTAATTTTTTGAAGATACAGCCACAATAATTTTGCATTCGACATGGTCGAAATAAAATAATGAGTAAAATTACCATAGTGAATGGTAAAATTTTTGAAAGAAACTGTAGAAAAATCCCTGATAAGTACGATCCGTAATTTTTTCTGTTATAACATTTTTAGAGCCAGTCATCCAAAAGAGATTTATCTGCGGGTCAGCATTTTGTTGCTCCAGTGTTGCGGAAAAAACTGAACCTGGGCAGTCCGGAGGAAACGATATCGATTTCCACGTCTGCACAAAGCTCACCAAGTACGAAAGTTTATACTACAGGTTCTTCCACTCAAGGAAGTCCAAAATTATATCAGGATTACGGTCGTGAACCAACTAACGTGTAAATCATTACGTTAATAGACTGTTTTGTTTTTTTGTCTTTTTTCGTTTTTTTTTTTTTTTTTTTTTTTTTTATAGAAAGAAAGTAATGAATCGGTTGTATCAATCGGTGTTTTAGAAAGCAAGTATGAGATGTTTGAATGATGAAGATAAATATCTAACTTATTTAATGTTAGGAATTGGTAAAAATTAACTATACATTTCTATAGATACTTTTTACTAAGAAAGAAAAGGTGCAGTATAGAGAGAGGGTAAGCAAATCCAATTTTTATCAAGATTAGTTGGCATGAGGATAATGTTGATTAAAAATTGGTTTACTCACCTCAGATTTAGGAAGAAAATCAGAGATTGATATTAATATTTTAGTAAAAGAATCACAATTTTAATCAAAGGAAAACCTACTAAATGGAATCGAGAAAGCAATATAAAAATATATATATATATAAACATTTATACATATTTTAATAGCGAATTGATTTTTAATAGATCCTCTAAATCGTTTTTATCGGAAAAAAGTTATAAGAGATTCGTTTGAATTTTTGAATTTGTATATTTACTTATTGTGATTAATAGCATTGATCAGGATGGAAAAATCTAGCAGCTATACAAAAAAGTATTGTAAATTATACATTATTTATAGCAGTCTATATCGTATTTCTTTAGGTATTTCAAAATCCAGGCAGGTTTATGAAATTTTTACATTTTTTTTATTGAACTTAAGCTATCGCGCACAGGTATCACGGACCACTTTATTTTAATGAATGTTTGTGTACGTTCTAATCACACATGCGTGAATTGTATTGAGCTTCATTTCGATAAAGTATTATTACGGTACTTACTTCAAAGTACACGAATCGATCGATGTATTACGCAAAATACAACATATGATGAATCTCATTTTACGCAATTTTGTATTATAAAATGTCAAACTTATATGATTGTTTCTTTTTCTTTCGTAATTTATAAATATGTTGTCACTTATTTCATTTCTTCAAACTTGCATTAAGTATAAAACTGTAATGTCTGGGGTCATTTGAAACTGTCAAGGATGAAAATGTTAATGCAGAGATCTGTGTGTTGTAATGATGTGCATTGTATATTTTTCTATAATATAATGTTACATAAATAAAACGATATTAATCTTTTTGACACTCACTTGGATCAGGCCTAATGGTCACGGCTCGCTTGTACACTGACTTATGTAAAAAAAAGGAAATTAAATAAAAATCGCTTTGCCTGGTAAATGAACACCATCAGTCTTGACTTATATAAAAAAGCAGAGAAATACCAACGGGAATAATCCCTCGATACCAAATTGTATTCGTATAAATTAGTGTCCCTCTCTCGTGCGCAACATGGCGTTAAAAAATCGAAAATTCATCCACGTCGTCTGATACAAAAATTTTGACGAAGATTTTATCGATAACCGTTTCTTAAGTATGTACGGAATCAAAAGTTTATTTTACATTATTTATAACACGGTGTGACTTAAGTCCGCACTTATTAGGTCACGCCTACCCGTGACTTAAGTAGTCGATTATTGCACCGTGTTTATTGCACTCGCTACGCTCGTGGGCTAACCTCACGGTGCACAGACTGCTTAAGGCACGGAAAAGCATGACAACGGACTTAGGTAAACGTGCTATAAAATATCGTAATATACTATTTTTGTGCAATTACCGCTAATAGTATATAACGCATTAAAAAATTACTTACATCATACATAGTAATGATAGCTTACATTTGCATAGAGTTCTCAACTTATTTCACGTCGTTTTACAATAGACGTACAAATTCATGTTGAAAAAATTCGCTCTTTTAAACAGCCCTTCCCTAATTCACTACTACGGTGTATACTAAAATAAATTCATAATTCTCCATAACGCGCGATCTACTCACATGATTACACATACACTAAAGGGTGCGATTACATGACGTCTGTCTCATACGAATGCATCAATAATAATCATAAATATATTTTACATTTTCATTTGCTCTGATAAAAAAACCGAATATAAAATATACATATTATATACAGGTACTTGGACAATCAAATCATTACTGACTTTAAATACTTTTATAAAAATTAAATATCGTACACCTATACATTATTATAAAGGTATATTAGACGTAAAGTAATAAAAATAATATTATACACATCTATTTACTTAACTTGAGATTGCTATCACATAATTTTTCTAATTTTTTATAAAATAAATATCTGTAGAAACTGCTGATAGGTAACCTAATTTCATGATTGACTCTTATGGGATATAACTAAAAAAAAAAAGTTTTCATTACTAAATATTAATACTTAAAAACCCTAGATATGTTTTTTTTATAGTTGGAAGATTACTTTTGTTATGTATTAAAAAAATGAACGTTAAATAACAATTAAATCTATATGTCGTCATTTTATACGTTTTGGACACATAAAAAAAAATTAGTTTATCAAAAAATAATTAATAATCAGAAGCACACCTATTTGACACAAATGTGAATAAAGAAAAATTGAATTGTAATCTTCATAATCGTAAAACAGCACATCTACAAACTTCTTTTTAGAAAATTAATTATATAAAAATCTACCTTTTAAATTCCAATTCCTTCTTACAAACTGTACAGAAAATCGTACTGACGATTCTGGGAATATTGTTTAAACATCTATTATAAATATTAGTGGAACAGTACTACCAGTGCTATTATAGATGTATTCTATTTAACCGTATCTTACTCAAACCTTTCAGCACAACTTCTCAGACGTCAATTTAAACGCATCCTGTCGCCAAAAAGTTCTCAACTAAAGATAATCCTCAATCACACCGAGTTGACCGAAAAGCCATAAACTCTCTCCATCCCGACCCTCGTTTCACTAAAAACTTTAAAAATTCAACGTTCCTATCACATTCTACACACTTTCAGATCATGTTCTCACGGCAGAGCTTTCGCACACGCACACCTACACATATAGTTAAAAAGCTCACGCCGTTAAAGCCCTGATTCTCGCGCGCACATGTGTAAATTTCGCAAGTAATACACGCGGAAGTCCAACAACGTCGTTAGCTATCGCTTGCGCCGCTTCGCGTTGTACGCGGAGATCAGGGAGTCGGTAATGCGCCGGGCTCACTTGACGATGCCGATGATGGCAGCTATTTGGTCGAGCGTGAAGTCGTTGTCCGCCGCTTTCTGATCCCGTCGTCGTCGCCGTCGTCGTCCTCGTCGAGAGTCATCACCATCGTTCTCTTCGTCGTCGTAGTCTTCTTCATCTTCGTCGTCCTCCTCGCCCTCTTCGCTGCTCGCCTGTACCTGAGGGGTTTGACATATGTACAATGTTTAGTGGTGTCTTTTTCAGTGGGCATGTGTGTGTATATATAGGTAGATAGTTTGGCTTTGTCGGAGTGCTGTGTGAGATTCGATCTTGTTTGTTTAGTAATCGCAATGAATTTGGAATTTGATTATTAATATCTAGTGGCAGGAAAGTCACGTTTAAAACGAAAAAAACTTCAAATATTTTGGTTCAAACTCGCTTTGTCTTGTTAATGCTCTCTAAAATATAATCGGTACATTAATAACTTTTTCTAATTCATGCGATTAAAATTAAAGTTTGCGATGATGCATAATGTTTCACAAACATGATTGAATCCATGCTAATACCGCATTAATGTTTACAACATGCACAGTGTGTGTTTTGATGTTTTGCACAATTTAAAGTGTTATTTGGTTTATACAAGCACCTTTTCGTTTAATTTATATATTTGCCAGTTATTAATTACTTTGAAATAGTATTACCTTTTCATTCACACAATCGCTTAAGTTACGTTATTAGAATAGAAAGCCACTACAACGTTCGTAGTAATTTACAAAGAACGTAGGAATAGAAGATTTAGAATTTCAATTTTTAGTTTTAATTTAGTTAGCTATATTTTTAAGTTTTCCTTATAAATTTCGACGTAAAAATTGTGTACTAGACTATTTTATAAAGAACTAATTGCAAGAATAAGTAAATTTACTTATAACTTTAGCACTAGAAATCCGATTTTTTATAAAATGTATAACAACATTAATTAATATAATTTAATTTGAAAATTATTAGAAATAGTGCATCAAATTGTGATAGTTATTTTTTACTTCATAGATCAAGCTTGAAGACTATTAAACAGAAGAATGTAACACTAGGCTATGGCAACCATTTTTATGCAAAAAACACTTTCAATTATAAAAGTATGCAAATATAAAGAAGCAGAGCATAATAAATACTTAATTATACTTACGTACCACAGATGTATTTTAAAATAAAAGTGTAGAAGGCCATAACTTATACCATAGCACATTTCATAATTAAGCAATTGAATGCTTCATACATACATAAAGAGCAATAAATATATTCCTAAAAATTTTCAAATTGATGCATGCAGCTTATAATATTGTTTAATATCATTGTAAAATGATGTTCTTCGTTTATATTCAATAAATAACTCATAATTTCTTCATCATTAATCTTTTCACTGGCGTGAAAGATTGCGAAAAATATGTTCTAAATTGATTTATTTTTTTCAGATGTTTGTAGTGCTCCTCGTGATGGACGACGTAAGGTATAAATAACTAGGTAATTATAATTGAGATTTGACAGAATTAAAAAAAAAACGGACAAAAAATCTCAATAAATGAAAACTGACGAGTGACTGTTAGGTTTATGGAAATTAAGCCTTTGGTACAGTTTCCACCACATAAACGGATGATTACATAGAAAAAAATTATTATTTTAATAATCCAATCGTAGTATATTATTATTTTAAATTTATTAGTATATTAAAATTTTAATATGCATTTGGAAGCATAAACAATTTTAAAATAACAAAAATAAAATAATTAATTTTTTTAATTACCAATTTTACATATGCGAGGATTTATGTAAATATATGGGCGATTCTAATTAAAATTCTATTTTTTGTTAAAGACATTTTTCATGAATAACTTTAATGAGTGTGTCAACAAGCATTTACAAGTTTTTAATTTTGAATATCTAATGTTCTTGCTCTTCATGTAATTCATTATAGAATATTTTAGGTGTGTGCTTGTTACAGTTCATGTTATTATTTTTAACCATACTTTTATCAAGTAAACAAAATATATGTCAATTAAAATGCTTATAATCGTGTTAACTTGTTTTCAAATATGACATACATGTAATAGTACATTACGATACGTGTGACCTAAGTAGCACGTTTCCGCACGCCGTAAAGTTAGGGCCCGAGCGTAGCGAGGGTCCTAATCACGCCGTGCAGAGTGCTACTTAGGTCACAAGTGTCATAATTATTTTATTAAATATATTTCATTGTTCCTGTTAAATATATTGTCAAACTATTTTATTTAAATAAAATTAACTTTAATGAATTACTGTAAGGCATTGTATGTAATATTAATAACTTTTATAGCACAATTATATTTCTTACATATGAATAAATATTGTAAATAAATGATTTTTTGAAGTAATCAAACTTATTTAATTCTTTTATATACAAAATTACTAGAACATTGATGAATAGCACATTTTTCAAGCAAAGTAAACCTTGGTGTAGGTCCTTTTTTTTATTACTATACTACATAGCATAATGAATTGCATTCAACACAATTTTGAAGCTTTAGAAATACTGCTAAATAAATATGAGAAATGAGTATGCAAATATTGATAGAAAAATAAGAACAAAGTAAAGATAAATAGGACTTTAAATTGTTAGCAAGTGAAAAAGTAAATGCATTTTGAAAATGATTCATAAATGAAATATGCTACTATAACATATCCTATATAATATGCTACTATAATATACACCAAGAAAAATTTATTAGTAAACTTTAATTTTTTTATAAGAAAATTTACTATTTTCATAGTAGTATTGGAACACATTCGTCACGTAGGATTTTTACTTTTTTAAATAGAAATTTTTATGATTTTTGTAGCAAATTTTACATTTTAAATAATAATTTTTATGATTTTTTTAGAGAATTTTACTTTTTGAAATAATAATTTTTATTATTTTTGTAGCAAATTGACTGATTCTGTGATATTTTGTTTCAGCAGTTATAAAAATTACTATTTCAAAAAGTAAAATTTTCTACAAAAATCATAAAAATTATTATTTAAAAAGTGAAAATCCCACATGTCGAGTGTGTCCAGGTGCCACTATGAAAATAACAAATTTTCTTATATAAGAAAATAAAGTTTATATAAATAAACTTTTCTCCTTGTAAAGAAAATATTATTGGAATTTTTATAAATAATTAATAATCAATAGACAAATAAATGAAAATATTTTGAAATTTTTGTTTTTAATAGTAAAAAAAATATTGTAGGGTCAAATGAATTAACATAAATTAATACAAAAATTATAATATAAAGGTTTTTCCACAAAAAAGATTTCTTGTGGCAAGACAAATTATTTTGGATTGTTACATGATGCAATATTATATGAAAAGATACATGCATAAAGTGCAATACTTTATATTTTACAGTATTAACAATCAATGCTCATAAATGATAGTAACTTTTCATGTAAATATGTATACTATGTACATATTTTTGAATCCATTTCAATAATTAAGCATAACATTCAATATGAACACAGCATCATTACGATTTATAGAAATTTGTGAAGGCGTTAAAATAAACAATGCAGTGATAGCGTAAAAAAGGTAAAGTGAGATGTAAATTTTTTTACGTAAGTTATAAGAACTTATAAAAATGGCAGATCGCTTACAATATAAATGTACATAAACAAAAGTATTCGATTAAAAAAAATCGATTTATGGTCGCAATTTTCGCTAGCGAACGAATGTAAAAAATGAAAAACATTGCCTATAGATCTGTACAACAATTGAACGTAAACGGATGCCTTACTCACATATGTTATACACAATTACCGACATTCACTGATTTCAAATTTATTTTTTAATAAATATATTGTCTATAATATTCGAGCAGAGGCACATTCTTTAAAGTCAACAGCTTGTGCGTATGCTTCAATAATTTTGAGAATACGAAAATTGGTTGCGAAATACGAAAAATCAAATACAGAAATCTGTAATTCGAGTAAGGCCTCCCCTTAAGAGCACGTCAGATCTCTAATTAAATGTACTATTCATAATAATAACATTTTAGAATAGTACTGATAAGTACACGATAAATTTGATCCTAGACATTTCCTCAACGTGATAGACGATTTATGTCATTGCACAATGATTGGTATAATAATAGGTATGTTTTCATAATTTTATTACGTTATTCTGACGGGGATATGAATGGCAAAACAGGACTATGTTGGAAGACAACAGAATAAAAAAAATATATATTAATAACATTTAGTTAGATTATAGTCTATATTTTGCTACTACTGCCCCCACCGTCGTCTCATGCTTTGCCACCACCGCCGATAACTTTAAAGACTTTTTCTAAAAAAGATTTTAAAGTCATCCTTCTCTTTTATGAAATGATCATCTTATATATTTCAGAAAGAATTTGTCAAAGTTTGATCACAAACGATTATATATTGTTTATATTTTTAAAAATTCATGGCAAATATTAGCGAAATTTAATTGACATCTATTATGTAGCGCTGTATTATGTTTTCTATCTACTATCTACATAATTTATGTATGAGAGATTCGGTTTATTATTATTTTGGTATAAAACACATAATCTTTTTAATAGGTTTTTTGAATTTTAAAATATAAACTAGATCTGCATGCAAGATAATCATTTTATAAATAATATTATCTAAACAGCTGGTTTTTGATAAAATTTTTATAGTTGGTTACAAAATAAAAAAGAAAGTAAAAAATTTACCCATTCCGAGTTTTTTTAATTAAAGAAACATTATGCATTATTATAGGAAAACAATTTCGGAATATTAAATTGATTTATTCTGACTAAAACTGAATGTTAGTTTCCACTATTTTGCTTATTTAATACTTAACCAACATATTCATTTTATATGAAAATCTAGAAAAACAGTACAAACTTTAAATGTAATTTTCAAGCAACAATATTGAAACTTATTTATACTGTTTAAGGGGATGCCTTACTCGTACTATTACCGACCGAGCAATTCACACAGTTTCAAGCTGATTAAAAATAAAATACGTCGAATCACAAAAAATCAAGAGAACACTCTTCTGTGTTTTTTAACGTTCTATCATCCAGTCAAAGTTTGGAGTCGAAATATCAAGCCGTTTTTTCAAAAACTTTGAACGAAATTAAATTTCGTTTGTTCAACGTTTTTGCAGAAATGACTTGATATTTCGACTCCAAACTTTGACTGAATGATAGAACGTTAAAAAACACAGAAGAGTGTTCTCTTGATTTTTTGTGATTCGACGTATTTTATTTTTAATCAGCTTGAAACTGTGTGAATTGCTCGGTCGGTAATGGTAGGACTATGGCACCCCGTTAAGGGGGTGCCATAGCCGTGCCATTACCGACTAAGCAATTGACACAGTTTCAAACTTATTAAAAACAAAATACGTAGAATCACAAAAAATCAAGAGCACACTGTTCTGTGGTTTTGAACGTTCTATCATCCAATAAAAGTTTGAAGTCGAAATATCAAGTGGTTTTTGCAAAAACTTTGAATGAAACTGAATTTTGTTTTGTTCAAAGTTTTTGCAAAAACCACTTGATATTTCGACTTCAAACTTTTACCGGATATAGAACCTTCAAAACCACAGGGCAGTGTGCTCTTGATTTTTTATAATTCTACACATTTTATTTTTAATAAGCTTTAAACTGTGTCAATTGCTCGGTCGGTAATGGTAGGACTATGGCACCACGTTAAGTCTTGTAAAACTTTGTAGTTTAATTAATTAACTATTTGCATATTCTTGATATACATGCTACTAGAATTTGTTAAACAACTAGAAAATATATTTCTATCATTTTTCAATTTAAATAAACTCATTACTTACAAAGTATATGCGAAGAAACAAGTACGTATTGGTTTAATAGACTATTGGTAAGTAATACGTACATAATTAAGAATGAACAACTTTGAGAAAATTCAAAACCAATTCGAATAAATCTTTTTAATATATTGAAATTAAAAGGAGTGAGGGCTCAGAGGACACTGCGAACTATATGATCGGTCGACGCAGTCAGTCGCTGGCTTTTGCACGTGTCAGCCGCTGACTTACCTCGACGATGGCACCTCTCGGCGAGATCTCGTCGGATGGAGTAGTAGCCGGTGACACGGGTGTCGGCTTTGACTTCGGTGTCTTTGGCGAGGATGACGCTAACGCAGGCTCAATAATCTGTGCGTTGGAGTAGTCGTTGATTGCAACAGAGTTGTATTCGCTAGCAGCCAAGGCCTCCTCATCACCGTCGTCATCCATGAGTGCTTCGCCCACGTCCCCTTCCGCCTCCCTGTAGTTCCCCGTACTATCTTCTGAATGCTTATAGCAGATTAACGCCGCGGTTTCTGGGTCTTCATGCAGGTTGCCAGTTACGTGACCTAAAATATCCAGATATTTGGTGTAATATATCATTTTAATTGGATTCTTTTCTCATGCAATATTGGACCTTTCCTTAAAACACGAAAGTACACGAGAATTTTATAAAAATAAAATTACTTAAATTGCTTCAAATATGTACCTTGACAGAATGCATTGCAACAATAACTGCAGTGTATCCCCGTCCTTTTGTAACATTCCGCACAAAAATGCCACGGACAGTGAAAAATCTGGTCTGGGCCATCTTCGATTGCGATACATTGTGGATGGTACATCTTACCACAAGTTTTTTGGTCACATCGGTTTGCCTCATCAGGGTTATTTATCTTTAAATTGCAATTCCAGCAGGTAAAAGCCTTTCGATTTCTTGTAAAAAAAGTAAGAGGAAAAATATAAACATCTTTTAATAAGATTAAAATTTCAATTTTATTTATTATTGTAAATATACCTTTTTTGTTTTTTAGCTTTTTCTGATTTTTCCAGTTTTTTTTGTTGTGCAGCTTTATCTGCATTTTTAGAAACTTTTAATCCTATAAAGCCACTACAATTCGGAGCTTTACAAAGACATGGTTTTCGCGTTTCTCCATCACAAGCTAAATTATAATTAAATGTTAACTCTTCACCAGGTTCTATATCTCGAAGAGCAAACAACCCAATTCGTGTATCACCATTAACAGTCCACTTTTGTGTTTCACAATTGGGTTGACAGGAATGATCTAATTTAAATTAAAATATAACAAATGAAATTTTATGTTAAAATAATACGAAAATAGCGGGGCCGTGCCCCCCCCCCCCCCCCGTTAATGCAAAAACTTCGTTTTCACCATACCCTGATCGAAAGTACTACTTTCGCTCCCGGCTCAGAAACGCGAATGTGGTATTTTCGGCCCGGGTATGATGAAAAATAGTATACGCAACACGGCGATAAAGACGACTACCCAAGAGCAAATGTTTGCCAATTTACACGTGCTCTAGTCTAGCCAAGTCTTTACCTCCCCAGTTTCATAATATACTATTTTACATATAAGGCACGACCGCTACTATCCAGTAGAATTTATATCTTCACCATTGCAAAAACTGTTACATCACAAATACTAATATATTATTTTAATTATAACAACCGTGTTTCCAAAAACCACTTTTGTAATCAATATTTTTGTATGAAATCAAATCCTGTTGAGTTATAAGCAAAAATCGACTATTTCAGGTGTATGTAGGCGTTAAAAATCATTTTTATAGGTCTAGCTCGTTAGACAATGGTTATATAGAAAAATGTCCATGGAAAAGTGTTTATGTAAATCGATATCTCTACAAGTTGAGTGTGAAAAACGTTTTTTTTCTTTTTTTTTCAAATTTGGAAGTTTTTGGCATATAACTTTAACGGATGCTATTGTACAGAAAAAATTACAATAGAAAAAAATATGTATTTCAATTATATCTACCACTTTTGTTAACGTTTTCGTGTGAAATCACATCTGTGCAAGTAATACTCAAAAAACGATTTTTAATGATTTTTAAATGTACTCCCATTTTTACAATTTATGATGTATTTGTCTTCATATTGAACCACACCCTTCGTATAATGTAACAAGTAATTTCTGCGAACCTGAGCTCGATCATGCGAATCTCTTTAAGTTATCAGTGGAACTTGATTACATACATACGTCCATCCATACATACATACATCGTCAAAAATGATCTAACGGGGTTTTTAACGATCCAAAACATATTTTGGCGATATAAAATGGTGGTTTTTGAGGTAAAACATTTTTCACAATGGTGAAACTATAAGGCTGCCTCATAACAATAATAACGAGTAGCTGTCCTGACTAAAAATTGAAAATATATGATTGAGCACTTACTCATGAAACGACTTAAATTTCCTTTTGGTTCAGCATCTATCATTCTAGAATTATCTATAGTTAAAAAGTAATAATTTTCATTTTTTCTTTCCTTTTTTTGTTGCAGACGTAACCTGTATTCAGCTTCATCTATAACTTCACCTACATATTCGATGATGAATTGATTTTCTTTTAGGTAATCCAAAGTTTCGAGCCCCCAACCTCGTCCACTTGTATGGACAGGTTTTAGTCCGGGATACTTTCTCTGAACGAACATCTGATTCTGACATCTTGTACCTGCAGGGCAAGCTTCTGGATTGCATTCAATTAATAATATGCGATTTAAGCAATCGGTTTCAGGCGCGCAAGGATTGACTCTATTTGGATCACAATTGCAAGCAACCATACTATCGACTTCGGGCATTTTTACATTGCCCACTGGCTTATTGACCTGCAAGAATTCATTAAATTTATAAACATTTTATTAAGGGGGTGTGGTACTCATGCACTCTGTTTTACCGGAAGAACTCGGTAAATTCTATATTATTAAAATAAATATATCGAATTACGTCTTATAAAGAGATAGTTGCCCTGTGCAATGTAATAATCTACCAGCTTGCGCAGTTTTGAGCCCAAATATCAACGGCACCCTAAAAAATTTTGCGAACGAAATTTCGGTTACTTTTGTTTGCAAAATTTTTTAGGATGCCGTTGATATTTGAGCTCAAAACTGCGTAGGCTGGTAGATTATTACATTGCGTAGGGCAACTATCTCTTTATAAGACGTAATTCGATATATTTATTTTAATAATATAGAATTTACCGTGTTCTGCCGGTAAAACAGAGTACATGAGTACCACACCCTCTTAATATAATATATTAATTTTTATAAACTAATTTATAAAATACGGTAGATTTTTCAATTAAAATTGCAGTGTACCGTAATGACAAAAATTATTACATATCGTACCCTTAATTTTACATAATGTGGTGGTTTGAGATGACGAGAATCTTCTCGAGTTTTAGCAATAGCCCGTTCAAATGTAAGACGTTCGTGAAAGATTTTTGCCTCTTCTAAAGCTTTTCTGTACGACTCCTCTACCTTTTTTGAGCCTATTACCTTGGCACTTTCGTCTCCATCTTGAAAAAGGAAGGCTTTTCCTCTAAAATAAGTTAATTCTCGTTTAACAAGTGATATTAGTTTTGTAGGTTCATAATTAATTGCTAGATACCTTACCTGTGAACCCAATAGTAGTCCCGTGTTCCCAAAAACATCACGCAAAATTCTCCAGTTTTGTGAGGCCGCAATGCAATTTTTGTAGGAATTTCTTGAGGATAACAAATAACGGAAGGCCACCACCGATAGGTTCCAAGTTTTACCCAAACAACTTCTCCATAAAGAGGCAGCCTTCCAGTTTCACAATCTTCACAAATAAAGCCACCGTCTGGTGCAGCGTCTAAGCCTAAATCATAATTTTTTAGTATAATAATAATGATTTATGAAGTCTTTTACAGGAATAAAATTGCTAATATGAAAGAAAAATCTTACCTAAACATTCTAAATGAAATGAC
This sequence comes from Torymus aiolomorphi, assembly GCA_036365515.1. Classification (NCBI taxonomy): domain Eukaryota; kingdom Metazoa; phylum Arthropoda; class Insecta; order Hymenoptera; family Torymidae; genus Torymus; species Torymus aiolomorphi. The sequence continues at coordinate 257,590,718 of CM070873.1, read as the reverse complement.
ATAGGACACGTGTCACAGCAAATCAGACTTCCGCCCTCAGTACAGAGGAAACACCAAGTTGCATTGACGGGTGGATAGAGAGACTTGTAATGTTTCGGACAGACGATCTGACTTCCAGTCATGATGTTCGAGCCAGCCGGAAGACATGAAATCGAGGCATGGTATGTCGAGGGACACCTCACGCAGCGAGCGAACTTTTCTCCTGCGGATCTCGGATGGCCGTTCTGAGGATTATCGGAAACACACGTGTGACAAACGTGATAGGGACAAGTGAGTCGTTCGCCGTGCCATTGACGCTGGGGCCAAGCTTTGAGACAGGAGGCGTGATAGTGCTTCCCGCAAGCCAGCACGGAACATTTTATACGATCGCCGTCGCCGTCGCGCTCGTGACAGACGAAGCAGGGAGGCGCTATGCCGGACAGACAATCTATGCACCTGAAATTCTCATCATCGAACGCCTCCTCTTCTTTGTTTATTTTGTTTTGTTTCACTTTTTCTTTGATCTCCTTTAAGTCCTCCTTGTAGGCTTCATTGTCTTCGATGTCACCGGCTTCGCTTGGCTCGGGACTCGATTCGCCTGGTTTCACGCAATTGAGATGAAAATAGGAGAAGCAAGGACCCTTGCAGCGAATAAGTTTGCCAGTTGTCTCGCAGATCTGACAGACGCGTTCGACCTTCATGCCTTTGAAGAGATTGTAGGGACGAGATCTTTTGCCTGTTTCAACTATAATAGGAGACAGTTCTTTGCTCACAACAGGAATAGTTTCCTCTTTGTCCACTTTCAATTTACGTTTTTTAACGGCTTTTTCATTAGCTTCAAACTCGACGGATCCTTCGCGTTCAGAAGATTCTCGTCTTACCTTTGATTTCCGTCTCCTAGAAGATTTTTCAAGATTGTCGGACTCAACTGACGTTGTTTCTTCTTGATCAGAATGTTCGTCCTTTGTACGATTTGGAACAACTTTAGACTTCTTCTTTTTTGCAGGTTTCTCATCTTCTTGGTCAGAGAGATCTCCGTTTTCTAGTTCTACTTTAGTTCTTCGCCTTCTTGGAGTTTTTTCGCGTTCTTCTTCTGAATCGACATCTTCTTCTTCATCCTCTTCATTTATATCTAATGAATACAATCTCATTTCCTCCTCTTGCAAGTAATCAGCCCTATATTTACTTCGCTCTTGTGAGCTCATATTTTCCCATAAATCTAACAAATATGCCTTGATATCGGCTTCTGTAGCTTCTGGATCTAGTTGTTCTGCTGATTCTTTGTTGCGTTCACAAAAAACTTCATATACACCATCATTTCCTGTTTTCTTTTTATTTTTTAACTTTCTCAGAATAGGCGCTTCATCGCTGGAGTCTTTGTGGCTTAATGGGGGTGTGGGTGGAGTTTCTAAATCTACATTATCTGCTACAATTTGTACAACTTTTTCATCTATTTCTTCTATTTCTTCATTCTAAAACGAAAAAGTTTTTAAAATTAATATTTTTTTAAATGATTGTGAGAAAAAGACAAAAAAGGAAAGGGAGAGTTTGTGTCTGTCTTCTACATACATTTGGTTTTGATCTTTTAGATGATACATCATCATCTACTGAAATTTTTCTTTTTTTGCTATTTTCTTCAATGCTTCCAGAACTATTCAACCATTTGTCTAAAGAACCATTCTTCTTAGGTTTAGGCTTGAAAAGTTCAATTCTTGCTTCAATAGTTTTAGCCATTAGTCCAGATGCTTCAGCAACTGCATCATCCCATTTTAGTTTCATTGATGGCTTAATTGAAAATCCGGATGCGTATTTTGGGTTCAATTTTTTTACTTCAGGAGTTATTTCTCTGCCTCGTCTAGCAAAGTCAGAAAGGCCAAGGAAAGATATTAAACTTGAAACTGGCACCCAACTATGACGTCCCTTGTCTGCGCAATATCGAACATGTACATAACACGAAAGTTTGTTTGTAACTGAAAAGAAAAAATACTTTTAATAACATAATTTCAATTGAATAAGTACTACTAAGGAATTAGGATACATAATTCATTTACTATTTTCAAGTTTGTTATGTACGATGTATTCAAGAAATTTATGTTGACAAAATCCTTAAGGACCATTTATTAGTACTTCATTTCTATTACCTATTTTAGGGAATATTCATATGTGCATAGAAACTATTTTTATATTCAAGTAACCTTTCAGCAGACATGGTTATATTTGTACATTATGAGCATGCACTGCATGTTACAAGTATATAACTACATTGTAACATAATATTACTATTTTAATTGAGTTATTAGTTTTATTACTTTAATATATATTAATCTTAGTATACTTGTTTTAAAATTTATCATCAAGTGAACTTGCAATGAGCATCACACATTAAATAAGTTTTCCCATTGAAAAATCAATGACTGTTACTCAGTAGGTAATGTAAATATGCTATTGTGCACCCTTTTACATCTATGGGCAATGTAGTTATATATTTGTAATATTCAAAAATACATTTTTAAATTAAAAAAAAAAAAAAAAAAAAAACAATTGTATACTATCTCTTATTAAAATAATATCATATATTACTATTAAATGTAAATACAATATATGTTTGACACAAATTTATACATATTTCATATACTTTAACAAATTTAAAAATTACTTATAATTAGATTAGTATTAAATTACAAATAATATTTTAAAAAGATAAATTTAGTAAAATAATTTATGGTTAAAAATTTGCAATAGAAAAAAAAAATAACAGGTATTGAGAAGAAATACTTTTAAATTAGAAATAAAGATTATTTCTAATACACAAAAAAAATTAGTAACAAAAAAAGTATGTTGAAAATATTAATGTTTCAAATAAATAAACAAAGAATATAAACTTGGAATATATAATTTTGAATTATAAATTCAATAAAATTAAATCCAATAAAATTTAGCTTAATTATAATTCTGTAACAAGTTCCAAATTTAAGATATTTTAATGTTTATATTTGAACAAATGAAATAGCACAATTCAAGTAATTCATATAAATTAGTATAATGCATTTATACATTTAATAAGATTACCTACTAACATAAATGACTAATAGGTGTATATATTTTGCTGCACTAACCTTTCTGTTGTTTTACATACAGCATCTTTGCTGGGTCAAATGTTACCACACCAGGCCAAAATGGAAAGTTTCCTATTTTTGCCCAGACAAGTTGACCCAAAGTAAATGAACATTTCGATTGTAATTCTTCAATGCTGACTTTTTCCTCTTCTGTAATTGAGCCATCAAGGATGATATTTATACTATCATTTATGACGACTGAGGTATCTTCCATGTTAGAAATTTCATCTTCAATGGCGACATCTTGCTTATGATTCTTTGGCATTTTGGAATTCTACAAAGTGTGAAGAACGTGGCCTTCAGTTATATAATAATAAAATTAAAAATTATAATTAAAACAAAACTAATGCTAAAGCAATTTTAGATAAACTTTATGAAAATAATGAAAATTAAATTTAAAATATATAACCAAATTAAAACAAAATATATGATCCCTTCAACAAAACTTTGAACAAATATTTAATTGCACAAAGATACTTTATTGAAGCTCTTCTAAACATTATTTCTAAACTATTTGCAAAAGGAATTTGTTTTCATTTCATGCCCCAGAGTCTATACTCAATTATTTCAGAAATGGAGCACGCTACGAGGTTACTGCCACAGTACTCAATTATTGCACTGAATCAGGGGTGCCTAAGCAAGGAATCTTCTAAGCCACAACGATACATGCCTTTGGGGAGTCAATAGCTACCACAGTAGGAGACTTAGGCTTGATAGTTCTGCCATAGCGGCTCGTGCCAGGCAGGACTTTAGGCAGCGTTGCATCAGACTTGTTCTCATTGTCTTCGACTTTGATGTTCTCCTTCTGTTCTTCCTGAGTTCCAGTTGTATCACTCTTACTGTTCTTCGCAGTGGCATCCTCTTCATGAGCATTCATCATCTTCGTTAGCAGTCAGTTTTCTGGCAGTACACATAATATCCCAAGCACTGAGTTCAGACGCGGAGAATCTCTCGTGTACATACACCTGGGGGTCCACTCACCAGTGACTCGAGAGAGAGAGAGAGAGAAGAGAGCGTGCGTGCGCGCGCGCTGCGCTCTACATATAAACCACACCGTGGCGAGGGTAACCTCAATTTTTCGTACTGACTCGTACCGTGTTTTCGTCACCACACGCGTCGCCCGGAGGAATATTACACGCACGCTCTCGCGTCCCTCAACGTGCGTGCAGCTCGCGCGCGGTAAATAGTATACGGGAAAACATACGCAGCGTGAGAGAGAGAGACACACGATGATGATGCTACTGCTACTTACTGTCTTGCGCGCGAGTTTCCCGCGATTTCCGAAATGCCGCCAGCCACGCGCGCACTATGTTCTATATACCTATTCCTGCCTGTATGCTCTTGGACCCGGGCTATTATAGGTGCGCGCTGATTGGTCGGCAATTAGTGCCCGCCAGCTGATGGCCAATCGCCGATGCTAGCTGCATGTATTTTGTTGGCAATAAAGCTCCGGTTTTATTGGACGTTTATTAAAAAGTGTGCGATGCGCTAATTTCGCGTAGTGTTATTGTTTGACTCCGTGGTGTGTACTGAGACTCTAGGTTGTATATATAGGTACCGATTACCGAGTGAGCCGCTGTACGCTACCGTAGTCGCGACTCGCGAGTCAGGATGTTGACATTGTTTTTTGTGCGAGAGGTTGTTTTTTGGGGGCTAAATTAGGATTTTCGAGAGATGCTGCGGCTGCGGCTGCGGGTGGATTCCTTTGTCCCCGTCATGATGCTGGGACTGCTTGTGTGATGTGTCGCCGATGCATCAGTGTTATTGAACTGTTTTACCAAGAGAGTGTAGATCGAATTTCTATTCTTGCAGGAAAATAATGAAACTGTTTTGGTTTTAAAAAAACGTCAAGAATGTGGTGCCGCCAGAATTACAAGCTTTTGTAACGTATTATGTTATGACGTTTAACGTACGTATGTATTTATATATTATACATTATTTATGAATAAAATAATTGTGTGTAAGACTATACTTGACATAAGTATTAAATGAAAAATGCAATCAATAAAACAATCAGTGTCACTAGAACCAACTGATGGTTCTATTGACAATACGTTACTCAATTGTTTATATTTTTACACTTTCTCAGTCGACGTTTTATGCAACTTTTTATTTTGAAACTCCTTTTTAGGACAAATAGTAATAACTTGATACTCAACTTATATTATTTGGCACATATTGCCACATGCAATGTATAGTACTTATTAAGACTGCTGGAGACACTGAATAAAAGAGTCGAAACGCTGACTACGAAAAATGCTATTAAGTAATTTATTGTGTTAGCAGAATGATCGGCATCGTCCATCTGCATAAGTACTTACTACGTTACGCAATATCGCGCTGTCGTTAAATTCATTACCCATCATCAAAACAATACAAGTAATTTCTTGAATAGTTTTATTGAGTCTATATGAGATCTCAGAGACATTATTCAAATACACGCATTAATTAACAATTTGGTACTTTCGTTCATCAATTTTTTATTTTTAAATTTTCATCAATTATTTTAGTTCTCTACCATTTCTTGAGCTATTGTATAAGTACAATAAAATCATAATTATTGTAGAAAATTAAAAATCGAATTGGAATAATGAATAATACGTTCAACCGGTATTGGCTTCCGATATCTTCTCAAAACAATATATTCACAAAATACATTTCTAAACGGCAAATCATCACTAGTAAATGATTGCTATTAACGGGATTCCATGGTCCTACCATTACCGACCGAGCAATTCACATAGTTTCAATCAGATTATAAAAAAAATACGTCGAATCATAAAAAATCAAAAGAACACTCTTCTGTGTTTTTTAACGTTCTAACACCCAGTCAAAGTTTGGAGTCGGAATATCAAGCCGTTTTTTCAAAAACTTTGAACGAAATTAAATTTCGTTTTGTTCAAAGTTTTTGCAAAAACGACTTGATATTTCGACTCCAAACTTTGACTGGATGATAGAACGTTAAAAAACACAGAAGAATGTTCTCTTGATTTTTTGTGATTCGACGTATTTTATTTTTAATCAGCTTAAAACTGTGAATTGCTCGATCGGTAATGGTACGAGTATGGCATCCCCTTAAATCATGGATCGATATTTTCGATTTCCGCGCCACACATCTCTCCTCAGCCGATAATACAACTATATATACCTACCATCATCTTTCCTGCATCCTCTCCCAAAATCCTCAGCTCTACCGATAACAACGTTCCATTAAGTATTTACTTCGTTGGTATATTTATTATAGCCCCCGTCATTCATTGCCCTCTCGATTCAGACCTCTCGTCATCCACTCACTCACTCCCCCAGACAACCCTCCTCATAAAAGCCGACCGCGGCGATCGATAGCCGAACCCGCGGAGTCTAAAAATAAACAACCTCTCCCCAAAGCCTTTGCGATCGAAACCCATCGTCGAGACCCTCTTTCTCTCTCTCCCACTTCTCCGCGAACAATAAGTACGTGTATAAGGTACGAATAGTCTTCCTTTTTTAATTCCTGTATCAGCAAGGCCGGACTCTGATCGATCCTCTGCAGGCACTCGCGCGCGATACATAGAATCCTCTTTGCATAACATGCCCGCATAACCGTACGCTATATATCCATAAGTAACAAGCGCAATGTGATCCTACAGAGACCAGCTCTCAGGAACGGGGTCCCATTAACATAAATTCTGCTCGAGAGTGCGCGCGAACCGGTTGGCTATATACGTGCGCGTATCCATCGATCAGTGCGCGCGCGCACGCAGCTGCCTGCCGCTCCTCCTCCTTCCACTATATACCTTCTCTCTCTCTCTCTCTCTCTCTCTCTCATAGCCTGGCCATATCCACGCAGTGCACCGCTCGCTCGCGCGCACGTACAGCTGTTTTCGCCAGTCCGAGAGACTGAGAGAGAGAAAGCGCGGTTTCGGAGCAGCGCTACATATATACACACACGCCTATACAGAGTGGAGAATCGCATCCGTTCGTCCGGAAGAAGAGGTTCTGCCTGCGTTTTTCTACTTGCATTGCGCGAGAAAGTGTGTGGATTTGCACAGTGGAGTGTAGAGGAAGTAAGGTGACGCGCGAGGTTTATAGACAGCAGCAGTAGCAGCAGTTCACTTGGCGGGTGGCTGTAGGGTGAATTATGGTAGTGGGGAAGGATGACGAGCTGGGCGACATCGACGACGAGAGCCTGGCGCGCGTCAGGCTGATAGCTGACAGGAAGAGGCAGCTCGAGGAGGCCACCGATCAGGTAAGATTTCTTGGTGTTGCTACCTGCATTAATACCTCATACTCATACTCTCCCAGTGTTTTCGTTTCGGAGCTGAGGTCTGTTATTTCCTCGTTCCGTGTGTATATATACATGTACAATGGGTATGCGGAAAACGCGGATGAGTCCGGGCGATTATTCTTTTGTGCGCGCGCTTTCCCTTTGTCGCCGCCTCTCAACTCTGCTGCGGAGGTGTAGATTATTATGGGGTTTAGCACTCGTATCTGTCGTCATCGTAGAGAGCGGTGATGCGATTGTTCCTGCCAGTGTAGACGAATTTTCTCATGAATTCCATTACGCGAGCCGTTTGAATTATGCATGAGGCGCGATTATCTGAAAGTCAAGAGAGGAAAAGAGATGGAGACAGAGAGAGAGCGAGAGAGAGAGAGAGAGAGAGAGCAAATTGTTACTCTGTACTACTTTTGCAGTGTAAAAAAAGGATGAGAGGAAATGTTGCGAGCTGGGGTTACAGTTACAGCGGCGGGAATGTATATAGGTGGAAGTGCTAATGGAAAATTACTAAACAGTTAGGAATTTGTATTGCAATCAATTTGTTTATCTAAAGTATTTTAATTGCATTATTAGATCAAAGTTGCAATTATCTTTAGGTTTCTCGTACTTAAATGACGTTGTAGTTATAATTCAATGTTTCTATAATTATTTTATCTTTGTTCTTTTACGTAAATTTTGTGTTAAACATCAAACGTGTAACTGAATAAACACTTTTTTCCTCGTATTCATCTCTCTTACTATGTTTATTTATTCGTGAGAACTTGCGTAGATAAAGTAATCCAAACATTTTTTACGAGTGTTTTGGCAAGCCACACTTTCCGTGATTAGGGTATACCGCCACAGGCTATTCCAGAAGCCCCGCGATTTTCTTTTTTTAAGCCCTACAATATTTATGGCATCCCTCTGATTGTACCATAATTTGTTATTGCCGTGCGATACAATGGCTTTATAAGCTCTTTATGCTCAGTATTATTGTTCTAAGTATATAATTCTATAAATAATTCTTGATTCACCTTTGTTATCAAATCGATTTCTTTCACCTTGTCACTTCTAATAAGTTTTTATATTAAGCATATAAATTTATTTGGTATGCATATTAATTATTTCGCAAATAAATATAACATAAATATTAAAATAAATATAGGTATAAGGAAAATTAATTACTTAGAATTTTTAATTATTCCAATCTTTATGTTGAAATTATAATTTTTCTGATAATAATATCAGAAAAGTATAAAAGAAGTAGATTTACTTTTGGTTAGAAAAAAGAAAAGAAAAAGAATTTCCTATGCTAACCGAATTCAAATGTCAACTCAGCTGATATGTATACGTATCATATCTCAAACCTGATAAAAAGAGTGCTACGCTCACGAAAATCATTGCTCCCGTAGAATGAATGAATGAAAGAACACTCCATACTATATAAAATAATTATCTTCTACAGATTCAATGAAAGAAAATTAAAATCCCTTACACCATTTTCAATTCCCCCAAAACTAACCAATTAAATCCACCTGCGGCACCTTACTAACCCTCAACACCACTCTCGCATTTACAGGTCCGCCAGGACATCCGGGGCTGCTTCAACCGCATCACCGAGACCCTCCGTGGCCGTGAGCGGCAGCTTTTGCGCCAGGTCGAGGCGATTCACCGACAGCAGCTCTCTCTCGTCCAGTCCAACTCGGAGCTTCTGCCAGCCTCGATCACGGCGATCGACACTAGTCTCGTCGGCGAGGAGGAAGTGCTCGAACGGCTGCGCACCTTCGGCAAAATCGAGCTGGCCAACAGCGTCTACGCGGTCGACGCCGAGCCTTACAAAGCCGAGGAGTACATCGAGGCCGGCGAGGATTACGTTAGCTTCGACAAGTCGCTGAAGAGCGAGAGCGAGACGCTCGACGTGAGCAGCGTGCTGAAAGCGAGGACAGATGCGACCGGGAAAAAGAGCAAGGCGATCAGTATCAATCTGAATTGCACCTCCTGCGAGGCGTGCAAATTCGAGACGCAGGATCGAAGTCCAGGTGAGAATATGATTGAATTGTTGAGGTGGAATGTCGTTTATTTTGAATTTTGTATAAGTGTAACAATTATCTGTTACTCGTGCGTTATATAGAATAACGAGAGAGCAAAGTAACTGGCAAAAAACAATCGTAAAAAAGAAGCGAAAATTAATTAAGCGTAATTATCATTAGAAATGGTATTGAAATCCACCAACTGATTTTATGAAGTTTTTCTAAAATGTGTTTTAAGTAATTTACGAGGTAATTCATTATATAGGTGTAAAAATTAACGGGGTTCTTCATTTGAACTTATTTATCAAGAACAGTATATTACGCATCTAGGGAGTAGCATAACATGTCTGCATAACCGTAAAAGTAAAGAATATCTCAGATCGCATGTAAATTGCCAAACATGCGATCTAAGGCATTTTTTATTTTCTCCCGTGGTGCGTATACTATTTTTTTTACCTGGCGAAGCCGAAAATACAACCTTCGCGAACGGGCGTCGGGAGCAAAAATGGTACTTTTGGCCCGCTAGGCAAAAAACAACATTATTCAAAAAGAATGAATCTAATTCCTTTTATTTTATAGCTGTCGCGACGACTATAAAGAAACTCGAGGAGGTCGCCATTACTCCCACGACTCCAAGCACCAGCTCGGAAAGATCCCCGTTCCAAGACACCAACGTCGACATTTTCGTCCTTCCGGAACCCGAATCTCCTTCAACTACTGAAGAATCGGCGCACAATGAGGACTTGCCCTCAGAAAGCGAAGACAGCAAAAATGCGAGCTGCGAACAGACCGTCGAATCTGCCCAAGTCAACGAACCTGTTAAGGATTCAGCGAGCAAGACCGATAAAGTCGTCAAACCGAATATCAAAACCGTCGACGACGACGCCAACGATGCTTCCAAACCGACAGACAACGACGACGACGAAGCCAGTGCGTCCGTGCAGGACAAGCTGAAGGACGCCGAGCACCCGAAACAGATTCAGCAATGGCTTCAGCAGATCCTCGCCGAGACAGAGACTGAGCCGATGATTCATGAGTTCGACCATCTGTCCAAGATACCAAATACACGACTATACTGTACTGAATTTCCCGTAGAAACGTAAAAGTCTGACGAATAGGAATTATTATATACATGAGGAGAAAATAAAGGATGGAGGACGTTATATATATATGTAAGAACAGTAAGAAGGTAATTCAAAAAAGCGCACCACTGAGGAATTGCTCCAGTTTCTTAATTAAGAGCTATTTAGAGTTAGGATCGAAGTACTGCACACAGGACATTTTGATTTACGAATTGCTACTTAATGAAGAATACCAAGTCCTACGTGGGGCCAAAATTCCATTGACGATAAACATGGAATGTGAATCAAGAAGTCTGATTTTCCATTTATTCTAGCTATCTTCTCTTTCTCTCTGTCTCTAATTGTTTTCCTTTACGATACTGTTATTTATTTATTTGTAATGTTTAGGGTAAATTGTACGCCGGATGAATCGTATCCCATGATTTGTACTTAATGTATATGGCCGCATCGTCGACGTTTGCACACGCTTGCATACACTTAGTTGCCTTGAATCCATGAGTGTTGTATCTTCTTATCATGCTGTAATAACTGTGAATCTTATTGCTATTATGTAAAGATCTGTTGTAAGCTTGATTAAAAACAAAGACATGTCACCGATTGAAATATATCTTTTAATTCTCTTTATCAATAATACATGAATAATTAAGCTCTCTATATCTGCGGTTTTTTTTTCTTTTTCACACGGTTGTACTTCGTTAAATGCGCACGCTTCGCACATTCTGTACAAATATAATGAGTGCGCTGCACCGTTCGTTTAGAAGAACAATAGGTATGTATGAACATTTTGTATTATATAGAATTAGTATTTTATAAAAATAACGATGAAATATTGGAACAGTCTGACGGGCTACCGAGCTATTGACGGTCATACTGATGGTCATACTGATGCATGTTAAACGTAATTCGACATGGTACTGATTCTATTTTAAAATAAATACTCGATAGAAACTTACTCGATAATCATAATAAATTGTTTCAAAAATTAAGAATTTCGATTTATGTTTTTCTTTTTATCTCTTTTTCTATGAAAATATTATAAAATTCATAGTAATAGAAAGTTGGTAATAATTTTTGTTAAATACACATTTATCTAATTCACAAAGAGTATTAGAAGCATTGAGAAATTTGTAAAGATATTAATTAAGACGATTGGTTCAATAGTATTTGTGATACACTTCTTCTTTTATTAGGACTAACTAAAATTGTGCCTCGCAGGACATGAATACTATTTCAACGAGTCCGTGTTGTCATCGTCGATGAATAGAAATTTTACCAGACAGAATATAGCTGTCATTATACTACGTTGCAGTTTATTTAGCTTCACACGCTTTTTTCAATAACAAATCATTCATACCCGACATTATTTCAATTAACAGCCATACCTAATGTACTTTTTCAATTCCATCATAGTATCATGTATTTTTTTTTTTTTTTTTTTTTTCATTAGATTACTAGGTACCTATCAAAGATCGAAAGACGAAAAAGCATTTCACGAAGTGAATAAAATAGTATGGCTCAATTCACGATTTGTTAACGATCATACAAAGATAACTCGCATTTGGAAAACAAAAGTAGCAGTCGTCATCAAGAGCGACGCGCTTCGTTTTAACAATAACATTGCTCTTTGGCATTAAAACACTCGTAAATGGAACTAAAACTGACACATAAGTTTTAACTTTTTTCTTTTCGCCTGGCCTTTAAAGAATGATTTCATCATTCTCCTACTATACTGTTTGACGTTACTCATTTGACTTTTCACACGAGAAGATTTCTCTATCTCATTTCTCTTTTCATCGTTTAATCATAATAGAATAATACTTCGCTCGTGAAGTTACAATGTTTTACTGATAAGACTTATTTACAAACCAGCATCGAGATGAGAGGCCTTTTTCTCTTTTTGTCAAAAACTAATCAACTCAGTAAATGGAGAGGAGTTGCTACCTGCATTCAAAGAAGGAACTGATATATAATAGACTTGGCTTTGCGTTAAAGCTAGTGGAGGAGCGCGACTCGGGTCATAAGGAGGGCAGCGGTGTAGTGTGACTGGGCTCCGTCGCTAATGGTCTTGACGCGACGAGCAGTGATGTGCTAATCCATCATTTCAGCGAGACCTGGTAGAAGATCCAGTCTTCAAAGAAGGATGGGATGAACGCGTTGTCCTTGGTGAACTTTACCGGCACACATAGCTGCGTCAGCACCTCTTCGTACATCTTCAGTGATTCTGGACATGATGCACCGTTTCCCTGATTTTCAAAATCAAACAATCAATCTTCGCATACCTTAAATCCTGATTAGTTCTATTGGTTATCAGCTTTCTCGACTTACATGAGTCATGTACTTTCCACTGGGCTTCAGCACTTTCATGGACGAATTCAAAATCTGCCTGATGAAGTCCCAGGCGTCACCCTGCGGTGATGTGCTGATTGGAATGTCCGTCAGGTCGCCGAACACATAATCAAACTGACGGCCTTCCTCGATCATGTGAGTCAGGGCTTTTACGCAGTCTCCGACGATAATCTGCAAAAAGAATGCGCATTCTTCACATAATTTAAAATTCAAATAACTTCTCCCCCCCCCCCCTCTCTCTCTCTCTCCCTCTCTCTCTCGTTCTCCATAATATACTCAATGATTCGATATCCAGCTTTTACCTCATAATGCGAAGTCTTTCTCTTATCCAGGCAATCGCCGCACACGCTGCGCATGTACTGGCTGCAGGCCTTCATCACGACATCATCGATCTAGAGTAGGAAATGGAAAGGAAAAAAGAACGCAACGGTGAATTAACGAAACTCCGATCGCATGCAAATGGCATGGTGATAAGCATTGCAAATATCGCACTGACCTCGAGCATGGTGACGTGCTTGGGATTTTCCTTGAGCAGCTCCCAGAGTAAGCCGCCGTCGCCACCACCCAGGATCACGATCTCCTTGCCCTCGTAGCACTCCTTGCCGCGCTGCATCAGCGTCTCCGTGTAAATCAGATCTGCCTCCGACATATCTGCAGAGACAGAGACATTGATAAGCATTGATAACCATTGATAAGCGTTGAATGTAAAAAAAGTTGTAATGATAACTTTGGAATTGAGGATACGTACTTTGCAGCTCATCGAGGATCAGCAAATTTCCGAGGGACTTGGAATGCACGATCTGCACTTTTTGGTAGGGCGAGCGAGCCTCGAACACCAGCTTGTCGATGTCGTACTCGAGCAATCTTTCATCTTGGAAAAAGAAGGGTTGTGTTAGTGCAATTAGTATGATCTCTTTTTTTTATTAACTTTTATTTCTTAGTCATTGTGTTTCAATGTCATCTGTCCCAGTATCTGAGCATAAAAGCTATGTATATATATTTATAGCATGCTGTGAGTATGTTTTTTTTTTTGTAGCTTTTAGTTTATATGTATAATATATAATCGCGACCTCACTGGTAGTGCTTGTGCTGTTAAGAAATAAACGTGTATATGCTCATATTACATTCAGTGTTATTATTAGAACTATGAAAATACGTAGATTTTACACAGCACTAGCTTGATAGTGAGATCGCGTGTACAAATAAATATGTATATATAATGCTATAAAAAATATATATAAAATTCGTGCAAAGCCATGATGAATTATCAACGCCGATACATCGTTCTACGGTATAAAACAAAGCGTAATACGTATATAATAGAGGACATACAGCTTGCGTGCTTTCACAAGAATAAAGTCAAAGAGAGGAAAACAATTGGAGGCAGGTCTATACGTATGTTTGAAGGGGGGTGTGAAAAAAAATCGATGTCATTACGGAGGACGGCAAGCGAGAAAAACCGTTGAAGTTCGTGTTGAAGTAGAAGCAAAATTGGCGTAGTCTCATGCACGAATCGGGTGGTAACAACAACGGCAAGGCTGTTACAAATACTACACATTGTGTGTGTATATATATATGTACAGAAACGGAATGCAAAATAGAGCGAGAAATAGAGCGTATAATGCGGAAAAAGAAAGAAAGAGAAAAGGAAATAAAAAGTGTGAAAAAAAGCACAGCACACGGAAAAGGGAGAAAGAGAGTTCGATGATAGGTCACAGCATTCTGGAGTGTTTTTTTTGTACCAAACAAAATAAACTAAAAAGACCTTAACTGTTATTACTGTCAATGCGCATACACGGCAGCAACACAATGCGTTAATATCATCCGCCTTCCCCGACAATCTATAAACGGAGCTGCGTTAAGAAGCAATTAATTTCTTTTAATATTATAATTTTTTCATAAGTGGCAGTCCCTCATATAGTTGCTTTTGTTAATTACAGGAAGAGAGAAAAAGACATTTTTTTTTATTCTATAGTAGTGGTGAGTGTAAGTTTACCAAGCGCATGTACATTATGTAACGTTCATACCTAAGCCAGACGAAAAAAAAAGTCAAAAATAAAGTGTGGTATAAGTTTACGGATGTACAGGTGTTTCTCGGTTAAGAGATAATACAGAAAAGACAGAGATAATATATAGATATGTAGAGAGTTAATCATTATGGTGCTTTGCTTTTACTCGACTCGAGCTGTATCAATTCAATTAAAGCCTCATAATATTATGTTAAAAAAAAAGAGAGAAAAAAAAGAGAGGAACAGACAAGTATTAATAAACTGCAATGTACAAATGTATACTTGTTATATATATATATATATACACACACATACACACACATATGTATATGCGCGTACGAGCGTCAGCTTAATCATATAAAAAGTATACATAATAAATATGGTATCACTCATATATCGACAAGTAATGGGCAGATATAATCAGAGAAAAAAAAGATTAGAAATCAATCAATCAATTAAATCATCAAGTATACACAATAATAAAGATTCTGCATCTGACAACATGTAGAGGGTCGATAGACATAATTTATCATCTCATTCGTTTCCGCCATTGTTAATAAGTAAATAAATACGTGCGTATATAATATATGCCTCGCGAGAACAATTTAATATAATATATTTTCTTTTTTCTTTTTTAAATTACTATATTCTCCGGAAACATAATATTAAACAAAAACTCACCAGCGGTAGGAAAGTATCTCTCAAACGGGCCACCGCGTTTTATGGGAGTTAGCGAGTGCGACCGAGTGGCTGATGTGGCCGCCTGTAACGCCGTCTCCAAGTCTCTGGTCGACTACATTGATATCATACGCCAATTGAATATATCACATGGGCTCAGATTCGAGCAATTTTATTATTTATTTATTTTTTTTGTAGTGAAAAAGGATGTGTAGTATGTGTATTTTTGGTGTACTTTTTGTATATTGGGTATATTTTGTATATGGGGGTCGGAGATTGTGTGAATATACAGTAAAAATTTGAGTGGAAATAGGTTGTCTGCTTTTTCGGATGCCATAATAATATACAGGTGATTTCGTCGAGAGGTTTTTGTCTCGTATGGTGTGTTATATACATATAAAATACATCTGCCTAGTGGAAATTGTTTTAGATGTGAAAAGGAATTATTTTTATTCCTTTTAACGAGTTTCTTTAAATAAGATTTTTAATTTGAGGCTTAACTCTGACCTGCTATATTATATAGAAGTGCATGTGTACGAGTACAAACGCTTGATTGCGTATTCAGTTTGATTAATTTCTCATTAAAAAGTTTTAATTAAATTTTCAAGGACTGAAAGTGTTACATTGTCGCGTTTGCCAAATCTGTTTTTCATTTGCCAGTAAATCTTTCGTCTGTTTCGGATGTGAGGGAAAATTTTCAGTAATATGCAGTTTTTTCTTTTAGGAATGTGATTTGAAATATTATTTAATTATATAAATTAAATACACACACATTAAAACAATGACGATGCAAAGACGTTAAAGTAGAAAAGTATCAGTTGTATTATTTAACAAATATAACATTACTCAGAACTACAGTACAAGATATCATTTAAATATTTCAGTACGATTGTATGTGAAACACTTAAATAATGAGTTAAAGGTAATTTATTAATGTTCGAATTTTGACGATTGATTTTTTTTTAAAGACACGACTTGAAAGAAATTGTTTATGGCATGAATTTCCGTGGTTTGATTTGCAGATACGTGCGATTGATTGATAAAAGTATAGCACTGTGCATCATAGCACTTTTATTCATTATTATCACTATCTCGACAATCGAACGAGATTTCATTTGGAAAAATTGTGAAATTCTCGTTTGGTATTTGAGCAAACAAGCTAGCTCATAGATCTTACCTTTAGAGTACTTATCGGAGATTGTAATCAGAGTGCCGAAACGTTAGTCCCGAATAATATTATATTAGTATTACCACGAATATTTTGTCCCAAACTTTTTATTTTTAAACAAAAATGTCTTGAAAAAATTAAGCATCTAGAAATCGATTTTCTGTAAATTTTTACTGTATTTATTAAATATAAATACTTTTATTATTCTCTCTTTAAATTTATTCTTTTACTGGGTATGTTCCGATATTGGAATCGTAAGTGAATTCGGCAACCGCGCAATCTCAGTGACGACCAATAAGGGTGCGATTCCATGGTGTTCCGAAAAATTAGACGGAACCATTTAAGCCCGTAAGTGCGAGAGTGAGGTTCTTCCGTGAATGTCTCTCTCACTCTCACGGGCTTAAATGGTTCCGTCTAATTTTTCGGAACGCCATGGGATCTCGCCCTAACAGTTTTTGACCCCGTTTAACATCCTGAAACGGTCAATAACGGTTTTGGATTATCGGAGCTGTGTTCCGTAATCTGTAAACAAGAATCAGCTGGTTAAGCTCTCATGCATTGCCTGCATCTCGAATCTTGTTTAGGGTAAGATCCCAATAGCTGCAGTCGTGCATTCAACTCTGCAGCTGCGTTGTGCAGACGTGCAGCTGTGTGCTTGTCGTTAGGTGCACGGGGAAGAAGAGAGGGGGACGTTGCCAACTGCGAAATTCAAATGCGTTTCGGAGCAAGAAAAGCAAGTAAACTAATAATCCGACGCTGGTGGACAAAGCCAAATATATTTGTCTTTTTTTTAATGAGGTTGATAGAAAAAACAAGTCGATCAGATAAGTTTTTTTGTTGTTGTAATTTTCATTGATTTCTAATATTTGGATAAATACTTCGTTTTTTCTTTTTTTTCAGAGGTTACAAATAATTTGGATAAAATGGAATATTTATTTGCATTTAAGTACTGACTTTTGGCTTCACGAAAACGGTCGATCTGGCCGTAGATATGTCAATATCTACTTACTGGATACTTAAAAGATCGGTCGACATCGGCCCTCGGCACCGGCTGTTCGAGCAGAGAATATAGAATATATTATCATTCAGTATAGAAGAAGGCCAGGTCGACCGTTTTCGTGAAGCAAAAGTCAGTACTTGAATGCAAATAAATATTCCATTTTATCCAAATTATTTGTAACCTCTGAAAAAAAAGAAAAAATATAGTATTTATCCAAATATTAGAAATCAATGAAAATTACAACAAAAAAACTTATCTGATCGACTTGTTTTTTCTATCAACCTCAATATTTAAAAAAAAGACAAATATATTTGGCTTTGTCCATCAGCGTCGGATTATTAATTTACTTGCTTTTCTTGCTCCGAAACGCATTTGAATTTCGCAGTTGGCAACGTCCCCTCTCTTCTTCCCCGTGCACCTAACGACAAGCACACAGCTGCACGTCTGCACAACGCAGCTGCAGAGTTGAATGCACGACTGCAGCTATTGGGATTTTACCCTTACAGTGAATCCACATTGCATGCCGTATGCGTTTACTACTCGTAGACTTCCCTGCTGCTTGGCTGAACTTTAAAAAACAGCCAATCAGCGGGGAAGTCTTACGAGTAGTGAACGCATACGGCATACGGCATAGACATACGGCATGCAATGTGGATTCACTGTTATGAGCCGTACACGAAAAAAGGAACAGATAAAAAGAACAGGAATTACATGGGTTTTTATATCTATATATAGGAGGAACAACGAAATACAGAAGGAACAAGAGGTATACATAGATATAATAACCCATGCTATTCTTGTTCTTTATATCCTGTTCCTTTTTTCGTGTATGGACCATTATGGCTCGGATACTTAAAAAGGAACAGATAAAAAGAACAAGAATTACATGGGTCTCTATATCTATATATCGTCGTGCGGTACGAATAAAAGCCAACTTGGAAGTTACAGGCGAAGAAAAGCCAAAAACGCGTCTAAGACGAAGAAAAGCCAGTTTGGGTCCTCCCAGATGAAGAAAAGCCAGTTTGCGCCCTCCCGGACGAAGAAAAGCCCGTTTGAATCTTCCTAGACGAAGAAAAGCCAGTTTTCACCATTCCTGCGGAGGAAAAATCCCAACTGACGACGGCATCTAATCAATTACTAGTTATCTAATTATCTTGACTGATAATTTTTTATCTTTTTATCTTACCTTTTTAAAAAGATTTTTAATCTTTTTGATTATCTTTTTATCTTTATCTTATCTTATTATCTGAAAGTTATCCATAAGATACCAGCTAAATGTTATTTTCGTTAGGAAAGTCAAACTGGCTTTTCTTCGTCTGGGAGGGCGCAAACTGGCTTTTCGTCATAGTATGCGTAAAGTGCCTACTGTACGCCCTGCTGTGCAGGCGCAAAGCAGTTACTTTACGCTTACTATAACGCTTACTATAACGGGAGAAAATAAAGAATGCCTCAGATCGCATGTTTGTCACCCTCGCCTTCGGCTCGGGTGACAATTTGCATGCGATCTGGGACATTCTTTACTTTTATTCCCTAGGTGCATAATCTACTATTTCTTCGTCTGAGAGGACGTAAACTGGCTTTTCTTCGTCTTAGACGCGTTTTTGGCTTTTCTTCGCCTGTAACTTCCAAATTGGCTTTTCTTCGTACCGCGCGACGATATATGAGGAACAGCGAGATACAGAAGGAACAAGATGTATATATAGATATAGAAACCCATGTAATTATTGTTTTTTTTATTTGTTCCTTTTTAAGTGTCCGAGCCCTTAGGGTGCGATCTCATGGTGTTCCGAAAAATTAGACGGATCGCACAGGGATCGCACAGCTCCGGTAGTCAAAAACCGTTATTGACCGTTTCAGGACGTACTACATGGTCAAAAACTGTTGTTGGTCGTCACTCAGATTGCGCGGTTGTCAAATTCACTTAGGGACTTTCCACAAATGACGGTGAAAGTACAATGGTGTTCCGTGCCATGCTTTGTGCTCTGTTCCGTGCTCTGTTCCGTGCTCAGTGCCATCTGTGCGCCGCGTCCACACTGTTCCTGTTGATTCCATAATTCTGGTTCAAAATTTAACGTTGGTGTGCCATCTCTATAACATTTTTATCTACGTACTATAATACTATAAACAGTATAATAACATCACTATTATTATTTATTATTATTATTATTATTATTATTATTATTATCACTATTATTATTATGTTATGTTATAGCAATAAATGTAGTAGAACATTGTGTACATTTATTAGAAATAGTGATGTTATTAAAATTGTTAAAAAAAAAGAAAAAAAAATTTTAGACCAGAATTATGGAATCAACAGGAACAGTGTGGACGCCGCGCACAGTGGCACTGATGGCACAGAGCACGGAACAGAGCACGGAGCATGGCACGGAACACCATTGTACTTTCACCGTGAATTGCGGTGTGCTGCTGTGTGCTGCGCTTGCATTGTGCTGCGTTGTGCCGCGTTGTGCTGCGTTGTGCTGCCCGTTCCACCACGAAAACGGAGAAGCCTATCTGAGTTTCTACTCTGTGGTCTTGATTTCAACCAGCAAAAGTAATCTAGATAGAACATAACCCATGTAATTGCTCCATTTTTGACGTTGCAATTTTGGATTTTTGTAGCACCTTAGAAACATAATATTATTTTTAATGTCCAAAATCTTTAATGTCCATTCGAACAAATGATTTGCACTCCTCGTTATCATTTAATTGAAAATAAATGAAAATTGTATCGTATGCTCCCACTGTATTTCTTATGTGTGGATACAAATGAGGTTTTGTCCACCATCTTCGAAGTCTCTTTCTTTTCTTTTTAATTAAACGTATTTTTATCAGCAAATTTATTAATATTTGAAATATTTGTAAATATTGTTTTTCTCTATCAATATCCATTTTTAATAATGATTACAGATGAAGTAATTTATTATAATATTAAAATATTAAATTACTAATATTAATTTAATTATTAATAATATTAATTAATAATAATTAAAAATAATATTATGTTTCTAAGGTGCTACAAAAATCCAAAATTGCAACGTCAAAAACGGAGCAATTACATGGGTTATGTTCTATCTAGATTACTTTTACTGGTTGAAATCAAGACCACAGAGTATAAACTCAGATAGGCTTCTCCGTTTTCGTGGTGGAACGGACAGCACAACGCAGCACAACGCAGCACAACGCAGGGGCCTTTCTACATATGTATGTTCTGTGTGTTCCCGACAAAGACAGATAGATCTGATCCGTTTACGTGAGCCAGAGACAGACATAGAGAGAAGTTGTCTAGAACAGACAGAACACACATATGTAGAAAGGGCCCAGCACAATGCAAGCGCAGCACACAGCAGCACACCGCAATTCATTTGTGGAAAGTCCCTTACGATTCCAATATCGGAACATACCTACTAAAGTTAATTTTCTTCTTCGCCGAATTACATCATTCGCGGCAATTCTTGCGTCTCAAGTAAATTATCGAGAACAAGCATGGCAAATAAATTAGAGATTTAATTATGGAGAACTAATTTCTGTAACAACAACAAAAGTTTAATGTTAACATAAACTCTATAAACGTAAATATGTATAATCGCAAAGTTTATGTAAAGTGCTACGTGCACTATATGCCGTTCTCATAAAATGTATATAAAAGATTAAGTGCTACGAATGTTGGACAATAAAAGTTAAACTTGGAATGTATAAATAGGTGCTAGGATATGGACTAACTCTGCATTCTTAAGAGTGCTCTCTACCCCGATTGGAACGCCACCTACTGTCAAAAGTGTTTTTTGTTAATTAAAAAAATTTGGGGCAATATTAACATAAAAATAAAGTTTTCCCACGTGTCATTAGTATTAAAGACACGATTACAAGAGTTTTCCCAAATTAAATTCCATTAATAAATCTGTATTTTGTAGAGAAAAATTTGGAGTCATTTTCAGAAATGTCCACTGAAAGTTTAAATTTTCTCTACAAAATACAAGTTTATTTATTCATTTAAATTCATGAAACTTGTTTAAAAGTAATCCTTATTAACTTTTACACATGGGAAAACTGAGTTATGATTAATTTAAAATTTATAAGTACACTTAAATTAATGAAAATACGTAAATGAAGTCATGGGGGCGCTGCGATCTATTCTGGAGTTGGGGTTTAGGTAGAGAGCACTCTTAAACAAGCGAATATATACCTTATGTAAACCTTAGAGCATATACTCCTGGAGGAAGCATGTCGTGTTAAAAAATCGTGGTCGGTTTTCGCACAGTGCAAGAGAGACAGAAGATAGTGTCCCTTGTCTGTCTCTCTCACACTGTGCTGTGATTGGTTGTTCTATCATCTTAGTTTGGAGGGGAGCGCGAGTAGCCAATCACAGCATAGTGCGAGAGAGACAATCGAGGGGCACTCTTTTTTTCTTTCTCTCTCGCACCGTACGAAAATCGACCACGATTTTCTCATTTTACTACCTCCAGAAGTTATGCTCTAAGATGTAAACTAAGAAACCCTCAAATGCAACATAGGGTTTTAGTGAATGCTTCTAAAAACTCTAAATCATTCATATTTAACAGTAACATTTTTTAAATTGAGAAAAAGGTTTGCTTTTATGTATAATTTTGTTTACCTAAAAATGCAATGAATTTGGAATAGTATTTATCCTAAATCATCATTTTGATTATTAGCCCGAAGCTTATTATTATTTTATGAGCCAAAAAATGATGTATTTGTAACATAAATAAAAAAATTTGGAAAAGACAAAATTGTTTTTTTCCATTGTAAGCGAACCTTTTCATGCACTCAAGAAAAGCTAAATGATAGTAATTGGTAATCCATACTAAAAACTGCATATTTTTAATGTCAATTGATTTTTGATAGAATGATGAAGTGAATGACAACTGAAATAGTCCAATAATATTGGACAGCAGGACCATTTCCTTCCACATCCTTAATCAATTGACTTTCATTATGACAGGGAAGTGGTAACACAATCAAAATTATGAACAGTATTGGAGTATTTCATGCTTTTGAAGGGTTAATAGTTCATAAAAATGGTAATGATAATTAGTTATCTATAAGAATGATTATAAAGTAAATTTTTAACAAAATTTAGTAATTATGACTGATTAAACGAGGATGAAGAAATCTGATTCGAGGCAAAACAGTTTCTACCTGAGAGGGTCAGATAGAGATCATAAATGGTTCCTCGTCTTACTGGTGGCAAACGTTTACTGCGTTTGCTGTTCAAAGCCATGGCAACGTCAGCTTCCAAATATCGCCATTGCTATAATATTCTTTCTATTATGCAGTATTCTTTTAACTTTTATTTTCATATTATGTATTTAATTTATATTGCTTGGTGGTCAGGGAGCAGTGTTAAAAAGAAAAAAAAACTAAAAATTTGATACCTGATTCATTCTCTACACAAAAAACATCAGGCTAGTTACTAGTGAAATTCATCTTTTCATTTCCAAAATAAGATTGAAGTTTCTTTTTGTTCACATAGTCAAATGATACATTTTAGTATTCCATAGATAATATTTTTAAAAAGAATCAATATAACAAATAAAAAATGAATTTCGAAAGTAAACTACCTGTCTAAACAAAGATAGTCACTTTGTCTTAATATTTCTGGGATGTAAATGAACTCGTCAAACAAAAAGTTCACTACATTCATGTTTCACTACTGTACATTTTGAAAACCAATTTCCAATACTAAAAACTCATTTGACATAGTACCTCAAAGTTCAACAAAGCTTCTTCGTCATCCTGCTTGTAATACTCAATGTTAACCGTGACCAATCCCTCCGAATATCCTCTTACAGTGATAATACTGCCTTTTGGCCCAGTAAAAAGAATCAGCAAGCTGCCATCGGTGATGGACTCTGTCAAGTGCTTCAGTCCATTGAAATGCTCCTTCAGGACATTGGTAATATTGGATTTCAGATTGGACCTCTTCTCCACATCCATGATCTGGCTGGAGGAGACCGTGAAGTCAAGGAGTACCGTGTGGGCCACCATGGCTCTCGACCTGCAAACAACGCACGGTGTGTCAACTCCTGACAGTAGTCACTCGACGAACAGAAGCAACTGGCAACTCTCTAACTAAACGCATCAATCAATCATCGGTGCGCCTATATAGTTGCGACATTGTGCTCGCGCGAGCGACAACTCACTGATCGTAGCTGGACAGCCTTACTGCTGTGTGAGTGTACCTATGTTATAGTTTAGAGACGTGATGTGCTTACACTGGAAACACGAGACAGGGCGCGTGCGCGCGAAAACAAAGACTGCGGCGGACGGGAAATCGGATTTGCGTCCCGCGAGCGAGCAAGCGATCAAGATTACCAAGGTGTATTATATAATTGACTTAATAAACCGGGTCATGCGTGTGCATGTGTGCCAAGGATGTGTCCCTCTCTCTCGCGCACTCTTCTGGCAGTGCCTGCACTCTTCGTCGTCGCGGCTCCCTGGCGTGTGGCCGTACCTTTTTTATTCGCGCGTATATACACGCCTATATATACATGTGTGCGTGTGTGTGTGTGTGTGTGTGTGTGTGTCTGTGTGCGCGCGCGCGTGCGTGCGTGCGCCTGTGCGTGTGTGTGTGTGTGTGTGAATCAGTTTTTTCTGGGAACCGATTTCTATACAGTGTAAAAAAAGTACAAAAATTAAAGTAGAAAAAAGTAGAAAAAGACAGAAAAAAGTGAAAAAAAACGGAAAAAAGTGGAAAAAAGTGGAAAAAACCACAAAAAAAAATTATTTACAAATAATATTTATATATTTATTCACAAACTTCCTAAACACTTTACTGTGCATAACCTGAGATAAGGAACCAGGACTATCTATCACGAGCGGGATTTTTATCGTGCGCGCCCCTTACGTGGTATCTTATGTACATACTTACCGGGAGAAAATCGATGTAAAAATAGCACACGAGCCGATCAATGGATCAACCATTGGATAAATGAAGAGAATTATAATATAATATTAAGACAATCATTATATATATCTGAATTAATGAGTCGTGTAATAACTTCAATGACGCCTCAATTCTTTCAATTACTTTTTCTTTCAATAAAATGTATTTAAATGATTCAATTGGAAATTTTTTTTTTTCAGTGTATAAACGAATAATCTACGGTAATTCACCTGATATTTTAGCTTTATAGAAAAATTTAGACGAACTAAAGCATCGAAATAACATTTTGATATAGATTTGGTGTTGATTGAGACCACCAGTTACTTGATTCAAATAATAGTTTATCCATATCACTTTGTAAGAATCTTGAAGGGGTTGTTAAAAACGCCTTTATAAGACCTAGACATCAACTACAATTGAATATTCGTCGATTACTCGAACCCATATCATAGGTCAGTAAGAAATTAGGCAGTATATATGCTTTAAGTAGTGTAACAAGTACTTAAAGTCAAAAATTTAAGATTATGATATCTTGGTTGATTAATAAATATGAAAAATATATAAATAACCTTAAATGTATATAGCCTTAGCTAATGAGTAATAAATATGATCTAAGTTGTTAATCGTATTCACGGTTGACAAATCCGTCGACGAAACGTCGCAAATATTTAACATCTTGGGAGATTTATTTTCTTCCTCGCTCCCAACGGATCTAGTCAGAATTGACTAAAAACATTATCAGTAATACATATGAGTAAAGAATAAATTATACTCTTTATAATAATATAATTATTATTTGTAAGTTGAATTGAAAGAAATGTTTGAATTCGATATCTCGTAATTCTTGAAGAGTAACTTTTATACCCGCAAGAAATCCATATTGAAAGACTCGAAATCAAACCACGATAATTATCGTTAATTAACTTAAAATTAAAATTTTGACACATTTTGATTTACATACACACGACCAGTATAATAACCAACGAACGTCAGCCTGTTTTCAAAGCTATGCATTTACAATTACCTTTTTATTACAATATTATAATCAAAGTAATTATTATATAATTTTGCATTAATTGGAGTGCTATGCACACAAATGTTCATTTATTTATTTATTTTTTGTTTTCAATAATTTATTTCGCAATCGATTGATATAATCTTGAATCGTTCTATTTTATGAAAAAAAAGAATTAACGATCATCAAAAACCTGACAGCGCACTGCTTGGCAATATATATAAGAAATTGAAAAGGAAGTGAGCGGGGTCGCAAAGCACCCTTTATACTTTATTCTATCAATTCTTTGATCAGGCTAGAAAGATTCATGCACGCTTCACGCGCCAATGTTTCTCTTGCCAAATGCTTTCAAATTAGAAATAAAATTTTCTTTAGACGAACCAGTCCTTACGGCTTGTCTTTATTATTTTTTTTTTGTTTTATAATGGCTAACGTTAACTGGCGCGCTACGTACACCTGTGTTTGTCTTTTCCTCGAAAATTTTATTCGATTGCTTACATGATCGATAAGACGACAGTTCAAGAATAGGATTTTTATATTTCTATATATTTTTATATATTAAGAATGTGCTTTAAAATGTAACACTCCAATGGCGCAGCATTAAGGTTAAACTTCATGACCATTCAGTACATGAGTTATATAGCACTAGTTGCATGCGCCTATCTTTCGTATTCAGCGAGACAAACAGTAGATCGAGAACTGTGTATTGCTGTAAAATCGATCCTGATTTGGGAAACGAACCTGCTCTCTCTGGTGCAGGGACTTTTTTCCTCACACCGCCCTTAGGTATCTCGCTTGAGATGGTTCTCGGCCTCTTACTCATTGAGGAAATTAGGAGGAAGATTATATTCCTTTAATCGTACATTCGGGCATAGCCATCTAAGTGCGCTTAAGCGAAAAAACCGTCGAAATGTTCGGCAGTTTCTTCCTTGAATAAGTTGGCAATGTAATCGCATAAACCCGATAGTCTTTTACTCAATGAAAAAGCCTATCATTTATTTTTACTCATTATAAATGAGATAAGGAAAATTACCGGTAACTAAATTCCGAGCATTTCCTTGTTTTTCTGAAAATTAATTTGTCTTTTCAGACTCTGTCTCTACCAGATTCTTGTAAGCATAAGCTGCATTAGCGTTGCGAGATTGTGATTCTTGTTTACCTCGCCGCCATCTATCAACTCACTTGCGAATCTGGATGAGCAATATGCAGATCTAGGTTATGTGCTGTCTGTAGCCAGACGCATTACATAACTCTAGTCAAATTGTACAGTTTATCTCACCTCTCGTGTGAGCTCACTGCCAACAAAAGATCATGTTGATACAGGTTATGTACAGTTTGTCTCACTTCTCGTGTGAGCTCACTGCCAAACAAAGGATCATGTAGTCATGATAATACAGGTTATGTCAAACATACGACCTGTCTCACCTCTCGTGTGAACTCGCCGTAAAACAAAGACTACAACCCAAACCGTCTAACGGCTTAAAAAGAACGCAATAAAGATCTATAGTTTATGCAGTTTATAAGAGAAGTATATTTTTTCTTTTCTCTTACACATGCATAACTACAGTCCATTGAGATTTGGGCGGCATGTCTATAACTTCTCGTGTTAACACGCCGCCGCACACAAACGTCCTGGAACGTATACTTACTTATTAATCCAAATAACGACGATTCTGAATCTGAGACATCGTCCGAAAGGTTAAGCACTATTTATCTGCTTCCACAGTTGAATACTGCGGTCGAGAAATTCATCAATAATCCTTCCGTAAAGGATGAAAAACGAAGGCTTCTCTTCTACCGCCATGTAGCTAAAGCGTGGCACACTCTACGCGCACAAAAAGCGTTATGACGAGAGAGACCGGCCGGCCTGGCGGGGCGAGCCAGCAGCCGAGTTTTAGAAGTGGGGATAACTGAAGTTTGTGGCGACATCTTTGTACACTGGCAGTACTACCTAGTGATCTCGAGAACGAGACACAAAGCATAATTGCGGAAAGCTTGGCGCTCGCGGTGCGAGGGGACCCACTCCCCACGCCCCGCAACTGGTTCACTGACGAACCTCATAAGAATGCCGCATGGTCCGCGTAGGGTGGGAGTTGATAATAATTAATACAGATGGAGCGTATATATCGATACTGTTATACATTTTGCATGGCGCGGAATTTTATCGCGAGAGAGATTTGATTTAAACTTCTTTATTTTCGATAAGGTCCAGGTTTGGGCCGTATATCGCCATACAACCATATAGAATAAACATAATAATATACATAATAACCATAGAATATACATATAGTAGCCGAATAACTATAAAAATCATGATAATATCATAGTACTTACGTACTAAGCAAGCAAAATTACAAACTTATGTGAAAATTCAAAAAAGAATTTGTATAACAAAATCAAATAAATTTAGAAAAATATAAACAAAGTAATCCATACAAAATCCAACGCAATAATTAGCGCAAATGAATCTAAATAAAACGCATACAAAACAACTACATTCTAATCGTCACCAAGGTTTGCTTTCATATTCAATAAGTAATCAAATACAGCGCTTTTAAACGAATTAATCGAGGGTTTTAGTCTGACATTGCACGGTAGAGTATTCCATAACTTCATCGCCTGATAACTAAACGAATTTTCAAATGTGGTGGTTGCTGGGGTAGGCAAATCAAACGCAGACGAAGCAGCAACTGCAAGCGTGCGATTTGACCTACGTATATCAGTCTTTGGTTTGGGAAACAACGAAAGGAGATAGCTTGATCTTTCAATCGTGAAAATCTTATACAAAAAAACGAACATAAAATATTTTCTTCCGTCAGAGAGAGAGAGAGAGAGAGAGAGAGAGAGAGAGAGAGAGAGAGAGAGAGAGAGAGAGAGAGAGAGAGAGAGAGAGAGAGAGAGAGAGAGAGAGAGAGAGAGAGAGAGAGAGAGAGAGAGAGAGAGAGAGAGAGAGAGAAGGAAAGATTTTCAACTGTGATAGTTTTATAACACTTTAATCAATCATGAAAAAAATAAAAAAACTTTTTTTGCTTTGAAAATTACTGTATCTTTTCATACGTAAATTCTTCCTCCTTATTTGTTGTTTAATTACTTTAAAAACTGTTGATGCAAAATGATTTCATATAGGTGTATATACCGGGAACCGCGTTGGATCATGATAAATTTTAATTAGCTTCGCAGTTTTCGATATCATTATTCTACGAATAACAACGTATGCGATTTACCGTCGACAACAAATGGTATAAAGTTATACATCGAACGTGCATTTTATGTAACGCACTTACAAGTTAATTGCCTTAATAAATATGGGGAAAAATTAAATCCTCTTCTATTTGGATTTGTTGAAGAAGATGATTTATTGGTCCCCCAAAAAGTTTTAATTTTATTATCACCTATAGATGATTTTGTGCCGAACTGCCAATGTAAAGCATGCATCAAAAACTCATGTTGTGTTCGAGCAGCAATTCCATGCTGTTTCTTTTGTTTTTGTTAGAAAAATGAAACTTGTAAAAATAAATTTGAATAATATTATATTTTACTTAGTTATTAATTTTTATTCATGTATATTTATATTTAAATTAAATATTGCTTTTTTGTTAGTTTAAACAATAAGTTGTTTATTTATTAAACATTAAAATTAATTTGCCATCGCACTAATTGTCAAGTATTGGTTTAACTTTCAAATATAATGATTTTGAAAAGCCCTGGATGCACGCATTACTCTAACCGTATACTGAAATAGCGCTTGGAAATATTGAAAAAGTAGCATTTGTTAAATAACAAAATAAATAGTTAAAAACGGAAAACTTAAAATAATGCAAATGAATATGGTAGTTTTCATCTCAAAGAATAAGAGGAAACTTTCATTTTAAAAAAAAGTTAATTTTTTTCAAAGTTATTGTTAATCAAAGTTGCAAAAAAAACGTAAAAATCAAATTTCAAAAATTCATAACTTTTAAAATTTTGAATTTATAGAGATTTTGCAAATAGACATGTTCTTTAAAATAAGCATTTTTAGGAAAAAATACCCCGGGGGAAAAAAAATATTTTTTATTATTTATTTAAAAAATTGCATTTTAAACAATTTCTATCACTTTTTTCGAATTTTGACCTCGATATTCGGATTCTACGGGTCAAAATATATAAGAAACACCTTTTTTTATCCGGGGATATATTATTGCATACGGGACGATACCCAGCTCCTAGACTATGACAAGCGTGCAATTAAAAGCTGCGATATTGGCGAATTTCCTGGAATTTGATGACATTTAACGCTTAATTTAAGGTCTAGAGTATAATATGTAAGGAACAGTACAGTGAGTCCTGTTGAAAAAAGTCATATGACAATCACTTGATCATCATCCCTGAAATCACACCAAAAAGTCAAATGATTTTCATATGATTTTTATAGAATTTTTCATGTGATTCTCATGTGACTCTTACGTTCCCATGGACGTTCGTGACAGCTGTGATATCATGCGATCCGTAAGGTGGGGGTAACTGCCAACTGTAAAAAATATACACTTCTCCGTGAACACCTGTTTTTTTCGCAGTTGGCAGTTACCCCCACTCTACTGTTCGCGTGATATCACAGGCTGTCACGAACGTCCGTGTCAGTGTGATATCACTCTTATCACTCTATTGGAGACACAGCCTTAGTGTCGTTCCGCTCTGCTCCGCTCTCTGTTCTGTTCCGTTCCGCTCTACTCCATTTCAGAATTCTGAAACAAGTAAAGGGAAAATCGCCTACAAACGGAACTGAACTGAAATTGGACCGGGTTTGAGCGGATCAGAGCAGAGCAGAGCAGAGCAGGAGCCTTTCTACAATAGATCCAGTTCAGTGTTCAGTTCAGCTGTTCAGCTGTTCGGTGGTCTGAACGGATCAAAACATGAGTTTTCCGTCTACCTAGTATTGTATTACCAATGATCATTAAATTAATTATACTACTACGTGCAGCTTTGGCGCAAAGTTCTATGCGGTTACTTATATAGCGTTTATACCAGGTGAAGTTGGGAATTTGATTTTTTATAAAAAGAAAATTATGAATTTTATGATAATTAATTATCTTTTGTCTGTTTAGAATTCTATTATTTATATTTATTGTTATTTTAAAATAAATTTGATAAATATGTTATTTATTTTAAAAAATTATAAAATAATCATGTGTTTTCAAAGCTATAAAAATACCTAAGTACTTATTGTGTATAGTGATAAGACCATTAAGAAACAATGCATATAAAGGTAATACAATAAAAAAAAGGTTTGACAGATAATCAGACCTTCATAATAATCAGACACCATATATTACTTAGTAACAAAGTTTACTTCAATTCATGATTAAATATTTAATACTATATTGGAAATAATGGAATACTAAATTTACAACAAACATGTATGGAATCCGTTTACTTTTCGAAAGACGAAAATGGTAATGAGCTGTCTGCTTATCAAGAACAACTTGCTTCTGCAGGTATCTAAAAATTCGAAAAATTAATTAACTATTATTTTGCTTAACGAATAAAATGAGTATATATGAGACAGAGAACTATCTTGAGATTAAGGCTCCGCGGAGCAAGAAAAGGATTTCGGAGCACGTTCGTCCTCATCTTACGGTGAAAGTACAATGGTGTTCCGTTCCATGCTCCGTGCTCTGTTCCGTGCTCAGTGCCATCTGTGCGCGTCGTCCACACTGTTCCTGTTGATTCCATAATTCTGGTTCAAAATTTAACGTTGGTGTGCCATCTCTATAACATTTTTATCTACGTACTATAATACTGTAAACAGTATAATAACATCACTATTATTATTTATTATTATTATTATTATTATTATTATTATCACTATTTATTATTATTATCACTATTATTATTATGTTATTTTAATAACATCGCTATTTCTAATAAATGTACACAATGTTCTGCTACATTTATTGCTCTCAATATTTTATTACAATTATAATTTTTCTGGAGTCGTTCGTTCATCTTTTAACACTTTTAATAACATCACTATCACTGTATTACTATATACTATATAGGTACACTTATATTACACTGTAAAAACTGCTGTCTAAATTTACGACTTTCAAAATTATAATAAAATTACAAATTTTATTAATATCTCAATTATATTACAAATAACAAACCTCGTAAAATATATAGGATTATACTGTTTATAGTATTATAGTACGTAGATAAAAATGTTATAGAGATGGCACACCAACGTTAAATTTTGAACCAGAATTATGGAATCAACAGGAACAGTGTGGACGCCGCGTACAGATGGCACTGAGCACGGAACAGAGCACGGAACAGAGCACAGAGCATGGCACGGAACACCATTGTACTTTCACCGTCAGGGTCTCGCCACAAATGGACCGTGCCGTGCCGTGCCGTCGCCGCCCGGGCCGCCCCGTGTCATAGCGTGCTGAGCGCTTTTCGAATCGGAGTGCGCCGTCTATCAAGAGTATTGCTTCCGTGCTCCAAGCCCTTTTGGACATATGAGTTTGCCATCTGCAATCTTTGTTTATGACAACAAAAATAAGCATAGCCTGGATTGCTCCGAAATATTCTGCAGGTAAAATCATTGTTAAATCACTGTAAATGTTGCTAATGTCAACATTATGTTAATTTTACGGTGTTATAACACTTTTTTTTGTTGCGAACTTATCACTCTATTGGAGACACAGCCTGATGGAAAGGGACTGTCCACATAGCGTCTCATGTGCCTTGTCTCTTGTCTCATGTCTCAATATTGTCTCAATATTGTCTCAATATTGTCTCATGTCTCCGTAATCTTAATAATTTTTAATCTATGGTCATTTTTTCTGTATAATTTTCTATTGCCATAAACTATAAATGTATGAGAATTCGGACAATTTTTTCGCGCTTGAGACATGAGACAAGAGACAAGGCACACGAGACGCTATGTAGACAGTCCCAAAGGAACACGTTAGGGAGAATGTACATAAGCGCCGCGCTGCGCTGCGCCGTCTTACGCCGCGCTGGGGCCTTTCTACATATGTGTGTTCTGTGTGTTCTGTGTGTTCCCGACAAAGACAGATAGATCTGTTCCGTTTATGTAAGAGAGAGACAGACATAGAGAGAAGTTGTCTAGAACGGACAGAACACACATATGTAGAAAGGGCCCTACGCCGCGCTGCGCTGCGCGGTTCTCTGGGTCCTTTCTACATATGTGTGTTCTGTCTGTTCTAGACAACTTCTCTCTATGTCTGTCTCTGTCTTACATAAACGGAACAGATCTATCTGTCTTTGTCGGGAACACACAGAACACACAGAACACACATATGTAGGAAGGCCCCTGCTTGCGCTGGTCCATAGTTCCGTTTCTATATTCCATTGCTAATGGTACAATTCTATAGATCTATGTCATACATCTATCATTTTCATGGTCATGATCATGATTGAAGCCAAAATAAAAAAAATTAGAAAAATGTATAATTTCATTAAAGTTATTGAAATTGTTAAAAAAATTAAGAAAAAAGAAACAACAATCTTGCAGAAGGTGATCGGTTCAACCACATTTAGGAATACCTCAAAGAAATATTCATAGTGCTTATAGCACTTTATTTAAATATTTTGCATTAAAGGATCATGAAGAGTTTTATAGATTTATTAACATGAGTTTTAATCAATTTCATCATTTATTTGAACTGGTTAAAGGACATCTCATTATCGCCTAATTCCATCTTATTCGTCAATAGCTTCATTTTCCAATGTTCTAATCAATTTTATAATTCATAGTATATCACATCAATTGGGTCTTGTGTTTTCTTTCTCGGCTTAAAATACTTTTGTTCTTAAACTGTCCGTCATATAAACTATCCCTTCATTTATTTAACTTTTCATTTTGGAGCATATACACATCGTCCGTGATTTATAAATATCATAGACATGCAACTGCTCATTTTTTTGTAAGAATATACGAATGGAACGGAACGGCAGAGCTAAGCTTCAGCGCAGCGGCAGGGGCCTTTCTACATATGTGTGTTCTGTGTGCTCTGTGTGTTCTGTGTGTTCCCGACAAAGACAGATAGATCTGTTCCGTTTATGTAAGACAAAGACAGACATAGAGAGAAGTTGTCTAGAACAGACAGAACACACATATGTAGAAAGGGCCCAGCACGGCGCGGCGCAGCGCAGCGCGGCGCTTATCATTCTCCCTTACAAGAACGTATGGGCCGCGTCTACATAGACGCGATGAACGCGCATTTGTACACGCGCGTGTGCACGCGTGTTGTGCGCTGACCTATCGCAGCTCGACTTGACCGGACTTGATCCTCTCGAGTAGAGCTGTGATTGGCCAGCGCACAACGCGCGTGCACACGCCCGTGTACAAACGCGCGTTCAACGTGCCTATGTAGATCCGGCTATGGAGACGCACCCCCAGGCCCCTGCGCCGTCTGCGGCGAGTAGTTCTTTCTTCCGTGATATCACTGTGATATAGGAGAGGAAATAAAGTAAGTAATAAGTAGTAGCGTCGATTTTATTAACGTTTTTCGCATAAATATAGTATACGAAATTTATTAAATCTATTTTTATATCTCAAGTATCAGTCATTTTATATTATTAAAGCAATTTGTTAACAATTTTGATCATAAAATAGCATTTTCCAATCATGCCACGTGCGGCTGATGTGTTAGGTTAGCTTGTCTTTCATTTCATAATGATGGAATGTTAAACTCTTTGTTGATGCAATAAGCACTCAATAGTACTTTTTGATACTAGTGGGATAAAGATGATTCTTGTATGAGTGTGAGACTCATTTTTATCACCTGTATCGAACATTCTTTTTTGACACTCCATGCATAAGTGTGCGTAATAGTACTTAGTAATGGATATTACGTGAAAATTACAATAATTTCGATTATTTAAAGGTAATGTAGTTGTCAATAATAACATATACGTTTATTTTAGTATGGCGGACGCAGCTCCAGCCCGTGGAGGATTCCGTGGTGGTTTTGGATCTCGTGGCGGTGACCGAGGCGGCATGCGTGGACGTGGTGGACGCGGACGTGGTCGCGGTCGCGGCCGCGGCCGTGGCAAAGAAGACGCCAAGGAATGGATTCCCGTGACCAAGCTTGGCCGTCTGGTCAGGGACGGAAAGATTCAGTCTCTTGAGGAGATTTACCTGTTCTCTCTGCCCATCAAGGAGTTTGAGATCATCGACTTCTTCATTGGTACATCCCTCAAGGATGAGGTTCTTAAGATCATGCCTGTCCAGAAGCAGACTAGAGCTGGTCAACGTACACGCTTTAAAGTACGATAATTTTTATTATGTATTATTTGAATGACGTCTAATCTACTGCATTATTATTTATTTGTGACTAAAGAAGTAACTGATTAATGTTAATGATTTTCTTTTAGGCTTTCGTTGCCATTGGAGACAGCAATGGACATATTGGTTTGGGAGTCAAGTGCTCCAAGGAAGTAGCAACTGCCATTCGTGGTGCTATAATCCTTGCCAAGCTGTCCGTTGTTCCAGTTCGCAGAGGTTACTGGGGTAACAAGATTGGTAAGCCCCACACTGTGCCTTGTAAGGTCACTGGAAAGTGTGGTTCCGTACAGGTGCGTCTGATCCCTGCACCAAGAGGAACTGGCATTGTGTCAGCTCCTGTTCCAAAGAAATTACTTCAGATGGCAGGAATAGAAGATTGTTATACTAGTGCCAGAGGCTCAACATGCACCCTAGGAAACTTTGCAAAAGCTACATATGCTGCTATTGGAAAAACTTATGCTTACTTGACACCTGATCTCTGGAAGGAAATGCCTCTATCCAAGACACCCTACCAGGAGTACGCGGACCATCTATCCAAGAATCACCGACCTGTAGCTGGTTCAAGGCCTGCAGAAGTTGTATAAATATGAAAGATCTTGAAAAATAAAGATCCACTGTGATAATTTTACACATTTTCTTATTCTCATTATTTTACTGCTGAGCACATCCTATATATAGAATAAATAATAAAAAATTATTTCAAATAATATAAAATTATTTTCAAGTCAAAAAATAACTATAATTATTTTACATAACTAGCTACTTTTAGCGCGCTTCGCGCGTATCATTTATCTCTTTGTTTTTTTGTTTTTGAGGTTATGAACATGATCAAGTTTCATTTTAAAAGTTTGTTTAAATAGTTTAAATTATACGATAATAACGTAAGTCTCATAAATAAAATCAAAGTTTTTCTTATACTATTCAGTTTTAAATATTCAAAGTCAAGAATCCAATCTTCAAAATTCAAACATACTCGATTTTGGCGCTTATTCTATGTAGACCAATCAAATGAGCCAGCAACAACCAATCAAAACAGTCTTATTGTGATGACAGATTTCCTCCATCACTTTTTTAAGAGAGGATACTATTCAGTTTTAAATATTCAAAGTCAAGAATCCAATCTTCAAAATTCAAACATACTCGATTTTGGCGCTTATTCTATGTAGACCAATCAAATGAGCCAGCAACAACCAATCAAAACAGTCTTATTGTGATGACAGATTTCCTCCATCACTTTTTTAAGAGAGGAGGATACTTGACTATTTTTATTATAAAACTAGGTCAAATATTAAAAAATTATTGTGATTATTTTGAAAAGAATACTCAAACATTAAAGAGTAGTTATAAAATAGAATTAAAAGATAGCTTAAATGTTTGAAAAAAATGAGAAATTATACTTCGGTGTCTCGTCCTCAAGATCAATGGTAGTAGCGCCAGCTGCTCGGTCTTTTTCACAACTAATTTCAGTCATAGAGTATAGAAAAAACAGTTCAGGTACCGCCTCGCGCTCCACCTACGTGGGCCGCGGTGTCGTTATCCTTATTCCTTCATTACGTTTAGTTGTGCGGTCCTGTTCACATCGCAGAGGAAGATAGACCCATAATAATGACTGAAGAATCTGATGTTCAGCAGCAGATAGAACCTGCGGAGCGGCTCGACAGGATGGAGGCCCTAATAATTCAACAACAACGCGATCTAAAACGCCTGGTGGAGAGCCTGTCGTCGGCGTCACATGGTGACTCTCGTTCAGGACGATCGTCTCTTCGAAGCTCGCGTTCATCGAGACGCAGCCGATCCACCTCGCGTAGGTATAGGAAACGGCGAAGGTCCCACTCCCGAAGTGGAAGCCCGAGACAACGACGATCAAAGAAATCACATTATCGTGATAGATCTCAGTCCACTAGAAGCAGTAGCCATCGGAGGAGCTCGTCGCAAAGTAACAGGGTCGTTTTTTCTTCCATGATTCATAACCGACACGCGGTGCGTACTCTGAAAGGGTCGCTCGCGAAATGTCAACGGTATGAAATACAAAGATAGCTCGAACTTTTTTTCCGCGAGAGGGCGGTCAGCTAGTCTGGAGAGTACTTAACTCTTGAAAAACATCCTAATGATTACAGGAGGTCAAGATCTCCGGCGCCATCTTTGCCACCATCGGGCTCGCATCGTGATTCGCAGAAGAGGGCGCCTGAAGCAAATGAAAATGAACCTCCTTCGTCCCAGCCACTGTTGGACACGGCGACAGTTAACCTTCTAGGAGGCGTCGTCCATAACGAGATACTCGGACCCGAGCTACATTCTTTCGTTGCGAATGAATGGCCAAAAATTTTTCAACAAGGAATGGAGAGAGAAAAGAAAGAAGAAATTTTTAAAAAATACCCAAGGCCACAAAACTGCGAGAGCCTCTCGGCTCCCATTCTGAATCCGGAGGCGAAAGCAATCATGGGTACCGCAGCTATAAAAAGAGACACCTATCAGACGGTAGCACAGGCTCAGATTGCGGTCACCACGAATATCTTAGGTTTAGTCCTTACTGAAATGCTTAAGTTAAAGGATTTACAAACTCGAAGTCTGGACCTTGACTATATTATTCAGATGTTGGGAGAGGCTGGGCGCTTATCAGCAGACTCCTTTTTTGGCATCTCCAAAGCAAGAAAATACCTTGTTGCGCAAGGCCCCGAAATAACAAAGACGGCTAAAACACTCATCGATGAGAGTGTCTCTGACAAATATTTGCTCGGAACAGACTTTGGGGAAAAACTGAAAACAAGAAGAGCCTCAGAGAAGGCAGCCAAAGAAATGCTAAATCCCACCCCTACTCAGTACAAACCAAAACCCAAGCCAAGTAATGCTCCACGACAGCCGTTATTACCGAGGGATTTAAACTCCAGGGCCCCGTTTCAGAAACATCAATCGAAGGCGGCAAGGAGACCCGGGGCCACATCCTCACGGAGCCGTCACCACACCAACCAGCATTACTCTCGCCCCCGCCGGTAGAGGTTAGTACTGCTGGAAGGTTACGTTTTTCCTACCAATCCTGGAGTGACATAACCTCAGATACTCTAATATTGGAGTCACTTATAGGTTATAAGATACCGTTTTCTAACCCTCCATGCGGAAGCGGTGTCTTTACAGAACCAAAAATGTCACAGACAGAAATGATTCACTGTGATCGTGAAATTAAAAAATTAAACGAGAAAGGAGTTGTGTCTCTAGTAGATCCATGCCAAGACCAATTCTTATCCTCCTATTTCCTTGTGGATAAGCCAAACGGAGATAAGAGATTTATTCTTAATCTAAAAAGATTAAATCAATTTATTAATATCACATCCTTTAAACTAGAGGATTGGAAGACCGTTATTCGACTTATCTCGAAAGACTGTTATCTGGCTACCTTGGATCTGGAAGATGCCTACTTCATGATTCCTATTCACCATGACCACAGGAAATTTCTGCGGTTTTGTTTTCAAGGGCATGTTTATGAATTCAATGCTCTTCCGTTTGGTTTATGTACAGCTCCCTTCATCTTTACCAAGATAATGAAACCAGTTACAAGCTGGCTCAGGTCCAAGGGTTATTTATCTGTAAATTACCTCGACGATTTTTTACTTATAGGTGATTCAAAGGAGGAGTGCGCCAATAATGCAGAGATAACCCATACCTTCCTAGAATCCCTGGGTTTTATTATAAATACACGTAAATCTAGGTTAAAACCAAACAAGATCTGCAAGTTCCTGGGTTTTATTATTAATACCAAGAATTTGGACATCAGCCTTCCAAGAGAAAAGCGACAAAAAATATTATCATTTGCTGAGGAAATAAGGAGTAAACCCTCCTGTAAAATTAGATATTTTGCACAATTTGTAGGCCTTCTCGTTTCAGCATGCCCTGCAGTGAAATATGGTGCTGTCTACATTAAGGATTTGGAGAGATCAAAGTTTTTAGCTCTTATTAAACAAAACAACAACTTTGAAGCGCATATGCAGGTCTTAAAGGAAGTTAATAGTGACCTGGATTGGTGGATCATCAACATCAATAAACCTAACCTCTGTAACCCAATCAGGAGTTTTACCTATGCATTAGAAATTTTTTCAGATGCCTCCTTATCTGGCTGGGGAGCCTACTGTGCCGGAGCATCTACTCGTGGTTGGTGGAATGCGGAAGAAAGATTGGAGCACATCAATTGGTTGGAACTTCGGGCTGTTCTCTATGCATTAAAATCTTTTGCATCCAACCTTAGATCCCGTGAACTTCTGCTGAGAATCGACAATACCACAGCCATCGCATACGTAAACAAGATGGGTGGCATCCAGTTTCCCAAGCTAGCTATCCTGGCAAAAGAAATTTGGTGTTGGTGCGAACGTCGTGACCTCTGGCTCTTAGCCTCGTACATAAGCTCATCAGAGAACATAGAAGCAGACAGGGAATCACGCTCGAAATCACACGAAACCGAATGGTCCCTCTCTTCAGCTGCTTTTGCCTCAATTGTCAAGTTGTATGGCAATTTTGAGGTTGACCTCTTTGCCACATATACAAATAAAAAATGCAAGATTTTTTACTCATGGTTCCCAGACCCAGAGGCTGCTGTGGTAGATGCGTTCACGGTTTTCTGGGGAGATAAATATTTTTACGCCTTTCCACCTTTTGCCCTAGTCCTTAGAGTCCTTAAAAAGATCATAGCTGATAAGGCGGAGGGTGTAGTGGTTGTACCCTATTGGAAATCACAACCATGGTTTCCTGTCTTCAAAAACCTACTTGTCTCTGAACCTCTTATTTTACCACCGGACTCTAACCTTCTGAATTCTCCTTTTAGGAAGGAACATCCACTGTGGAGGTCCCTTTCCCTGGCTGTAGGGAGGTTGTCAGCCAGGCCTTCCTGAGAAGAGGAGTCCCACACTCAACTATTGACGTTTTCCTGGCATCCTTGGCGGCCTCAACTATAAAACAGTATACAAAACCGATAAGATTATGGTGGTTTTTCTGTCAGAAAAAGAGAATATCACCATTCGAACCTCAGATGCCATCTATTCTCGAGTTCCTGGCTGAATGCTTACCTAACACAAGGACATACGGTACCTTCAACACCTATAGGTCGGCGATTTCGTTAATTACCAATCTGGACATTGGAAAAGATCCAGTTGTAAAACGTTTTGGTAAGGGTGTCTCAACTCTAAAGCCTCAGAAGCCAAGGTATGATTTTGTCTGGGACCCTTCACCGGTCCTTCAATATTTGGAGTCCTTTCTGCCAAATGAACAGTTAACGTTAAAACAAATGACTCTCAAATTAGCCATGTTACTTGCGTTAGGAACAGCTCACAGAATGCAAACTCTGACCAAGATAAAGATTTCAAACATAGTTTTTTCCAATAAATCAATAATGATAAAGATTCCAGATAGGATAAAAACATCAGATGTCAATAGATCACAACCTCTCTTAGTTCTACCATTCTTCACTGAACGTCCTTCGCTATGCATAGCATCGGCTCTAAAGGCATATATAAAAAAGACTGAACCCCTAAGGGGATCTGAGACTGATGAACTTATGATTACTTTTAAAAAACCTCACGTTAAGTGTTCGGCACAGTCACTAAGTCGCTGGTTAAAAATAGTTCTAGATAGCAGTGGCATCGATACCACAGTTTTTTCTGCCTACAGCACGAGACATGCTGCAACCTCGGCAGCCTTTCGGAACGGTACTAGTCTAGATATAATCAGGAAGACAGCTGGTTGGACAGCATCGTCAAGAACGTTTGCCCTATTTTACAATAGGCCGATTATTCAGGAAAGAGAGGATTTTGCGAGAAATATATTTAATGTAGATCAAAATGATGAATAAAAAAAAAAGAAGGGTCTATAAATCTCCTCAGCTGTAAAGTTCTACCATTGATCTTGAGGACGAGACACCGAAGTATAATTGGATAATCAAACGAACTTACCTGTAAGTGATGTTCGATTGATATTATACTTGGTGTCTCGTCCGAAGAGATCAAACCCACCCAATCCCTAACATTTTATCCCCATTATCAATTCTTAGCGTCGATTTATAGATTGCTTTAAACTGTAATGAAGGAATAAGGATAACGACACCGCGGCCCACGTAGGTACCTGAACTGTTTTTTCTATACTCTATGACTGAAATTAGTTGTGAAAAAGACCGAGCAGCTGGCGCTACTACCATTGATCTCTTCGGACGAGACACCAAGTATAATATCAATCGAACATCACTTACAGGTAAGTTCGTTTGATTATCCAATTTTTAATCATTTTCTTACTCTATTTTTGATAGCGTATAACTTTTTAAGAAATCGACATTTTTTAACGAAACACAGCTTAAATTAAAGCTTTTTCTGCCTTCTTTTATAAACTCCATTTACATGACCGAAATATTCAAAAAGCTATAACACTCCATTTTTATCAAAAATTGTTCATTTTAGACATAAAATAGCTTAGGTCTCGGAACAAAAAGCCCATTCACAAAAAACCCCGAGACATGTGTCTCATTATTTGTCATAAAGAAGTACCTCCTGCAGCTTTAGCCAAATCCAGGACCCGCACCCCTGATCATCTCCTTATTAGTAGTAGTACCTCAGTAGAGTTAATTATTTTAGTACCGAAAAAGATAACTGCTCTGAAAAAATGTACGAATTAGTCCCAGTACTTAAACGAATTTTCCCCGGGGTTGGGGCTATTCCGTAAAAAACGATTTTTTTCCAATTGAGTACAGATCAATGATTGACAAATAATAAAGGGTCAATAACAATTTTTTTAGTCAGTTATAACACTAAACTTAGTGTTAGTGCGCTATTATAACGCTGCGCCGCGTCGACGTGCACGCATTTACATTTACAATACTATTTACAATTTCAAGGCAATAGAAATATTTTTGGTGCACGTAAAATAACATAATAACGGCAGCCATGTATAGTAATGCAGACTTCCTATATAAAGTATTTGTGTGTAAGAATACCAGCCTTTAACCCTGTTACATTTAGAGAGTTGAATAGATTAACAACAAAACTAAATTCTAATGAAATTACTAGGTATGAACCGATGCAATTTATGGACTACGAAACAGTTTTATCAAAATATCTGTATTAATTATACAGGGTGTCCAAAAAGTTCCGGAACGGTCGAATAACTCATAGGGACAGAATTTTCGCTGAAAACACTAAATGGGGAATATTTAAGATTTTGAAAACGTTATCAGGTAGAATGGCCATTTTTGGGACCTACTAAACTTTTGGGCCTTGTAAGTCCCAAGTTCAATTTTAGAAATGGGATTCCCTATTTTTTACTCCAAATTCATTTTCAGCGCCAAATTTTACGTTTAGATAGGATTTCGGACCAATGTATGTTTTTTCCTATAAAAATGTGTTATTTTACGTGGGTAATGGTTTTACAGCATACTTTGATATTTTAGTCAAAAACATTAAGATTAAAGCCCTAAAACCTGTTTTGGATCTTATCGTTTTTTTCTTCCGTAATAAGTGGTTTAAGATGTATTCCCGCTTCATAATTCGAAAAATCAAAGTTTGGGACCCCAAACCTGATTTGGGCCTTATCAGCCCAATATCTGATTTTTTAAGTGGTAAGTAGATATAATACGAAGCAACAATAGATCCCAAAATCACTTATCACTCAAAATGATAAACTTTTGTAAGAAAAAAACATACATTATGGACTCAAAAGGCTCCAAAACTGGCCAAGAATACCATCAATAATACTTATTTGAACGTAAAATTTGGCGCTGAAAACGAATTTGGAGCAAAAAATAGGGGTCTCCATTTATAAAATTGAACTTGAGACCCACAAGGCCCAAAAGTTCAGTAGGTCCCAAAAAATGGCCATTCTACCTGATAGCTTTTTCAAAATCTTGAATCTTCCCCATTTAGTGTTTTGAGCGAAATTTCTTTCTCCAGTTGTTAGACCGTTCTGGAACTTTTTGGACACCCTGTATATTGTTACATGTAGGGAGGGAGAAGGCGACCCTTTTGATATAATAAAAAAGGATTAATAGAGGATGATCGATGAGTATCGGACTAATAATAGTAGATTAATGATTCTTTAAATTGAACCAAAATTTGTATCGGTATATGAGTGATTCCGCCGTAACTTGCCCAAAACAGGCTTAAAAAGTTTAATGCTTAAATCACTTTATTCTAAGTGCGAGTATGTTTTTTCACACTATTACAACAATATAGTATATTTCGATACAAGTGGAAAAGTGTTGATTCTAGCATGAATGTAGAACTTTAACTATCTTTCGCACGTGTATCGAACGATATTTTTCGATACAGAGGCGTAAAAGTAATTTTAAAAATTTACAGAATGTGTAAAATCGCATTTTACGCACACTGTATCGAAAAATAATCTTTGTAGCTTCGAAAATCCACCCTTCGCGTTCGAATACTCGTAATTCACATGGATTTAGGATAGGAGTAGGTATTTAATGTGAAAACTTGTTTAATAGTGTATTATGGAATCTTTATTATTCAGAGGGAAAAGCCATGATGGAGGCATAAAAAACCTCGAAGTATATTGAAAGTAACGTGAAATTAACTGTATGAATATGTTTGTGTGTGTGTGTGCGTGCGTGCGTGTGTGTGTGTGTGTGTGTGTGTGTGTGTGTGTGTGTGTGTGTGTTGAGATATTTGATCGCTGATGTGGATCGGTTGTCGAGAGAACTCGTAAGTACGTACTTATGTCTCCACAGCTCTGGCTCGCCTATCCGTTGACAGAGAGTGCGGATGTATTAAAAGAGAGAGGGAGCGGAGTCGGAATTCTCACGTCAGGGTTATGTCTCTTTGCAGTGAGTCGAGCGATTTTGCTAAAAACAATGGAGCATCCGTCTGGGACGATTTCAATCACGATACTAAACCGCCGCGGCGCGCATGCCGAAGTCGTGGTCGCCCCTCCCCTTGCGCCAAACTAAACGCAAAAAAACCAGTACGGTATTGTAGTGTCGATTGAAAATCCCGATGCCGGCTCCCTCATTTGTCTTTCGACGAAACAATCTTCCTGCGTATAGGTTTCAAAGTACTTACCATTAACTTGAAAAAAATATTTATAATTTTTTGGTATACAGCATTACAATAGCAGTTATAAGAATTGTTACGGAACTGACCTGTTGTACTTTTTTTTAAATTCAGAATGAAACATCAATTCGCATTTGCAAAAATTTCGAATTTCCGGCGCGCCACTCACGTGCATTTGAATGGTATAACATATATTTTGAAAATCCACGGGTAAGTGGAGCCCTACAGTTGACGAGCGCACTTTTGAACATCGATAGTGCAGCATTCAACATTTTGTTGAAAATCAAGGGACAAAAAGTA
This sequence comes from Torymus aiolomorphi, assembly GCA_036365515.1. Classification (NCBI taxonomy): domain Eukaryota; kingdom Metazoa; phylum Arthropoda; class Insecta; order Hymenoptera; family Torymidae; genus Torymus; species Torymus aiolomorphi. The sequence goes on along the minus strand of CM070873.1, from coordinate 257,546,521 downwards.
AGCCTCTCGTTTTAATTATAAATAGCATTCTTTAAGGGGATGTGCAATCCTAATTTCAATATTTTTTTAAATCAACATTCAAACATTTATTTGGAAAAAGACGGCTGTCAAGCGCTTCGTACACGCAAACACTATATGCAGATTTTTTTCTGGATAATTCTATTAATATTTGCGTGAGTTATGCTCGTTTGAAAAGTAGGTCAATTGTAGATTCCTACTTACCGACAGTACGGTTTTTATTTAATTAAATAAATTCTCATCATTTTTTTGGAAAAAGACGTCTGTCAAGCGCTCCGTACACGCAAACACTATATGCAGATTTTTTTCTGGATAATTCTATTGATATTTGCGTGAGTTATGCTCGTTTGAAAAATAACGTCGGTACTCACATCCCCTTAAGGGATAACTCACGCAAATATCAATAGAATTATCCAGAAAAAAATCTGCATATAGTGTTTGCGTGTACGAAGCGCTTGACAGCCGTCTTTTTCCAAATAAATGTTTGAATGTTGATTTAAAAAAATATTGAAATTAGGGTTGCACATCCCCTTAATTGTTAAACAATAAGAAATGTGTTGTGTTAGCTCAATATTTTAGGATTTACATACGGAAATACTTTTAACCCTTAGAGGGCCGGGATGACGTCTTGAGGCGTCATGGTCTGACTCGCCAATATTTGACCTTGGTTTGGTTCTAACTTGGGGACCTCAGATCACTTTTCAGTACAAATTATGAGCTTTTAAAATTTTTGAAATCCCGGCCCTCTAAGGGTTAATGAACCTTACTTTTGTGTATAGTGCGGTTTCATGCCCGAATTTGGATTTGGGACATGTTACGAAACTGACGTTTGAGGTTTGTTTTGTGGATTCGTTTTAAATTAGAGCAATCGTACTCGTTTATGACTGTTGCCGGTTGTATTTACAGTGATGTTATACACCAGAAAAAAATTATAGGAGATTTTTTTTTCAAATACATAAAGGCCCCCGAAGCTGGGAGACGGAATGGGCAAGTTACGGCGAAATCACTCATAATATACGAAGCCGTAAAAATTATTTATTCAAATTTATGACTTCAACTAAAATCAAGATTATAAATAAATTATTATGAATTAAATTCTTATACTGCTGCATAGCAAGTATTATTTAATTTAAACATCTGTTATTTACGTAATTAATTATGAAAAATTAGATAGAATGTACAATGTAATTAAAAAATCTTTCAAGTTAAAAACCAGCTATCTGCTGGTTTCTGAATCATCAGCTTATCACACGTGTTGGCCGGTGTACATATTACTATACCTATATAATATGAACGACATAACATGTGCAGCACGTAGAGAAAGAGGTGCTTGCGTTCAAATTTCTTTGTACTGAAAAATAAGCCAATTTAAACGATAGAAATAACGTCAGACAAATAGGTTAATTTTACTAGTTAAATATTAATTTACTTTAATTTACATAGTAATTTAATTAAGTAAAAAACTGAGCAAAGGTCTATCAAGATAGTTATGAAAATGGAAATATTATATTTTACAGCATTTATAATCGCAGCATATATATCACGTTTGACTTAAGGGACTATTACCGGTTACAAAGGCAAAAAATGACCTATAATTAAATTTTCTTTTTCTCGTTTCCTCTATTACAGAACTTTGTACAACTTTTTTTATTTTATTAATTTACTCTTCAAAATTACAAAAAAATTTTTTTTTTTAATGTTTACATAATTTTATAGAGCTCGTCAAAGTTGAGTGCTGAAAATGACACTGCCTAATGGCCCAGGGTTAATCTCGAAATTGGCAACTCTGAAGCAAAAAATTCAAAAAGTTTTTTAATGAGGAAGGTGTCTTACATCGTAATTTACCATCTTTTATAAAAAAATCATTTTAAAAACGAAATGGCGATTATGTGAAAAAAATGTTGTAAAAATTACGTTTTTTCCGCCCTTTTTCCCCTTGTGAACTTTTTTTCCAACTTTTCTGCAATTTTCTGGTAAATTATGGTAGAGGACATCAAAACAAACAAAACTCACTAAGAATTAAAATGATTCATCGAATGGTTGTGGAGAATAAGTCTGGGCCGATTGAAAAAACACCAGTTCGAGAATATCGCGTTTAATGTTTTTTTACTATTTATTTATGTAATATTTTTAAAAAAATCAAGTTTCAACACTCACAATTGGTTAAACAGCAATCTCTGGTCCATATAAAAGAAGTCCCGAGTCGATAAATATAAAAAAACAAAAATCGATTTTTTCAAAATTATAACCGGTAATAGTCCCTTAATCAAAATATTGAGAGAGGTGATTTATTAATTTGTATTAATTTTCTAGATTGTTAGTATAATTATTTAAACTACAGTGCGCGATTAAAAAATCACTTTGTGACTCATCGCAGACAAGTATTCGAGACGCTGATAACTTTAATTATCATATTTTTATATGCTAAAGCGCTGCACTCAGATAATTACAAAACTGCTGGTTTCTGCCCAGTGATTTATAACGTGCTTACTCACAGCTAGTTTTATCGGAGACGTCCTAGTGTACGCTTGTATTAAGAAAAGTTAGCGGCACTGAGAGCAACGTTTTATTCAAAATTATTCAGTGATTATATTTTAAATATGAACGAAGAAAAGATTAGTGATAATAAAATAAGCATTTTTAAAGATCCTATTAATGAAGATGAAGTCAAAGTTGTGGTTAAAAATGCATTGGGAGCATCAGTGATTATAGTGGACTACAGCATAAAAACTTATTCGGACGAGAGGCTTGGTTTCTTGGGTTCGCATCGACAGCTTATAGTTACCATTCGGAGACAAGGCAGTAGCGCTGAAAATGAAATTCACACGTTTTTCGTAAAATGTATGCCCTACGATAACGAAATACAAACATTGCTGATACAAGAGAACAAAATTTTTTACACCGAGACAAACTTTTACACACACGTATTACCGCTGTTAACAGATTGCGCGAAAAGCAAGTCATACATTGCGCAATGTTATCTGGTGAAAGACGATGTCATTGTGTTCGAGGACTTGAAAGCGCGAAATCTCAGCTTGAAGGACAAGTTTTTGGACGTCCCAGATCTACGATCAGTATTGACCGCACTGGCGAATTTTCACGCGTCTACGATATTGGTCGAGAGGCAGCTTGGAAAGACGTTCAAAGAGCTCTATCCGGACTTGTTCCAGGAGCGTATGTTCGTGAAGAGGGGACAATTTTACAAATGGTTCAGCACCGGTACGGATTTGCTCGTTGCCGTGGCCAAAAGTCTCAACCTCGAGAGCACGTGCATTCCCAAGATAACGAATCGTATCTTCGACGCGATTCTGTCATCCGAGACGAAGCGGAACGTCGTCTGCCACGGTGATCTGAAATCTTACAACATTCTTTTCGATGACTCGCAGCCCCTTCCCCAATGCGTACTGGTGGACTTTCAACTGGTGCGATACGCGCCGGCTACGGTGGACGTGCTGCAGCTGCTTTATCTGACCACGAGGCGAGAATTCCGAGAGAAGCACGAGAAGGAACTGCTGAAACATTATCATGAAGCTTTCTGCAAAACGTTGAGAGAAAACAATGACGGGGTCATTGACCCTCCTAGCATCGACGATGTGGCGGCGGAATACGAGGAGATGAGAGTTGTGGGGATGGTTATGGCGTCCGTGTACGGTCCGCTGATATTTATGGACGTAAAGGAGTGTCAAGAATTGACGAAAGATTCGGAAAGTTTCGATAAGTTTGCTTTTGGAGATCGCGTGGATGCGGTAACAAGGATGATGGAAAAAGACGTCGTTTATAGATATGTAGTTACGGATATCGTCGAGGAAATGGTGCAGAGATCGAGGCAATTTCTTGCCACGTAAATAAATATATTTTGGTAGTGATTTGTTTGAATAATATATGTAATAACGTATGTAGTGTATTAATTTGCAAATTGTAATGTAATTTTATACATAAACACTTTTTTATACTTACGTATTTTATTTATTTATCATTTGCTCCTTCATTCTAAAGTAAACTGTAAAAAATGAAAAATGATAAATTATTGTACTCATAATTACAAAGAAAATGTACTTGTTGAAAATTATTGTACTCATAATTACAAAGAAAATGTTTTATGTTTCAAAATTTTAGGAATATGCGGATCGGAAAATGAATTACACAAGTTTCTTTACATTATACTGCAACGTCTCGTCAGGAAGTTTCTTGATCTCTTTAGGCTTTATTGATCAAAAGCAAAAGAACAATATATTTTTGTTTAATGCGTGTATGAAAACGCCCTTTTTCATACGTGTATAGTGCATCAAAAGTTCAGTTTTTCGAGCGTTTTTGAGTTTTGTCCTACCAAGGGAGAACATTTTTTCCAGCCAGTAATAGGAAAACACTCGTAGCGGGAGGAAAATAGTATGTTGTGAACTGAGTGCGTAACGTGGGTTTTTTTAGACCGAATGTGAAGTTTGCAGTACAAGAGTAGAAGGTAAGTGCGTTTTGCGAGCCGAAGACGAGTACTGCAACCACACGAGGTCAAAAAGCCCATTTAGCCCCTGATGCACGCTATATTTTTTGTAACGCATGTAAGGTAAAATACCCAATATTTGGACACAACAAAAAATCAGACCAGCACTTGGATAGCGGTAAAATATTACTTTTACAAATAAATATGATAACAATATTAATTCATTAGCATTGTTTATGACATTAACTGTCTAGTGAATTTGAAATTGTATCAGTTTCGGTCTTATTAAATTTATAATACGAAATATAATTTTTATGAGGTTAGGTTTTGAAAGAGTGCACATATAAATGTTGTCCAACTATGTGGTATCCCTCAATTTCTATATACCCGTTGTTGGACACATTAAAAAAAATTATTAAATCCTATTTTATTTCTATTTGGTCTATGGGAAATGAATATAGGGCACCTTATTAAAAATTTCAATTCGAAAATAGGATCAAATCGGATTTAATAGATTTTTTTATCAGGGTTAATTATATTGTCCAACTACTGGTTCCAAGCGTTGTCCAAGTATCGGTATTAGTTTGACTATGCTATTCAACTATAGGGGTTTTAAAGATATTTTTTAAACTGACTTTTTTAATATAAAAAACATTTAAAGATCTTTGTCTTTGCATAATTTAGTAAAATAACATCCCGAATTAGTAATTAGATTAAAAAGATTTGACAAATTTCGTTTATTGAATTTAGAAATACCGTTTATTCACGTTATGTTTCAAAATGTGTCCAAGTATTGGGTGTTTTACCTTACTCTTTTTTGTGTGTGTTTTTTAATATAAAGTGCGGGGTTAATGTGAGCATTTTTAGACACGGCAACCATGCGCTGATTAGAGTATTTTTAAATTTTATTTAGTTAATATTTCGCTACAATAAAATCTATTTTTGACGGTCGAATTTAAATAATTTCAACGTATTTTTTAACTATTACCCATGATTTTTCTAAAAATTTCGGAAAATTTTTTAGCGGGCGATAAAAGTTGAAAAACACCCGCGGACGACTTTTTCGCCCGCCGGTCTAAAAACGATCAATCTAGTCCCGCTTTATAGGTCAAACAAGTTTTTTTGTAACCCATGCACGATTTTCGCGGTTTTTTGGCGTAAAAAGCGAGCCAAAAGTGTTTTTATTCTGAGCGGCAGGTGAAAAAAGTTACTCTTTTGCCCAGCGGGCGGAATTGTCAAATTATATAAAACACCACATGTATTCATCTTATCTAAGTTGTCTTTTCCTAATTTTATTATATTATTTAGTTTGTTGTTTTAATAAAAGTCCTATTTTGATAAAATCTTAGAGCACTTTTTATAGAATTTTTTTTCGATTGGAATAGAAATTGTGGTTTCTTGCGAAGTCTCATTAGTTTTGTCATAACTTTTTTTACAAAATTAAATTTTTCGAAGTCTTTTATCTGCGTGTTTGTGAATTTTTCAGGATAGTCATTGGAAATAAGAAGTTGTTTAATTTTGTGTATATTTTGCTATTATGGAAACTTACATTTGATAGAAGGATTGCTCTGCCTATATTAGATTTGAGACGATATTTCTTTCTCGACCTTGGCCCTCAAAAGATCCACATATTCTTAAACTTTAAAACATAAAAATAGAGAGTGCTATATTATATAAAATACTTCACTAAATGTTTTAGTTGCACGAAGTTCAACGTAGAATTAAGCACTGTTTCGTATCTGAGATAAGTGAAAAGTCATTTGAAAAATCTTGGCAAATTTGTACGTTTATGTATATATATACTTGACAAACAACTACTTGAAAGTGAAATTAAATTTATAGCTGCATATCAAAGCGCAAGACTATTTATTTAAATTTACCGCCTTATAATCATGATTGGCATGCAGTATTATTGTCATATCTTGATAGCAATCAAGTATTCCATTAATCGTACTTGTTTGGCATAAATCTACGAGTGTAGATATGCTATATAAACATTGAATTTTAACGAGCGCTTGGTATTCGAAAATTTTGAGCTATAAGTGCACAACTGATAGCGCAAAATTGCACATGCACGCGCAGAAGTTCGAACGTCGCGGAAATTCGCATTCTGGCATCATGAAGAACAATCATAAGTCAAGTGCCAAAAGAACGAGACCCTACCAGGACCCTGTCAATGCGGATGACGTCAAGGAGATAATCAAACGCGCTTTCGGGTCAACAGTTAAAATTCTCAACCATCATGTGAGGATTTTCTCGGAGGAAAAGCTCGGCTTTATGGGTTCTTACCGTCACCTAGTAGTCACCATTCAGAGACCAGGTACTGCCGAACGAGACATTGCTACGTTCTTTTTAAAGGCCATTCCTCACGACATCGAAGAACAGGCATTACTCATCCAAGAGAGCAACGCATTCTACAAAGAAATCAATTTTTACAAGCGAATTGTGCCCGAATTAATGAGTAGCGTCAAAGATACAGCGTGGATCGCGCAGTGCTATCTCATAAAGGACGACGTTATGGCGTTCGAAGATCTGAAGACCAGGAACTTCGTATTGAAGGAGAAGCACTTGGATGCACCGGCCCTGAAAGCAGCCCTCGCCGGATTGGCTAAATTGCACGCCTCGTCAATTCTGGCCGAGAAACGGCTTGGCAAAACTTTCTACGAACTGTATCCGGAACTATTCAAGGAAAGTCTGTTCGTCCGCGAGGGTAGATTTCACGATTGGTTTCGCACCAGCGTCGACGTGATCGTCGCTGTAGCTAAGCAACTCCGCGTGGACCACGAGTGCATTGGCAAAGTATGCGACAAAGTTTACAAAATGGTACTGCCCTCGGCGAAGTGGCAGAACGTCATTTGCCACGGCGACGTGAAATCGTACAATTTTTTATTCGACGATTCCGTTAAGCCAATACCGCGGTGCGTCCTCGTTGATTTCCAGCTGATTCGGTACGTGCCTCAGACGATCGACGTCGCGCAGTTGCTCTATCTGAACGCGAGAAAGGGATTTCGCGAGGAACACGAGCAGCAACTGTTGAAGCATTATCACGAGGCCTTTCGCGCAGTGCTCGTGGAAAACGACGTCGAAATTGATTGTCTCGGCTTCGAGGAATTGTTGGAACAATACGAGGAGGCGAGAGTTTTCGGTCTAATATCTACCGCTGCTTCATCGCCGCTTAATCTGATGGAAGGAAAAATATGTGAAGAATTAACGAAAGATTCGGATAGCTTTGCCAAGGTGATGTTTGGAGATCACGTCGATGTAGTCTTTAATTATATGCAACAGGACGCCACGTATAAAGACATTATTAGTGACATTGCTTTAGAAATTGTTCAAAGATCTAAAGAGATACTACGCTCGTAGAAAATTAAAACTAAACTGAGTTTGCAAAAAAGCGCGGTACTTTGTAAATATTCTGTTTACTTATATGCAAGTGTTTGTAAAGTAGTCGTTATCATTATGTCAAGTATGTTTAAGGCGGTGGTAGAATCTTTGAACGTGACACGTGCAGATCGTAAATTACCAAATCTTTTTATTGAAATATCATTTGAGCAAAGAAAATAAAGAAACCAAATATTGTTATACGTTTTTTGTTATAACTTTCGCACATCAACTTAAGTACACGATGCGAAATAATAATTTAACAAATAAAATAATACTTTTTTGTTGTAATTTTATAAAATTTTAAATAAATAAAAGTACAGTATTAAAATCTACAGGCATTACATGCAAATCGTTATCATTTATTCCTTTTGAATTACAAAAGTCTGAAAAAACAAAAATTGAAAAAAACATTAATTTTTTAGAATCTTATAAAGATAAGTCAGGATGCGTGACTAATCATTTGTTGGTAACTTATCATTCGGTTTAAATGTTTAGTATGAACATTCAACACGAGAGGTAGCCGTATTTTATATTGATCTCTCTAGATTTCTTCCTTGCGTGTACTATTCACGTGACGGGTTTCAAGTAGTTGCGCACAGCTAAACTATACGATTATTTCAATATAGTTTTACGTAAAAAGTTACTTTAATTATCATTTTAATTCTTAAAAAACAGTGTTTAAAGTAAAAAATTTTATCACTACAATGGCAGAACAACAGAAGCATAAATCAAATACTGAAGAAGTGAAGTGCATCTCCGAGCCAATTACAAAAAATGAAGTTGAAACTGTAGTAAACAACGCCTTTGAAAACGGTGCAAAATTAGTTAATTACGAGATAGGACACTTCGGAGAGGATAAGGTGGGTTTTATGGGAGCTTATCGTCACCTCATAATTAATGTTCAGCAAAAAGATAACAAAAAGGAGACACGTTCCTTTTTCGTAAAAGCCATACCCTACGAAGTCGAAGAGCAGGCGACAGTTGTCAAAGAAAACAATGTATTCTTCAAGGAAACATTATTTTACGGTAAAATAATGCCGGAGCTCATGAGCAGCGTCAATGATAAATCCTGGCTGCCTCAGTGCTATCTGATTAAGAATGACGTGCTGGTCTTCGAGGATCTCAGAGCAAAAACGTTCGCGTTAAAAGACAAACACCTGGACATACCGGCGTTAAAAGCGGCGCTCGCTGCATTAGCCAAACTGCACGTTTCGTCCATCCTGGCGGAAAAGCGACTGGGCAAACCTCTCGCCGAACTGTATCCGGAATCGTTCGAGGAGTGGCTGTACGTGCGCGAGGGAAAATTCGGCAGCTGGTTTCGCACGGGCGTCGACGTCCTCGTCGCCATAGCCAAGCATCTGCGCCTCGATCACACCCGCGTCACGAGGGTCTGCGATCGGGCTTTCGAGGCGATTTTACCCTCGAAAACGCGGCGCAATGTCGTCTGTCACGGCGACGTCAAGTCTTACAACTTCATGTTCGCGGATAGTGGAAAGCCGATCCCCGAATGCGTCATGATCGACTACCAGTGCATCAGGTACTACCCGGCGACAACCGACGTCGCGCAATTGTTGTATTTGAATACGGTGAGGCCCGTGCGGGAGAGACACGAGCAGGAGTTGCTGAGGCACTATTACGAGGTGGCTTGCCAAACGTTGAGGGAGAACGGTGGGGAAGTAGGTCTGATGCCGAGTTTCGAGGTTATACAGAAGGAGTACGAGGAGAGGCGGATATTTGGGCTGATTTCTACGGCGCTCTCGTCACCGCATAACATGATGGATGGAAAGATTTGCGAGAAGCTCACGAGGGATTCCAATGGTTATGCCGAGCTGCTGTTCGGCGACCATGCCGGTATCGTTTTGAACGTCATGCGAAAAGACGCTGTGTATAAGGATATTATGGTGAACATCGTTGAAGAAATTATCCAGAGGTCGGAGCAATTACTTGAAGTTTAATAAGTTTGTACCTATATGAGTGCATGTATATTTTTGTATAATAATGCAAGTTTCTATAACATCTCACAGTATTTTAATAAATATTTTTCTGCATATACCGTCCGATATAATTGTGATTTTTTAAATTGCACACACGAATTTTCTATTAAATAAATCATCATTTGATTTATAGCTAGCAGAGCATGTATTGAATTTTTTCTGTCATTACTTAAAAATACAAAAATTTTGATTGAATAATTCTTTAATAACATAAACTATAGGTGTTCAACATGCATTATCAATAATTCGTCGCCTGGGAGGAAAAAAGAGCTATATTTGAAACAAACACTGAAATGGGAGATATTGACTTACAGGAAAATAATTAATAGCTTCAAAGAAAATTTCACTTATTTTGAAAACTCAACAGCTTGGCAACATAAATTTTGAATAAAAATATAATCGATCATTTACGAAGTAACATCTTTTCGGTGCTCACTTCGGCTCTATGAATACCTAGCTCCTTTTTCAGCGCTTATTTGAAATAGCTCCTTTTTACTCCAAGCCGATCACGATCAATATTATTTGATGTTGAGCGTAATGTGATCGCGTAGCATCATAGATTGTATAAATAAATCGATATCAATTATTATCTTGTATGTTCTCTGTCATAGAATTTTTATATTTTGTTTCAAACGTTGATGGTCGAGCAAAAAGATTTTAGAAATGATAGACTGCGATATTCCCGTATTAGTACGCTTTTTATAAGACATTACAATTCGTATTAATTTAAGCAGACCGGTATTGCTGATTTTCTATCATAAAAGTCAAAATAACTTTTTTAAGTAAGTGCGTAAAACTCAACTTTAGATGTCTGTTTAGCGTGCGTAAAGTACCCCCTTTTTTCACTAAATGCGTAAAGTGTTAACTGTTCACACTCGGTGCGTGAAGTAGTGCGTAAAGTAAGCTCTTCACGCACTCAGTGCGTAAAGTACTCACTTTACGCACTCGTGAAAAAATTCGACGGAACCATTTAAGCCCACGAGTAAGAGAGAGAGAGGTTCTTCCGTGAATGTCTCTCTCGCTCTCACGGGCTTAAATGGTTCCGTCTAATTTTTCGGAACGCCATATGGCATCGGACCCTGAGGCATCCAACGTAGAGTTTCACGCGCTCAGTTACAAAAAACCGCTGCCAATTGATTGGCACTTAGCTTCCTCAAACTTAATTTTTTTATTCTATTATATAAACTATTCAATTTAAAAATTATATTGTAAACAATTATGAAATTTTAAAATTTTAACTTATTAAATTATTTAAAAAACAAAATTCAAAATTCAAAATTTGTTGAAATTTTTATGTTTATAATTTTTTTTAATCTTATCAATTATTATAAATTTGCACAGAAGGAACTAAAAAACAATAAAAAAGAGTAAACGCAACACGTTCCCAAAATAGGCGCGTTGTACACGGGAAATTGTCACTCTCGCTTCGCCCGGGCGACAAACTATGCCTGTGCGCAAAGCGCCTACTTTACGCACTAGTTGCGTAATATACTACTTCACCACGGGAGGAAAATTGACGAGACCACATCTCGTGTTTGCCACCCTCGCCTTCGGCTCGGCTGGCAATTTACGCGAGCTATGGACTGTCCAAATTTGTTTCTAATTGAAATTTCTATCTCGACTTCGCGTGGAAAAAAGTCCCATCTCGACTTCGCGTGGAAAAAAGTCCTATTTCGGCTTCGCGCGTAAGAAAGTTCTATCTTGGACACTAAAAATATTCAATTCTGTCTTTAAATCGAATACTTCACAATAAAACTATATATTGATGTATAATAATAAGATAGAGAAATAATTTCGCTAGCATAACCAGCCCATCGTGATAAGGAGACCGATTATTTAAAACTCTACAGCGGTTTTCAACTTAAACGTCAGTAAAAACGCGGAGTGCCCGATATATGACCTTTTTCCACGCGAAGTCGAGATAGGATTTTTTCCACGCGACGTCGAGATAGCACTTTCTTACGCGCGAAGCTGAGATACGAACTATTTTCCAGGCGAAGTCGAGATAGGATTTTTTTCCACGCGAAGCGTATAACATCCCATTCAAAAGTTAGTTTTTAACGTTAAAACTGCGCCAATTTAGACGTGCATAATGACGTTTTTAAAACGAGATATGCCAATTCTACAAGTCTGCTTCGATTTCCAATTTTTTAAGCCTATAATATTCTTATTGCATTTATACATAGATCGTGAAAACTCAAAATTGATTATTTGCTTTATGGCCGAATCCGTCTCAAATCAGGTAGACCGCGTATGCCTATGTCACCGATCATTTTGGAATGAAAGTATTCATGTTCTTCTCCAAAAATTATTTGATCCGTATATTTTTATTTTTTTATTGCATCAAAATTTCATGCGTTCAGCAATGAAGAAATTGAGAGCACACTTTCATATGACCTTTTTTCTTCCTTTCTAGACATTAAATAGTGAAAAAGTAGTAGCGTTACTCATTTTTGTTCACAGTTTTTTTTTACCGAATAACTCATATGAAAGCTATGGGAACATCTAGTATTTCGTGATAATCTTTTCTGTATAAAAGTTATCGGTTTTTATATAGTAAGTGAAAAACTACTTACTTGCTTATTTTGACATGCGGTATATGTTTTTGTGAGGGATAAAATTTTTCATTGACTTTGTCAGTGTGCCAGCGATTAATTGTGTTTTTTAAAACGAGTTTCGTTTTTAATAACGTCATTCAAAGTAATGTAAAATAAATTCTATAAGCGGCACACTGATGAGTAACAAATCATATTATTTGCTATGCTAAAATAAAGGTTTTTCCATTATAAAGACCTAGAAAAATAGAAAGCCAGTTTTTAAAAAGCAGTATAGAGAAAAAAAATCAATATTTGCAAAAATCTGGTAACCCTTAAATAACTCATTGTGTAAATCGTTTATTAATAGGCACACATCTCTGGAGTTAACTTCTTGAAAGTACATGCTAAAACAGTTTGAAAAGTACCGCGGAATTACTCATATAAGCGTTGAGCGTGAAAAATTTGTTTGTGTGTTATCTCATTAGTGATAGCTATCCCAGGGCAAATCCCCCGAATCTCACAAATACGTCTAGATAGGTATTTATGTCCTCTATCACGACAAAAGAAAATTGAGAAAAAAATAGTCTTTTTCGAGAAAAATGCATTTTTTTAAAAACTGCATTTTTCAGTAAAAAGTACATAACTCGTGCATTTTTTATTTTTTCTTTTTTTTTTAATAACATAAAGAACGTGAAAGAGGGCTCAAACTTTAGTGAAATTATGTGTTGCACGCTAAAAAGCTTAAAGAACTGGTGAAGCAGTAGTTGTTTGAAAATTACATTGAGAAAAATTTTTTCTAAGTTAAGGATTTTCTCGGAATTTTTCGGCATTGCTGAACGCATGAAATTTTGATGCAACAAAAAAAATAAAAATATACGGGTCAAATAATTTTTGGAGAAGAACATGAATACTTTAAGGGGACGTGAGTACCGACGTTATTTTTCAAACGAGCATAACTCACGCAAATATCAATAGAATTGTCCAGAAAAAAATCTGCATATAGTGTTTGCGTGTACGGAGCGCTTGACAGACGTCTTTTTCCAAATAAATGGTTGAATGTTGATTTAAAAAAATATTGAAATTAGGGTTGCACATCCCCTTAATTCCAAAATGATCGGTGACATAGATATAATTATTTATCGCAGTTTTAGCGTCAAAAATTAACGTTTGAATGGAATGTTACGGGCTATACAACCTTATAACTTACCTATTACAAAAATTTTTAATTTATGAACGATTCATTACAGCAATAGTTTTTTTAAGGGTTTTTTTTCTTATACATACATTTCTACCATTACAGAAAGTAATCATTGACACTTTTAGAAGTAACGTACAAATAAAGACGACATCTTCATTTACTAGGATATCTTCAATTGTGTAAAATTTGCAATTTTGTCCAAAGAAAGTTTTGTCATTCTTGATAATAAATAAGCTTTTGAAAGAATATTTTGAATATAAAAGAACTCCAGGTTTAATATCTATTGTGGCAATTAAATGATTGCTTGTTGTTGAAAATTTATTTTCACCTAAATGCATTTTGTAATGCAAACAAGAAGAAATCAAACATTTTTGAACTATTCACTCGCACCCCTATACCAAACGCAAATCGTCACGGGTGGTACATTTGAAAAACGTACCTATGTTTCCAAAGCCAGAATTAGATTAAATGTTTTACGAACACGTCGCATATTTTTGCATTGATAAGAGTCTCTGACATTCAGCAATGTAAGGAGAGTTTTGCTTCCGAATTTATCACCCTATAATTCAATTCAACTCTGAACAATATTGCTCGATCATGATAAGCTTCAGTGCTTCGTTTAAAGCTCTCTTTTTGTTCCACAGATTTATGAGCGTCTCATGAATTTTTGACATGTTGAATGTTTCACAGCCGCGATTGCGCGATTTTTGCAACAGCTCGAGTATAAGTACCACGTAACTTATCAATACCACTTCTCAATCTCATTGAGCAATTTTCACGCGTACTATGGAAGAGTTACTCACGATACCGTTCAGCACGAGCCCCACGGTCTCGCCCAAAGAAGTCAGTAAAATTATTAGCAGGAAGAGGCTCTTCCAAGATCCAATCACGAGAGAGGATGTCGAAGTCGTGGCAAAAGGGGCTTTCGGAGCCACAGCCAAGGTCGTCAACTATCACGTGAGGATTTTCTCGGAGGAAAAGCTCGGTTTCCTGGGATCACATCGACATCTCGGAGTGACCATCGAGAAGCCTGAAAGTGTGGGCAAGGAGATTCATTCATTTTTCCTTAAGACCGTGCCCTACGACATCGAAGAGCAGGCGTCCGTTATCGAGGAGAGCAACGCCTTTTTCAAAGAAACGTACTTCTACAAGCACATTGTGTCGCAATTGTTGAAAAGTGTCAAGGACAAATCGTGGATCGCTCAGTGCTATCTGGTAAAGGACGACACGCTGGTCTTCGAGGACCTAAAATTGCGTGACTTCGTGCTGAAGGACAAGCTCCTGGACGTAACTACCTTGAAATCGGCTCTGGCGGGATTGGCCAAGTTTCACGCCTCCACGAGACTGGCGGAGAAGAGACTGGGCAAGACGTTCGCCGAGCTTCATCCCAAAGCCCTGCAAGAGTGCCTGTTCACGCGCAAGGGCAGATTCCACAACTGGTATCGCACAGGCGTCGACGCGATCGTCGCTATAGCAAAACAGCTCGAACTGGATCACGCGAATATCCCAAGAATCTGCGACCGCATACATGAGATGATCCAGGCGTCGAGGACGAGGCGCAATGTGCTCTGTCACGGTGACGTGAAATCGCTGAATCTTCTGTTCGATCAGTCGCAACCGGTGCCCAAGTGCGTCCTCGTTGATTTTCAGCTGCTGCGATACTGTCCCGCCATGACGGACGTCGCGCAGCTGCTCTATCTCAACGCGAGGAGACAGCTGAGGGACGAGTACGAGGAGGAGCTGCTGAGGTACTACCACGAGATTCTGTGCGAGACGCTGAGGGATAACGATCCGGCGATCAATTTGCCGAGTTTCAAGGAGATCCTGAGGGAGTACGAGGAGATGAGGCTCGTCGGACTGGTGACGACGGCTCTGTACTCGCCGATTAATTTCATCGAGGGAAGGACGTGCGCGGAGTTGACGAAGGACTCGGATGGCTTTTCCAGGCTGCTGTTCAAAGATCGCGTGGATCTGGTGCTGGACATTATGAAGCGAGATCCCACGTACAATGAAGTTCTCACGGAGATCGTGATGGAGTTGGTTCAAAGATCGAAGCAATGGTTGTTTAGATCTTGTTAGAATATATTTAGCTTAATATATATATATATATATATATATATATATATATATATATATATATATATATATATATATATATATATATATATATATATATATATATATATATATATATATATATATATATATATATATATATATATATATATATATATATATATATATATATATATATATATATATATATATATATATATATATATATATATATATATATATATATATATATATATATATATATATATATATATATATATATATATATATATATATATATATATATATATATATATATATATATATATATAGTTTGTGATGTTTGTATGAAAAAATTGTAAATATAACAATAAATTATATACAATATAATTGTATATTGTATATAATTGTATAATATTGTGTATAACTTAAGATCTCTGTAATCGTTATTAATTTATTTTGAAATAAGTAAATTAGGCAAAATAAAAAAAAAATATTGATTTTCTCATTGTATTCTTGAACCCCTCTTAGTCATAATTATATATGCAAATTTTAATTAAGTATACAATAATAGCATGGTTAAAAAAAATTTGGTGGTTTAATTTTGTTAACGTTAAATATGCATACTGAACTATAGTGTATTTTATTCGGTAGCAGATAATAATGGTAGGTAATAAATTTGTGTT
This sequence comes from Torymus aiolomorphi, assembly GCA_036365515.1. Classification (NCBI taxonomy): domain Eukaryota; kingdom Metazoa; phylum Arthropoda; class Insecta; order Hymenoptera; family Torymidae; genus Torymus; species Torymus aiolomorphi. The sequence continues at coordinate 257,530,211 of CM070873.1, read as the reverse complement.
TACATTGATAATTACATTAACGACAAATGAATGAAAATAATTTGATTACAGTTGTCATCACCTGTTTGATTATCTCTTCTATTTATTTCAAATATAGTAATGAATAGAAAATCAACTCATGTTATCTAAGAAAAGACAACATTAAATATTTAGTCTGATTGATAAACTCTATAAAATGAATAATAATAATTGACTATTTTTCATGAAAAATTATCTATGGTATGAATTTATAATCACAAGTATTTATTAATTGATAAAAGAACATTCGTGTATAATTCGCCGTTGAAATAGTATAATAGTTTGATTTTATTTACTTATACTAAATAAAACTTCAGAAGTAATAAAATAATTCAATATATGAATTTGTAATAGACTTTACAACAATTAGATTATATTTGTGTATAAAAAGATATGAGTAAATATGTAACGTACAAAAAGGGCGACAAATCGGTCATTTTTGGTGATTTTTATATGTTTTCCCAATCGATCTAGAAGAAAAGGTTAGTTACCCTGGTAGAAATGTTAATCAGAAGCTAGCTATTTTTAAGATAACTTTATGGCTAGAAACGAACATTGCTTGTATTTCATAATTATGTACCAATCCGAAATAAATTATGGCATTTACACTTCATAAAATATGTATTTTAAGTAATAGTAGAACTTTTTAATTATATTACTTTTGAATTATGATTTTTGCTAAAAATGTTTTCATTTAATTTAATTTTCTACCAGGATTACATCATTGCCAAATTTTTAGAGCTTTTCTTTATATCAAAAGCTTTAATTTAAGTCCTGGTGGATCGATGACACATGAAAAATAGCCCAGATATAAGAGTTTTTGTTTTCCAATATTCAAGAAGTAAAAAGTTTTCTTGAAGATTTAGATTTTTCGCCCTTTTTGTAATTTTTTGTAAAGAAAAGTCTTCCTCTACGATAATTCAAATTTTTTTTCCTCTATTGAAAAATTAACATTTTGAGCGTTGGTTCAATCATATGCTTCGTAAAGAACTTGAGTTATAGCCATTTGAATAAAATTAATTTTTAGTTAAAAGTTCCTGAGATTTGCTCATATATATGTTCCCGATACCAACGAGCTACAAGTTATAGATATTAATTTATTAATTATTATTATTGTTGAAGTTAAAAGCTTCGTGTAGCAAAACCATATACATTGTACTATACGTGATCTCTGTGCCGATGCGTAGATACTGTGAGAGGGGAGGGGATGTATCCGGCCCAACGGCCCGACGAAGCGCCGCCGAAGAGCTGACTTCGCAGCGTTTAACCTCTTGTATTTCATTTTAGTTCGCAATAAAGTTTACTTGATTTGTAATACTGCGTTATTGTACTTTGTTTTATTTAATATAACAACAATTATTATTTACAAATTGTTAATACATAACTAGCCAAGATGTACTTATTATAGTTTTCTACAATATATGATATACTAAATTATGTGCAAAGTACATCGAAGAATAAATAAATCTGCCATAAAACAGTCATTAAAAATCATTTGTTATCTGAAATCATAATTCAAACAGATGCAAATCATTCGCAAGAAATATCTGCACACAACTTATATGCACTTTACTTGTTCTTATCAAAGGAGATAACTAATTATAGCCTATGTAACAATCATCGTAATGAATTGTAATCGTCAGTACTTTCGCAGTGCTCTTTCAAAGACGATCGTACAAAAGATATTTCCGCGTCATCATGTCATCGGTAAGTGACAGCGACGTAGAAATCGTCGTGAAACGCGCCCTAGGTCCGAATTTAAAAATTCTCAATCATCGTTTGGAGTCTTTTTCGAAAAATAAGAACGGCATTTTCGGATCGCATCAGTTATTACAGGTGAACGTCCAAGAACAGTCTAACAATGATGACAGTATCACAAGCCACACATTCTTCGTCAAAGGCCAACCCGACTCGCCGGTGGTCAAGGATCAAATAATGGACGAAAATACGTTCTGCGAGGAGGTGCGCTTCTACAAAGAAATCCATCCCTGCATGACAGAAAACTTCATCGGCGAACGATGGTCACCCAAATGCTACCACGTCACCTCAGATATCATGATTTTCGAAGATCTTCGTGCTCAGAATTACGCCATATATCCACATCCGGATCTGCCTCTGGCCGAGCAGTCGTTAAAGTTGGCTATCTCCACCTTGGCAAGATTCCACGCATCGTCGATCATCGCGGAATCGCGCCTCGGAACGTCGTTCAAAGATCTCCATCCCAACGCCTTCGAGGAGAAGATGTACACGAACCTCAACAAATTCGGCAAAATCACTGTGGTGGGCTATGACACCGTAACTATGATGGCCGAGCACTTTGGCATGGACACCAGCCTCGTGCCCAAGATCTACAACCGCGTTTACAAGCTGGTGAGAGCTTACAAGGGCACGTGCAACGTCATCTGTCACGGTGATCTCTGGAAGAACAACATAATGTTCAACGATGGCACGCCACCGAAATGCATCCTTGTCGACTATCAGCTGCTGCGGTACATCACACCGGTGGCTGACCTAGTGATGTTGTTGTACGTCAATACAACGCCGGAATTCCGTATGAAATCCGAGGACGACATGTTCAAACATTATTACTCGGCTTTTCGAGATACTCTGCTGCAAAATGGCGTTGAGTCGGATATTCCATCTTACGAGAATCTCTTGAAGGACTATCAAGTATTCAGGTTGGTCGGGATGACGTATTCTGTATTGTATCTGCCTGGTATCTACATGAGAGCTGAGGATTTCACTGAAATTTTGAACAATCCGGTTGTACTGGAGAGGTACTTTTTTCATAGCAGGATTGATGTCATACGATCTAATATGGATGATCTCAACTACGTTAAGAAGATGAAAAGTATTATGGACGAATTGTTTCAGGAGGCAGCAGAAGCGTTTAAAAATCAACGTGAGGACAATTTGTAATATTTAAAAACAAAATCGTATTATGCTCGTTCAAAAAAAGTTACTATTAAGTATAATTTTCTCATAGGTATACAATATTATTTTGTATGGAAGAATTTTTTGAAATAAATAATATATTTTTATGCAGAATTTGGTTTTTTCACTCGGCCGCAATAAACTCTATCTTATCGCTTAATTTATGTTTACAATGATTCTTTCTCATTTCCAATTTGAATTCTGCAAATAGTACAATCTCGTGGCCTCATATGTGCCATTAAAAACTGCCCACTCACAAGGTGGTTTGAACTCGTTATCTCTAAAGATACATGTTTCTTGTCAGTATATAGTCTGACACACGTCTGCGCTAGGCGCCATTTGACATTGCGGTAGATATTGATTACATGATGATTGAAAACAAATGCATTTCATTATCTACATAAAAAGTTAATGATTATAAATGTGCTATCGTTTTATTTACACGAAAAAAAAAACGCAATTCTACTCTTCACACAGTTCTTTCACAGATTTTCAAGAATCTTCTTTTTGTTAAGTAAAGTTAAGTAAAGTGGGATTGGCATATTAAATCCTAATACATTGAAACAGCTTCAAAACAAATGGAGTTTTTACTTTTTCCGAAAAGGAGTTTCTTGATTTTGAAAAGACTCTTTGAACGGATACTCATTTTCAAAAAGGAGATTCTCCTTCTTTTCAATGGACTTTTAACTTTTTAAATATAATGTTATTTCCACTATACAAAAAGTTATTCTCACTTATTTTATAATGCTATTTCGTCATTTCCCCAAATCAGTTGATTTAGCTAATGCAAAACGGTAAGATTAACTATCAATTTTTTTACTGCATCATCGGCCATTCCAAGCACCTAGACCATGCATTGGATATGTTCCGACACCTAAGTCCGAAAAACTACGGTGCAAACCACCTAGAGTCCGTCATCGGTCACTCCCAATACCTAGACAATGCATTCAATGCATTCGAACACTCTTCGTCCGAGTTGCGCGAGTAGTGCTTCTTTTCGTCCGAACGCATCGAGTTGTGCTTCTCTTTGTCCGAATTCCGCGAGTTAGTGCTTCTTTTCGTCCAAGCGCAGCGAGTTGTTGTGCCTTTGCGATTTTTAGTTTATGAAAATTTTATAGTGGTCAAAAATATATGTAAAGAATATACACAATCTTATACACAGGAGGAATGTGTGGATTTAACGCTCTTTCAACTGCAATTTTAGAGTTTTTGGGTAAGGTTTTTGCTACTTAAAGCATTCAAACAATCGATTATTTAGCGGAATTACAACAGATTTGGATTCAATTAAAGGTCGAAAACCTATAAAAATACATGTTTGCCAATTAAAAAAATTCCTCTATCGATGGTAACGAAAGAAAAAGTACAAAAAATGACATACATATTTGGACAAATATTCTAGTATTAAGAAACCGTTTTTCCTCTTCTGAACTATGCTTTTTGTAATTCTACGTTTTATGGGCTTCAAATGATTCTTGAACTGTCTTATTATTTTTATTCGTTGCTACAATGTTAAATTTTGACACAAAATTGTTCGAAATCACCAACTGTGCGGTATAACTGGCCCGAGTGTTGGAGTGTGCGCTATGACATGAGAGAGTAAAGCTTACACCCGCGTGACGACCAATTTTGTATCCTATGCCAAAGTAACGTCAACGTATCATTTGAGTGTCTAAGCTTGAATTGATTTTTATATTATACTGATTGTAAGAGATTCAGAGATTCTTTGAGGAGCTGCTGAACATAGTATATATAGTAACCGTTCTTTAAGTTTTGAGCGGCAACTCCCCAAATTGTTATCCTGCGGTTTTCGTGCTATATATTTTCGACATTTTGAACTTTCAAAAGTTTGAACTTTTGAAAGTTTGAACTTTCTATATCTTGAATTTTCGAAAGTTTGGACTTTCTATATTTTGAATGTTTGATATTATAAACATTTTATACATAAACTTTCTACATTTTGAACTTTTGGTACTATAAACATTTTGTATTTTGAATTTTGGTCTTTTAATATATCTAAGTATACTATCAGATTCTACATTTTTATCATTCGAAAACGTTATTTTCTAAATTAAGTACAGTACTTTCTATAGATGCTTATTTTACAATTTGCATTAGACAAATTAGGTTGTCGAAATTGTGCCATTCTGAAATTGTGAAGTAAATTCTACAAATTTATTTTCTAAAATTTTAATATTCGTTAAGGTGGTACTTTGTAAAATCGATTTCGACATTATGAATTTTTACATTTCATGTTTTCCATGATAAAAATTTCTAATATATTACTTTTCTGAAAAAAAAAATATTCTATTTTTCGATACCCACCCTATATTGCTTATTCGATGATAATATAAAAATGTTCTTTTAATTAAGTCGCAGAAACGAAAGATACGTCTTTCCTCGATTCCTTGTATACGAATACAAGAACGAAACATAACGTGACATTATTATTAGTCCACAAATAACCTATTCCCCGCAGCAGCATCAACAAAGCAGTCTCAAAATATTTTCCACATCGGAGATCGCGCGTCGTGTCATCAACTGACGGGGATTCGGGACAATTATACAGCACTGGCAGCTTTGATTTCCGCTTCCTCTATAATAACGGCGATATCTGTTGACAAAGTTTTGCTTCGCGACATTTGTGTTGTGCTCCCTCCGAAAAAGATGCGAGCGAGCGAGAGCGCGCGCGCGCGTAGCTGTCGCGCTGTTTTGAATTAAAGCTCGCGGAATGTGTGTAATATAACAAAACAGGCAGCGCGGCGTCTCACGGGACGGACGTCTCGCGTTGTTTTTGCCAATGCGAGAGGAAAGACGCGCGAAACGTGCTGTTTTCACCAGTAAATTGATACAAGCTCGGAAATGATTAATCGTATAGTTTCGTAGCGGTGGCTTTGTAAATGGTGTTGGCTTTTGTTGAATTATTGCTGTCGTCAGTGATGATTAAATATATCGTTTGGGATGGCTTTGTAATTATTCAATAAATAAGAGGCTACTAACGTGCTAAAAATATTACTATTCTATGTGACAAAGTGCGAAAGCTCAAAACAATTCTTTTGCCATAAATCAAAAAAATAAAAATATTGTGGGTACAGTCTTATAGAGCGAATAACACAGTATCACAAAACAACGAAGAAACACTTTCAGATTGTGATTCATTATTTTTAAACATTATACATTTGTTGTCATTTCGATTTCATTCAGAAAATTATCAAAAATAAGCAGAACACCTTCTATACACTTGAATCTTTATTAAGGTAACCAATATTTTTTTTTTTTGTCAAATGACAAGTGAATTTTTATTTATAGTACAGACAATATCATATTGTACTATACATATGGACTTGTGATATGTGATGATACATAAAAGTAACCACAATGCATACGATATACATGCGAGTAAAAAGCATGATTTTCGGTTTTTATGAAATTAAATTTAAATTTTGCTGGTGAATTGATATTTTTATTACAGAATAATAAGATTGTGTAACTGAAATGCTGTACTCTCTAGGTGGTTTTATGAAGAAATTATCGATTTTCATGAAATGACGAGGAAAAATGCCTTTCTCTCCGTAAAAGCCTATGATAAAAATTAAATTTTCAAAAATTTTTTTCTCTGTTTACCTGGTGATCCTACTTGAAGAAAACACCAATAAAAAATTAAAAATTCCTACTTTTAATAGGTATTTTTCTTTTTTTGTTATTTTATATCGACTTCGCTGATTCGCTTGATCCACCTTTAACTTTTTAAATATATTAGTTTATATATCTCTCTTCCTCAGCCCTCCCATGCAACACGTAAATCTCTCCGCGCACCTTTCGCAAAACGACCCCATCCACATCAACATATATCGCAACTTTAATTCGGAACGCCCGCGACGGCTCAAAATTGACTTCGAGTTCTCGCGAAGTACGCGTCACTCGCCATCATGCAGCTCATCATCATCATCTTCATCATCATCATCATCCGGCCTATACCCACACAAACGCACAGACACAGAGACGTCAGCTCGAATCCGCGCGAAAACAAAACCTCGCAACCCCTCGCAGGACATCCAGCGCGCTTGCGCGGGCCTCGATCTAAATAGATCGATCAGTAAATAGATCGGAGGCCTCTCTCTCTCTCTCTCTCTCTCTCTCTCTCTCTCTCTCTCTCTCTCTCTCTCTCCCCCTCCCTCTCTCTTCTTCTCCGGCGGATATTTGCAGCGCAGCGCGGCTATACCGTCGCGCGGCTGCAAGTGCTCGCGGTTGGCAGGGCTTATCGTGACACATTTTCCCTTTCGGCCCTGCCTGCCTGTGTCTCTCCCCACCCCGAAAAGTCAGTGCGAATACTCGCTGAGAGAGAGAGAGAGAGAGAGAAAGAGAGCCGCGAGGCAGAAGCTACTCGCCTCGCGCAGTCAGTACAGTAGTGCACCGCTCGGTGGAACGGACGGATAGAGTCACACACACAGACGCACAGAGGTTGTGTGCGTCGTCGTCTGCGCCTTTCTTGAATAAAAAGAGAAACAAAAACGAGAGAAATCGTGGGCCCCGTCGTAGCCGCAGCGCCGGAGCTTGTCGATCGCATCTGCAGTGAGCAACGTTCCGATGTCCATATTGCGTGCGTGTGATGATGCTGACCACGCGCTGTTCATAAATACAAAAAAAAGAGAGCTTTAGACACACGCAGCTTCGACTGACCATCACTTTTGCACTTTGAGCGTTATGCAGTTGAGAAAGTGGCGAACGGAGGCGGAGATTTTCGTTCTGCAATGGTGGGCGAGATTTTGGTGTGAGGATTGTATACCACATTGCGGAACGAAGTATATATATGTACACTTGCTTCGCCCCGGAGCTTCGCCTTTTTCACTCATATACGCCTTTTCGCTTTGTTTTGTTTTGTTTTTTTTTTTGTTTTTTTCAAACGCATACGCATTATAATCCTTGTCAACCTTCGCTCATTTGCTATATCATACATAAGCATACTCGCCACGCTTCTTTTTTTTTTACAAAATAAACAGGACTTATATTGCCATTCGCTTTTTTATTGCTCACATTATTCGCCCTCACAAACTTGCACAGTGACGCTGAAAAAAAGACAAAAAATACGCTTGATTCGTGTGTCGGTGTGATGTATGTGTTTACGTGTTTACATCCGAGAGGAGCTTTCTCATTGGCAGACACTCGGCACATACGACGTCGCTTACGTGATCGCCTGGATGCACATACTCGCTGCCATATAAGTATCTAGCTGTAGATCATCTACATCTTTTAATTAACATCATTAGTGGTATGCATTTCGACGTAAAAAGCTCATCTGGAGTGTTTATCTTATCAATTGCATTTAATTCTCATGCTTTTCTTATTAGACGCGTTTTTATTAATACTGTAGTGCATATAAGTGTGCGCAAAGGTACGAGAGAAGCTTATTAACCAAACGACCAAACAGTGTTGAATCTAACGGCAAACAAAAAATTGTACAAATTCGATATCCATATACAAATTTACAATTTATAAATTACAAAAATATCCTATACTATCTCATTCAACATTGGATATATAAAAAAAAAAAACGAAAAATCTTTTAGCCCAACCGCGTAGAACCAAAAATCAGTGCGCGCGCATACGAAAACCGAGCCGGCGCGGACACCTAAGTATATAAACGCCTGCGCGTGAAAGAGAGAGAGAGCGAGCACGCACTGTATCTATTATTACCCGGCGAGTGCTCCGGTTTCTTTTTGCCGGTGCACCGTGCGAGCACTCCGAGCTACCTTTTGTCGCATGATCCCCTCCGCGCGAGCAAGGGCCTACCTCAGCCTGCTCTCGAGTTATGCGCTCGCTTTGAAAATACCCTGCGCGTTTCCGCGTTCGGATATAACTTCAACGCCGGTACAACAGTGTGTAACGTAATAATAAAACGGCCGGCGAAAATTCACCGCCATCGTCGTCTGCTACGTTATAGGCCTTCTCTCTCCTTCGTCGACTCTTTTGTCAGGCAGCGAACCGGAGAGAGAGGCTTACGTAAGAGCCCGGTAGCAGAGCCGGATAAACGACACTTTTATAGTGATCGATGCGAGCCCGCGCCGGGTAATTAGGGGGGCCGGTTTATTTTCGTACTTATGCCGGAGGAACGCGCGGGCTTGAGAGTAAATTATGCTTTATGAGACTTTTAGGTGGACTGCTCGATACATGTGCGCGGAGAAAGGAATTTTTCAGGGTGGGTATGTGGACGCGGATACGCGCGTGGGGCCGAGAGAAGTGGACGAGGAGATGATTGTAAGAGGAAGTTGAAAATATGTTTGTTAGGGTAGGTTTGGTGTATGATTCATGATTTTTATACGCAGGTGATTTGGCGCTTTTGGAATGCGTCCGAGCGCCGTCCGGGTTTTAACTGCTTCGAATGTACGGATAAATTTGTTATTCTGTTATTCAATTAGATACACATTTTTAATTTGTTTACGAACTAACTGAATCAAGTTACAAAATATTTGGTAATAAATATTCATAGAACATATGAAAGTAATCATTCCGTTCCTGTAATTAATGTTTAGGATATAGATTTTTAAATTATAATTTCATAATTATTCTGTGATTATTTTTCTAATTAAAAGTTTGTAATTTTTACAAAACGTAGATAAAAGGTATCATAATATTATAGTAATAATTATAAGAGCAAAACTCCTAGCGATGGCAAAAAGTAAAAGTTGTGTATATATATTATAGATAATGAGCGAAGCGTGCAGGTAATGCTACTGCAAATTGTCACGTTATCAAATTTTGTAATACGAGTCGAGCGACGTTATTCCCTTACAACAGAACGATCAATTTCCAAAAGTGCAATCGTGATCGCCGGACGTACGCAAAAGACGTGCGGGACGAAGTGATTAAAGGAAAAAAAGAAAACAAAAAGAGAAACGCAAAACGAAAACGTTCGCGCACTTTTATAGATGTAGAGCACCATGGAGACCCTCGACATTAAGTTCACGAAATTCGACAACCGGCCATGGGGCTTTCGTCTGGCGGGCGGAAGCGACTTCCCCCAGCCCCTCACTGTCATTAGGGTAAATATCGCATTCGCCAATCGAATATACACTGCTGTACACTGGGTTGCATTCGTTCAGGGTTGTAAAAGTAGAGGCGACAGAATTTTGAGCGTGCAATTATGTTCATTTTTATGGTAAAAGGTCTTTTGAATCCGTTGCAAATGGAATTGGAGATATTTACGATGTTACTTTGTGAAAAACTTTGGTATAAAAACTTATGAATCAATATCTTATTCTAAACTGTTATGGATCGTCTAATAAGTGCATTTGAATTATTCAAATGGAATACATAAAAGAAAAAAATAACCTATTATGAAATTAAAGATTAAAAAGTAAACTTTAAATAAACAGATCAGGCCCATTTGGACTTATTCAAGAGTCTCTCTTTCATCATAAACATATATATTTCTGCACACTTATAAAATCTTATGCGCAAAAATCCAAACTGTATCGCGGGAATATCAGTGTGTACCGCTCGAAGCGGACAAAAATTCTGCGTATGCGGCGACGTAAAACGAGAGTTTTCAGGTATCGGAGGGAAGTCTCTCAGAATGCATGGGGCTGAAGGTCGGCGACGTAGTCGTAAAGCTGAACGATCAGCCGATAAGCGAGCTGACGCACGGGCAGGCGCACGAGTCGCTCACGCTCGCCGGCAACAACTTCGTTTTAGGAGTTCGAAGGTAAGAATGCTTATTCGACATATACTTACGTACATATAATATAAATAGAAACTATGTGGTCGAATTTATTCGGAGTTCATTGGGGATTGTGGAAAATGGAAGCAAATGTCGTTGCGATCGGTGTATAGGTTTATAAAGTATTTTTATACTTCCTTTTAGATATTTCTGCAAAGGATTTTCAATTTACTGCATTCATTTTTAAGTTATATACATTTATTCTCTTATTAAAGCCGTTCGACATTTTTCTCTCGATAAGAATTTACCCGAATTAGATAAAATAATCAAATATACTTAACAGTATCGTTTTCAAGGAGTAGAAACAAGTAGGAAGAAACTCGTGTGCAAAACTTATTTGACATTTACTTTAATTTTATTAGAAATTGTACCAGTATTTCATACTTTTTACATAAATCGTGTATAAATTTTAGTTGGGCACTTACGTGTTTACAGAGTTCAAAGCTGTTGACAGTTAGTTTGCCAAAACTAAGTTTACTTGCCCGATTCTGAATTTAATTTTTCCTCTTGCCATTAAACCTATGAATGAATAGCTCAAAATAATCAGTCTATCTTTGACCTAATTAATCAACTACGCATGATTTAATCGCTATCCGAAATAGCACTCGGTGTTCATAACCGAATTTCAATTCTTAGAATATATTCATATTTATTTATTTATTATATTATTATTAATTATATCATATAATTTATTCATGAATAAATTTCTCCGTAATGTATTTATGTAATAATGAGGCTTAACGACGAAAATAGTCCGACTGATTATATCCTTTAACAAAAACAAATGTAAAAGTACATTAAAATTTCTCGGTTCATTTGTCAAAGAGTCTTCTTCAGAAAGTCACGAACGCGTTTTCGTGCCGGGGATAATATGTAATAAATCTATTCAGATTTATTACCCGTTAAAGCGAACGTAAAAAGAGAAGAAGTATACTTTAATGAGGAGGAAACATGAAATAATATTTAATCATAGCGTTTCTTTAAATAGTTTACGAGAGAGGTTTTATTTATAACGGCCCAAGGAAATTTGAATAGTTACAGGAATTTTAATTGCAACATTATACTCTGTGTTTTGAAAATTGTTTGTGCCATAGGCAATTTGCATCGCAGTCTGATGTACCGTCGCCGTGACATTCTTAGACGGCTTTTATTTATATTGATAAGGTTGCTATTAAATTCAGCTCGTATTTGTCTAATAAAATTTAATTATTTTTATAATTGCTTTTGACGAAAAGTTAAATGCTTATTTCTCTGCACCTGACGGTACCTCAATTATTCGGTTGAAATAATATTGGTTTTAATCTTTAGATTTTATCACCTATTTACAATAGAATTTTTCATTTCTCAAAATAAGTTTTGAATGAAAATATGAAACTAAATTTAGCAAAACCATCATAACACAGAGTCCTTGACAATTATTAGTTTCGTTCCTGGAAATCGGTTACGATAACCAATTACTTCGTTAACTATTTATCATAGTAAGACCAAGCCACCGTGACCATTTCTTTGTTATTAGATCGAATACTTTGGACATTTTCGCAAAAATAAACGATGACCACGACCTTTTATTTTTCCGGCACGAATCATCAGACGGAAATAATCCCTATGAAACTTCATCTCCAAAAATGTTCTACCCCACACTCTATACGTGCGAATCGTCACGTCGCCCATCATCCCATCGACCCACGCACTTATGTCGCAACATCGCGAAAACAGGAAAACCCTCTCCACCTACCGAATCAAAAATAATCCGCAGCTGGTAAACACACAGATACTCAGACAGATCGCGAATAATAAACCCTGCCACGCGACCGCGACAAACAAGCCATTCAACTCTCTGCGTTCGCCAAAATGCGTACGTGCATGCGTACCTAACATAAATCCCCTATAAGCTTGCGAAGCCCGTGTCTTCTCCGTCGCCTTGAGCCGCGAGGCGCAGCAACATGTGGCAATGTCGAGAAAGAGAAAGAGAGAGAGAGAGAGAGAGAGAGAGAGAGGGACATTCGGTAGCAATATAAATAGCTAACCCAGAATCAAGGAGCGATCGCCACCACCGTCGAGTGTGCCGCCTGCCTGTTATGTGCATCGGTATTCGGCTCGTTATGGGAAATAGAGAAATTGTCGTTCGCTCGTCGTGGATTGGGTTTTAATGGATAATTATTATTATGAGAAAGAAATCAATGAAGGTGTATGATTAACTTCACTTGTAGTGAAGAGGGTTGGGTTGGTAGCATATATACACACACACACACACACACACACACACACACACACACACACACACACACACAACGGAATCCAAAAGCAATTTTCGGCATTTGGCATGGTGGCTTATGTTATTCGCGGGTGGCTTGCACTCGCGGCTTTCTCTAAATAAATGTTGTTTTAGTTCGAAATAGATCGCCTGACACATTTTGGGGGTAAATTTGGATGCTCCCGGAAGGCGAGGATAATCTGTAACGCATTAAGATTAAGGCGCACCTCACAGCACGTTGGTGAATATTATATACATTAAAACTACTAAAATCGTCGGTTCTAAATCAAAATTTTCAACGAAAATCAAATTGGAGTACTACGTAAGAAATAATCAGGATGGGATTTTATTGGATAATTAAATAAAATTCTCGAACATTCCTCTTAATGTTTTCAGCTTTTAAATTTAATGTCGAATTATAGAAACAGCTACTTGAATAAGAACCATCAGAACGTTTCAGAACCTATAAAACGACTCCACCTTACTACACCGAACACTGAAATCATCGTGGCCATCTATAGGTATAATTACACCGATATATTCATAATCAACCATCATTTTCGCGAATCTGATTTCGCCGGCCCATTACAATGCATATACTCTACCACTTCGATTTGGCATCCGTTCCACGATATACTCGCGCCCTCGACGTTTTGCCCCAGTTACGGCGCGTCACCATTCCACCCGTCGCGAATTCCGATCTCCTCAGCTTTCTCGCGCTCATGTCTTCGGCCCTTCGGCGTCGATTAGCACATGAGAGCGAGAGCAGAGAGTAGAGCTTTATGTGTATATACACAAGTCGTCGCGTCGTCGCGGCGACGATTTATTTTCGCGCAACGGAGAATGTGAATGACGCGCGCGCGCGCGCGCGCGAGCGCCGTCTGACGGCCTAAATTTATAATTCGCGCGTGTCGTAAGACGCGTCTCGTGTGTGTCTCTAAGGAGCACACAGAGATGAAGTTGAAGAATGGATTTTTTCGCTTCGACGATTGCGATACAGGGGTAGAGTGTATATTAGGGATAGGTATAGAGTCATGGTCAGGTGTCGTCAGGTGATTTTGTTTGTTGCATTCAGATAGAGTAGTGGCTAATTTTGGGAAGGTGGGGGTGTTGGCAGTTTATTAATGATAGGAACGTGCGCGCGGGCTATTTTTAGGGAGGGTCTGTAAATTTAAACGCGCGATGATTAACGCTTTCGAGTTTGAGACTTATTAGGACAATTTATTGCGACGTTGCTGTATTAACTTATGCGCTTGCACGAGGCAACCGTGTCATTGACGAGCTTTATGCACCTGCTGATTGATTGAGTGTTATTGGCTGTAGTTATAGACGTAAGGTGTTTCGTTTTGCAATTTATCAGAGTAAACTTTATTGGCAATTTCGAGCTGTTTTTGAAGAATAAGATGGTATATATAAGAAAAGTTTTTAGTTTTGGTCAAACGTATGATTCATGAAAGTTTAATTGCAGAATTGATATTAGTAGGCTTATTATCCAATGCTTTCCTTGTAATAGCTATTTCCGTTTGCTACTCATTTCTGCTGAAGTTTTAGCTTGCAATATGCGCTGTAAAATGTTACAATAATGTTTAATAAAAATTAATATCGTCTAATTTCTAAATCACTGAACAATATCAACAAAACCACGCATTGTCTTTTGATGTCATAGAACAGCTGATCCAGACAAACTGATAGAGGGAATCGAGGAGAACGCTGAGCCGTATATGCTACCTGTAAGTCCCGATTCTCGTCACAACTTTTGGAAAATTCCCTTGTATTTCAATGAATAAAAGTAAACTTTTTCCAGATTGAAGAGATATTATTCGCACCTGTTGACGAGCAAAGAGAAACAACCCCGGACGAAGTGCCGCAAATTGAGGACGAGTCCGTGCCGACTGGTGAGGAGGATAGGCCCGAGGAGGAGATTTATCCTGAGAAGCCGCGCGACGAGAACAGCGACCCTTTACCCAAGACAGACCTTACGGAGGAGGAGATCGCTCAACTGATCCTTGACGAGGAGGAGATCTTGAACGAAAAAGGAGTTTTAGGGTAAGTGTCGAGAAAATTTGCAATAGCGAAATGGAACGATGATGGAATAAATCCGCTGATTGCTGATCAATTATAATATTCTCAAAAAAGTTAAATAAAATAAGTATCTTAAATTATTATAAATGAATCTATTTTTAAAACTCATAGTACACCATAGAAAATTTCATTTTTCTGTTTAAACTGCGGTCTTAGACTTCTTGTTTGGATTATTAACTTATAATGGAATAAGATCAAGCGAATCTAACATTTCTCTTTATCTTTAAAGTGTGAACTTCAAGAAGCTACGTCCGCGTGCGACCCTCCTCAAGGAATCCAAGGTCTTTAAGGAACTCCAACAGGAAGCAGAGGCCGAGCCCGAGGACGTCCAGGAGCGCAAACGGCAGACAACTTTCCTGAAAAAACCTGAGCGACCGGTCCCCAAATCCCGCAAGCCATTAGAGTCTGAAGACGGAAAACCGGAGCCTGAGGTCGAGCCCTACAAGGTCGTGATAAAAAAGCAGCCGCGCAAGCCCATCACTCAGCTGCTCCTCGCCAAGGGCCTGATCGACCCGAAGAACCTGAACAAGACGCCCGAGCCTAGCGCCCAGGGCTCCGAGGTAAACGAGCAGTACCCCGACGAGTGTACCCAGGACTCCTCTGAGTTCGACCTAGAGAGCGTAATTGACGAGGAGAGTGATAGTAGGGTCGCGTCACCATTCGGTACCTGGCCCTTTACCTGTTCCGTTGAAATACCTACCGAGGTTCCGACAGGCGTCGACACGATGCTGCCGATCGACGAGACACAGCAGAAGCTGGACGAGCAGCTGAATCAGCAGGAACGGCAATTCGAAGCGGGAGAACCTGTCTCCTGCACGTATACCTCCACCGCTACCATCATTCCCCGCGCACCTGAACCTAAACCTGAATCCGAACCTGCCATAAAGCGCCCCTTCACTCCGACATTCTACGACGAAACCGTACCTGAACTCGAACCTGCCATAAAGCGCCCCAACACTCCGATGTTCTTCAAGGACACCATACCTGAACGTGAAGCCTCCATAATGCGCCCGAACACTCCGACGTTCTTCAATGAAATCGTACCCGTGCCAACCTTTATATCTCTGAAACCTGCGAAGAAGCAGCGCCTCTGCCGTCGTGGCAGGTACGCGAAGCGCTGCCTGAACCGAGCCCTCGAGTCCCTCAAGTCTCCCGCCAAGACCAAACCTCGCCTGCTCCGTCGCGCTCACTACTTCGAGCGCATCGTCGGCTCCATCGCCGGCGTGACTCCCAAGGAGCCTAAATACAAGGCCTCCAACGACCAGGATAGTCTAATCAACGTCCTCATGCTCGCCTCCTTAGCGTGCAATCTGCGCGACACCTACGACACCGAGATCCTGCACCGAGGCTCCAGTCGACGCAATTCCAGGCGCATGTCGACCTGCAGACGCGAGTCCAAGACCCTCGACGCCTACGAAAGCGGCTTATTCGCGTTTAGAGCGCGGAAGGACTCGATCGAGAGTCTCAAGAGCTTCCAGAGCAGATGCGCCGAGGGTAGGCGCAGGTTGTCGGTCATGGGCATGGTGGTAGCGGACAAGGTCAGCAACGCTATGAGAACCGACCTGGCGAGGGGATTGGCCTACGCGATGGTACCCTGCGCCTCGGCCCTCGCGTTCTACATGTTCAACTACATGAAGCGATACAATAACAGCGCCAACGAGTGAGATGTAACACAGGCGAACGACGACGACGAACGACGAATTTTTCGAGGGTTATATATACAATTTGGGGGTCCGATTATGATAGGCATGTGTTGCGATTTGTTATTTCTTTGTAAGAGTTTTTTGTAGGGATTACGTAGGGGTTTTTCCTTACTTGTATTTCACTTATTTGCTATTGTATTGAGGTTCCTTTTGTCGTGTAGTTGAATGAGAGAGACCTGCATAAGGTAGCTGTTTTTTTGTTCTTTCGATCAAACGTAAAAATTATCTGTAATTCGAACGAATTGAAATCGGCATCAATTATATCAGATAAAGGAAAACAATTTTAAACGTAATATTCTAGGTAGTACAAAGTTTTTTGTGATAATATTGAATATTTAATTAATATGGAATTGATTGATGTTAATGTGGTGTTGGAACTCTTAGTCAAAACGTTTTTACTTGAAAATTTTTCAAACCTATTTTGAATTATAGGTAATTTTTATACTGAATATAAATATATATATATATATATATATATATATATATATATATATATATATATATATATATATATATATATATATATATATATATATATATATATATATATATATATATATATATATATATATATATATATATATATATATATATATATATATAACGTTATTTACAATTGAAAAAAAAGCCATAAAATAAAACAAAAAAAAATGTTATTCATATAAACATTGAACGAATAGTTAGCGACAACATCATGTAGATTTAGTATTATTTATTATACATTATTTATTATTTATTATAATCACGTTGCGCATTCATCGAGTAAAAATTATTTAACGTTCGAGACATTATCATCGTTAAAGAAAATGATACATGTGTAACTTTGTAAAATAAAATTATATATAAATGAACGAAAATATTTTATTATTGAAAAAAAACGCTTAAATTTATACCGCTAAAATCTTTTTGCACTTATAAGTAGGATTAAGAACTTGAGAAAACTAATAAAGCTTATGATTTAAAATTATCATTAAATTCATGAAAAATGTCAAAATTGTTATGGATATTTTCATTTTCGCTATCGACTTCATTTAAGTATACAATACGTCATCAAGATTCATCTATTTTAACAATGATACTTTAAAAGCATTACATAGCAGCTTGTCAATCAATACTGGTCTCTTTCATAATACATTTTTATAGACTAGTGAAGTAATTGCATGGTTTACTTCGTAAGTATATGTAGCCAAAGATTGTGTATTAAAAGTGTCGTTATAGCTTTCAGAAAATGTCTCAGTTCAGTGTTTTCATCCGACGCAGATACGCTTGAATTGCTAATTTAAACGCTTCCGAGAGGAAATTGCAGCGTAGTACATTAAAATAAATGATTTAGCTATTTTGATAAAATGCATTAATTTCTATCGAAATAAGACTAACGGAACACCAAAATTCTTTCCAACCCATAAATACCAATTTCACGTAGAAATTTGTTTCATGAAAAGCAATTCAAACTTGTCTCGTCTGACTTTAATTCATCGATAAATCTCTGTAATGGTTCATCAAACATGCTCAAAAAAAAAAAAAGAACTCGACGCAGCACATATCACTCGCTCAAATTCATTACATCCATTACAAAACGTCTCATGTCAACGTCTCATTAAGCATTTAAAATACATTCGCAAAGAAGCCATAAAACTCATTGGAATTCGCAAAAACTCGAGCAGTGCGTGCACGAGGAGAGCGAAAGTTGAGAAATTCATCAACGTACACACATATATAACTTGCGTTGTGCATGTCACTGTGACTTGCCGGAATCACATTCATACTCCATACACATACGTATAGCTTAGACCTGTGGAAGTCATCAGGAATAATAAAGACGAACAAGTGAAAGCAACAAGTGTTCGCCTGTCATTTGTCACTGTGCGATTATTATTCGCGAGTAACCCCCTCTCTCGAATCGTCGAGAGAAAAACTCATACGTATATATATACGGAATTCATTTGATACTGATATACTCGTTTCCCTTTATATGCGTCCTGTGTCCATGTTGCATGACGAGTGACGACCGGTTACGTCGGGGCTTTTATGCTTTGCAATCTTTAGCGTTTTTCTAAACGAATCGTGTTCACCATTTCTTCTCAAAACTAAATTATACAACACATATATATCTTTTTCACTTTCTATCGTTTAAAAACCATTAAACGAATAATTTGATTTCCACTTATTATTTCTTATCATTTTCGCTTTGCTTACTAATATAATGCTTACTAAAATCCCCGATCACGGCCGTCACTCAGCCTCTCTCTATATCCGCCGAGCTTTTTAACCAATCTAACACGAGCTTTTTGTCCTTCCTGAAAACGCGAAATCTAGTCAGCAACACCAGCGGCTACGCCCGAGCCCAGCAATAAGGCGCAGAATTCGGAGGCCGATTCCCGTCCCCAGTCGCAGACCGAAGTCATCGAGATCGTCGAGTCGACGGAGGCGGAGCCCAAGGAGGTGCGTGGTGGAGAATCAGTAAGAACTTTACTTTTTTTGTCTGAAAACTTATCATTGTCATGTGTAGGTGTTTTTATTTGATATTTTTGTATTAAATCAATATGAACATAAAAAATTACTTTAAAATGTATTATTTCAAAAGGAATTACATTTTTTTTATTAGGTATTACATTTTTGTGATATAAACAGAAGTTTTATTTAGTTTATTTAAATACGCGATTGTTGTAGGAAAATTTACAATGTTCTAGTCTTGGAATAATGAAAACTTAGTTACGTTTCGTTTATTCAGATCTTATATACTCCTACTTAAAATTTTTAATTATTATAAAAAATCCTCACTTTTCACTATTTATAGTGAATAGTGAAATTGCAAGTTGCAAAAACGTAATCGAAAGTGTCTATAAGTATACACAAAATTTCAATGAAAAAAAAGAAAAAAACAATTATTTTATAGAGTAACTTTTTATTTTTTAATTTATTCTTTAATTCTTTCAGTAACGGTGGTTTCTTTAAGGATCACTTTTACGACTCACTGTTGTTCTCTGTAACTTTTAGTATTCAATATACATAGATAAGTGGAAAATCTTTCTGCTTCAATAAATAGAAAATATTGAAATTCCATAACATTTGAATTAGTCGTGTTATCAGTTATTTCAACGAGCCTTTTTCAAACCGGCTGACTAAAAATCTTGACCACCGCATCAAAACATCAAACCAAAACTCAAAAACTCTCAACAAACATTAAATACCAAACTTGTTCCGCAGCCTCAACCAGTGCCGCGCATCGAGGAGCCAACGGAGGACGAGGACCAGCCGGTAGAGGTGGTGCTCCGTCGACCATCCAAGGACAAGAGCGCGAGTAACGAGGTCGACGTCCAGGTCGCGGTCACGATGGACCGGGACAAGATCAAGGAGCTCGTCACCACGGAGATCAGTCTTGAGCGGCAGCTCGAGAGCGTCCAGAGCCAGCTGCTAGCCCTCAAGCAGCTACCCACCGAGATCGAGAAGCACTTGCAGATCGTCTCCGAGCAGCTGCACAAGATCATGGAGCTGTCGGGGGTCGATCAGCAGCAGGTCAACGGCAAAACACCCGCCGAAGCGGCCAAGGGTGAGCGCAAAATCCGTGCGGCGAAGACGAGCGGCCGCGTGCTCAAAGGGGTCAAAGATAGCTCGCGCAGGGACGCGCGTAATCCGTGATCGTTAGGATCGGACGCGTGTATCTTATCAGCGGTTGTTTGAGTTACGGGGTTTCGGGGAAGTTTGTTTGGGGGGAAATGGGAATTTTGCGGTTTTACCGATGAGATGATGGATAGTGGAGCGCACACACGGGTTTCCAGATGAGACGGTCGATAGCGCTAATTTCGTGAAAGGAAAAACTATTTGTATTGGAGATAAGAGGGATGGCGAGCGGTTAGTGACGGGGTTCTAATGCATCGATGCGGAGAACACTTTTAAACACTTTTAAAAGTCTATTTACAATTAGGATTTAAAATAGAAAAAGAGAAAATTGTAAAAATTGGTTTCAAGTGTTATTCAGTAAAGTATATGTTGACACTATAAATTCTTTCTCGAAAAATTTGTAAAAAATGAGACTTGTAGTGGATTGTCGCGTTTCGAATAATTTTATTTAATTTCATTTAATAATTTCGGATGAACATTTTATCAGAAAGTTCTCAAAAATAGGATATTTAATATGTGGGGAAAAATTTTAAATCTGTTCTAAATAATCTTTAAACTACTAGCTTAGAAAAATTTATAGGCATTTTTAAAATACTTCTCATAAAATATCTCGTATTTACAACATCACTCATTAGCTTATTATTAACTATCATTGCGTAGAAAAATTTTAATTAGCATTTTATATTATTACACTAAAATATTTTTAAGTATTTGTTAGGCGGTACGTATAAAAATTGTTATATTCGTTATTGGTAATTTGTAAAAAAAACTTTTTATTAAAAATTTTCATTATCTCAAGAAATATTATTAATGGTACATATCATTTTTCACTTTCATTTACTAGCAATAAAGACATTAGCATTTTCATGTTCAAAATATTATTCGAAATACATTTCGATATGTCCTATCTTTTAAAACATTAATAATGTCATTAATTTATCATGCATCCTTCTAACTTTTGGTCGTTGAACAAAGATATTTTTATCGTCTAATAAATGTTTCATTCAACTAATACAAAATTATAAAAACTTCTCAACTTAATATTCATATGTGATGTCACTTAATACATTTGTAACTGTATATTAATATTTGAAGCTAAATAAAACAAAATTTTAAATAAAAAAATATGTCTTGTTCTATTCACACCCTTCTCACAATTTTCAGCATCGATGAATGGTTGAATTAATTAGCATTGAAGCATTTTTTATCATTTTAACATTTCTTTTATCCTCTTATTTGCATGATCTAAATTTTTGAACGTATAAATTATATCTATTCAAAAGAAAAGTAAGCGTATAAAGTACAATTACATTTGTGCAATCATTTTTAATTTTTAAACCATAAACCATTAGAAAATATATCATTCGAATCACGTTTTAAATAATTTCTTACATTTATTAAATCGATTAGGAATCTAATTTCACGTAATGATATTTAAATTAATTATCCGCGCTTCATCTCTTCTTAATATAATTATTATTTTGTTTTTATAAATATCGAAAATTAAACTAAATTAATTATTACTATTAATTTAGTAACAATTTATTTCATTACACAGCAGTTAAACAATTATTATAACCAAAGGTAGGCTTAAAGTACCGGGATGTATCATATAATTCTCGATCTACAATAAAAACCAATATACCTTTTTATATACACAACCACTCAACTAACGACATACCTTGATCCCCGACAGAAGCCGAGGACCAAGCACGACGGCAGCAGCAGGCGGTGGAGGAACAGCGCCGTCGCCAGGAGGAACAGCGACGAAGGGAAGATGAGGAACAACAGCGGTTATGCGAAGCGGAAGACGGCAGACGATCGGCTGCGGAGTCGCACACGTCGTCGAGCTGGGCGCCCAATCTTATCTCTGAGGACGAAACGTGGACCGAGTCGAAGGAGCTCGAGATCTCGGTGAAGAGCAACGAAGACGACGACGGAGGCAATAAGCGCGTGAAGAAGTACATCGTCTCGTACGAGTCCAAAGTTATCGAGGAGACGCTCAAGGCGCAGAGATCGCGCGAGTCCAGCCCCGCGGTGTCGCAGAGTGAGTGTCGGTCTATTGTGGAGTTGGGTGGATTAGATTTCTGTGGAGGAAGTTTTTGTATCGATGGGTTTTTCGATTGGAAAATGTGTTGAAGATGTTGGAATGTCTTTCTATATGTCAACGATTCTTGTGTGATAAATTAAGATTTGTTAACGGAAATTGAGTAAGGGGATCTGAATATTGGCTCAAGATTTTTAGTATCATTTTTAAGGAACGTTATCAAAATAATAGTTGTTTGTAATATAATTGTTATTTTATCAGAAAAACGCACATCGGTACATAAATTTAAAATTCAAAAGAAATGGGTCCCGGAAATAAGTTAAATTTTAGCTCAAAAGTAGAGGTTGAATGAGGATTAAACTAGTCAATCATGAATTACAAAAATAAAAGAAAATTAAAAATATTCTAGGGAGTTTCGAAGCAGACCCAAATTTAACTTTACACGATCAACTGGTACAAGAACTGAAGGTATAGAAAAGATCATGTTTGGGCTGTGTACACCCTTTCAGAAATTTGCAGATATTTAATTACTTCCTTTTAAAATGACTTTCTAGAATTCAAAGTCTTTTTAAGCATGTTATCCTTTCGTCATATTAGCAATTCCAATTTGTCAATCCATCATATATGTGCCCTTATTACAAAACTTTCAGATCTTACCGTTAAATAATAAAATTAGACATTAGCGATGTTATCCACGTGTGCACCTAAACCCCTTATCCAGACACCAAACCTTTCCCACTGCATCCAACCTTATTAATCCAACAAAACTCTCGGCATCAACCCGCACGGCACTCTCTCTCTCTCTCTTCACCCCGAGAAAAAAAATCTCACCTCACGAACCCAATAAGCCCCTGCGCCTCGTTACATCAACCGATAACTCCGCTATAGCAGCCGTATAATCCCATCTCTGCACGATGACGATGACGCATACGTTTCTCCTGCCCCCTTTGCGCGAAAGTATATTATAATACACGCGCGTGGCCGCCCGCCATAAATCGTCAATCTTTCTTTCTCTCTCCCTCTGTCTCAAAGGTGGTTGGCGGTCGCGCGCACGCGCATCACGACACACGACACTCTCTTCTGTGTCGTTTGATATATATATTTTGTTAAATATAAGTATGCCTTATGGGGTTCTCTCTTCCCCCGTTTTCTTTTTGTTTTCTTTCTTCGGCGATTGTAGCACAGGAAAGGGAGAAAGCGGTCGCGCGAGCTGTGGCAGCCCCAGGCTAAGCAGCTGGAGCTCACGTACGGGCGCAAGTGGAGGTGTCCGAACGACTTCTTCAACGACGAGATGATCGCCGACGTTCTACAGTCCCAAACTGAGGTCATCCGTGGTAGGGCTCTCGGGTACGTTATATATATGTGTGTGTTTAGTGATTGCTTGTGTAGATATAGATGTGTGCGAGTAGACGACACTTTCCCTTCTCGCGCGCGAGAGTTGTGAGAGGCGCAGATGCTAATAGGTATATTATGTGAAGAGCGCGGCTTTTTTGGGAAGATGGGATGTGTATATACGGTTTTATGGCGTTGGATGTTTTATTTTTTTATTGACGGGGGATCCGGTTTTTATGGGGAACACAGGTAGCGCGGGAGCTTCTTCTTTCTTTTTTTATTTTTATTGTGCATGTTTACGAAACCGTGAGTGAGCGAAACTTTGTGTCATCAGATGCATGAGCGTTTATTACGAAAGTTTACTCGGCAATTTGGATCTTTTCTAAAACAAAAAAAAAAAAACAACATCTCCCTTTTGTTTTGCCCTACTTAATATGTAAAGAGAAGAAGAGTAGAAAGTGATGATAGATAAATTTTTTGCAGATATTTTAAAAAGCTAGAACGGCAAAGCATGAGCGAGAGAATAAAGAGCCAGATTGTCGACCAACTGATGACCAAAAGTAATAGCGTCGCCGACGGAGGCGGGGAGTTAAATAACGCATAGGATATCTCACGTTTTTCGGCAAAAGCGAGACAGGACACGCACGCACAGTGTGATATGTGGCAGATATGTCGGACTTGCGCAACGAGTTTCTCGATGTGACATCAGACTAGAGCAAAACACATGCATTTATATGTGATGTCGCAATAAAAAAAAAATTTTTGCTGCTCCTTGACTGTTGTGTTTATTTTTTAATAATTAGTGCACGAGAACTGAATTTACACTCTTATTGCCGCGACTTTTATTATATACAGTCCCCCTCGTAATAAAAATGATTGTACCGTTACAGACCCACTTTTTAATTTAATTGCCGTTTCATCTATTTTCACTTTCTTTTTTAATTTATTTATCTACGAGAAATACAACACTTTTCTTTTTTTTTCAATAAATAAATAAATTAACTGTAATTTTTGAATCTTAATTAGATTGTATTTGTTAAAAAATATACTTTACTTCTATTATAAAATCCAGTTTTTCAATAATCATCAATGTTTATTCTCAATGGAAAAAACTACCGAGCACTCAAGCTTAACGATAAAAGAAAAAGAAAAAACGAGCCCCGCGATGAGCCGCATCGAAGACAATGAACGCATTTGGCGTTGCACGGCGGTGTTCAAAGAAGCACTGCTGCTGCCGGCGGAAGTCGATAAAAATTCCTGAGGTCGGGGCAAATAGCGCAAAAAAAGGACGCGAAAAATCCCCTCGAAAATTGAAACTACCCACACAGACACGGACAAACACACAGCGGAAGGCTTATCCCTATAATTACACGCTCGCCTCACTCTTTCTCTCGTTTCTCGCAGGGTAAACTTCAAGAAATTCGAGAAAAAGGCCTTGCCGAACTACGACCACCTGATGAACTCGAGCGTCTACAAGATGATTCACAAGATGGAGGCCGAGCCGAAGAAAGGAATTCCAGCCCGGCCGCCAAAGGTCATAGCAGCCGAGGACATTATCGAGAGGGTAGTGAGTATTGTATATATATATGTGTCACCGTGTCCGTTGGGGACGATTAGGCCGGAGTAAAAGAGACAAATGGACGGTGCCATATACTGACGTCTTGCTTTTCTTCTCTTTTAACGCAGGGTACGCCGGACTGCGCCTGCGCGAGGGAGAGGAGTATAAGCCACTGATGCGCGGACATGTAATACACGAGAGGATGTTCCTGACGATGAGGCTGCTACTGCTCTGTGCTACCGAAATTTTACAAGAGGGAGAAATAGCGAAATGACTTATGGGAAGGAAAAATATTTGCTGTCAGGAGGGGATTTCGAAGGACGCTGCCGTCCGAGCATTTTCGCAGTTATATATATATTGTATACACGTGGATGAAGATCGATATTTATTGTATGCGACGCGTCGTTAATTTTTGGAGGGTGAGAAATTAGAGACTAGCAATTGAAAGAGAGGCACCTGTTGAGATGGATTTTGCATACTTGACGAAAAAAAGCACACGTGTTTTTGTTTTCTTTTCTTCCTTCTTCTTGTAACGAGCAATTGTCGTTCTTTATTTTATATAAAAATATATTATATTTTGATCGATTCAAAGAAGGCTACGAATGGATAATTTTTAAAAATAAAAATTTTATTTCATCTATGTGTGGGTCTCCTTGTGTTAATTTATTTAAAATTGTATTTCACATTGTTATACATACGTCTAAATGATTACTTCTAAATTATTATATTTAAAATATAATTTAATCATATTAGGTGATAATAGAACCTAAAACGGATTCTAATTCATTGCCATAGGTGGCAATATTCTCCCTCCAAGTTGATTATTTCTATTCATTTTTAATTTCAATAATTAAAAATTAATTTTGATATCAAATCTATAACATGTCAAAGACATATTTTCCCAAAGCTATAAATTGAAAATATAGAGCACGAACTACAGCGTAATTCAAATGTAATATTATTTTCTACCAGTTTTCTTAGCGTTCCTTATTACGTTACCGGTAGCATTAATTTACCGATTAAAAAAGCATTTCAATATAAAAGAAAATCCAATTACATTAATGCCAGAAATATGACGTAGGCCTTCACAATCGACTTCAACATCCTTTCCATAATCCTAAAAGATAACTCTATAAATGACGACATCCTTTGCAATAACAACATATTACCTAAACCATGATCCCTTCTTCCCCCCTAAAAAAAGCCACCTTCAATCCCCATAGCTTCTTCATTCATTTTCCCCATTGTTCTCTCCAGCTCACGCAACGCATCATCACGGCACTCAAGCAAAAAACCCCCGCAGCTTCCAACAAAACCACATCGCGGCGTTCGCATTACCGCGCTAATTCGCGTAAACTGAGTAATCAAACCCACCGCATCCCCCCCCCTCCCCTCCGAAAAAAGAAAGAAAACGAACCCTAAACCATCCGAACCTCCGCATCAATGTAAACGAGCAATTTCCAAGTAAAACAAATTACGCGTCGCCGCTCTCTTACGGCGTGTTAACGAGCACCGCGCGAAAAACTAGTTTCCCTTCCCCCCTCTCCCTCTCAAGAATCCTCCACCGTGCCTGCTAGCTGATGGCCGAGCTGCGATAATGCGGGGGGCATTTAAGACCCCGACGAGAGAATCGAAGGTAGCTCCTGCTGCTGCCGTCCTTACACACACACATACTACTATGCGAGCGTCCGGTTATCTCTCCGCACGCGCGTATATATACGAGTCGTTAAACGCTCTCGGAGCGAGCGCGCTCGCTCGCAGAGCGAAAGATAAAGAGCGGCCGCGCAGCGAGGTGTTCGACAAAGAAGAAATTATACCTGCGAGTCCGCGCGTTTAAAGAAGAAAGTTAAACCGCTCATTACATGGGGATCCCGCGGTGGTGGGGGTGGAGAGGAGAGTGAGAGAGAGACAGAGAGACTCGCCGAGGAGTTGTCTGCAGCGAGGGAGTTGTCGTTTTGGTGCGGCGAGAGAGGCGCAGGCTTTCGTGTTGTACGAGAGAGAGAGAGAGAGAGAGAGGAGAGGGTTTAGCACTGGAGCGTGACGATGTAATTATCGGGGCGCACAAGCGGCGCGGGCTCTGATTGATAATATCGGGCGCGACATTTTTGGCGTCGTTCGAGGTTGTTGCAAATTTTTCGACTGATCTCTTCGATATACCAAGTGAATGCGAAGGTACCGATAGTATATAATATGAAGTCATTTGTATTCACGCTCGTAAAGCTGTTAAAGAATTATTTGTTTAGAAAATCTAATTTATTTCGAGATTTAAGTGTACAGTGTTTGTCATTTTTGCGCTATAACGCGTTGTTGTCGAAGCTCGCGCAACTATGTCGAAAAATTTTATTGCAACTGCAGTTGACGTTGACAAAAATAACAATAATAAATAGCCACCTACACTTGCGTGGCTGAAGGGTGCGCGATTCAACAGCTGATCGAAACAAAGGATCGTTAAGCTCGCAGGATAGAGAACATTGACATGTTTTCAAAACCGATGGAAAAATCCGGGAATGCGTTGAGAATGTGGTTTTTACGGTTGTTTATAGGTAACGATGGTAAAGAAGGATGTGATTTTATTCTCCATACTGACACTTATTTAAAGAACTTATTTTTAGTAAAAATATCTTATTTAAATATATTGTACGAAAATTTACATCAAAATTCAAAATAAAAGATATTTATTAATGATAAATGTACAGTTTTTTCTTCTAAACGAATGCTCTTCCATCAATATTCATTTAAAATACCAGAATTGGTAAAATATGAATTAATAGTTATTAAGAAGAACATAATCTATTATACCGCGCTTAAAAAGATTATCATGAAATTTAGGCGAATAAATTCGTCATTGTCTGGTTTGCATGCATGAATCATACAGTATTCCTAAATCCTGAATATGATTATAATAAGACTACAATGATGCGATGGTCATTCCAAAATCGAATTTTTCAAAATAAATTTGGTCACTTCCTCCTATTATTCTGTTACATACGACGTTACAACCCATCCCAAATCAATCAATAACATTATTTGCATGAAATTACACACTTTACACATTATCTTGTCATATCGAACAAAACCACAAGGAACAGCCAAAAACGCACACCCACCTACTTCTCTAAAAAAACGACGACCACCTTTTAAATTAATTCAAAGCATCAAAATTCCGCAACCACGCTTTCCACATTCCCCGCTCCACCTCGTAAAACGCAGCTACACCACATACAGAAACCGGGCGACAAAGTCATCCAATCTATACGCTCTCACCTTGCCCTTGCAAATCTCAACTATCTCGACCGTTATACAGACACACACACACACAGCGCCGGTCCCTCTCGATTATTAGAAAATACGCGCGTTGTCGCCCGCGGAGAGCCCGGGCCCCGGCCGGCGCGCGCGCGGTCTAATTTACGACACCTCTCGCTGGGGCCTCTACTCTCTGAGTCACGTTTTCACCCGGCGGCGATTTATGTAAAGCCCGAGCGAGCGCGAGGATCTCTTTCTCGGGGCATGCAGCGATGATTCACAAACTCGTTCGCGCCCCCGGAATGCGCGCGCGGCGACGGGATGGGTGGGTTCTCTCCCTAATTTGTGTTTTGGTTTGGGTTTTGCGAGAGGGACGGTCTGATGGATGACCGATGGCTGCGTTTCTTTTTTAGAGGTGGCTTGCGTGCAGTACGATACGCGTTTTCTTCTTTCTTTTTTTTTTTTTTTAACGAGATGAGTAAGTCTTTTATTGTAGAGGATTGATATTTTTATAGTGACGTCAGGCGCGGCTTTCACGAATTTTTCAATGACGTCATGCGCGGGGTTTTGGGACGCGTGTGTGAGTTTTCTTTGATGTTTGATTGGCGTTCGAGGAGTTTATAAAGGAGTTGGAGTCTCATATACGCGTGTTGGTTTTCCATTTCGGTAGTAAAAGGAATATTTTCCGGAATATGTATAGATTCGGCGGTTTATGGTTTGCTTTCTTAAGGT
The DNA here is from genome assembly GCA_036365515.1 of Torymus aiolomorphi. Taxonomy (NCBI): domain Eukaryota; kingdom Metazoa; phylum Arthropoda; class Insecta; order Hymenoptera; family Torymidae; genus Torymus; species Torymus aiolomorphi. The sequence goes on along the minus strand of CM070873.1, from coordinate 257,500,973 downwards.
AGCCCGCGCGGCTTTAACAAATCAAACATTGGAGATGTACTCTTGGAGATGCTAATTCAGATTTGTAAATAATATGTTTGCTCGAGTGTATTTTTGAACGCGTGACTATAGGGTTTAGGAAAATATTTCGTTTAGCTGAAGGGCTGCCATTGACATAATTTCAGTTGTATACGCGTTATACGCGTAAAAAGAACAGCCAACTTATTAATTCGAGACTACTAATAAAGTTATTGACCCGTTTTTGTAATTGGTGGTCACCATGACACAGTATACTTACCTACAAAACGTACCTAATAAGAAAACCCTTCTACTATCCGCGAAATAGCACTTACCTGCAAAATTTACAAACGAGCATTCCGCGCATATAAGCAGCCACTTAATTAGCCAGAATACTGCGCAATTAAGACATTCCAATACACCGCGTCCCACACATTAAGCCATTTTACAAAGCCCGTTAACCTCCCTGACAAAATTACGGGCAAAACTACGACGTACCTACATTCGTGCGCGCGCACTTTATATACTCCCGTCGCCGCAGAAACGTGCGTCCTGGCACGTTTCGCCCTCGAGAAAAAAGGTTTTTCACGCCGTGTATAGTCGCTCCGACAGGTAAAGACAGTGGAAAGCGCACAGCCGTGAGAGAATCCCGGTGATCTTCTGTGTTGCAAATCGACTTCGTTCCGACTGTATTATGTACAGTGTGCGTTTTACTCGTCAGCTGGAGTGACGTCGTGGGAAGTTGCGAACGGCGCGTTCGACGATTTTTATTTTTTTCGGAGTATAAAGTACGAGGTTTGAAAGGAGATCTTGCGACATTATTATATATACACGGGTTTTGCCTGCAGCGAAGAGACACGGCGAGAGATGAGTGTGAGAGAGGATTGTGTGCACACAAAGAGTAAATGTACAAAACCTAATTTTCACGAAAATTTTTTTTGTCGTCGGTCGTCGCGGTTTGCCGTGTGTTGCAATTATAGAGTTTCTTAGTGATATACGTAACGCTGTGTTTACTTTTCTCTCTCGACGAGAATATATTATACGCTGATGCATCTTTAACTTCTCGAATTTGAAGTCTTTAATTTATCCTTATTTTTTTTAAATAAAAAAAAAATTAACTGTAAAGATGAATTGTTCGATCTTTAACATTAACTCACAACCGAGGGATAAATTCATCATCATAATACAACTGTGTTATTATTTCATATAAAAATTAAAAAAAAAAATTGTCAAGAATCTCTTTTTTTTCATTATAAAATTCCTTGCGCACAAGAACATCTGAACCTTGTACCACATCCCGAAAAATAGTCTTTATAATTTCCGTCTCTTCATGCATGTGTGTGTGTGTGTGTTATACGTAACGTTATGACGGCCGTCGCTGCCGCGCTCGAGGAAAAATATTTGACATTTTGCCAAAAATTTTCTAACACTGGTGTGTACAAGACGCGCGAGCGCGCGTTATTTAATTTATATCTGTTATGCTCTAACAATAAGCTTACGTAATTCTCACATCCTCCGATATACACATACGTCAAAGTTCGCGGGCGAATTTAATATTATCAGCCGACTCGATGAATTTAGATACCTACCTATACACTATATGCACGCCCCAAAATTTTCGCAATTATCACAAATTTCGTGCGCCGAGTACGCGAGTACGCGCCGGGTGTTAAAGGTCACCCCGAGGAAGAGTGAGAGAGAAAGAGAGTTAGAGACGCGGGATAAATCAAGGACAAAACAATCGAAACCTGTTTTTAGCGCACGCGCGCGAGGCGCGTTTCGGTTTTTCTTTTGCCGAGAGAGAGAGAGAGAGAGAGGGAGAGAGGGAGAGAGAGAGAGGGAGGGGGAGAGAGAGAGAGAGAGAGAGAGAGAGAGAGAGAGAGAGAGAGAGAGAGAGAGAGAGAGAGAGAGAGAGAGAGAGAGAGAGAGAGAGAGAGAGAGAGAGAGAGAGAGAGAGAGAGACAGTGAGAGACAGAAACAGAGAGAGAGAGAGAGAGAGAGAGAGAGAGGAGGCTACTAATAACAGATATGCGCTCGGGAGAAAAACAAGTATTGAAACAACGCGAATTGGCATTCGGCTTCAATTCAGGAACGAGAAAGACTGACAGGGATATACAGTTATATCAATATGTGTGCTGAGAGTGATGACGATGTTTTGCATGCAATTTATATTTTGCGTTAAATTGTTTTTTGAGGAAAATCGGATGAATAATTGTTTAAGAAGAGATGAAATATAAAGAAGTTTTAAAAAGATACCCACTGAAAGTAATGAATAGTTGCAAAATGGGTGTTGCTCGTAATATTTAATAGGGAAAATTCAGGGAAAATCAATCCTGATTTAAAAGTTTCCAATCTAATCTGTAACATGATAATTTTTCGTAAGCCCGATTAGATACACGAATTCTGGCATTTTGACAAAAATATCGTAAAAACACTTCGCATTTTCAATCTTGCGTCTATTAAACTATTTCTCAAAGCTATAACCCTCAATCAAAATAGATGTCAGATGTTTTAGAGAGGTGAATGAATCGTAAAAAATGTTTAACAAACGCACATTTCGTTATCAAAGCACACCGATGTCGACATTTTTATAATTGGGGAAGAAACCGAGTAATGTTTATACGTGAAAAATGGAATTCCCGAAAATTCGAGTGGCTATTTTGATCCTTCGTTTTCTCTCAAATTATTGAAAAAATTTTTACTAGCTCGAGCTGTGCGACGAGTCAAAAATAAAAAAAAAGTGATGTATATTTTTCTGCTAAGGCATTGACCTTTCCTTTTCAACTCTGATATGCATGTATTGTATAAAACAATATCTTCTATTTACATGAAATTCGTATAAGCCTTATATGTTGCAAACTTTCTGCCAAACTGTATAACACATTTACTGTGCAATCGCAGTACTTGTGTGTAAAACTATTTCTCTAGCTTACTTCTACAACATTTTCACTTTGTATCGCAAAGTCTACGTCAAAAACAAAATTCGACGTTCAACCGTCTAAAATTAGCGCTCGTTTAAAAATCGCCTCACCAAACAACAAACAGCATTCCTCTTGTAATACACTTCGATAAAACCGCCGCGGACGCATTAATCACCGCACAAAACAAAACATACAAACATTCAATTACAAAAACCGTTTATTCACTACTACAACACAAAAAGAAATTACAAACCATCTAATCACCCAAACACGCACACTTACGCATCCCGATAACACACCCCTATCACACTATTCCCTCTCCCTCTCACCTCGTCCTCATCATCACCGGCGAAACGGAACGAACCGGAATCGCATCAGCGAAAGTAAAACGCTCGCGCGCTATCCCCCCTCTCCTCTCCATCCCGTAGGAAGAAGGAAGCAGCAGCGCACTCATCTCCTCTCTCTCTTCTGGAGAGGAGGGAGTAGCGCATGCCGGGAATGCCTCGTGTTCCACCACCACCGGCGCCGCCGTCGCGCTTCTCCTCGACGACGCAGGCGCGCTGAGACTCGGCGGCGGCTGAGTGAGTCGAGCGACTGGCTCCGGCGTTCAAATCGCATGGAGAGAGCCGCGCGCGCGCACTACTCCGACTGCACACACGCGTGAGCTGCCGCTATACCCGAGGACGACGACGACGACAACGACGCACGTACTCTGCACGAATAGTTTTTCTTTTTTCTTTCTTTTGTACACAATTCGTTCTTTTGGAGAGCGCGAAAGAGAGAGAGAGAAGCGCAAGTTGTAGACACGTGCGCGGTGTAGAAGTATAAGCGCGCGGATACTTTTTGAATTTTCGCGCGGTAAGAAGAGAGATAGTTCTTCCCGGCTGTGCGACGAGGGGTTGACAGAGTGCGACATATATTATTGTAAATCAGTGCGACGGTATACAAGAGGACCGAAAGAATATAAATATACATATACACGATGGCGCAGCTGATCACGATGAAGTTGTCCCGCTTCGACGGCTCGCCCTGGGGTTTCCGGCTCCAGGGTGGCAAGGATTTTGGCACGCCGCTCGTCGTCCAGAAGGTCAGTCCACCTACATACACATATACACATCGTCGTGATAAACTAGGCCGATGGTGCAGCGCGATATTCGAATTTCGCGCGCTCCCCGTACACGCGCGCTCGCGCTCCAGTTTTATAAATACACCCATCCTGAGACGGAATCATTCGTATACTTACGCCGGCAGCCGCTGCCGACGACGGAGTTTTCTCTCGGCTTCTAAAAGAAGTTCCCCGGGGCGTATTTATAAAAGTGCGCCCGAGCGCTCGTGCAGAAGCTATCTGAAAATAAAGGCCGCGAGTTCGGGGTTCGACGATCGCCCGTGGAATTGGGATGATGTCCGATCCCATAATCTGTATAATATAGGCGTCTGGTAATAATAATTGTGAAATGCTGGAATTTTTTTTTCTGGTTCTCGAGCGCGGTACTTACATAGTTTAATTGTCCGCGTTATCGAGTCGTTAAAGAGCGTTGATAAAGCGCCGCGACAACAGTGCGTTATTATCGCGCTTTCGTGTATGTATATATATATATATATATATATATATATATATTTAATTGTTATGTGACTTCTTTGTAATGTCACAGAGTCGTATAAAAGAAAATTCACGATGAACCGTCGCTATTGATATAATTTCGCCCGAATCCATTAGCAAATATGTTTACGGGTATAATGAAATTCGTATTATAAACACATCGCGGTAATATTATAATTGCGGGGCAAAAATTTTCTAGAGCGGGCGCGCGATTGAATGAGAGAATACATTGTCTTGTTTACTCAAACAAAGTGGACCCGAAATTTATGACACTTTAAAAATAAACTCAAGCGCGCGCGCCTTGCCGCGTGGCAGCAGCATTTCGCTCTATTATATCACGACCGTTCTCGACGAAAATTGAAAACAACGCACTCGACTTTCGTCCGCGCAACCCTCGAACAAAATACAAAAAATAGATAAATATAATAAAAGAAAATTTTCCAAAACCTGCTGCCCATCAGTCACCCCAAAAATATACCATCCTCCATCCAACTTCAAGCAAAATTTGTCGCCTCTTATGCTATACCTCCAAAACATCCCCGCGCATAAAACACGTATACACACACACACGACACTTGCTCTTACGTAACCCCCCGTCGCCGTGTACACACTACCACACTCGTCTCCCCGCGCGCGCGCACAGACACATCAACCCGGCCAAAGCCAAATCATTTCACGCGCATCGGCAGAAATCCCTGCCAACTCTGGGGGAGAGCTGCTGCTGCTGCTAGCAAACTCGCACGCTCGCGCGAACGCAGCAGAGAGCCGTCTCGCCTCGAGAAAGACGGAGACTCGCTCTGTTTTGGCGAGGAGGCGCCTTGTAACTCGAGACGGGCCATTTACAGAACACCACACATACACTCGCGCGCAAGCGCAAACGCTATACGTCTTCTCCCTCTTTTTAACGTATAATATACTTACGCGTATGTCGAAGAAGAGATTATCGCGTGAAAATTTTCGCGGGTGGATCGTTTGAAAGGGGAGGGAGGGGAGAGTGCAAGGTCGCGCGGGGGCGGAGGCGATTCCCCGCGCGCGCTTTTTCCTTGACTTCGTTTTCTGTGCAGCAGCGACGGCGGCCCGGTGGATTCGTATAATAACGCGGAGGCGAGGTATAGGGTACGGGAATCTTGGCAGCTGTGGAATGTGTCAAAAAACGAGAGAGTCCGTGTGCGTGTGTTTTGCGACCGGGATGTGGGTTAATTGGTCGGCGGCGCGATGATTCGGCCGGATCTAAGGTGGACGCGATGATTCGACGGCGGGGGAATATACATGTGCGGGTCACTACGTATAGAGTGGAAACGGAATTACGCTATTGGCGATAGCGAGGAGCGCTCTCGTTGTATACCGAGATAAAAGGAAAATCGTTATCAATGTATAATGTGTATATATACACGTTCGTGCGAAGAAGGACGGCGATATGCGTTTATAGATACATATGTAAATAATATAAGAATGAATATATGAGTGTCTTGTTGCATGAAATTATGTATCGCTAAGAACAATGAGACGTAAACAAACATTCAATTATAAAGCGCTATCTTAAAATAACATTCGGCATATTCTATATTATCTATGCCTACTCGTCGCGCGCTTATAATAATACACGCGACAATCTACAAAACCTGCACCAGTTGCAATCATTTCATAATTACACAGCACATCATCATCCGCAACGTAAGCGCGCGCGCGAGCGCTGGCAACAATAACATTGCGACATCGTGAAAATGCGATGCTACGGAATATTCGCCAAACGTTTTTTCTTGCATTTTTTTGTACGTACGTACGTACGTTACTTATGCCGCGGGCCGCGCGCGCGCGCGCAGCTGTGTGCAGCGCTCGCCTCACTGACCTACTTTCGCGGGCGGGCCGTTATTACAACGTATATAACGTACATACTGCAAGCGACGCTACCTACGAATTTCAATTTGTTGCGCATCGAGGCTCGCGCGAAAAAGTGAAAGAGGCACGAGGCCGGGAAGTCCCGCGGCTGAGCATCCGGACGATGTGAGGATGCGTCAGTGCGCGCGGGTAGATATGTATGATGATTAAGGGGTTGACTAAGGTTGTAATTGCGAGGTGGAGTTTGATGGGATTGGGTGGGGGTGGTTACGGTTGGTTAGTTAGCAGGATTTTTATAAGGATAAGTTTTGTTGTATCTGAAAATGTTAAGGGTGGATGGTAGTTAACGTTTTTGAATTTTCCTTTACGTTACCAAGAGTTGAAGGCTTCCAATTTTTATTTTTTTTCGTTTTATTAAAACTTGTTTTAAATTCACAAGAATAACTTGAGAAAAAGAAAGTACAATTCGAAATCTCTGTAAAAATGACATTTTTATTATCTTATACACTGATAGAAAGAAATGTTTGAGCCAAATTCCTGTGACTTAACTAAAATTATTAAAAATATGATGATGTTATTAATAAGTAAGTAAAATTGAATTAAATAACAAAACTTCAATTGTTTATAAAACATTTTGTGAACTTTCCATCGTTTGTCAATATTTTATTTAACGTTTAATTTGCATATCTAGTCAATAGTTATTATTTCGTATTAAACAATTTAAAACATCAAAAAAGTATTATAAATACTGATAATGTTAGTATGATTATTAAAACTTTAAGAAAATACTATTAATTCTTTTTTATTTATTTGTAAGATCAATTTATTTTTATTTATTTGTAAGATCAATTTATTTTTAATAATTTTAGTTTCGTGTGTTAACTGTTAAGTCACAGGAATTTGACTCAAACATTTCTTTCTATCAGTGTACAGACCACGTTATAATTAAAATTCATAAACACGTATTAAAAGGATCTACCCATTATCGCAATCAAACCCGTCAATTCCCCATCACTCCCCTATATACACCCAACATTAAAAATCGTCACCCTCCCAATCTCCCCATCACCGCGTCCATCCGCACCACGACACTCGATATCCCGCCAATCGGAAAACCAGCCGTTCGATTTCGTAAATCCCTCCACCCATCTGCCTCTCCCTCTCTTTCATCGGCAGCCGCTCTCGGCCGCTACTCGCCGCTCGCTCGCGAGAACGAGAGGAAAGAGATCTGGTAATCCGAGGCAAATTATTTGGGCGTTCTATTTCGAGAAGGTGCCTTTGCGAAACTCTCTTCTCGAGCCGCTGCTGCTACTGCCGCGGCAGCGGTTGTGGTATAGCCGGGTCGAGAGACGATGTTATGCCGGGCGTGAGCGTAGCAGAGTCCATCCGAAATAAAACGAGTGTTTTCGCACGCGTGAGCGCGGTAGCTGAGCGCCGCGTTCTTTTTTTTTTAAGCTGTGGGAGTAGTAATAAGGGTTTAGAGATGAATGAGCGCGTTATACGTGCTGATGGAAATGATGGTTATTAGGGTCGGTAATTATTGGCAAAATGGGGGGGAAAGGTTGTTTCTATAGCGCTTTTATTAAGCTATCCGATGATTAACGGCACACGCATTTCCGACTACTGATTTTTATAGCCGTGGCGGCCGTGTTTTTTATATCCGCGCGCGTCGGCGCTATAAAAGTTTTTTTATCACTTTAAAACGCCTCTAAACTGAGAAATTTAAAATACACTCGGAAGATCGAGAGTAAAGAGGCTTTTATTTAAGCGCGCCGCTTTATAATATATACCGAAGAAATATTTTCTCAGTGAGCGAATTCTTTTAAACAAACCGCTCGCGCTAAGTGAATTTACTTAATGAACTTACGGAGCGCGGTGCTGCGACCTAATGACTAATAAACCCGCGGCGAATCAGTAAAAGCTGACAGATTGTGCTTATAGTCAATACCGATCGTGCGTGTGTGTGTGTGTACGTGTACATATGAAAAATTAGCATAAACAAGATTTCATCGCTGCGTTGCTAACAATGGTACACGCTCGACCACGTGATTCGACGTTCCAAGGTCGCGGCGCTTCTTTTAAACTCTCCTTTTTCGCGATGCACCTGCATTAAAGTGCGCGTACAAAAATACCGCACGTTTTAACAAAATATTCCCGTAAAATCGCCGTGCACGCGTTACCATCAGTTTCCGCTCTTTGCGCAACCGCATTAAATTCAATTTTAAATAATCATACGTGCACACGCATGCCCACATGCATATTACACATACACTTGGCGCCGAAAAAGCCCGCTACAATCATTATGCAAATGCACCTGTCACACATGGCTGAAAAAAAAGAGCCTATACGTGTACCTCACCGCGAGCGCAATCTCAATTACGAGCCAAATTGATTTTCCACGCGTGCTCCGCCGAGAAAAACAAACTCGCGCGCCTGACACATGCGCGAAAACGACACACTTTTCGCGCACGCCGGAAGGCTGCGTGCAGCCTGTCAAGGAAACGCGCGTATATGCGAGAAGACTTTCGCCGCGTCAGCGCATGCGTGTGTGTGTGTGTATATATTACGCACCGGCGTTGCAAGAGGAATGTCATGGTCTGCGTTTTTTTTTCTCCATTTCTTGTTTCGAGCGGGATGCGGAGTTTTCGTAATTGAGTTTCACTTTGGCAGTCGCTGTGTTGGGGTGAATCGAGTCCCGTGGGTATATATGTGTGTATCTATAATTAATATTAGATATTTAGTTCGTTATAATGAGTTCCCTATATATAGCGCCGCGACGTTTGACCACGGGTAACGTCATATAAAAATTCGTAATTAAAATTATCGTCAAAGCGGAATTATTAAGACCTTTACATATTATGTACACATAACAGCGTCGCGTCACTCACTCTTACATCTTAATAGATCCCAGCTAAACCCACGTTTAATTAAAACTATATATACGCATTAAAATTCCTGCACCTATACCTTCAATCCCAGCCCATAATACACAAAAATGGCAAGAGAAAGAAAAAACCGGCGCTCATTCGTTCCGCACCTTTTACCCCATACCAACCTACCATCAGTTTCCGCGTCTCACTTACACACACGATGCGCGCGGCCTTCGGCGCCGCCTGCATTTTCGCGAGCCGCTATCGCTTATCGCCGGCTGCGCTTGTTCGCTCGCCAGCTGTCACACGCCGTGAAATCCAGCCCCGCGCGCCCGAGGCGCCTTGAGAAATTAATTAGCCGCGCGGCGCGAGTGTGTGTGTGTGTGTATGTACCGGCGCCACGGTTCTTTAATAGTCTCCGCTGTGACGGGAAAGCTGCGTATCGAGGTTTTATTATATATATTTTTTGTAGTAATTAAGCGAGGAATTTTTTCGGATTCTTGTATAATGTATATAGGAGTTTTGGAATTCTCTTTCGCGTGCGTTTGTCGGCAGATATGCGCATGACACTATGCAAAACATTCGAACAGTATGTATATATGTATATAACGTAAGAACGAGTTTTTCCTTTCGATGCGGCGGTGTTACGAGCGTCGCGAGTATAGTTAAATAGTGCGTCGATAAACTTTACGTGAATCATCTGCCGATGAGTCACATTATGTGCACGTTTTTTAATGAAAAATCGCCGAACGTAATAGTTTGTAAAAATTTTTATATTCCCGAGCAAATATACTCATTCTTCAATCATCCTCGCAAAATATTATTTTTCATTAACCTCCTCCGCATTCCTTTATACAGCTTTCGCACTCTGCGGGCTACAAAGTATCCTTCGCGCGACCGTAACATCGCGCAACCTATGGCCTCCCCGTCACATCCCTAAAGAAGCAACCACCACATATACTCGCGCAGCAGAGCCTAAAACATACACTGCGCGATATCATTTCTCGCGAACGCACATTCCGTATACTTATACACGCGCCGCGTAAATTTCTACGCTTTACGAGTCCACGCTCTATTCGCGCGAATGGCTTTTGTCTCTTTGTGTGTGTACTAGCAGGGTTGCTCGGTAAATTACGCGAGAGGTAAGAGAGTGGGGAGGATAAAAAGATATGTAAATGTCGCGCGAGCTGCGCGAGAGACAACAAGGCGCGCGGGTTACTTTGTCAGGGCGGTTTATGACTTATGCCGGTCGTTAAGGCGGAACAGTAAATGGATCTGTTAAGCTCGCGCGAAGTGTAGGTGTGTAGAGATGTGGCTGAGAGATAGGGTTGGCAAATTTTATTAGGGTAATCGAATAGTTCGGATCGCGAAGGAATGACGACGCGGGGAATTATATATGAGGGCGACGTGATGGATATGACGGCTGGTTTTGGATTGAGTGTAAATTTTAATGTCGCGGAGTGTCGGGTCGATACTTGGCTGACGATTGTAAATTAAAGCGGCGTTGAATGTATATCTTGCTAGTGTTTTTCTTTTTTTTTTGGTAATTGTAGTTGTCGATAAATTACATGGACAAAGATTCGTGCATATTGATATGGGGATAGATTTTTCAAATTTATTATCGAAGAAAGATACATACCCTTTTTATGATGTACAATGTGCGACTTAGCGAGTATTTAATTTAGATATTAAGGTTTAATACTATGTATCAATGTTTCCAACTTATTAACTCACTCTTCCACAAATTTCCTACTACCACACGCGCAACAATTGCACACAACTCCCTCACTCCTCGGACGCAATCGATTACGCTCGACGATATGTTTACGACCCCAGCTCTCCTCTCTCGAAAAAAACGTGACGACGGACGTGGGCGTCTCTCTCTCTTTCTCATTCTCTCAGGTATTCTTTTCTGTCGACGCGCACGCGCAAAAATAGCCGGCGACCAGGGATTCCTGCCTGCGCGCTAATTTGCCCGTTGTCGTCGTCGTCGTTTTTCTTTTTTCTTTTTACAAACGCGATCACTTATCGCACGATTTTCGGCTTCTTGAATTACTGATTGATCGCGGGAGACATACGGGCGTCTTTGATATTTTTTTTATTAAGAGGCGCTTATAAATAGATCGGAGAAATGATTGTATAGAAAAGTGCGCGAAAATTGAGGAAATGGACGACTGTTGGGAATTTCGGGCGATCAATTTATCGATTATTTTTAACAGTGGAGAAGAAGCAGAAGCGTTTCGCAGTAGGTAAAAGTATTTCGAAGATTTATCGGTGGTAAATCGTACATTAATAGAATGAGTATTAGTGCCAAACTCCAATGAAAATTATGCACGCTTAATACCCCATTTACCTTCGCCACTCCACGCACTTAAAAAAATAACTCCTATACACGTGACCGATCCGTACAAAAAATTCAAGCACAATCAAACCGGGCATAATAATTCCACTTCTTATCCCGTCCGACTTCCTCGCCCGCAAAAACCATGAAATATCCAGTCTTAATATCCGAAAATAAAAGAGAAATTCCATCGTCACTTTAAATCAAGATTCGCGCGTGCGCAAGGCTGTATGTAACGCCGCGGTGTAACGGGAGAAAAAAGAAGGAGCGCATCTTTCAGAGTATGGTATGGTGTCCCGGATAGATAAATAAAAATGAGAAGCGGAGAAAAATATTAGCAAGCGAGTTCGTTTATCACCGATACGTTTTTTCGTCGCTTCGTTTTGGCCGATGGAGGAGAGTGAGTGAGAGTGAGAGAGAGAGAGAGAGACTTTTGCACACGGTACGAAGAAAATGCGTGGAGAGGCGAGGAGTATCGTTTTAAAAAAGAATGGTTGTTGAGTTGGATATCAGGAAAAATGAATGTTCTTGAAGTAATACATCTTAAATTTTGTTAAAAAAATTATAGAACAGTTTAATGTTCATTAAACTGAATAAAGAAATGACGTAAAGTAATTTTTAAGTTATCGCATCTCGACCATCCAATGTCAATGCCAGACAAAATTGAACAACGAAAGCCCTAATCAACAACAACAACCACCACGATGTCACTCACCACATCCCCATTAACCTCCAAACAATCCTCCAACCCTATACGCGCACATATATGCAAACGAGCTTTTCCTCGGCAATAAACGTTCGGTCTCTGGTCAGGGTCAGCATATAGCCCGCTAGCGCTTAGTTTTCGCGCCTCGGCGATGATCATCGCGCCTACGCGCTCGCGGGAGTGGGCTTTCGAAAGGGGTCTCTGCTGACCTTCGACTCTCTCTCTCTCTCTCTCTCTCTCGTGCGCGCAGACGCACAAATAAACGAAACATCCGCCTTGGGAGTGCGCGCGTCGAAGGTGAAAATTTGAGAAAAGCCGCGTGACGATGAGCAGTGGGAAGCTGCGAGTTGCGGAGCTGTTTGTTGTGATAGGCATGGGGATTTGAAAACTGTTTGGTTCCGCGTATGCGGAGGGACCGAGGTTGCGGATGAGTCACTGGAGAATGAAGGTTTGATTAATTGGGTTTGTGGATGGATTTTTGTAGAAGTTACAGAAGTTACGTTCGAGTTTTCTATTTTATACCGATCTGTTTATAAATAACTATTTAATCGAATTTTCGGTGATGGATATCATTGAGTCGATGTTAAATGAAAACTGTATACACGATGCCTCACCTTACGGCGTATTACCCAATATCCTCGGGAGATTAAATAAGCGGAGACATTTGTCAAATGCTAAAAATACCTACCTCTTCTAGAATACAAGCTCAGCATCACACAAACAACTATCACTCTAATAAACAGGGGCCGGGAATTCGCATCGATGAATAAATACATTGGCCTACTTTACATAACTCTAGATCCGATAAATTCTCCCATTCAAACCATGAATCAGCACCCTAAACCTACCAATACCCAATACATAAAAATATCGAACCTTATATATATATACGTTCCGCCTAAAATCATCAACTCTCGCTACCTTTTCCCCTTGAAAAAATCTTTCACCTCACACCTCGTACCAACCCCGCTACAAAAAAGTCAACCACACGCCGGCGAGCCTACATAATAATCAAGCGCCCGCCGCAACCGCGAGGCCGAGGAAGACGGAGACGAGAAGAAAGGTCCGCGCGAGTGAGAGAGGCGCTTGCGGCCGAGAGGAAGCCCGGCCCGCGCTGCGCGGGTATTAATAGAGAGCGAGGCGAGCTCTGCGCGCGGCGGACGAGAGGTGGAGCCGAGTGAGTGAGGAAGAGAGAGAGAGAGAGAGCTTTACACGCACACGCGCGGGTTGTAAAAATATCGCGCGCGAGCTTGCGAGAGGGATAGAAAGCTTTTATTCGGCGATTAGGATGGATTAGTTTTTTTGGGGGAAGCGCATGCGGTTGTCATTGGAGTTTCATGAAAATTTTGGGTACTTTGTGTAGGCGATGGAATTTGATGTGTGAAAAGAGATATGGTCAAAACGATATTATGATTTTTGCGATAAAACAAATTATATCGCGCCTGACCTCATCACCGCACAACTTTCAATCCAACCCGACATTTCTCACCACCGATCTATCCCCAAACCACAATATACACACTTTTCCACTCGGAAAGATCAATCGTCAACGCCACATCCTCCTGACCACTTGGCAACCCCAGAATCTCTTCACTCTTGGGGCCGGATCTCGCGGCCCGGCTGAGTTATAGCGAATTAACGAGCGCGGCGCGGGAAATCGATCTTTCTCGCTCTGCGAGTAGTTCTCGCAAATTCGCCCCGATAAACATCGATCGGATTAACGCCGCAGGGGAGCCGCGAGGCGAGTGGGAAGCCTGCCAAGTCTGAGGTTCCGACCTTCCGACTGAGGGATTTTTTTTTCGAAATAGATATTATTGTGGACTCGTGTAGGTTTTTTGGGGGACAGAGCGACGTGAGGTTACGATTTTGTGGGTGTGAAGAGATCGGTTGTTTTGTTTGTTTTGAGGTATTAGTGGTGTAAAGGTCAAGACGGTTGGTGACGAGCCGTAATGGATATAGTGCCAATTTTCACGTTCTTTTAGGGTTTCAGCGATCTCACGGTTACTTTGTAACTTTGCATGTTTTAGTGTGCAGGGACCTTTTCATTCAATTTTATCCACAAGATTCTGTCACATATGTTTTTTATCGGATTAAAACTTACTTCTGTACTCTCACCGTTCCCTAATCCCTCCCCATCTCCACAGATATCTCCCCCAATCTCACACCCGCAGTCTCCCTCGATAACACAAAAAAGTCGCTGCCTGCCATCCATCCTCCATCAAACTCACCTCCCTCTCTCCCTCTATCATCGCACTCCGCTCTCTCTCTCCTCTCCTCCTCGTAAAGCGACACCTCCGCGCGCTTTACGATCTCTCTCTCTCCTCCCTCTCTTGCGAGATAAGCGCAATAACTTATTCGCGCGAAGGCTAAGTTCACGGGCGCGCGCGCGCCTTCGCCACGTGCTTTTGTTCGCCACAGCTGCACTCTGCGCGTGTTCTTCCTTTTGTTGCGCGCGCGCGGAGCGATAGCGGCAGCAGTGGTGCATGCAGTGAGTCGTCGGCGATTACGTGTCGCGCGCGTGTATGCAGTGTGTGTATATGGGTTGGTATAAGATACGAGAGAGTAATCTCTTTGTCGGGCGTAATGGGTCGCGCAGCGGAAAAGAATGCGGCGATTGCGGCAACGCGTGCGGAGGTTGCGCATGGAATTGGGTTCCGGTATATAAGGCGGCTGGCCTGGTGACATAAAGTCCCCGTAGGAATTTCTGGTGAATGTGGTGAAATTTTTTTCCGGAAAAATTTTATCTTTGATGTTTCGTTTGTCAATGGTGATTAAGAAACAGCTTATTGTCGATTTCGTGACACAAAATTTAGTGTAAAAATAAAAAAAATAATGCCTTTCATTAGTATTAAAAAAATTGATAAATTTATTATATTAATGTAAGTTTATTAACAATCAAAATGATCGAAAAAAACAATTAGTTGTAATTACATGGAAATTGAGTCGAATGATTTGTACCTCGCAAGATTCCCATATATACATGTGCAGTGACAGAGCAATCGCTCAGATGCTTACAATATTCCTACTGACCACAGCCATTTTCATCTCTTATACACCTTCTCTTTATTTACTCCTCACCGCGTTTACGTAAAAAATCAAATTCAAAATCCCTCGGCAAATAAAACCGTTTGGAACACGATACAGTCCTCAATGTAACCTCGCTCGGCAATATTGACGGAGATTAATGGCCGCCGAACTGGATTGCGTTCTGGGAATATATTAATGCGCGCGAGTTACGAAAATACGCCGCACGGCGCCAAAGGTACACACACACACACCGCGCGTGACGAAACGAGAGCCCCGTTTTCAGTAAATATTTCGCGACCACGAGCATCCGCGAAAATCTATCGCAGTGACCCACATGTATCATACCCCTCCGCCCGTTAATATAAATACCGCCTCGACATCCTCAAATATTTATACAAATAGAAAAAAAAAACGTCGTCCCCCCTGAGAATAGCCATGCGCGCGCGGCGGTGACATAAACCTTTTATTTTCGACAAAACGCGCGCGCGTCGCCCCGTAAACACACGACGCTATATACTGCGCACTGTAAAAATGATGAGAAAAGACTGCCTCGCCGAGCGCGCGCTAAAAAAAGAAGCGCCTGAGAGGCGGTAATGGCTGTTTCAATGCATAAACCAGCGAGAGAGAGATCATCACAAAGATCTATTCTGGTCGAGCCTGCGCCTCGGTAGCTCCTGCGCACGCTGCTGCTGCGGTTGTATAGGATGATGCGAAGAAAATTTCGGCCGCCGTTGCTGCGTTTTCTCGGGGGTGATAACGAGAGTTGATTCATGGATCCGTGGCGACACACTCTGCCGTCAAGGTTGATGAACTTGGGGGGAAAAATGCGGGAGTGTGTGTGTGCGTGTTGCTTTTGGACGGCTTTGAGGGATGAGCTGGCGCGATGGCTCTCGGCTTACCGGAGAGACTGTGCTGTGTATTTTAAAATGCGTGAACTTTTCAATGCTGCTGTAGGATAGGTAGGAGTCTATATATTATGTATAGTTCGCCGAGGACTTTTCGTTCATCTATAAGATATATAGCAGTTTTTACGGGTTGCTGCTTCAAATACACTTTTTAAAGGTTGATCAAGTTTTTTATTTTGTCGCAGCGATAGGTTTAGATTAAATTAGAATAACAACTATTCTCGATTCGCCAGAATCAAAGCAAAAACTTGAAAATTCCCCGCTCCTCGGGCATCTCAGTCCTCGCGCTGATGCACCGCAAATTGAATCATCGACGTGCAGTGCGGTCGCGCGCTCTCGCTGAGAAGCGATGAATCATCGCGCGCAGCTATACTGACTGGCTTTTGGCACGGCCGGCGGGCTTGCATAATTTGTTTAAACAACAGAGAAAGACTGTCTTTCACGGCTGCGATTTGTTTTTTTTTTCTTTGGTGAGAAAAGGAAAGTCTGGAGGATGGTGATTCAATTGCGGGAGGTTTAGATCCACACGTAAAAATAGAAATGTTTTAGTCGGATGTATATTGTCGTCGACTGGTCATTTCGATTGTTGTCGGTATAGGCATTACAGAATGTGATAATTAAAGTTCTGTTTTGTGTTATTTAGAGTGGTCGTGCCTTTTAAGAGGCATCGCGCACTATAACCAGCTTCCGATATAGGAATTTTCACAAGAGCGTCATTTGTGCGTCACGAGAAAAAAAATTTGCATCATCTTCGAGTGGGCAGCTGCTGCTGATTCTGTGCTCCTTCACTTTTCAATCATGACTCACTATCGTTATACATCGCGTGTAATATAACTGTTCCCTGAGCGCGATCACGAAAAATACCTCGAATTCTTCTGCATCACACATATTGTCCGCTCTCGAATTGCTGAATCATATATATCGAAAATCAGCAGCTTACACCTTCCTATTTCATCATCATTATCATTGTCATCATCACAACACATGCGAACATACATGACGCAAAGACAGTCATTTTTCACCTGCGTTCGCGCCGTGCTCGTTTTGATAGGAAAATTTCATTATATCCAAACTCACGCCGTAAACCGCGCGTAATCGATGTTGTCATATACCCGGCGCTCCACCTATACATATATTATAACACCAGAGATCGATTTAATTAATAAAAAGACAGCGTATCACACACCCAGAAACACGCGTTGCCCAAGTCCGCTGGACACCCGCGCGATATAATTAATGAGGGTCATTAACTTGCTCGGGTGTGGAATCGTCACTTTTCCTTTCGCGGCGCCGATTAGGCCGCGTATATTGCACTCTCGCTCTCGAGAGACGAGAAAGGAAGAGGCGGAGAAGGGAGGATTATAAAAACACGCGCGGCGGCGAGAGGAATGCAAATTGCCCAAGGCAACCGACGCCGCGCCGCGCAGGCGTAGATCAGGATTAAGGGACGTCTGCGACGGCGCTTCGGGGGCAACGTGTGAATATTTATGGGAATAATGATTTTTATGGCGGGGAAATGGTTTTCTTTTTAGGAGGAGGGGAAGGAGGTTGTTGCGATGATTAAAAAATTGAAAAGTTGGGGAATGGGGGTGTTTTTCTAATTTTTACGATTAAGGTGTATGGTAAAAAGTTTTGTGTCGGGAAGTGCATTTTTCAGTTTACGAGGGGCTGATGACACATCGTAAAATTCCAATCAGTGCGGGGATACTGATAGTAGTGCGCGCGTGCGCGAGAATTCGTGATAATTAAGATAAAGAGATCGATGCACTTTGGCGTTGCTGTAACAGATAAAATGCTGAAGCTAAATTTGGAATATCATATCAATGTTATTGTTTCATAAACGTTATAGCGGGATAAATTCTATACCAAGTCAATTATATTTATAGAGTAGAATAATAAACTTGCGTATTAGAACTTGCCTACCTGCGTCAACAGGTATATAGAACCGCGATTATTCTACCAGCGCCCCATTATTTTTACGATAAGATAAACCACCTTGTGCCGCGCATTTAAATAATTTACAACCGAGGCATTGTTGCGTTATATACACCATTCTCGTCGCTAACGATAACTCGGAGAACTTTAATTGCCCATTTAGTTTGGTAATGCTGTCTCCGTTATCTGAAAATGGAAGAAAAAAGAATGCAAGAACAGAGGAGAACGACATAGGGTATACGTAACAAAACATAGGATTTCGAATAAATTAAGATATTGAATACACATGAGTTGGAGTAGGAATAATAGCGTTATTGGGTCGGCGAAACAGCTCGCTGACAAAGTGAATCAGGGAGATTTTGTTTTGGATCGGACGAATCCGTTATAGATGCATTCCTGCGAGATAAATATCGTGCGCTGTCAATATCGCAGCCGATGACTGTGCACCGATATCTAATAAAAAACATTCCGCGGTATATAAAAAGAGACGACTATATGAGACTGCATCTGATATTATTCATCCGCTATACATATATATATATATCTAATTCAATTCGATCCAAAGTAAAGACATTCATTATATACTTCCTCGTACGTTTCCATCCTTCATTCGTAACCCCTCGAATTATCTAATAATTCCGGTAAACACGTATCCAAAACATTACCTACGTCATACTTATACAGGCACCCGTTACCAAACGTTATATACACCCGCACAAAGTGAAACCACACATCCAGGTCCTATCACTCACCCACATATTACACGCATTCCTCTACGCGGTATCTCAATACATATATACATCGTGTATACACACACCTCCGAAATGTTCCACCTCTCGGGTCACTAGACCTGAGGAATTTCCCGATGACGCGCGTATCGCGTCGAATTCAGGGAAGACCATCCGAAGAAAGTGCGCGATGATTCAGAGGTATACATCCTATTCCCACGCACTCGGGTGCCCGTCTACGTCAGAACACTAGCGTGCGCTCCTTTTATTTCCGCTGCCGGCCGGCCGGCTGGCCCGTGACTTAATCTCCTCACGAGAGAGCGCGTTTCACTTTCGATTGTACATATACGTGTATATAGCTGACGCTTATGTATATTAATACGTGAGGCTGTCTATGTGTATCGTGTATAGTAGGTAGAAGTCATTTGTCATGCACCGTTGATACCGCGCGTGAATGCATGTCATTGACGGCGGTGCAGTACGCGAGAGAGAGTGCACTATTAATCTTCTAATTTATCAACGAAAGGTCGTGTGTGTAATACGTGAGAAAATTGATCACGGGAAAAATGTATTTACCCGCGGGAGACGATGAAGATGTTGCGAATTTGTTAATTGATTCGGGCGTCTCGTGAAAGCGCGCGATGTCATATTCGCGTTTCTCCTTCAATTATATATCTGCACATGCAGTACGCGTTTCTCTCGCATCGGTAGATCGGCGAAGTCATTTATCATGCAGGGCGCTGATACCCCGTGAATGCGCGTCATTCATAATGCGCGTGTATGTATAGTGGAGAGGAGATGGTAAATATTTGTAATGCGCCGCGGCTATTAATCTTATATGTATAGCTTGGTCAGCCTTTTATCGATGGAAACTTTGCTGCCGAGGTGATAGGTGGATGTCAAACAGGTATACATATACACTAATATATAGGGAGCGCTGAAGAAATATTGGCTTTTAAAGAGCTCGTCCGGGACAGTAAACGTGTAATTCGATTTTTAACGGCTGAGAATTTTATTTTTTATTGATTCTGATCGGTAATTCAAATCAATAACATCTGTTCGTTTTACTTTTTTCTTCTTTATAATCGAGCCACTTTCGGTGACGCTTTATTATATTTTACGTTAGAAAAAGCCATATTATCAGAACCGTTTAGCATTTACATGCATTTGTAACGATAAAACTGTAGATTCTTACTAACGCACCAATGAGCAATAAATTCTCCATACCGACCTGCTAATCGTTTGTACGATTTTTTGCTTTTAGCACGGTATCAGTGGGGGAGCTCTTATATTGCAATCACGCGCAAAACCATTTACCTCCTGGAACGACAAGATTATCGTGCGGAGTGTATCCCGAATCGCAGCCGCACTAAACATACATACACAATTATTTTCAGACAAACCCTTTCATTTCCCCCTCTACTATATTCCTACCTACACTAACTTCATCAAACCCTAAAGAAAAAAAAAATCCCAAAACAATCCACACCCTCTGAATTCCCATTCATCCCACATCCTCCCCATTACCCAGGCCACCGCGCGCTCACAATATCCTCCTGTGCGCGCAAATCCCATAGGAAGTCGCGCGCGTATTATATGCAGCCCCTGACTGCGCGCAAGCGTTGACCTCCTCGCTTCCTGGAGCAGCAGGGCGTCGCGCGCGGGAGGCACGTAACGACTTGCCGGCTTCCGAGAAGCAGCGGCAACCGGCGCATGATAGTTTCGTAATCGCTTTCCTCTCTCTCTCTCTCCATGTGTGTTTGTCTCTGTCGTGGTATATAGCGAGGCATGAGAGTAAGTGAAAGAGAGCTCACTACTTTGTAGCTCGTTTTATCAGGGAGCAATGGTGTGTATTATCTCGAGAGGTGAGTGGAAAATTCGAGGTACATATATATAATATAGTGGGAAGTAGGAGGGATTGTGACTGTGTCTCCCACGTTATTCTTTTTGTTTGCTTAATTTTATCTTGAGCAAGAGCGTGCTCCTATAATATATTTTACAGCTGTCATATATACGTGTATTCACACGTGTTATAAATATCCCGCCTAAAAGCCGAGTTTCTCGAAACAGCTACAAATTAAACGACTCCTAGAAAACTTTATTCGCTGCAAGGTATATAACACACACTTAACGGTAACGAAGTCCCCGATTCCGTTCCCCAGCGCCACGGCTAAAAACAATGGTACACCGTGTGTGTCGATCTCACACTTAAGTCCGCGGTTTATTGCTAATTTAGCTCACTCGCGGATCACGACTTGCCTCGCGGTCCTCGTAAAAAGAGACATTTTACACGATCCCCACATGCACTACACCCAATTTTCCCGCTGATAACAACGCAGCGCACTTTACTGCGGCAACCTGGAAACGTCAGTTCCGAGAGCCTAACGTCGTCCCGCACATTACCAATACCCTCGATTTCCCACTATATACATTTCTATAATTAAAACTCGCCGGCTTAATTGACCCGTCAACCTCGTCTGAAAGAGAAACAAACGAATAAATAACCATTGTTAATTTTCCCCTCCCCGCGGGGCTTATTATCAACCCCCGCGATCGCGCCGACTTAATTCGCTATTAGAATTTTCCTTCCTTCCCACACGCGCGCGCGCGCGCGCCATTCAATTTGTATTCCGACTCCATCCAGCGGGCGGCGGCTTCCTCAACTTCTCAATCGGGCCCTTTCACCGCCGCCGCCGCCGCTCATAACAGTACACCACCCTTTATACCTCTGGATCTAGCCGCGCGCCGCGCGCGTGGAGGCGGCTTTTGTCGCGCAGTTTTCTTTTACATAAGGGCCGCCGAAAGCGAACGGTAGCTAGGAGAGAGAAGTCGTGGGTGGCGCTGGGGGATCAAAAGGCGCCGACGAAAAATTCGGAAGGTGGAGAGAGAGAGAGAGAGAGAGAGAGAGAGAAAGTTGGGTTGGGGAATGGGATGTGTTGGGTTGCGCGGAGAGATAGGAAATTTGTTAATTAGGCTAGAAAACTGACTAGCGAAACGTTGTGGCTTTTTTGAAAATGAAAATTTAAAGTGTTTATTTTTTTTGTACCTGGGTTGATCCTCACCATCGTTTCTTATCATTGAATTAGGGGACTTGTTGTTTTGCATGTAGGGGGTTGTTACTTGTTTGTGAACATTTTTCAGAGCTGCAGAGCTGTTTTAGTTTTTGTCCAAATAAAAACGTGATTAGTTGATTGATTTTGCATAATGAGTGAGCGATTAGCCGGAGTTTCATATTTATATTATGCTAAACACAAATCTCTTTCTTATGCTGCGGTTATAGTAAATCCAAAGTTTCCATTCCTATGAGCGCAAACACAATAATATTATTCGTCCAACATTTCCGTCATCCATCCCGCATTCTTTCTTAAAAGTCAAGTAGCATCAGCGATTCCTTCGTGTATAATTACACGACATCCGTCTCAACGTACAGTTTTTCTCGAAACTCCAGCCGCAAAAAACATTATAAACTAGGAAGACAAACACGAGCGGATACGAGAGCCAGAGATAGGGAGGGAGAAAAAAAACAACAAATTGATACAGGCATAATTACAGCCTTGACACGCTTCGGGGAAGACCCACATAAGGCCGATTGTACGCTGCGGGTTTGTGATTTATACTCAATTACGGTTTTACAGTCAAGAGCGCAGCGGCGCGCGCTCGCTCCGTAAGGGGAAATGCCTCCGATTATGATAGGATATATATACCTGAATTATATAGATCGCCTAATGACCTATCATTTTCAGCGAAAATTCTATAAATTTAAATAAGCGTGTGTGCAGTGTATCTTGGAGTTTCACCTTCGGATCGTCGCTGATGGAATACTCGATATTGTATTCAATTATTGCGGATAATGAGGATGCTCTTTATGGAAATTAAATATTAACCTTTTATCATTGGAGGAAATTGCGGTTGAATATTAAATTTAAATTGTGCATACGCTTGACTTTCTTAATACTTAAAACTATAACGTGAAACGGTAATAATGACGATGGTGCTCCGCGGTACTTATTAAATATATTCGTTAGGCTTTCCCTTGGAAGCGGATAAACAGCGCGCGCCGTATTATAAAAATCGTACTTTCTCAAACACTGCACAATCTGTGGGAATGTTAAATATATAAATATCGAACACAAAGTTTTACATAACACTACAATTTACGTACATTATTATTAGAACCCGAGTCCCAAAGAGTATAACGGTTGTTAAAATAATCCCTCTTAAACTGCAGAAAAAAAAGAAGTCGCGCGTAAAAATTGGCTCAACCCCAGAACCCCCCGTATAAACAATCGAACCTCATTCGCGTCAAAAATATAGCCGCTCGTCCCCCGAAAATAACTCGTTTCAATTTCACCGCGGAGACAATTCCGCGCGCGCATCTCACAACCGCCGTATATACAATTATTCGCTTACAATTAACCGCGCGCATTTATCAATCCACTTCAGAATAGCGGCGCTACCGTACATACGCACGCACTCGCACCATCAATCCTCGCGCATCAACAAAACAACGCATATACCTTTATCTCTCGCGAGAGAGAGAGCGTCGCGCTGCTAGATAACGCATTAATAACGCGACGGACAAGTCCTAGACCGCTACATTATCCGGTAATTAAGCGGCGTATGCGCGAAATCTCTTCACGCGCCATTCATCTCGGCCCGATCATAATTAATCACGCCGCGTGTGTGTATGTGCGTACGTACGCGTACGTATATACTTATACTTGCTCGTCTCTCTCTCTCTCTCTCTCGCCCTCGCGACGCGCCGCTTCTAAATAAAGCCTAGCGAAATAAACAAAGAGCGGAGAGAGAGAAGGACTCGGGGCTATTAATCATTCGGCCGCTACTGCAGCCGCGCGTTTTCACGCGAGTAAGAAAGAGAGAGATAAGGCGCGCGCGACTCGATAACTCCGCGGACGCAGACCTGACGTCACCCTTTAGCGCGCCTTCCTTTTTCCGCGTGGCTGCAGTGTATGTATGTGTTTGCTGCAGCTGCGTGGTCTTTTTTTTATTCTGCGTTCCCGCGTTCTTTCTTTCTTGCGCGTGAGCGCGCGAGTGTGAAATTTAAGGCGCGCTGTAAAAGTGTCCCCGGCAAATTTTCGGCGTTAATTTCAGCCCATTTTCTCACCGTTTCGAGCAATGTAAATGCTAATTTTAACGGCGCCGTGAATTTTGTGGAAGAGGGGGCTGTGTAATCAATCTTTTTTACGGCGAGGGCCTTAATTATCGGCGTGATTATGCGCGAGAGTTGGGTTCGGTAATTTAGAAGAGATATTAAAGGGAAGGCTCGGATATGCTGTGTTATAGGGATGGCGTGGTGTGTCGTTGTCACGAAAGGATGCGGTTGGTTTATCTGGCGTAAAAACTGTTTTTAGCCTTCTTTAAGGGTCACTTATTGCGCGTGGCCGACGCATAGAATTGTTTATATTTCACGCTGATTTACGGTTACGGGGACAATATTTTACTGTAATAGCTCGTCATAATGCGTTTTCGAAAAGTTAAGGTGCTGTAATTTGACTGAAGCTCGACTTTGAATAAGATGAATATTTGCGGAATAAAGATTCGCATGTAATATAAATAAATAGTAATGTTTTTCAATTTGATTAAGGGAACATATAATTTATTTAGAAATATATTTATCGATATAAATCGATAAAGAATACATGAAAATGTGTGATCGTTAAACCAAAATTTGTTCAATCCCTCTCTACCTAAATCGTGTCGAAATAAATGAAGAAAAAAAAAATAATTATCCTTTTAAGCAGTTAACTTTGACTGTAAAAAAATATCACTTGTCAACCACAACCAACCACTCGACTTACCGCCTCACCTCTCCAATACACGATCCCGAGCGCGAAATCAGCTGACGATCGTAAAGTAGCCCAAAAATACTCCCCTCTCACACACGCAGAGCCCGAAAATACGTCCCTGGCATTCTTCGCCGCCGCGGGGGCGCGCGCGGAAAAGTTAGGGGACAGCGGAAGCGCGTGTATAACGCGTCGTCGCGGATTTACGCGCTTGCGGGCTCGTCATTCCAACGGCGCTGACGTCACCTGAGAGAGAGAACGTAATAACGCAGCGCATCCCGTCCGAATTCCATCGCGCGCGCGTGATGCCAGAGGTTCGGTGGGAACGACGTGGGTGGAGAGGTGATATACGTGTCCGGATGGTTCCGTGGGTGAGGTGGAGGCCATTGTTGTGGCGAGATTGAGGAGGTGAAGTGTTGGGGGTGTTGGGACGAGAGGAGAGTTTAGAAGGATATTATATATGTTTTTTAGTAGATTTTGGAATATCTTGATAAAATTCTTTGGATTTTTGAATCTGATTCAAATAATAATTATGTTTCGCACCTTTAATAGATGTAGAGATATTTAGGTGTTGGTACGTGTCATCTATTTATAATTTGATTTAATATAATATTTAAATGTAATTGAATGATAAATGAGTCAAGGAAATGAGAAATTTAAATAGAGACGAGGACCTGACGGATGCGGCACGTAAACAAGAGGGGAAAAAATTCGTATTTTCGGCCGAGGTTTAGATAGCATTGACACAGTTTCGGATCAGTGTCGTCGGAATTTTTAGATGAAGATTCGCGCGTGAAAAGTGTCCCCTTCTCGGAATTCTCTTAGAAAATTTATCTATAAGTATACGTATAAGAACTTATAACTATAATATTGTACGTATATCGGGGTAATTAATAGTCAGCGAGTAATGTATACGTAGAGAAATTCATAGTTAATGTGCTATAATTAACTTGGAATCTGAAAATTATACTAATGGACCAATTACGGTCGCATAAATCCTTTTATAAACACGTGATTCGGTTTAATATACGATCGATAATAAACATTGCGATGAATTACTTCGTATAATTTAACGATATAATGTGCAGTAATCATTCGAATTTTAAATTTAAACTATTCCGTACGTGACAAAAAGTACTTTAAGACCAGAACTCTATACATTCTAACCCACTTCTACACAATATTTGACACCACCACCCAACGGCTTCACCGAATTCTCCCACCCCGTCGTCAACTCTCTCGATCGCACTTCGAGACCTCATTGCAATTAGACGATTCCAGCGCTCGGTCGGTCGGCTTTGATTTTACGATTACGGGGAAGAATGCCCGCGACGCCGTTCCCACGAGTTTCCGAGCGCGGTAAACAGGGGCATAAATTTCGGGGGAGAGGCTGCGGCTTGTAATAATCGCGCGGGAAGAAGAAGTGGCCGAGAGTTGGCTCTTTTGTGCGCGTACGGGAAGTGTAAAGTTTCGAGGTACTTTTTGTTGGTGCGGGGATGCTGATAGTATCGGTCGATTTCGTTGTTAGGAAATTATGTTTTAAAGATTTTGAATGAAGGCGTTGGGGTTTATTGTAGCCGTGGGGTGTACTATAATTTGATAATATTTTCATGAGTTGTAGTTGTAATTGTTATATTTGTAGGAATGTTTGGTATATCAATAGTGGTAATGTTGGGGAAAATTAAATTTCAATATAGTTATAATAAATTAAAGGCACCTTGTTAGTGAATATTGTACGGGTGTTACCGTAGCCGTTTATGAATATTTTTTAAATAAAGCTCGTATTCTCGAAATACTTTAATTGAATTCCTTAAATATATTGTCATTCTTCGAATAAGCATAATCCATTTGAAATAAGAAAGTTAAAACGTAGGATAACTGCTGACCTAAAAAACTTCCGACAAATAAATTTTCGAGCGAATCGAAAATGTACAAATAATCCGGAATGATAAAGATGTTGCTGAGTGCGAGAGTTGTTTTACTTTAGTGGCCAACGTCCGTGTAACGGTCGACAAATACATTTTTTTGCATTACAACGAGAAAGCAATCATAAAGATGACAGAAAGTGCGATATCAAAGTATAAATACAGAAATTATTGTAAAGATGCCTCTCGGCTATATTTGAGGCATCAGTTTTAAGCTCGGATTTAAAAAGCGTAACGAACATTCTGGTTTTCGCTTGACAAACATTCGCAGGTATAAACATTGATTTTCGCATAAAAATAAAATTCGACGGGACGCGCTTTAAGATAAACAATGTAATACAATAACAGATTTGAGATATAATTACACATTTGTTGTGGAGTTTAAACGCGAGAGAACAAAAATATCTAGAATACAAGAAAATATAGAATTCTATAAATAAATAAAGTGTATATATTTGTAAGAGAAGACTCATCTGATTTTATTATACAATACGTTATGTTTGTTAATTATTTATAATGTAACAGTTATTTTTATGCATTACCGTTTCCATTCGGAAATATATCTAAGAACGTAAATAACATCGCTAATGTGCGATTTTTTACGCGCGAAATATAATGCGACGTGGCCGCGCATTACGTGTATAAATCAGGAACGAAGTAAACCGCATGTAAATCAGAAGTACATACAAAACTTTATAATTATTTGCCCGCAGTGAAGGTAATTATCACATATACTTACGACTCATCTGCCTCGTAATTACGTTTCAAGCATAACTCTATCGTGACTTTAATTATAATTATTATATATATGCCCACTAATAACGCGCATTTAGATCGAGAGCAAAAAGAGAACTCCCTATTCCGTCGGTTTCTCGCGAGTTCTTTATTAAACGTGTAATGACGGCTGATTTATATACGCTCAGCCGCATTCGTGATAAATCAACATTCTGTAATAATGTGAATATCAGGGTACGTATTCATATATTTATCAAACGTTGTTTGAGATTGAATTATTAATATATTTACAAAGCAAACTATTAATTATATACGTATATTCTTCAGTTGATATAGGCGGTTACAATTAAGTTAATAATAATATCAATTCCTTACAATAGCCGATGCTTCCCGATATTTAACCTCACAAAGAAGAAATTTCATGATACTTAATAAATACTAGTAGGAAAAAAAATTGTTTTCCTATTTTTTGCACAACCCACAGATAAAATCTCTCAAAATACCATACAGTCGCACCGTCAAGCGCGTAGCTCACTCCCATCATAACGCACAAATTCACCTCACGCACTCGCCAACCTTCCTCCTCCCCCCTTTAACTCACTCTCCCTGAAAAGTATCCTTTCAGCGCGATATTTTTTCCGGGCGGCTCTCTCTCCTCCTCCTTATATACCACCCGAGGCTCTCTCTCTCTCTCTCGACACGCACATATGGGCGCGTGGAATGCAGCGGGATGGATCGGCGCTGGCTGATAAGTCGCCCGCGCACGCGCGCGTTGCATTCCTCGCGCTCCTTTTTTGCTCTCCTCTCTTTCTCTCATTACGCCCCCTCTCCGCGGCTCGCGCACACGAGTTCGCGCACCTTTTGCGCTCTTTGGGCGAGAGAGTGAGGGAAGGGTGCGGACGAGAGCTGAGGTATAATATATGAAGGTTGTAAAGAGCGCGCGTTGAGAAGTAGCGAGAGAGAGAGAGAAGAAAGGAAGATGTTTAATTGTCGCTGGCGCAGGAGGGTGACGCGAGGTCGGTTGCAGGCTGTTGTTGTTTTGCCGGGTGGCGGGTTCCGAATGGGATTGTGTAATGGGTCATGCGAGTGGGGGAGACGTGGAGAGGGAATTGCGTGGGTTTTTTTTTTTTGGGGTGGAGGATGTTGCGAGAGATCACCTTGAAAGTGCACGCTGATAAAACTGCGCGGACCGTTGCGAGGAATTCAAATAAAAGGCTGCCGAGCGAAACTGAAAATTGTTAATTGTATGCGGATTAAAGAATACGCAGGCTCGCATATATAAATCGACGAAAAGGTAGTTCTTTTTTTTTTCGAAAAAATGGCATGTTAGTACATTTCAAACCAAAATACACACATAATAACCGTCAAAAATACACCTTGCCTTGGGACATTACATAAACCACCAGCACCACCTCCACATAAAAAACGACCGCCTCTCGCGAGCGAGATCCTCGCCCCGGCGCTCATCACCGCACCGCCGATACGATACTCTTCCTCCCTCTCTCTCTCTCTCTCTCTTGAGATGATGCACATCGCTCATTACGAGAGAATGCAGGCGAGCGCGCGCGCGCGCGCGGTTGGGTATTTTTAGACCGGTCGCCGCCTATTTTTAGAGGCCGGCTGCTGCGCCCGCGACAGGTTTAACCCTGACTTACGTGCGCTCCGCGTCTTTTTCATCTTTTCGCCTGCCCCGTTCGAGCGCTCTCGAGAGGTCTCTTTATCAGAGTTGTAAGAGCGAGAGAGAGAGAGGGATGTCTTTTTGTGCGGATGATAGTGTGCGAGGCTGAGATGTAGCGACTTGTTTTCGCGAGCTCGTCCCGTTGTTCGGTTGCCCCGTGTCGATGATAGCTTCGTAAATTTCGATTGTGTTGGTCGAGGAGCCGCGTGTTTAGAATAAATACTGTGGGTTACTTGTATAGCTATACGGTTGATGTGTGTGTGTGTGTGTGTGTGTGTGTGTGTGTGTGTGTGTGTGTGTGTGTGTGTGTGTGTGTGTGTGTGTGTGTAATCAGCTCTCTGCTATGTATACAATCAAGTAACTAAAGAAAGCTTCGGAAAAGCGTCGATATTTATGCCTGACCCAGTCACGCCTTTACCTACTTAACCAACAAGACACTTTCCTACTTTTCTTCGATCCACGTCTACACCCTTCCCGAGAACACCTCTGACTCCCGACCCTACCCCAACACTATGCACGCGCCTTTCGCACGCTAAAGATTCCATCAACCCTCACTCCGTGCCGCCAGTTTGCCGTCTCCCTCACAGCCTCGTAATTACAGAAATTTCAAAGCCATAAAGATGTGTACGTGTACGGGCAGGTGCTCTCTTCACTCGTTAAAGATAGTAAAGCACGTGCACGGGTTGGGTTTAGTGGCTGAAACGGAGCTCGCCTCACATAGCCGCCAACCGCCATGTGGCTCTTGAGTGAGTGAGACTGAGTGAGAGAGTCGTTCCAGTCATTGAACCTTTGTATGCGCGCACACGCCCTGTGCCAGTCCGAAAATTTATTTCGGTATATTCAAAGTCCGCTATACTGCCGCGAGTGATCTGCGTTTGAGAGATTTTTGACGCTTTTAGATCGGTTGTTGGGTGGTTCGGGAGAGTGGCATTCTGGTCTTTTGTTACGAAACTTTTCGTCAACGATGTTCGTGTTACAGAGAGGGTTGGTTTTCCTTTTTCATCCTTTTTTGTTTTTACATTTGCTTCGCCGAGTATGATGGATTATTTATTTTTGGATACATTTATATTTGTTTAATTGATTGTATTCGATTGATTAATTGTAAAGTATCGGCACCCCTATGTTGATATTGATTCATAAGTTTAAAAAATCCTCATTTCTTAACCAAACCGATCACTCTATGCCAGAACTTACACACAAATTATATACGCAATACGACTATCTCAATCACAGCATCGAAAAGAACGAAATCACACTTCTGGCACCGACCACATAAACCACCATCGACCTACTAAAAACGAAACCAAGACACCGCAGAGTCCCACGAGAATCTCGCTATTAAACTGCAAAACAAATCGATCGGAAGTCGGTTAACACCCGTCATAGCCGTATAGATTCGGCGCTGACGTAACGCCCGGGCGCGTGTATACGCCGAACTCGCGTGGACGCTATTTGCGTCGACGCCGCGCATACACTTACTTACGTGCTCGAGCGTGCCACGGCTAATTCCCACGCGATGAATCGTTCCGCGGGCGGCGACGAAAGGAGGGTGCGGGAAATTTATCGATCGGCGGATCGATTGGTTATTGATCGAGAGGGGTGTTTGATGCTACTGCAGTCGGCTTGGCGATGAGAGCAGGTGTGAATTGGAATGAGAAGTGTGTTTGTTGTGAGAAGGAAGTATTGCGGATGGGTAATTGTTATTGAGACGATGAGGTTTCTGGAACGATGAGAAATTCGATAAAGTTATATTCATCTGTGAATCTGCCAACAAACTTACAAAATTCAAATAGCTCGAATAATTCACTAAAATAGAGTTGCGTACATATACCTATAAATCGTGAAAGATCTTACAAGGAGAACACACCTATCATGAATGAAATAAAGCGAGCGATGCCAAAGATCCTAGCGCCTGAATGGAGTGATACATATCCTTTCGTCTCATACACAGACACACACACACGCCACGTGCTCGTATAATTGAATGTCTGCATTTTGGGCGCGCAACGTACGTACGATCGTTCGTTTCTGGTGGCTTCAGCAAATTTACGACCACTATACGAATATATCTCGCGTAGAGATCTCTCGCGCATTGCATAACGGAAAAATCGGGGAGGTTTAATTGCGCGGTCGCGCACTAGTTTTACACGCGTCAACGCGGGCGTTACATAAATTAACGCGCGCGCGATCACGCGCGTGCGCGGAATTTGTTAGACGCGCTCCGCGGCTGGATCGTGATTAATTTGCGCGGAGTCTATGTGTATTTCATTTTTTGAGGCAAATATGATGCTACTTTACCGTGGGAGAGTGTGCCTTCGTGCCGTATGTTCATTTTTGTTGATGGGTTGCGGGTTTATAGGTGCGAATGAAGGTTTAGGAGTTTGGTATATAAAGTTATTTATAGAGTGTATGTCTATCAATCTGTCTTAATTCATCTGTTTTACGCTCGAGTGCGTGCGTCTATACGATACTTTCCCTCGCTAATTTACAGCCAATAAAGAAGTATTGCAAAACATTATGATAGTATAAAAGTGCAAGAAAATTAAATTTAATTATAACCCCGATACTAATAACTAATTTGCATTACAACCCGACCCAACAATTTATAAATTTAACGACGATTTAAGTAATAACAATAATTTTGCGAAACACGATCCGTATAAATTCCTCGCTCCCAAATAAACCCACGCCCATCGTCAAAGCCTATATATACCCCCGCGGTTAAATTGAAACTTTGACTGACGCCTCAGGCGCGCTTTCACACACACAGAGAGACAAACACCGCCATGCACACATCCTCCACGGAAATATACTTCATTTCCGCGAAGATCCAAAAATCCCTCTCTCTCTGTGCCTATAACTTCAAAGTCCACGCGGCGCAACTTCAAATCCCGGTAAAAGAGCACCGCGATGACAAAATTCACGCGTGCACGCACACGCGCGCGATCGAGCTTTATCGCGTGCGCGCGTGCGCGTATGCGTATATTTATAGTGGGCAGAGGCGAGAGGCCCCACCCCCGCGGCGGCGCGCCATTGGCCGCTGGTCCATTAATTATTTCCGATGCGGCGGGGGAGTGTGGCTGTATAGGAGGAGGAGATGGGGGGATGTGTACAATCGGAAACGTGAGATATATTCAATGGTATATAGCGCTGATGTGGAGAGTTTTTGTGGGATGAACGGGGGCTTTGTTTTTTCGGATGATTTGTGGAGCTGGGGGTTTGTGGGTCATCGGGGATTTGAATTTATAGAATTAAGGGTAATATAGTGGGTGTAGAATAGGTCTTAAGATTCAAAATATCACTGATTTGTGGAATGTAAGTATATATAGTATTTTATTTACGTGTCGTTGATTATGTTTCGCGTAAAGTAAATGATGTTTATTCTGCGAAATGATTATTCACCTAATTATTATCACCGCGATATGGGAGACATCAGCGTGTTTATATACGAAACTGAATATCACAGCCCCGCGCGTTTTGATAACGAGATGCGCGAGTAACTCAACATTGTATGCTTTTATTTCAAAACAACGTCGAGTAATCCTCTGAAAACCGATCTTCTCCCCAAGCGGTACTTTGCATCCATCGTCAGCTTGTTACCCGAACCTTTATGCGCACTTGGGCGCATCGGGTGCGCAGAGAGAAAGAGATTCGACGTGAGAAAGAAATGCAGAAAGAAAGAGGGAGAGGTAAACGGGAATGAGGCTATAAATAATTAGACGTCGTGAGTAAACGATTCTAACTTATCGCGCTCTGAATAATGATATAACATCGCTTCAAATTACATTATTATTATAAATTTAAGAAACCTTAACCAGGCAAAAAGTCGCTTGGGCGATTTTCATTTCACCTCTTTCTCTTTCTCTCTCCCTCACTCGCTTACATACTTCCCTCGCCTCCTCTCTGCAAAGTCTCCGCATCCACGAGCGCGCGCGTGTCCGTAAAAATAGCCCGCGCGTGAGACACCGAAGTCTCGTTAGTCCGCGCCGCCGTCGGCGATCGGCCGACGATCGAATCGTATACCGAAAATATCTCCGATGCGCGCGCGTGGTGCGTATATACGTACGTCGGGCGCGGCGTAAACACGCGCCGGAGAGGAGAGCTCCGAATTGTCATCGGGAGAGAAAAATCTCGTGTTACGCGACGACGACGAGATGAGCTGGGATGGATTTTGTGTATAGGTGGGAGGGAGAATGTGGGACGATGGTAATTGTGTTTGGAGTTGGTTTTAATGGCGCGAGATGTGTGATGGATTTCGAATTTCGTAAAGGTGGACATTTATGAACTGGGTTCCTTCTTGTTGTACATAAAGGAAAAAGTAAAAGTCTGGGGAGCGAGATCACCGATATTTATAATACATACTTATATATGATGCTTTCACGTGTATAAATAGCGCGGTATATTGTGGGTTTCTTTTTACTTTGTATTATAATAAGCGAATAAAGCGCTACATGTTATTTGAATAAACAGGGGCTATATACAGCTCGCACTTATTCATCGATATCTTTGTGCGATATTACACTACAAAATCGAACAAATATACCATAAGTTATAGCAAAAACTCCGTCCCGACACAGGAACGCACTTTGCAAATGTTTTCCTCCTCGATCGCGCGCGTGTACACACTGTCTCTCAAAATTTATCTCGATTCGCGCGCCTTATCGATGAATCACATTACTCTCTCTCTGTCTCGAACAACAAAACCATCACAAAGCGCCGAGCTCCGCTAGATAAAAAATCGAATCATAATTATGTTTATTAATAAAACGAACCGTTTACATTCAGCCTCTATACCGATATACCCCTATACACTTCAATTGTACGCAATATAACCGCCCGATTTCCGTGCACCGTCGTTTAACAAATAGCAAGCATTCAATCGGAGAGTACATTTAACGAGAATCCATTATGATTCTTTTTTTCCAGGTGAATAACGGCTCGCCGGCCGAGGCGGCTGGTCTGCGCGCCGGCGACGCGGTCGTCAGGGTCAACAGTACGGAGGTGTTCAGTCTGAGGCACAAGGATGCACAGGACGTGATTGTCAGGGCCGGCAACAACTTCGAAGTCACCGTACAGAGGTATACCTTCTGTACATTACATATACTCGCACGAGCGCATTGTTTGTTTTTCTTCGGCTCGTGTCACGTGTGGGGGGTTCTCCGGTAGAGACAGAGAATGTTGCGCACGAGGATAATTATTATTAATAGTGCGGGAGTTGTCGTTTTTATGAGTTCATTGTCAAGGAAACAAGGGAGCGCGCAAGCCCGGGATATGTCGCGGGATAACGGTGCTGCGTGAAAAATGGTCTCGTTCTGGTTAAATGGACACGCGAAGTGCTTTAGTTTGCTCTTTTATTTTTTTTTTAATGTTGCGGGTTTCGTTCTGGTTCAGGGGAAAGGAGTCGTTGTTTGATGTTGTTTGACGTATAAATTTAATGTTTGGCGCAGACCACATAATTAACCGGAGTATTAATTCTGTTATACAATATTAATTTTATTATGGTTGATTTTTTTTATTTCGGACTTATTCTCTACGTGGAATACAGAAAAACTTGAAATATTGATAAAATCTGATGTTTGAAGATAAATATTTAACTTATGCCAAACTACGTTCTTTGAATTTGTCTTATTATCAATTCAAAAACAATTTCATTCTTATATAAATTATACGATCAATTTGATTCTTTAAGCAATTCGGGACGGTTATATTTTTTTAAACCGCATTTTATTAGTTTTATAACTACTTTGGCAATATCACTAGAAAATTACTATGAAACCCGCGAAAAACCATTACACAAATAGCACATAAAAAACGTGCAATTTTCTCCAAACCCTTTCGTTATCCACATGTATAACATTTCAACATAACTCTTCCACACATCAAACCTCATCAGCAGTCTTGCAACCGAGTACAAAGACCTCAGACCCCAACGCAGCCGCTTTTCCCAATAAACAGCCCTCGCCCAAACATACATGCACACCCTTCCCTCTCTTCTCCTACATACACATTCTCTCTCAAGCCACGTATACACACATTCTATATCCAACTATTATAACCATTGTTTTATCCACGAAAAAAAAAAACAACACAGAGGCGGAGGCAGCACGTGGCGGCCAAGCGTCTCGCCGGTGACGACCTCGATCCCGTCGCCCCAGCCGACGGCGCCCATCGGCAATGTGTCGCCCGTCACCAAGACCTCGCTCGCCGCCAAGAAGCAGGACGTCCATCTCATCGGCAGCGGCCACAACTTCAGCCCCAAGCCATTCGTGAGTTTTCTTTCTTCCTCTTATATGCTCGCGAGCGCGAACGCTTTGTTATGACTGCGCGCAAAAATAGAGCTCGCTGCTGCTGGCCCCCACGGTTTATACGGGAAGTTCCGTTTTTCGCGACGAAGCTGAGCGCGGCGTGCGCACGCGCGAGTTTTATTGAGTACGGAGAGATTGGTCGGTGATGCTTTGAAAGCTGCGCGTGCTAGGGAGTCTCGGAGTTTATTGCGCCGAGCGTTTTGTAAATGAGTCTAATTTTGGAAGGGTTCTTTGGTATTTATTTTTCGGCTAATTTTACGAGAGCTTGCGAGGAAATTTTAAATATGCAGTGTTCCGAAAATTAGAAACTGTTATTTTATCAATTGTTACTTTACTTTCAAGATTTTTATTTCTTTTATAATAAAAATGAATGTTCTTAATCAAATTTATAGCTGAACGGAACAAGTGAGGGCACAGTCAAGTCGATCGTCAACAAACAATACAACAGCCCAGTGGGAATCTACAGCGAAGAGACGATCGCCGAGACTCTCTCGGCTCAAGCTGAAGTTCTCGCCGGAGGTGTTTTGGGGTAAGCTTTTGCATCCTCTTAATTCTTTCAGAAATACCCGGACAGTTGTATAATGTATAGGATTTCTTTATTAACCATATCATAACCATATTTAGAGTGAACTTCAAGAAAAACGAGAAGAACTACAATGCCCAGAACAGCGAGGTGTTCAAGATGGTCCAGGAGGCCGACAAAGAGCCAAAGACGCCCGAACCTGGTTAGTAGACAAAAAAAAGAAACCCTCTCTATTATTAGTCTACTGACATTTATATATTAGTCTTTATCGAACCCTCTTACTATTATACACCACCCGCAACTTATCAAAGTCGGTACACTGACAAAAGTCAAAATAAAACGGCCGATAAGTCAGTGTACTGCCTTATACAACCCCCCTGCTTCACCCACGAACGAACAATCTCATAACGACGAACGCCGTGCTCTGGCAATCCCCCCCACGAAACAGCGGAACCAGTGGTCCAGAGCGGAGTGGCATCACCGGTGTCGCCGGCCCTCGCGGGTCTGCGGTCGGTCCAGGCCCCAGAGACGAAGCCGCCGTCCAGCACGCCCCCGGCCAGCTTGCAGCCCGGCCAGAACATCTGCGCCGAGTGCGAGAGGCTCATTGTGTAAGTTTTCCACGCGTGTATAATGGTTCTCTTTGCAGATGCGATGTGGAACGACGCGCGCAGCCGAGCAACGTCAAGCTCAGCTCTCTCTTTCTCCTACACACGTGCCATCGATATATACATTTAAATGTGTGTCTGTGTGTTTGTTTGTGTTCCGGTTTTGGCTCTAGAGCCTGACCGGCGTTGATGGATAGGGTTTTTGTTGATATCACATTGTAGAATCGGTGTGTGTAGAATGGAAAAGGCTGGGAGGTCTGAAAATTTATATATAGTTTGATTTTTGAGACAAATATATTACCGTTTACCTATATACATCAATTTTATATCGGTAAAAAGTCAAAAATCAAACTGCCACCCCTCAGTCCATCCTTTCACCCACCACTCCCAAAAGCTCCAACCTAAATACACCCCCCATTCACACTGTCCTCCACCACAAGAGAGCTATAATTTGTTGTTCACACACCGTTTCATTTCAAATCCGTCGTCGTGTGCAGTACCGACGGCGCGGACGGAGTACTACTCGTCGGCGAGCCACGCGGTCGGCCCGAGGTCGCCGAGGTCGCCCACGCCTCACTCCGCTGCTGAGCCCGTGTATCCCCAGCCTACAGCGAGCCCCTCGTGGCAGGGCCCAGCCCCCAGGACACCCGGCGGTCCCGTCATCTGTAGCAACTGCGACAGCGCGATCTAGTAATCACAAAAACCATCTCACACGCAGTAGAGCAAAGAGAGATATATATATATATATATATATATATATATATATATATATATATATATATATATATATATATATATATATATATATATATATATATATATATATATATATATATATATATATATATAGATATATATATATATATATATATATATATATTTATCATTTATTTGCTTCTCTCATTGTTGTTGTACACTTTCGCCCACATCCCCGCTTCGAAAGACTTAATAACGCGCGTATAAAACACACATACATATTGAGC
Organism: Torymus aiolomorphi; assembly: GCA_036365515.1. Lineage (NCBI taxonomy): Eukaryota > Metazoa > Arthropoda > Insecta > Hymenoptera > Torymidae > Torymus > Torymus aiolomorphi. The sequence goes on along the minus strand of CM070873.1, from coordinate 257,463,546 downwards.
TTTCGTCGTTGTTTATATTTATATAATATACCTATACCCCGCACAGTGCAATTGTGACCGTATCTATATTATCATTGTCCCTGCTATATATCTTTAGTTGATGTTGTTATCGTTGTCGTTATCATTTACATACTGTAGTTACGCATTGTATACCCATCGTTTTTTTTTTATCACATACATCATAAGCTTTTGTTGTTTAGCGCATATGTAGATGCACGATTCATTAATTGTTAGTTTAAGAGATTCAATATAGGAATTAATCGTCATATAAATCATTATTTAAGGATGGTAATTGAGTTTTTACAGGGTAAACGAGGTTCACGTGATATATTTCATGAGTTATTTACATTTATAAAAAGTACATAATAGATTTGATTAAATGCGCGAGATGGGTGGTCAAGTATACATTATTTTTATTTGAAAAGATGCGGCATAAAACCGCATAATCATCACATAATACGTATCGGGTATACTTTACTTCAGTTGCAACAGTGATATATAAAGCAGCAATATTAAAACCACGAATCTTATTAAAAAATGACTCTCCACTGGCGCTACACTATTGACAAAGGCCATATTGACAATCATGATAATATCTCCGACGGCCGTCACCAAAATTCTATGTAATAATCCGTGCTGTAAATCCTGAACTCATAGCAGTAGCAAAAGCGTTTGCAGTAGCAGAGTGGCACCGGCCGATCCATCAATAACAACAATAACTGCAACAGAACAAATTCGCATTATATACACGCGCAATATACAATACACCATAACCGTATACGCTGGATTCATACTTTGCTTTCGCCACTAGCAATTCATCAATCTCCGTTTCAATGACGCGTATCTTCGATCGATCACTCACACTTTCGAATAAGAAATGAAAAAAAGAATCAATCTTTATAAAGATTGAGCTATAGCGCGGCACTTGGTTCGAACGACTGTTGTGCGCCGAGACTATCGGGTTTGACTATCTCCCGATGCGCGCGTGGCACACAGACTGTGGGCGCGAAAAGCGTGTAGAGGCCGAGGTCCGGGTTCACTTCCTCGCTGGTGCATCAATCATCGGACAAATTGCCGGCAAGGCCAGACACTAGCATACTCGTTATTTTCCCTTCCTGGCAGCGCGGCGTTTTGTAACCCCGATTTAAATTTGGCGCGCGTCGGGGTATGTGGGTATAGAGAGAGAGGGAACCGGCGTGTAATCTTTCTCTCTTTCTCTCTCTTTCGGGGAATATATTGTAACGAGGAATCGAATTATTCGGATAATGCTAGATTATAGAGGCAAGTGAATCCGGTTATAGGAGGCCTCGAAAAATTTTTTGATGAATTTTTTCGTTAAATGAGAGATGATAATTTTTTTTTTCTTGGAGCTTTCATTTTTTGTATATTTTTGTCGATCAGCGACTTTCTACTATCTCTATTGCTTTCGATGGAAGTAAACCTAAACCCGTTTTTTTTTTGCTTTTTGTACGACTTTTACTTTTTATCCCCTGTACTCAAGTGCGTTAATGGCTGATGCAGAATGATTTTTTTGTAGCCATGGCTTTTTTGCCTTTCTTTTTTTGTTCCAGTAGATATTTTCATACTTTTTTTTCGATGTTGTATGATGCAAGGACGATGTTTTTTTTTTTTTTTTATGGGCAAGACGTTGTTCGCTGCAGCGGGTGATTTTGAATCGACGTTTTGATTAATCAAAACATACTTCAGAACAAAATACACAATCGAAATCATGCATAATTCATTGATAAAAGAGCCTCCATTTATCGAGGATACATTGAGAACGTTTAGATCACATGAAAATGGCCGATACGAAATCACCTCCGTTCTACTACATATATATTCTGCTAATACATAATAATATTTTTCATAGATGAAACTAATCTGATTTCTAAATAAAATGCTTTACAGCAATATGAAAATAAATTACGTAATCTAGTTTTACATTAAAAATAAAATCTGTAACGATAGGATAATTTTAAATCAAAATCTTATTGTTATTAGTATTTTTATTGCAAATAGGTAACCAGTAACGATACAGATGTTATTTTTTGACAAACCATAGATTTTCAAAATAAAGCTTTCGTTAAAAAAAAAATAAAATGATTTCTACACTTCTGCCATTCGCATTATAACACAGACTATTTCAGCTTTCCACCTGCTTCCGAATTTTCTTTATCGACCTTTTACAATGTCACCAATAAAAGCTTTCCAAATAAAAAAAGTCTTTTAAAATAAAACCAATTAGTTTCATCTATCGCCCCAACCACGCACACAACGATATAATTACTAACGAAATATCCTCTTCGCGTCACTCGACAATCCAGCGGTGTCTTCGTACGAATAAAGGAGAAGAACCTGCACGTGGAGTGTTTCAAGTGCTCGACCTGCGGCACCTCCCTGAAGAACGTCGGCTACTACAACATCAACAACAAGCTCTACTGCGACATCCACGCCAAGATGGTCGCCAGGCAGACGGCGCCCGCTGGACTCGTACCAGTCACCGTCGGACCGTAAGTATATATAATACATCTTGATTTCTTAGCTGATTTATCTTAGCTAATGCGGCGTGGCGAATTATGTGCCCGAATCAATTTTGCTGAGCGCGAAAAGATATCTTTTAGCTTGGTATAGGTGTATATGTTTGCTGGGTGCAAGAATTTGTCGAAATTATTTGGGTTGTGTAGGTGATTAAGAAATCGGCGTAAAGTTTTTAAATATCATTCAACGGATTTTGAGGAGTAGATAAAGAATCTTTTAGATGACGTTACAAATTTTTCAATAAATTTTCACACCTATAGATTTATTATCTACACTCATGGGAAAGGGGTCCGAGCGTATTGTAATTATTTAAACTCATTGGCTGATTCCCATAGTCCCGACGGTCTTATTGGAGATTTTAAAACGTTCGGGCAGAATCCATTTCGGTTGGGTGTACAAAGCTCTCAAAATTAGTGATTTCAGATATACCTACGAACCTGCCATCTACAATAGTACAACTTTTCTTAAAACTTATTGGAATATTTTATTTTCCCGCACATGCTTGCAAACAATACCGATTTATCGTAACTCAACCCCTCAAATATATTTATCACACGATCGTAACTCACTCTCATTAACATCGTTTACAGTGGACAGAATGTTCCCGCAAGCACAATTTCCGCGGCTTTATCGAACATCAACATCGGCTCGCCGGCACCGTCGCTCAGCAATCACGGAAGCTCGTCGCCTCAGCCGTTCTCGGTAAGCAAGCTCGCTTCTATCTGACTCTACACAATACTTACACACGTTTGCGCATACTTTACATATCGAAAGATAGGCGAGGAATTCACGCGAATGGCATGAACACGAGGATTTGTCGTTGATTTTGCAATATGTTAACGCTTAAATAAGAAAAAAAATGTGTTTTTTTTTTTGTTCGTCGCTGTTTAATGTATAAATTTGTACTAGGTTTTCTTTAATTTTTAGTAGATTCTTTTAAACTATTCTTGGAGTAAATTTTATTGTTTTTGTTGGTATTTAATTATTGAAATGATTTATTATAGCATTCAGTATAAATGCTTGATGACAGCATCTTGTTGCAAAGTACTAAAGTGAAGTGCTGCTAATAATTATTGATTAAAAACTTATTAAATCAAATTAACGACGTTACTATAGTCTATAATAAAATTAATATAATGTTGCAATAAAAAGTAACGGACTTTAATGGCTTAATTGAAATGACTGATAGTTGCCTTCTTAAAAATTTACCAATTACAAGAATTTTGTATCAATGAAAGATTCAATACATGCATTACCGTTACTTATAAAATGAATAGATAAATATTCTTCAAATTTTCCTATCAATAATTTTCATTCTTTTCTCAAATTCTTCAACGACACGTTTCTACATTTAAAAATCAGTCACTCCGATTAACCCAAAAAAACAACTATTAATTCTAACTCACAAAAAAAAACAACCCTATAACCCGTTTGCTGTGCTGTGTGTGCGCGACTAATCGCTTCTGCAGCAGAGCTACTGCGCGCGCGCCTACAGCCCGGAGACATCGATCACGCCACGGCCCTACCGCAACGGCTACACCAACGGCAGCAGTAACGGCGGCAGCCCGATCGGCAACAACTATTACAACAACGAGAACATTAGTAACAACGGCTACGAGCCGACGACGTACAGCAACGGCGGCGACTCGTACGCCGAGTCGGCGAAAACTTACACGAGCACTATTACCATCCAGACGTGCAACAATCTACAGCAGAACGGCCATAAACAGGAGCAGCAGCAGCTTGACTATAACCGCAATCCCACTAACGAACACTTTAACAACATCGACAACAAGCTGCACAAGCTTGCCGACGACATCCGCGATTTCGCTTTCGACAACGGCCAGCAGCAGCAGCAGCAACATCAGAGCTTTCTGAACGACGAGAGAGATTACTGCGCGAGAACCGTGCACTCGCCGACGGCCGTGCGCGCGTTCAAGGTGACTATTCTGGACAGACGTCATCGAGGAGGGAGAGAGAAAAAATAAAAGACTTGTTGGGGGTTTTTGTTTGGTTGTTGTTTTGGCGTAGTTTGCGGAGAAACAGTGAGTCTTTTGTTGGGGAGATGCGAGATGATATCGCGGGAGGATTTATGAGCTGGGCGAGGTCGAAGGCTGGCGCTGCGGTTTTTCTGGGAATTGGTAGAAGGGTGGCAGTTTTTGTCGTGACGCGTTGAGTTTTAATATTTATAGATTTTTTTTTTTAACTTTGGCGACTCGATTTTGAGAATTGGATAAAAGGTTGTTCGTAGTGTAACAAACGATAACTGTTTCGAAGCAAAACTAACCTGTTGCCTTCCTCTTGGTTGCGGTTGTTTGCTGTTCAGCAGCTGAAGGTTTTCCGCTTTTTATTTTGAGCTGTGTTCGACTTATTTCTTTTTATTCCTCTCCTGCATTCAATATGCAAGTCTTAATTTTATTTCTCTTTTATTTATATATGATATTTATCTACCCTTGATTCGCTTGTTTTTTATCTTAAATGTTCAAAGCATCCTCGATTAAGAAATTCTTTTAATTTTCTGACATTTAAAATTTACAACACCAACGCCTCGATACATCACACCGATGATATAATCATCGACATTCGTTATCAATTAATCCATTATTTCCTCGTCTTATGTAACGCTTCCTTTATCTGTTTCCGCGTATAGACTTGAACAAACAGGCTCTTTCTACGGCATTTTTTTCTTCTTCCCACCACCAACGCATATAACTGCGATCCTCATCGAACCGATCGCCATAGTCATCATCGGCAAACGATTATTTTTATTATTTTCAATATAGACCTTCCATTAATAATATTTCGATTTTAAAAATACGCGGTGCTTAGTCACGATGACTTTTTTAATGGTACTCGAATGCAACAGTCGGTAATGATTCATATAACTATTATTGCTGAGACGCATACATCTGCTGTACATGACGACTTTATTGCACAGGATCGGTCGCTATAAACTGAATTTTTCATCTCTGAATAATCCCACCCCTTCTTCAATTTACAACCCAATAACAAAGAAACTTGAAAAATCAAGACACTCACAATTCTCTATACCTCTGCTTGCACAAAAAAAAAAGTTTACAAGGATACCCAATACCATCTGAAAATACACTCCTCGCTTCTTTTTTGTTACCCAGCGCTGCCAAAAAGGTCGCCCCCGCGATCCTCTCTCTCTCTCTCTCACTCCGATCATCTCGCCACACTTCCTCCTTCCTGCTCTCATTGACATCGCTGCGACGTTGCTCATACCACGGCGCAATTATTTTCGCACTCGTGACTAAGCACACGCGCGCGCGTGATGTGCCCTTCTACCCACCACCTCTCCCCTAATCATCGCATCTCTACACTGAATATGCGTACACGTACAAAGAGAGATATGAGTGAGCCTATAAAGCATAGGATTGTGAAAGCGAGCGTCACACACCGCTCGCCGATGTAGAGACCGCGCAGCGAAGAGCCGGCGGCCACCAACCCTATCTCTCTCACTCTCTATCCGTCTATCTCTCTCTCTTTTGCAGCCGATTCGCCTTGGCAGCTCGCCCTTTAGCCAGCCCGCGTATCGGCCAGTTCAGGTAACGACTTCAGCGACGCACCACACACGAGATCGCTCGCGTCCGCGCAGCGAGAGCTTTTCGCCTCTCTACGTCCCTTCTCTCGACACTTTGCGATCAATCTCTTTTTTCACTTTATCGTTTTTTTTTCAGAGGAGGAAAGCTAGAGTGTCGAGAGAACTTGCTGCTTTTGAGAGTTTATTGTAATTCGGGTTGAACGTCTTTTTGTGGATATTTTTGTTGTTGTAGAATATACACGTGCGGTTGAACTTTAATTTTTGAAGTAGTTAGATCGTCATTGTAGTTTCGTTTTTTATTTTATTTTTTTTTTTTCAGAGTGTGCACATAATGATTTTTGTTGTTGTTGTGGTTTACTAATACAATTCACTCATATACGTAACTCACTCACATGAACTTTTTACTAACGTTCAATCTAAATATTTTGTATTTTTTACACATCTATAAATTTTTATTCAACGAATACATCGGTTTTTTTTCACGTTCACATTTCACACTCGCCTTTTTCTAAAAAAAAGAAATCAAACTCTCGACAAAAGGATCGGTGTACATATTAAGCCCTTGTCGCTCAGGTGAACCACCATACACAAAATAAAAAGAAATCGTCGCTCTCTCACAATCACGAAGAATCGTTGCAAGCGCAATAAAGGACTGCAGCAGCTCTCTATCTCTCATATAAGCGCTCTATCAAACTCTCGCAATCATGGTGCATTACACGGTTAGAACTGTTCTCTAACTGAGCTATTATATTATTCAGCAATGTTATCTTCATCGCACGCTGATGAGAAAAATAATTTGTTGCTAACGTCGAAACGTATATCATTCGCAGGCACCAACGAGCAACCTAGGCGGACCGAAGCCCTTCATAGGCTCCGGCATCACGAACCAAAGCTACACGTCGCCGGCCTCGCCCGTGATCAACACCGGCAGCAGCACTCTGCCCCGGCCCCAGAATCAGTCCGTAACTGGTGAGTTTTCTCGCATAATTTACGTATTCAAGTAATTGTATAGAGGAAAAGTATAGTTATATTATAAGTTAAAGTTGTCACGCGCGATTATTGTACTGTATATAATTGGAGTGCGGTTAATTCTCATATCGGTTGACGTAACGGGTATGACGATCGAAAGGTTATTGGCAATGTATGATTGGTTTTTCATATATACTTCGGAGTGTGGGTGTCGATAATTATATAATTAGCTCGTTCTCGAATTAATATTAAAAATTGGCAAATTATGCTTGGAAGTGCTGGAAAATTATTTATATCAGAGAAGCGGTAAAAGGTCAAGTGAAAAATAAATACATTTATATATTCTCAAAAACTTTAACGTTTAAAGTTATTTTCTATAAATTTATTGCAAAGTATTCAAAGTTACTTTCGAAAATGTCAAAATTTGGGAAAACGACAAATGATTTTATTACGCATTCTATTTACGAAACACAATTGCCATTGTCATCGGTATAAAATTATTATGTAACAATATTTCAAAACCGCTCGTACCGAACGAATTGCTATTGCCAACAAATCTCTCTTTGCGTCAATACTCTCATTATTACAACTAGTAGTTTACAAAAAGTAGCATACTATAGAATCTCGCCGACTCTGTTATATACTATGTACAACGACCGAATATTTAGTCCATACAATAATAAAAATTATTAATATAATAAACGCGCGACGAGCGATCCACCTCGTCCAACATATCTATTTTCAAAGCCGATCGAGGTCGACAAACCCTCCTCGGCAGCTCGCGTCTGTTTATCTTCTCTGCACCGTCTAACCTTGAATCTCGATTCTGTCTCTCTCTCTCCTCTCTAGCGAATATAGGTCGTTTCACCGCTCTGCCAAAGCCGATAATCTCCCCCTTCAAAGGTACGGACACACACATATTATGCGACGCGCGAATTTTCGCTAACGTCGTTGACTATAAACGTGTGCGCAAGCGCTTTTTATTTTTTGTTTTCTATTCTACTGAGGCTTCTCTCTTTCCCTCTTTATCAGCTTTCACGCACGCGCGGCGGAAAAATAAACGTTGATTTGCTTCCATTATCGGCCGATGACTCCCTATGATGAGAATTCCGTGGGGGCCTGGATATCATTTGTCGAAAGAGTTCGCGGAAGGTTGCGGGAGTGGGTGGGGAGGTTAATCAGTGATGTAAAAGCTTTTATACGCATTCGGGAGGTAGATAGTACGTGGCGGTTTTGTTGTGTGCACTCGGAGTCGATGCATTTCAAAGTTTTTATGCTCGGTGTAAAGTAGATGGCCGTATTGCTATTATAGTGGACATTTTACATTTCTATATAATGATAAATTATCGAGATCTTCGCTACTCGCATTAAACCGCGTGATAATACGGCCAATTTAGCAATCAAAACAGTTTATCGAATTTTTCAAAACTCTTATCTTTAAATACATTGTACTACCAAAGCAATCAGTCATATTACTAAATAACATTGCAAAACAGACCGCGCGTGCGCAGCTAATTAATTCATCAGCTCCTATCGCCATCACCCCATTCGTGCGTCGAATTCGCGGAAAGCCGATAAGCACGCGAACATTCCGGGAAGCTATTAAACATTCCACGACGATAAGCTCGCACCCTCTCGAGTTCATATCATCCATTATTATAACGATATTAAAAATGAAAAGCGGCAGTTCGTCTGCTTGTGACGCGTCGCAATTGGTACATTGAGAGCTGCCAGGCGCGGCGCGCGAGAGGACAGAAACCAGACCACCACCCTCTTTCTCTCCCTCTCTTTCATCCTACTTCTTAGCGATGACGTCGAATTTAGGGGGCCTCGTTTCTCGCAGACGCCGCTGCCCGTCGTTACGTCAGCACGCGCGCTGCACATCATTGTAATTGCTTTTTCGCAATCGAAACACGGGCGATGGGTGTGTACAAGTGTCTGTTAAATTTTTATGCTGTCATTCGACCATATTTCATCTTCACATTAATATCATTCCCTTACTGGAAACTCATGCAGAACTTACCCAGTGTCATATATCGAATGAGCTATGAAGTACGTATAAACTTACTTACTCTAAGTTTATGTAGCGTCCCATGAGTAACAAAATCGTTAAAATTCCTTCGAAAATCGCAACAGTTGAATTTCCTATTCCCTGCAAAACGTCATTCTTTTACAAAATGCGACTCACCCGTCATATGTGAATTAAGCCCGATTCAAGCTAAGCCGTCGAGCATAATCCAAAACATAAGTTAATACGAGATCTTTTTGAGGACTGCGTTTAGATATTAAGCTTTAATTTACAAAATTATGTTAATTTATCAATTTATTTCATTTTTATTTATCTGAACATTCTTTAAAAATTACCATTCTATAAGCTTAGTACTTATTAAAGTAGTCTAAAATTAAAAAGCTTTCAAGTATCGTAATTTTTCACAGCTTTTAAAGTAGCGCTACAAGTGTATCGTGTCCTCAAAAAGATAAAAATCAATCATGTACAACATTCCCGAACAACGGACTCATTCTACCATCTTAATGTTGACTGTGTTGTCTTATATTTTTTATTTTCAGCGGCCACGTCATTCAACCCGAAACCCCGACCGTTCTCCCTCATCGCGTGAACGCGGCAGCTCTCAACTGCACTATCATGATGCGCGATATCACTTTTGTCAAATAAGAGATGTGTTGTATAATTATTGTTGTTCATAATTCTGGACTGCATATTACCATTCGCAAATGTCCCAACTTAATTTATTATTACTATTATTATTATTACTATTATTTAAATGTCAAGCACGCGTTGATAATTGTAAGATTTCTGTTCGGGCGGTTGATAACAATGTGATTTTCACGGTTAATAAAAATTCTTACGTCGAAAGGGGTGGTTTAATTCGATTTATCGATCGCTTCTTCGCTTGTTTTTCCTCCAAATCATAAGAGTGAGTCTTTGGCCGCTTCGTCTTCCCGCAGCTCAGCTTGAGTTCGAATTTTTTTTTTCGTGGCAGAGTGTTTTCCTAGTTAATAGAGAGTGTCACAAAATGATAATTTACTAGGCAGTTTTATCTTAGTTTATAGCTAATACCGCTGAAGTATAACATCTAGGATATTTATTGAGTGTGACTACGAAATATGCTGCTAATTTAGTTTTTATACTTTTACATGAAATATATTATATTTTGACTGGACACTTTGATCAAAGAAAAATTTAATAACATTCATAGGTTATGTGAACATTGTTAACCTTTAGACTCCCGTAATGTGACTATTCGGGTCTTTACACAAACATATACAAGGTATAATTAAATTTTTACCAAATAAAATCATTATTTTTTGACAAAAATGCCGGCAATCTAAGGATTAAATTAATTTGATCAAAGTATGCAGTCCTCATTAGTATTAGTATTATTATTATATTATTATTATAATAACTGATAGCGCCATTAAACCTGTCGATTAAAATGTCTTAATGCGTTATCTCTTTGGCAAGCATCCCAAACCTTGCTTACGGTCGCTCGATTTTCCGCTTCATTAAAACAGTATAGCCTCAAAATTTAAACTCTAATATTTTTCAAAATTGAGCGACTCCTAGCAATTAAAACCTTCTTAACGCGCTTCTACTTACCTAAAATTTTCTCTTTTTTTTCTTTCTAACTCGAATTAACTGTCTACTGCTTCCATTTAATCGCTTTGTTTCCATGTGTGTCAATATGTGTGTATCTCGTGCAACTTAACACATTCGACCTCTGCGGCACCCTTAACACCTGTGTCGACCAAACAAAATCCTCCAACTCGCGCAAAACCCTCATCCTCTTCCCATCCTCGCTGTGACCACGTACACTTCCCTCCCGAAATACCTCGTCGCCAAGATAGAGACCACTTCCTATCACGCGGAGCTGCGCGATCGACGACAGACGGGCCCGAGGCCCCAGTCCTACCACGAGGAGTGCTGCTCGTACGAGGTAGTGCAAGAGGTCTGCCGACTCAAGACCACAGAAAAGCCACCGACACCGAAAACCAAGACCTGGCCGCCGGTCAAGGCCATCGAGGACATCACTTATCCGACCGCCAGTCCACTCTATATAGACCCGAATCCCGTTATCGATAAGAAAACCCGGCAAGTAACGCGCGAGAGGCGCGCAGCTATTGAATCGGTAATCAGTCGCGAGCACAGCCGCCGTAGTAGCCTCTGTGAGCCACAGTACTATCATCAGCACGACAGCGAGATGGATAAGCTTAGCTGTCCGGGGCCGGTATATCGGCGCGTCGAGCTTGTCAATGCTAAGGAGTCGCGCCAGCAGCGGTGCGAGCGCTCCACCTCGAGGGCCAGCTCAACCGATAGTGTGAGAAGATCGCTGACGCCGACGAGGATCACCCAGCCGATTCCGCGTCCGTGGACGGCTACGGTGACCTCGGGAACGAACTTGTATCAGTCGAACTACTCGTCGGAACAGGAGAATATCTGTAGTTCGTACTGTGGCAAAGAAGAGTGCCATCGGGAGAAGGTATGCCGGCGCGAACAGTCTTCTGAAAGGGAGCCACCAGCGCCACCAGGACATCGTCATAGGGAGCAGCATTTGCATAAAGAGGAGGACACGTGCAAGAACGAGGGAAGCGTTCACCGACACGAACACAAAACTTCGAACGTGTGCAAATTCGTCTGTGAAGCCACACCAGAACCGGAGCCGCAGCCTGAACCACAAGTCGAACAGGAGGAGAGGGTAGATTTTTCGAAACTTGTGCCGCCGGACGTTGCAATTTGTCCGAAGGGTATAGATGCCGAGCACGATCTGTACACCGAGACCGAGGAAGAAGATAAAGGCAATATGCATATTAAGAAAACAACGACCTACGAGAAAACTGTCGAACTTGTATCGCCTGACCGCGAGATGGGACCGCCATTCGGTAAGCAGGACGAACAAACGGAAGTTGTACGAGGAGAGTACACACAGAGAAGTTCTACCGTAGATAGAGAAGTTGAGAGTATTTCTGGTAGAAGACATATCACCGAAACTACGGAATCGTTGACACAGAAAATCGACACCCAGCAGATGCTGGAAGAAGCTAGAAAACAAGAGGAAGAAGACAGGAAACGTAGAGAACAGGAGGAACGCAGACAGCGGGAAGAAGCCGAAAGGAAGAGACAAGAGGAAGAACATTTGATAGCCGAAATGAGGAGGCGAGAAGAGGAACAGAGAAGACAGAAAGAGGAAGCCGAGAGAAAGCGAAAAGAAGAAGAACGACGACGATTGGAGGAAGAGGAACGCGAAAGATCCAGCGCACAGGTTTGCCGTAGTGAACGCACCGAAACATACGAAGAGGAAACTCATTCATGCCCTCGTGAACGAATAATCGACATTCAAATCGAAGACCCGCCCTGCAAGTGTGCAAGCGCTCAAGTCGTCGAGCGCCCGCCATCCCGAGAACGAATCATCAAGATCGAAATGGAGGAGGATAAACCGTGCAAAACGCAAGTAAGAGAAGTCCAAGAAGAAGTCAACATTAAACAACACTGCGAACATCGCGACTATGAGGAACAACGCAAGAGAAGTCTTCGGGAACAGGTCGAAGTCCATCAAAATTTGCGCGAACAGCAAGCACCCAAGCGTCAACCATCTCTTCAGGAACGTCGTATCTGTTCAAGGATGTCTCAGCAATCAGAAAGCCAACAACAGCAGTCTACGTGCACTAAAAAACATGTCCAGTTCGTTAAGCAGACGGAGAGCGGAACTTGTCCGCTGCCTCAGACGCCAATAAAAAATGCCACGCCGAAGGAATGGAAGTCTGAGATGTGCAAGGCCTTGACAACAGCTTCGGAGCAACCGTACGCGCCACTCGGAATCAACCGACCATCTAGCGCACAAGAAACTTATACCCGGGAAGTAACTTACGAACAGAAGACCTTCTGCAGTAAGTGCGAAGCAGAGAATAGACCCGTCTCGCCATTCGTGCAAGCCTTGACCACTGCGTCTGATCGTCCATATTCGCCTCTTGGGCGTGATGTCAATCCCCAAGGAGCTGTGTGCAGGTGCCAAAGATCACAAACACCGGACATAAAGTCGACCTATGAGGGTTACAGTCAGCCATCGGAGATCCTCTACCGCAACCCACCCAAGGATCCGCCCAGGAGACCCGACGGACCGCGTCCACTTCCTACGCCACCACCGGATTTCCGCTTCCGCAACCGATCGGTCTCACCAAACTACCGATCCGAGACGCGCTCAAGGTCTGCAACACCCAGCGGCAGACTGTCGGCTTGTGGTCTCAAGAGACCTGACACTATTCCATCATATCAGAAGTATCTGATTTGCGAAGAGCAAGCACCGGTGCAGAGTCAAGATTTCCCGTGCAGCAGAACATCCACACCTGCATGTGCCAAATCCCCGGCACCAGGACCACCAGAGCCGCCAGCATGTTATCTGAAAGCCCAAGCACCGAGGATTAGAGACGAGACTCCACCATGCAAACGTGCACAGCGAGACACTACTACACCCGATAAAACGGAAACTGTTCGTCGTCACTTCGAGGAGGATACTTCTAAAGGACACAAGACTACAGATACCATCTCGTCCAAGACCGTTCATTGGGTTGGCCAAGGATCGGCTAAACACGCCCACATCGAGGAGCATGATGACGTCATCACCGAAGAATGCGACGGCAGTCATCACGTGAAAAAGGTAGAACACAAATTAAAGGAGTACGATGATCCTGAGCCACCTGCAGAATCTCCAGTCGATAGCGAAAGTTGCTACATTTCTCAGAACTCCGACACACAACCGACTCTGCCTTGCCCAACAGTTCAGAACACCGTCCTGGAGAGAATTCAGAGAACCGGAGTACGCGTGTTTGCGCCAACTGGACAGCCAGAGGTCCGTAGAATCGTTCACGAGATTCCTCCTCCGGAACCTGAACCACCCTGCCCAATGACCGGCGTACAAGTCTTGCCCATCAGAGCTCATGGCGACCAGAGCTGTAAAACTGGTGTTGTAGTAGTCCCCTGCGACGGTATTGGCTCCCGAGGAGTGTGTATCACACCCACACCCGATCACACAGGTGTACGTGTGTCCCCATGTCCAGCCGAATCCGGCGGCATCTGCAAGAAACCTTCCTGCTACTGTGGATCGACTTCCGGAAAATGTACCAACCTCGGCAATGTAAGCACCACTACCACCCTCAACAGTCGCGCCAACACCTCCTGCAGCGGTTCAGGAATCTGCATCAAATCCACCGGCAACGGTGGCTGCAGCATCTCACCATGCCCAGGAATCCCCGGCGTCCGTTCTGTGCAATGCCCGAAAACCCCTCCAAAGTGCTTGGGCGCATCCAAGGCCAACCTTCCATTTCCCAACATCCCTCTCCCGGAAGAGGACGTCGAGGAGCAACCACCCTGCGTGACTTGCCCACTCGCCTCGTCCTGCGTCAAATCGACCTCGACCAGCTTCAGCACGACGTCCGAATCTCGCGACTGTGGCTTCCAGCCAATTCATAAGCCGCAACCACCGCAGCAGCCTCGCACTAACCTCTGCAATCAGATAACCACGCTAACGCTTTGCAAGCGCGAGACAAAGTCACCGGTCATGCCGCCGGTGCCAACCGTCCAGCTTTACAAACCCCAGCCTGCGCCGCCTGCGCCGCCATGCAGGAGCACTAGCCAGCACAATCGCTTTCGCCGCGAGACCACCCAGACCGCAACCACCTCCTGCCAATCCCAGAATAGTCGAACCGAGACCCAGACCCGCTACCTGTCTAGTAAGACCCAGAGTTCAGTAGACCCACCAAATTTGTCATCCCACCCGGATCTAGGTGCAGGCGGCTTCGGCGGAGGCAACAAGGGTGGCAGCAGTGCCGGCCGCAGCGCCCCAAATCGCGGCAGAGGTATCCTGAACCAGGCCGGATCCGGATGTCGCGTCCCACTCTGCGCGGCCTGCAATAACCAAGTCAGGTAGAGGATGAGTTCCAGGCCGTGTGGTGTTCACTGATTGCATTTGCGCTTTTCTTTCGTTTAGGATGCGTTTTTCAGTTTTTTCCTCTGGCAGATCGAATTAATCGCTTTAGTTTCTTTTAGTTTCTTCCAGATTACTACATCCCGTTTCGTTTTCACCCATCCTTTGTGGCATGATCGTTTTTTTTTTTTAACAAAGAATGCGTTTTCTATTTATTTTACTATTAATTTATTATTAATAAATATATAATTTAAGGTTTAAAAGTTATATTTTGTTGATAAACTGATTTATTCAAAACTTGTTTTATTTACATCAGTTTCGTTCATCAAAAAATAACGTATCTGCACTCTGATGTCTTAATTTGTTATGATTATTTTTTATTAACTATACAATACACGTCATATAATGATGACGTTTTTGCATATACACTGCAAATAATGACGACTTGTTGCATGTCTCTGCGCAGTTAACGGAGATAATACTAACAACCAGCTAAATGGTCATGCTCTAAAACCTGTTTGTTGTTCCTGTAATAAAGAAATCACAAGGTTTGTAGTTTTCATTATTTTTACATCAGTACCTATTTCATATTTTAGTATAATGAAAAGACAAAAGACATTTAATAAGTATCATCATTCCTATAGAATTTTTTTTTTAATATTCATTGTTTTGTGAGCCCATTTCCTTAAAGACCACAATAGTGACCATCTTCCACGATAACTTTGACCCCTAATAAAAATATACCTTCCGCTAACACCTATGTGATGTTCCGTCAGGGGTCCATTCATATCCGCCCTGGGACAGATCTGGTGCCCCGAGCACTTCGTCTGCGTGAATCCGCAATGCCGTCGCGGCCTGCAGGACATCGGCTTTGTCGAGGAGAAGGGCCAGCTCTACTGCGAATACTGTTTCGAGCGATTCATTGCCCCATCGTGTGACAAGTGCAATAACAAAATCAAAGGAGTGCGTACCCCCGTTTTTCCATCGTCACAATTTTATGTCTTATACACATGTGTTTTGTCCCAGGACACATTTGTATCCTAACGTATAGAGGATAACTTGGATGCTAATCTTTACATTATTCTAGGACTGTCTGAACGCCATTGGAAAGCACTTCCATCCTGAATGTTTCAACTGCGCACACTGTGGCAAACTTTTTGGCAACAGTCCTTTCTTCCTTGAAGAAGGACTTCCATATTGCGAAAGAGGTTCATACTTAGCTAATTGTTAAATTTCTTTTTCTATTCTACTATTGAGCTTCTTACATGCTTATAAATATGATAAAATTGCAAAAAAACTTGGTTATTAGAAAATGATAGTTAAAAATGCTTTATTATTGAGTTACAAATGCTTATTAGTGTTTTGATAATGTGAACATTTTTTAATTTTCCACAATCTTTATAAAATTTGCTTAAATCTTTTAACAATTTAGCTAATTCATAATTACATGTATTTTCATAATGCATTTTGCATTTTGTCAACCATCTCAATAACATCTCAAAAGCATAAGCATCTCTTTTCACCGCAAGCTGTCTACTTTATCGCTTGAACAACTGTCCCTGAATAGTTAATCATTGTTTACTTGTTTCACAGACTGGAATGACATGTTCACGACCAAGTGCTTCGCGTGTGGGTTCCCAGTAGAAGCTGGTGACCGCTGGGTAGAGGCACTTAACAACAACTACCACAGTCAATGCTTCAACTGCACGGTAAATACTACTTTTTATTTTTACTATAATTGATTAATTAATAAATCAAAAGGTTTTTTTTTTTATATTTCGAAAACCTTTGGAGAACTTTTAAGTCCATAGGTGTTTTACGACTAGCGAAATCAATAAAATCGTTTCAATTTTATTTGATTTCATTAATAAGACGACATTGTTTAAACTAAAAAATCTGAATTTAAATATCAGCGAGTACCTATAACAGAAATTCTATCGAATGTTTCAGATGTGCAAAAAGAATCTCGAGGGACAGAGCTTTTACGCGAAGGGCGGACGTCCCTTCTGCAAAAATCACGCGCGCTAGATAATACATAATTCAACGAACCAGCGAAGAATAATCGAAACTACAAAGCTAGATATACATATACACACAAGCATCGCAACATAAACCAATTACTTAAAGCTGCACACATTGAAGATATGAAAGATTTAATTTATCCATTAAGCTTACTTGTAATAATGTAGATAAGGAGATATATTATTATCACGTTCATTGTCAAACTCGATGACGATCGGCGTGCAAATAATCGTCACGACCAAAAAAAAAAAAAACGACCGACGCGATTAAACAAACTTTTTTTCCGACTTTCTCGTCCTACAGCTTGTGTTTTTTCCTTTTTCTTTCATCCTCTTCTTTTCCGTTCTCCGTCTCTCTAATCAAATAATAGAGAGAAAAACCGCGAGAGACGTTTATAAATAAATATACATATAATATTTATAATAATCGCTTATAAGAGAGAAAAAAAAATCTCGCACTAACCTACGCGAATATATCGCAAATGGCAAAAGAGAGGGCGACGACGCGAAGCGTTAGAAGAAATACCAAAAAGTAATAGAGTAATTATCGTTATTGTATACGTATGTGTGTATAGCTGCGCGCGTAACGCTTGTTTGCGCGAGTTCCGCAAAACGCTTATATATGCACACCTCGTCGTTTTCACCATCAGCACACTCGCTCTCACTCACTCTGAACGAGTGTATTACAACACCCGAGTGTAGCTCGGGAGGGCGGCCACCGCGTTTTGCAATGCACGCGAGGCTCGTGTGCGCGCACACATCCCGGCAATTGATTTTGCGCACTCAATCTCTCTCGAGCGCTGCGCGAGTTTACTGTATACTTTCGAGAGCGTCGGAAGAGAATTCCGTCCCTTTACCGGGATGAATCGCGAGATATAAGTGACGGGGAGGATATAAAGCGAGCTTTTTTGCCATTATTCGCGACTAAAAAAAGAAAGAAGAGGTAAGCGAGCTTTTAACTAAAAAAAAAAAAAAAAAAAGACAATGGAAAGGCGTGTAGGAGGGGAGCGAGCTAAGATGATTAATCGTAAGCGCGAGTGTAATAATGGTAATAATGATGACTTTACCGACGATCACTTTGTTTAATTATAAGTTGTAATGCACGAAAGGGAGAGATATATATAATATTTGTGCAGGCACGCGCGTGCAGCGAAGATTATTTTCTAGCTTCATTGCAACGCTTGCCGTCGCGTCTTCGCGATCGCGTTCGAATACGTCGCCGCCGCCGTTTTTGTTCACTCCGCTCTTTAGTCAAAAGCGCGCGCACACACGCATTTGGACGCGTCTCGACCGCGACGATATGATAATAATATATATATTACGTTATATACGAGTATACCGATGATTAGTAAAAAAGAAAAAACGTAAAGATCGACCGACTAGTTGCCATATTTATTTTTTAGTGTGAATGCTCGATGATCACACTCACGCGTGCCATCTATCAACACACATACGAGCTCGTCGTCGGGGGCCAGAGCTTATTAGTCAATGAGAGATATAAGAGAGAGAAAAATTGCTCTGGCTACCGAAGGTCAATTATTATCAAACTGGCGATAAACGACTTTTTCAGAGCTGTAAAAAGTTTCGACCGCAGCTTGACATATTATTAATATTATTTTTTTTTTCGAGTGCGTGAATGAATGTCGAGAGCGAGTGCATGAGGGAGAGATGTAATGCGATTAATGAAAAGTTTTAAGTAAAAACAGTAACTCACGATGTGCGCGCGGATATACATATATGGAGTGCAGTTTGAATTTTTAACGGGAGAAAATTCGTGAAAAAAATACGCACGCGAAAACTGGTTTTTTGCTATTATATACGATTGTATACACTGCTTCGGTTTTAAGTGATATGTTATATTATATTTGTTAAAAAGAGAAAAGTACCAAAAAAAAAAAAAAAAACGAACAAATTGTCGCTTCGTCAAAAAGTATCTTTAAAGTAGTAATACTGCATTGCGAGGGAAAATCATATGTATTTGATGTATTTTTTATGATAGGAATGTATACTCTGTCGAGAGTTTTTTTTTTATTCAGGTGCTATGTACTTTAATTGTATTTTTTGATGAGCCTTGCCAAAATTCACACGAGATTGGTCTTTTTTTCTGATAAAAGCAAATTCTATTATATTATGTAGTTATTGTGTATGGCATAGAATGAAACGCCTACGCGTCCGTGTTATGTGTTGCTTAAAATAAAGTTAATTACAATAAACGACAATTTGGTTATAATTTTGCGTTTTACCGTTCCTACAACACCCCTCCACCAATATCTTTTATTTCAACCAAGATATATTTGATTATTATTACATATATAGGTGTTGCTTTTATAATGTATATTATAAATAAAACATAATTAGATAATTTAACAAAAGTTTATCAGCAAGGAACACTAAGCGGTTAGGGTAAGTTTAGTTTGCAAGGGGAAACTGAAAGCACTTCAGAAGTAATTGCTCCGATTTACTTTGCCTACTCTAGTTTTCTACTGTTTGCTTGCGTTCCGGGTAAGTTAATGTACGCAAATACTTCTAATTTTCTGTCCTATAAATAACTCATGTTTTGAAATTAAAATACTGATTATTACTTTTCAAAATATCTGAAATTTTATCCAATTAAGAAAAAAGAGCAACATTTCGTTGACCACTGAACTAATATGTCAGTGAATTTTTCTTTTATCATTCATGTTATTTTAATTAAACACACTGCACAATTCTGAATACTCTCACCAACAGATAAAACCCCAAACTTTTTCCCATATGCACACATATAACATAAAAAATCATGGAATCACCTCTCCTTACATATACCTAAATACGTCTCTCTAAATCCTCCAAAGAATCCTCTCACAGCTGCACTTTACAACTCAAACAATAATCCAGCCCCGACGACGCGACACGCTCGCGTCAGCAATAGCAGCGTGTACCACACGTATATACATACACCAGCCGCTAATCGATTTGTCATTATTATAGCCCCCTCGCCACGTAGGCGTCCGCCGCGCGTATGCACATACGCCTCTGTACACCCGCGCGCGCTCACGCGAGGCCGCAACCCCTTCGAGGCATCGCCGCGCACAATACACACGTACGAAATCGTGACGCGCGCGGATGCGAGGCGGAGAGAAGATTGCGATACTCTCGAGCGGCGTACGTGGGTAGAAGGAGGATTATTTCACGCGATATACACTTGTAAAGTTGCCGGGGCAGAAATTTCAGTTCGGCATATTTTGAATGCCTCGATGGGTGCTGACGGTTGCCGCGACACGTAATTGGAAGTGAGGAGTGCAATTTTGTTAGCGTAGGCGGGGGATCGCGAGTTTCGGGTGGAATGAAAAGAGAGCTCGAGGGATGGTATTTACAAAATTATAGTCCCGTAAGAAAGTTGAACGATTAAAATGGTAACAGTGGGGTAATTTAAAATAATCTCTGGCGAAATAAAAGCTAAACTTCGCGCGCTTATATGCTACACCAATAAAATGCATCTAACCCCATTTAAAACTGTTACGTACAGCGCGTGATGCCTACTTTATACTTCAAGCCCCTCACCGCTGTTGCATTGTTGCTTGTTTCGCAACAACTTTTTGCCCGAACTTTTCTGCGCTTAATTGTCCTGTTGACCGTATTAATCGGCCACTCGTGCGCGATCGCAGAAGAGAGAGCGAGTCACCCGCTGTCCTGAAACTGTCAGCGAGAAAAACGGGGGATTCCCCCGTAATTGCCATCCAGAGACGCGCGCCCTGGAAGTTTCAAGGATGGCCAGTTAGGAAATTCTTTTTCATATCCTGCCGCGACTCTGTATACCGCAGTTCTCATTCAAAAATGCGCTCTGGTTCGTGGGAGCGCGCAGGGAACTAAGCGATGCTTCAGTCGAGTTTTTCGCCTCAGTTCTTTCGTACGCGCCGAGCTGCGCTGTTCGGATTTTCCGGTAATTGTAAGCTTTCATTAGCTAATTCCTCTCGTTTACAAAATTATCAATCTACTCAACAGTTCTTCTTATAAATATATGTAACTTTGGTACACCTAAATTCTGGTTTATTATACTAGACATTGAAGGCGTATCTAGTAGATTTCAGTAGTAGAAGCAGAGACTAGCCAGCCACACAATACACTCATCGTTTTCAAAAACCCCTCATTTACATCTCTCTAAATCTCATCCTTGTTCCCTTTACCTACCTCCAATGATAAATAACATATAAAACACGAAAATTGAATGATATCCCGAACCCACTTGACAACCAACTGACAAATCTCGCGAGCGATTCCCCTCGTCTTGACAAATCACCACCAATCCGGCTCCCCCATGATCCCCAAACATATGATTTACTCCCGTGCCCTCGACATCCCATTACCATACACACACACACAACCAAGTGATTTCCATCCAGCTACTACCACTACCACTACCACCCAGGTGCGCGCGTTATAACTTTTTTTACTACCGGCAACAAATTTCGCCGGGCCGTCAGCTAAGCTATACACTCGTGCGCATCGTTCCCTCCCAATATATCTTCCCGGCGTGTACAAAACTCTCAACTTAAAAAACGAGCGAGAGAGAGAGAGAGAGAGAGAGAAGAACACACTACCTGTATACTGCCTGCGCCTATATACTATAGGAACGGGTGGAGGTAGAGAATCCGAGAAACTCGATCGCGGCTCGGCGCTCAGCCTTCGTACACGGAAATACCCACACACGCGACGACGGAAGCAGAGAGTGAGCGAGCCATGAGCGCGCGCCGCTCACCTGTTCCCCGCGGCAAGGGGTATATCGCGTGCGCCGCCACCGCGAGCTCGCTCAGTGAGCATCGGGGTGGCGTGCAGCAAGGAGTCTCTCTCTCTCTCTCTCTCTCTCCCTCTCTTTCTCGCCCGCGCGCTCGTCCGGCCCGCGGATGAGGCCCGCGGAGCCGCCGCCGGCGTTGAAGGAAGAGGAGGAACGTCGCCGGAGACGCTGCTGCCGCCGTCGTACGCTGCTGGGGACCGAGGCGCGCCGCGACGATGGACAACACGGGCACGCAGGAGCACGATAAGCATCACGCGTAAGGGAATGCCTGTTACTTACACGATTTTTTGGTTCGCTCGTTATGGGGGATCGATCGATCAGCTGTCGAGAGGGGCTCGTAGGGTAGTGTTAAGGTGGTTCTTTGTCTTGTCAGGGTTGATTGTAGCTGTAGCACGTGGGATGGAGCGGTGGTTGATAGTTCGGGTGAGCATGTGGTTCGACTTGTAGTTTTCGCACGCGCGCGCGTGGTGAACGTCCTGACGAAACCTGTGTTTTGCGAGAGTTTAGGGGAAGGGTATGGCGCCGTAATGATATGGCGGTAGAATGTAATTCATATTATTATTGGTTCCGTGCAAATATCTGGAGTTTTTTTTTTGTAAGAGTAGTAATTTGTACTAATAATTGAAGGATTTTAATGAATTTATAAATTCTGGCGAATCACGATATCATAGATACGACGACGACAAGCATGAGATCCTTCAATCGTCTAATAAAAATTGATTGCAATACAAAGCGTGACCTTCGCTCAAAACTAATACCCTCCGTCTAATAATTACTATAAAATTGTCAAGTATATTAAAAGGAAGCAAATAAAAAGCCGTACGAAAAAAACAATCAATGATAGTCTAAATAAAGCTTCATTGAAGCATGTAACCTCGACTTTCGAGCTTTAGGTTTCAGATCTATTTTTATTTTCTCATTAATAAAATTTTAACGGCGAGTACCACCTCAAAATCGGTAACAACTTCGATACCATCGATATACATATAGTTGCGCATAATTCATTGCCAATCCGGGCATAAATTTGCGCGGGCACTCAAAAAATAACTGCCCATTAGGCCGGACGAGCGCGGCAGTCATTGAAAGGGTTAAAGAAGACATCAGATACTTTTTATTGCTCGAAGCACGCCAATATTTTTCACAGGCGCGCGCGCGCGTACACGATTCCTCTGCCACATCTCTCTTTTTTTTATTATTTCGCGTAGACGAACTTCATCTAATGTGTTCCGGCTGGTATATGTATATGGATGTGAACTTGGTGCGCGTTTCGAATTCGGCATTAGGCGAAATGATTTTATAATTGCGAATTTACGAGGCAACAACATTCGTCATAATAAAGTAACTTTCGACGGGGGCTTGAATAATGGTCTGCATGCACGGTAAACACGCGCGTATATGCTGAGGGAAACTAATTTTCGAAGTAGCAACAGTGCGAGTTGCTTGTGTGTTTTTTTTTGTAAATTTCAGCACTGATAATAGCCTTGCTTATCGTCTGTTATAATGAAAAACTTGATCGTAATGAAATAATTTAAAATTTTTCCTATTTATGGTGCATAATTTTACGATCCCTCGCAATTTCTTTAAAATAATAGTAAGCAACGAAAAAAATTTAATATAAATCATAGAATTTTTTATAACGAATTATAATTATATTCGATAAGAAATTTCTCACTGCGCAGAATTACCCCAACTGAGTCAAGAAAAAAATCCCTTCTAAATTCATAAATATACCCTGGTAGAAATATTAACCATAAGTTACTTATTTTCCAGTTAACTTTATCGCTAAAAACGCATATTGCTTGTATTTCATAATTATGTACCAATCAGAAATAAATTTAGGTATATTTACACTTCATGAAATCGATATTTTAAGTAACAGTAAAACTTTTGGATGAATTATATTACTGTTATATAATTATTTTTGCTAAAAATACGTCCATTTAATCAACACGTCAGTTATAAAATATGGTTAATTTTCTATCAGGGTAGGGGAGAGTGGGTCTATGTTGTACACTCAGGGTCTGCAATAAAATAAAACTTAAGAAATCCTTATGAGCATCCAAAACCTCAAAGTTACGAAAATTGTAAATTGCATTACGTTACGATCAAAAGTGTATAAAAGTAAAGTGTACAATATAGACCCACTCACCCCTATATATATTATTATCATTCATTATACGAAAAAAATTCATGTATCGGCAACACCCTCTTCTTCCAACTTCGTTCACCATTCCTCTATCAACAACCCACGGCACCTCAATATCCACCACCTTATACCGCAATACAGCTCACTCCCAAAACCAATCGCATCCCACCTTCCCAATCCACTCGTACACATCCAATCCCGACCGCCCCAATCATCCAGCGATACAATCGCGTCCTCACAGCCATCACCTATGATCGCCTGACATCCGGTCACAAATCGCACCCTTTTGACACAGACACCCGCGCAGCACACAGCACACGACAGCTCTCCTTCGCGAAATAAGCGATAAACAAAGCGCGGGCGCGCGAAATGGGATTCGCTCGTGTCGCGTGTGTTGCTCGATCTCTCTGTGCATTCGCCACCAAGCTTTTACAGCAGCAGCAGCAGTGGCAGTAACACTCGACGAAAGAGGCGCTCGAGAATCGATTGGGGAATCGCGGTGCGTGACGGCGGAGGCGGCAGTGCTGGAGTCATCATTAGGGGGGAGGATTCCAAGGAGGCGAGACGACGACGAGGAGGAGAGTGGAAAGCACGAGAGGAAGAAGAGGAAGCAGTAGCAGCGGCGGTGGAGGGATGACGGCGACGCCCGCTGCTCGTTGCGGTGGGACCACGGAGCTCAGCACGCCCGACGGTCCGTTCGTCTTCAGGCTCAATGAGAATGGGCTTGGGCCTCATCTCCTCGTACAGGTAATGATGTGCAATTGGTGTAGTTGGTTGTTGGGTTGCGAAAGCTTCCATATTCGTCTGATGGTTGACCGATGGTTTTACTTAAGATACCTTGGGTTATTTTTGTATAAACTTATGAAAATGTTCCAATGTAACAGTGGCCATTGATTGCGGAATTAATTTCTCTGCAAAATATTGTGTATTAATAAATTCGGTTTCAGGGAATTTAAAAAAAACATTCATAAATTAGATGAAAAATTAAAATAAAAGTAAATATAGATTTAAGTATAATTGTATTAATTTATTATTTGATTATTACGTGAATGTAGAGCCGAGCGAATTTAATTAAAAATTTTCGATTCACGAATTCTAGCCGTACCATAAAAAAGATTGATTACAAGTTGATTTAAGTTGCATTGCTAATTAGACTATAGGTATATATGCAATTTATGTACAAGTCGGACTTCGACAGAGTAGCAAAAAAGATCTTAAAGAATTTGCCATTTTCTCCAAGTGTGAATGAATTTCTGAGAGGTATAGAAGCATGCATAAGCTTTCGAGAAATGAAGCACTCGAGAAAAATCACAATTTGGAGTTAATTTTGAAATGAACATAAAAAAGGCGTAAAAGGGGGAGAATACGATCGTCAGACACGGAAAAATGGCTGAACGTGTCACGATATGTTCACTATGTGTGCTTTGGAGCTCGTTCGACACACTTACAAAGTTGTCAGCACCCTTGAACGAAACTGTTAGACCGTCGTGTTTTAGTTCTTACATTTTAACGAACATTTTTTGTTATTTCCATAGTTACTTTCATTTGGTTCAAAACAAAGGTAGTTTTGTAGAGTTTTGATAAACGATAAACAATTATCATTTTTTTAAAGTCAATTGATGTGAATTCAACGTTTTAAAGTTTTAATGTAAGTTATTCTTTTTTTATGAAAAATGAAAATATAGAAAATATTTTAAACGCTAACACATGATTGAATGTCAACGAGACGTGTATTGAATTATAAAGTAATAAATTCACATGTAAGAGTTTCTTTCTGTTAAAATACTTTCTATTTATACCAATGTGTCGCATAGCGTATTCGTTTAATGTATCCTTGCACACTCTATTTATAGCTTGTAATTATAAATCTTAAAAGTTTTTATGCATTCCTTTCCTTATTTATAACTTACAGTCCGTTAAACTTGGATTCTTCTGGTTACGAGTAATAAAAAATTGTATTTAACTTTTAAAGGTTGCGACACTTTCGTTTTAATTAATGTTATGCGGCAAATTAAAATATTTTAAGTATAAAGTTATCACGTAACAATGCGGTTTTACTCTTTAATTCTTTTTTTGCAACTCCAGGCATATTTAAATTATCAGATCAAGCTACTTTTCCTTATACCGTGCACGGCTTTTAATATTCTATATTTTCTACTAAAAAGCGACTTTATTCTTTAATTACAAAGTGAAAAAATAAAACACTAAATACAAATTTAATTTAAATATTCAGTCGTGTATACCGGCCGATTTAATGATTTAATTATCAATCGATATGTCAGAATATTGTATGATAGATTATCATTAAGACCTACTCTATATCTTACGTTATCAAGGACTGCCGTTATGCGGATAAATCAATCTACTCCAGAACTAATAACTCACACATAGTGGATTTTATTTTGTTTTGGATTTTATTTATACTCTCGAAAGAATTTTTTCATCTACAGAGCAGCTTTATAGTCGGGAGTGTAAAAGAAACATTTGTGCCGTGTAAATGACTTATAGACACGTGAAGCGTTGGCGATGCCGTTATATATGTTGCATGGAGGTTTAAAATAAAAATGGCACGTTCCTCAAACATGAAACTTGTGTTCTTTAATAACTGACTTGCTATAAATAATGCAACGCACGTATGTCTTATCACCATTCAGCATTGGATCCTTTCACCAGTGGTTCTATATTTGGAAGAGCGTTTGCATCGGTTATTAAGAAAAAATTTTCGGAAATGTAATTTAAGAACTAACCTACTCCATGACACGAAAGAATAGGGATGAAAAATTGGAGCAATCATTAGCAAGTAACGATTCCTATCCTTGTTATGGCATGAATTTCCAATCTAATTTTGTTTTATATCAGATACAGAGTACAAAAGACTTCGAGTACAGTGAATTTCTTCTGATTTTTTGTTTTCGATTTTCGAAATCCAATGCCATAAAAGAACAGTTTTAACTGTATGGGTTTTACTTTTAGTTTATCTATACTTCAATTCATATGATTATAAGGTCCCTAATTACTTTGTAACTAAACTATAACTAATAATAGTACATTTCGACACTGGTGCGGAAGGTGATGATTTACTTCGTGTGAAAAACGTCACACGAAGTAAATAATCAACTTTCGCACTCGTTTCGAACGGTATTTTATACCACGAGAGCCGAAAAATCATACCAAAGTTGTGACTTTGAGGTTAGAGTGGTATAAATAGACATTAAAGTATACTTCATCTTCATCTACTACTTACTCTCTAAAGTTGAATAGTGAAAAAGCCACTAAACGTTAATGGAAATTACTCCACCGTAGAATTTTCACCAATGAAATATTCACTAATTCTTAGTGAATACTCACTAATTCTACGGTGGATCAATTTCCACTAATGTGTAGTGGTTTTCATTAATTCAACTTTAGCGAGTATTAGTTTCCATTAAAACTAATTGTATCTTAATGTTAGATTATGAATTATTAATAATAAATTGTGAGTTAAGTAAAATCAGACGGAAAAGGCTGAAAAGAATAAAAAAGAAAACATGTTCTCATTGCGATGATGCTACCTAACAATTCAATTTTTCTTAATTTCTTAATTTTTTTTCTTTTCAGTATCGCTATAAAAATTAGTTAATGTCGCTTTTCAATGGTTAAACGAAATTAGCTAGTGTTTAGAAAAGATGGTTAATTTTCTACCAGAGAAATGAAAATAGTAGATTATGCACCTAGGGAGTAAAGTAGGCTGTGTACACCTGGTAGGGATTTGATGCCCGAGCGAAGCGAGGGCAATATACAATTTTTTCGCATGCCCGGTGGAAAGTTATTTGTGCTTAATCCCTGATTTCAGGGTCGAAAACATCAAAAAAACGTCACATAACCTCGCTTCGCTCGGGCGGCAAGTCACTGCAGGCGGCACTACTCGGAAAAAAGTAGACACACGAGCATAAGCATCGCAGTTTCTAGGAGGCAGTACATGTGGCGTTTTACTCCCTAACGTCACGGAGTAAACACAATACTTTACGCGTGGTATGCGAAAAAATAGTTTATACCACTCTAACCTCAAAATCACAACTTTGGTATGATTTTTCGGCGCTCGTGGTATAAAATACCGTTCGAAACTAGTGCGTAAGTCGATTATTTAGCTGGTGTGACTTTTTCGCACTCGCTTCGCTCGTGCAAGAAGTCACACCAGCTAAATAATCGACTTCCCCACCCGTGTCGAAATGTACTAATACGATACTCATGACTTAGTGGCTCTTTATTGCACGGCGTTTAGCGCCCTCGCTGCGCTCGGACACTAACCTTACGCCGTGCAAAAAAGAGCCCTTTAGCCACACGTATCATAATATACTAATACGATACTCGTGACTTAGTGGCTCTTTATTGCACGGCGTTTAGCGCCCTCGCTGCGCTCGGGCACTAACCTCACACCGTGCCAAAAAGAGTCACTTTACTTTAGTCACACGTATCGTAATATATACTATTTTCATTCTGTTAAATTTTCGAATAATATGGAAAAAGCGTTTTACCGGGTGTAAAAAATTGTGTCCAATTTTTGCTCATTCCTAATGAAACAGGTAATTAATTTCATGGCAAAAAATGTTTTTCGTTTCCACCAGGGAATAAGTGAAAATAATTCGGAAAATTTTCAAATAATTTATAAGACATATTTTTCAAATTTTGTAGCTACTTCTATAAATAGCTACAAAATTTGAATACTTGAATATTGCAAGAATGTAAGGTAACTAGCTAATTACAAAATTTATACATATATATATAGATTTAGTTAAGCTTTCCCATAAACTGAGACCGAGGAAATGTGTGTGCTGCTGAATTAGCTAGTTACCTTACATTCTTGCAATACAATCAATAACTCAATTATTTCACTAATTAAAACAGTTTTAGCGAAAAGGCCATGGTCCCCGAAACGACAACGCCTTCACTCAACATTCACTTAATTCAAACTTTTAAAAACCATTAACAACTTTTAAAACTAAATTTCCAATTTGGCAACGAACTCCACTGCAACAGGCTCCCCGATTAATTACACACTCCCAGCGAAATTCACAGACTTCCTAGCACACACTGAAAAAAAAAATCTATTTTCAAATAAATATTTATTTGAATACTACTATAATTAATACCAAAGAATTTTTGTAATTTGTAATTTTTATTTTTGTAATTTTTGTAATTATCTATATCGTGTAAAGGGCAATTTTGCCCGTTCAACTGAATAAATAAATAAATAAATAAATAAATATAAATATTTATTTAAATTAAAACAATATTTATTTAAATTTAAAAAATATTCATTTAAATTAAAAAATTAATTTTGATTTGAGTAAATATTTATTAAATTTAAATGAATATTGTTTTAATTTAAATAAATATTTATATAGTAGTATTCAAATAAATATTTATTTGAAAATAGAATTTTTTGCAGATACATCCCCCCTTCGACTCTCGTAAAACGGATTGCGTTGCGTGAGCCTATACCCTTCGTTCATCGCGATCTCGGATACACTTAAATATACATATCGTGCGCGGCGGCGGCGGCGCGCAAGAGTTAATAAATAGTGCATCGACCCGCGCGTCTCATTTTCCGTACCATTCCAATCGCGAGATTCCTCCCCCTCCCGCC
The DNA here is from genome assembly GCA_036365515.1 of Torymus aiolomorphi. Lineage (NCBI taxonomy): Eukaryota > Metazoa > Arthropoda > Insecta > Hymenoptera > Torymidae > Torymus > Torymus aiolomorphi. The sequence continues at coordinate 257,433,970 of CM070873.1, read as the reverse complement.
GAGAGAGAGAGAGAGAGAGAGAGAGAGAGAGAGAGAGAGAGAGAGAGAGAGAGAGAGAGAGAGAGAGAGGTTTATTAACATTAGATCTCAAACTCACCGATCCGCGCGCACGCTTGTAGCCATGGTAAGTTAAGATATATATATATAAATATATATATACACACACACATAAGACACGTATATATAAGGACATGCCGTGACGCGATTAAGCCGCGTGCCCGATTTAATTCGGAGAGAGAAGTCTAATGGTGCGGCTCTTTCTCTCTCTCTCGTATAATAATACCTGTAATAACGGGACGATAAATCAGGGGTGCACTTTTAGATCTTTCCGTGAGCCGACCGCGGAGGAATGCGAATTCATTATGCGCACGCGCAAGGAATTGTGGCGATAAAACTTTTCTAAAAAGCGCGACAGTAATGCGGTGGGCATGTGTGCGCGTGTAGGTATTTATATATGGGTGTTATAGCAGTTGCACAGCGGTATATAGGAGGTGGGTGGCTGGGTATAATGTTGTAGGCGCGGTTGTATAGAAGTACCGTATAGAACGTGCGGATTGCCGGGGTAATTTAAACTGCGGGATGTTGTAAAATTTGTATTTTATATTTCATGTTGATCGTAAAAATTATTTAGATTAGGTAGTAGCGATGTGGTTCGAAAAAGACGTTGAATTATTTAAAATTTTTAACGTCTCGATCGGTTTGCCTCTGTTGCAGGTTTGCACTGAAAGAGGATGGCGAGAGTATACGGGCGATAACACCGTTTTCAAGGATCGGTGGAACCTGTGGTGGAAGTCGGGTGGTTTTTCACAAACGCACTACAAATCGCTACTTCCGTGGCAGGTAAATTAACACTTTCAATGCACCCAATAAGCTGTTTTGAATTTTGAAGTAATCAGTTAAGCCGTTAATTCAATTTTATACAGTTCATCAATCGTATCCCCAAAGGGAATTCCATCTGCAGAAAAGACAATCTCGTGAGGCACTTGAAATGCATGAAAAAGGTGTACGGTAACATTTATGATTTTAGGTGAAAATCAACTTTTATTACCGAAGTACTCAAACGTATCCATTAGATTTGAGCTTTTAACATCTTCTTATCTTTATTTTCATTAGCCCTGTGGGATACAATCTCCCATCGGAATACACAAAACTAGCCGCGGACTGTAGTCGCCTCGAAAAAGACGAGCGAATATGGATCTGCAAACCTGTTGGACAGAGCCAGGGCAAAGGGATATTTCTGTTCCGCGTAAGCATCTCAAACAATCCCCGAAAACCCCTCCAACAATCGTATTCATTAACTATATACCTTTTGCTCGCAGAAACTCAGCGACCTGACGTACGACAGCGTGGCGGTGGTGCAGAGGTACATAGAGAACCCATTATTAATCGGCGGCTACAAGTTCGACCTCAGGCTGTACGTTTGCGTGCCGTCGTATCGCCCGCTTGCAATATACCTCTACAAAGACGGCATAGCGCGCTTCGCCACGGAAAAGTTTTCGCTCGAGAGCATCGACGATCCCTTCCGTCATTTGACGAACTTTTCGCTTAACAAACTGGGACCAGGCTATTACGAGAAAAAAGAACGAGTCGGAGCCGGTAAATTGATCGTGTTTCTTGTTATGTAATAGTTTGTAAATTCTTTCTTTATAATTTATTAAGGAGTTTATAATGAGATATATATATATTTTAAATGCGATAAATCTGTTATTATATGAAAGATGATTGAATTATACGAGTGAAAAGGGATTTTGATCTTTGCAGGTTGCAAATGGACGTTTAGGCAACTACGAAGATACCTAGAACAGTCCGGCTATTTGGACTGGCTTTTGTGGCAGCGAATAGCATGTATCGTAACTCTGACAGTTCTAAGTCAGGCAGCTGGCATTCCGCACTCATCGAATTGTTTCGAATTTTTCGGTTTCGACGTTCTGATAGACGATAACTTGAAACCATGGTTGTTGGAAGTAAGTCCACTATATCATTTTAGATAATAATTAATAGTTATTTTATTTAATGCTTTTGATGTTGGTATGTAGGTGAACGTCAGCCCTGCGTTGAGCAATGACTGCGAAGTTGACTCCGAAGTGAAAAAGCCATTGCTTCACGATCTGTTTGATCTGTTGGGACTGCCAGTTTGTAACACTGGATTGTCGCTCTTCACCATTTGGGCTTCTACCGATATTGAGGAAGAGGAAGAAGACGAAGGTGGTAGATTTTATCATAATAAATGCTCGAAGAAACGTTGCAAAATCGGACGAGAACCAATGAAAATAGTAAACGTCTGCCCTGACGCTAGGTCGATGGTAATCATCAAAACTTAAAAAAAGACTTTATTTTAAAATAAGTATGCGAGGTATTTATTTGAAGGTTTTAAAAATAAGTTTCAGCAACAAGCGCCCGATATATATTCCGAATCCTCCCGATACAATCCCCTTTTTGGGGAGAAGAATCTCCGACGGGGTCTCAAAACTCAGTGTAGCAGAGAACAACCGTCGGCCGCGATGTGGGACAACGGTCGGGATTGGAGGAAGCCGAGTAAAAAGGAGGGATCGTGGATTCGCGTTTACCCTCTGATGCTATCTTCCGAGTCAATGGACTTTGGAACAGGTTGTTCGGAAGCTCCCCGGTATATCGAAAAGGAGATAAAAAATACAGTTCTTTGTGTTCAAAAGTGAGGCCTTCTTGTTGAATAAAAGTATGATGATGTTATGTACAGATTGTCATTGAAAATAAATTTATTTTTAGATACTTAAAAACTGCCAAAGAAGTTCATCGAAAATTTGGGAAACAAGGAGACGAAAAATGCAATGACATGTTGCAAGCTGCTCTGGAACTCGAAACCGAAATTTGGCTTCCGAGTAAATGATATCGAATACATCATACAAAATGTAAAGTTGACCATTACTTCAAAGTGTTCAATTTAAAAATTATGCTTTAAAAACTATAAATAAAAGGTTAAGAGAAGAGTGAAGGAATTGGTTATTGTTGAAAAAAGTACTTTTTTTTCTAAGAAAAACTCGGTTTATTCAATTTTTTTTTTAAATATTAAATTAATTTACTCCCTTAGCTGCTAGCCTCTTGTCACGCTCCTCGGCGATCGAAAGCTTTACGCCCTGGCCCTTAGGCAAACTGACGTACGGTTTGGCTCCCTTGCCAATGATGAATACATTATTTAATCTGCAATCGAAGAAAATGACGATTAAAATTCATTTCATATATAAAGTTAAAATGAAATTATTTAAATAATAAATGTATTGTTCTTGGGTAATATGGAAAAACTCATAATTAGTCAATCAGTGACCAATATTAAAGCTACTTTAATTTTGGCTAAATTTTAACTGAAATCATTGCAATTAAATAAATTTCAGCCTCCATCATATCCAACAGTAAAAATCATTGAACACAATATGATTTACAATAATAAAAATTAGTGTACAAAAATTTACCTTGTAGCAAAGGTGTGTCCTTGTGAGTCCTTAATGTGACAAACATCAAAGGAACCTTGATGGCGCTCTCTATTTACAACAGTTCCAACACGCCCTAAATTTCTACCCCCAGTGATCATGCAAAGATTTCCTATGAAAAAATAAAGTTGAATTAATAATATTATATCATCGACGAAACAATATCATTTAAAAATAAATATATAAAAAAATACACACCAGTTTCGAAATGGATAGAGTCAAGGATTTTGCCAGTACCTATTTCCAATTGAATTGTGTCATTCACTTTGATCATGGGGTCAGGATAACGGATGGTACGGCCATCATGTGTAACAAGGAAAGGAATTCCTTTAGGTCCAGTCTGAACTCGCCTGACTTTGCAGAGCTTGTACTGCAAAAATATTAAAATATATAGAAATTTTAGTATTAATATATTAAAATTCAAGTAAGTCATATAAAATGTATATTTACCTTAGCTTCAACTGGAGTGATTCGGTGAATGGTGAAACGACCCTTGACGTCATAGATCAAACGGAAGAATTCATTAGTTTTTTCAATGGTGATAACATCTACAAATGAAATCAAGACATAATTATTTTATTCAATATACCTCTCAAAGTAATATTTTGTTGATAAAAATATGTCATATTTGGGTAATACAGAAAAAATATTACACAACTTAATCAATGAACAAAGAAAGAATTTTTGCTTTAGGGCATTCATTCTCTGACCATAATATTTAAAAAACTATATTATGTTCTTAATATAGGCCTTAAAGATAATCAAAATAATAATTAACATATTAGTAAAACAATATCAATAATAAAATCAAATAACATTTAGTAGAATTATAAATAATAAATAAAATTATAACTATACACACCCATGAATCCAGCAGGATAGTTGGGGTCAGTGCGTACTTTGCCATCAACTTTAATCAGACGTTGCATAACAATTTTTGTAACTTCACACTGTGTTAAAGCATACTTCAATCTGTTACGAAGGAAAATAACTAAAGGAAGTGATTCCCTCAGTTTGTGGGGTCCAGTGGAGGGACGAGGGGCATACACACCCCCCAATTTATCTAACATCCATGCTTTAGGTGCATGAAGACGCTTCAAATGCTTCTTAGGTCCACGGGCCTATGAATAAAAAATCAAATATAACTATAATAAATAAAACAAAAATTATAAATAATCTAAACATTATCCATCTATATCATTTCTTTTTTGCATCAATGAAAATATCAAAATCATAGGTTACAATACAACATTGTTTATAATGTATAAATAACTCAAAAAACAAGATTATATTTGCAAACATAAATTAGAATCATCTTTGAATGGTTCATATGCAATTATAAAACTGTAAATACAAGTCAATATAAACAATAATTACAAAATCTTCATCCAGTAGCTGTACTACAATGATCTCAACTTCTTATCCATGCTTTTACAAAATAAACAAAACCTCAGACTAAAATACACCTGGAATTTTGCACATTTATATAACCACTTTTCTTCACTACAGAACATTATATTCATGGCTCTGCTAAATAAATATTTTTTTTCTTCTATTATAAAAGAATGTTAGTATCAGACTCTTATTCAAAATACATGGTTGCAAGTTAATTTTGAGCCAAACTAAAGATAATTACTTAAAACTTACCATCTTGAGTATCTAAATGAAAAAGGCACTGCCGGCTCGCGAAGGCAACGTGAACGCGATGGACGTAAGGGGCTCCAGGTAGGATTAGGTAATGTTGAGTCGTATAAATCGCGCCACTTTTTCCAAAACGCCACTACCGTTTTGAATTGAATAATGTTAGCATATAAAGATATATATTTAGCTAAGAAAATTCTCATAAAATTATGTATAATTTTCTTTTCATAAAAATTTTAGTTATTAATAATACATAATAAACTTATATAATAATATTTAGATATTATGATAATTAAAAGGTTGGCAGTGCAAGTGAGAAAGTAATTCTAAATTAAAAAAATACTAAATATATACTTTTTATTTTGAAGTTTTACTGTTTTTACAACATTATTTTACATTTATAAATCTAGTACAAAAATATAACAATATATTCCTTGTAAGAAACTTTTAAAATGCAATATTTTTGATCATATCAGTATAAAAATATCAGTTCGTTGTAAATAGTTTAAAATATTTAAACTATTTTTTATTATTGTATTATGGTTTCAATGTATGTATAGTTTTGACAATATTGTCCAGTACACTAGATGCACCAAGTCTATATAAGTCTTTAGTTAACCATTCATCACCCAACTGTTCTTTGATAAGAGTCATCCATTGCACAGCATCTTCTGATGTTTTGATTCCACCAGCTGGTTTCAAGCCAATCTGAAAATTGTTTAAACTAATTAAAAACGTGTTTTTAAGTAGTAATTCATGTTATATATTTTTTAACCATGAACAAACCTTTTTTCCTTTCAATTTATAAAAATCTTTGATTGCTTTAGACATAACGACACCCACTGGTAAAGTTGCATTTACAGCTTCTTTTCCAGTTGATGTTTTTATAAAGTCAGAACCAGCTAACATAGCAACCATCGAAGCAGTGTAAACGTCCTTTAAACTGGGAAGATCACCAGTAGCAAGTATAGTTTTTAATTTTAATTTTCCACATGCCTCATGCATTAACTTCAATTCTTCGTAAAGTTCTTTCCATTTTTGTTCAAGGGCTAACTTTCTGTTAATAACAATATCTACTTCATCAACTCCATAGTTAACAACTTGTTTAATTTCTTGAATTCGAGTTTCCAAAGGCAATTTCGCAGCTGGAAAATCTGCAGCAACTGTAACAAAAAAATGGACTCATTTACACATTACACATTACAAATGAATAATAAATTAAAAATCATTGTAAATTTATAAATAAAGTATTACCACTAGCAACTTTTACTTTCTCTCTTGCATTTAAATCTTTTAAAGCTTGAATTGCATCTTGTGCACTAGCTGGATAAACACAGACTGCTGCAGTGCGTACTGGTTTCTCCCATTCAAAATTAATGTCAATTGCATTTGCTGCCTATGAAGAATATATATATATAATATTATTTCACATTTTATAAAAATCTTTCATTATCCAATATGCTAAAATATTAAATATACCTAAAAGTTATGTCAACATGAATATAAAAAGTACCTTTTCACATAATTCTTTTATATCTGCAAATGTTTCACCACCTTTTAAACTTGTTAAATCTATATGGGATATAGCCTGAAGCAATAATGTAACCTTATTTTCGTCATTAATTGCATTTGCCTTATCAATAATATTCTTGACTTCTTCATTAATTTGAGATTCATCAATGTTTACTTTTGTAGCATTTTCTGTAAAAATTATATTTTTAGCTCAACTAATTTACAGAATAATAACTATAGTATTTCAATTTACCTATTTGAACATCCTCTGCAGTTTTTTTGGCTGCCATTCTTATGGAAATTTTCGATTTCAACTGGTATAGGTAGGTTAAAAGAGTGTACAGTCTCGACGTCAACACCCTAATTAATGTATACTTAGTGTTGCAGTCTTGCAGTTAGTTATCTTATCACAAAAAATTATCGAAGGTGGATAGCATGTGATAATGATATGTTCCAAAATTGAAAACAGGCAATCGAAAGCGGGAGTTTCGAACGTTTTTAAGTACTTTTATACTTATTATTTTCGTTCAAGAATAATAAATAACTACAATAATTAAAATGAAACAGTTTTTATATTCTTTGATATTTTTTATAAATCTATCAATAATCATGTACATATTTACATTGGAGTTAGTTTTGTCTAAAAAAAAAAACAAAATAAATAATAATAAATAAATAAATATGTCACCGAAATAGCGGCCAATGAAACAGAAATTTCTAAGTACATATTTTCACAATATATCACAACAGTAATACAGTATTAAATTTGTAAATAAAAGTTTGTAAAAGTTTGTCAAGTGGGAGAATAAAATTTGTACAAGTTTCCTGACTTAAACATCCTATGGTATTATCAATTGATAATAGTAAATGACTAGTAAGTACTGTTGTTATCTATGGTGTTCCCATTCAGTCCAATATGCTGCAGTTTGCATTTCAGCTAATCTTGATACAGTACGTTCAAATGCAAACAATTCTTCTTCCCCAGTAAAAATATTTGATTTATGATCATCCTGTAAGTATAAATATTATACATTAACTTGTCTAAAATGTTATTAAGTATTAAAATTTAAATATTTAATTAACCTACCGTTCCATGAGATATCTTCAAATCATCCATCAACATTCGTTTTTCATCAGTATATTCTTCATCACCATCTGGTACAAAAAGTTTATTATATGGAGCACTTGCAGAAATCACAACTCTTATCTACAAAATTTTAAATAATTAATTACAAGTGTAATTGCAATTTTATAAATACTTTGTTACAAGTATTTAATCTTTTTGTCTTCTTACCCTGTTATCATACAGTGTGTCAATAAGAGTGATAAATCTTCTTGCTTGTGATTTGAGTTTCATATTGAGTAGAGGTACGTTATGAATAATAACTGTATGAAAAGCTTGGCAAATTTCAATGTAATCACTAGCACCAAGTGGTCTATCACATAATTCTTCAAATGTGGAATCCATAACTTGGCCACAAGTCTTATTAAATGTAACATTACGACCTTTGATATTCAATATTCGTGGTCTTACAACATCATTTTCCATTGAACATAAATATTTAAAAATTTTTTCAATTTCTTTATCAGCTTTTTCTCCCTTACTAGAGATATTGAGAAAGAAATGTTAATTAAAATATAAAAATAAATAAATTAATTTTAAAATGACTCATAAAGCATATCACATATACTTACATAAAGTAGTGTTTTTCATTCCCTGATACAGCTTTTGCTCTGTAATCAATTCCAGAGTCCAATGAAGCTACTTTGCAACGATCTTTTAAAACTTGTATAAATGGAACAAAATTTGATCTTTGTAATCCATTTTTATATAAATCATCAGGACTTCTATTACTTGTTGCAACAACAACAACTCCATTATTAAAAAGTTCAGTGAATAATCTTTTAAGTATCATAGCATCTGCAACATCTGTGACCTAAAAATATATTTTATATATTTAAATATTCATTACTTTTTACTTTTACATTAAATTATTTAAGAAATAAAAATAAGTAAACTAACTTGAAATTCATCAAAGCATAGTAGCCATGTGTTTTCAGTTATGGAAGTAGCCACTGGTGGTATTGGGTCAAAGGGCTGAATTTTATCGCTTGTATAATCTTTAACAGCCATGGTCTTCTTTACTTCGTGTATTTTGCTATGAACATCCAACATAAATGAATGAAAATGGACTCTCTTCTTATTATCCATCTGTTTATAAATATTTGATTAGATTAAACTAGTAATAATTTATAGACTAAATAAAACAAAGTAACATGTATTGCTTGAGGAATATTTTTACTACAGAATAGTTGTCTCATTGCTGTTTCCTGCTTGCAATACACTTGTGATGCAGAACTTGGATACCTGACAACAATTATAGAAAAGGTCCATCAACATTGTTTTACCTCCACCTACTGCTCCGTAAAGGTAGAGTCCCATTGGTGCTTTTTTCTTTTTTTTGCCTTTGCCAAACCATTTGGACAGAAAACTGTCTTTTTCAGGTTTGTAGCCTTTTAATTCTTCATAAACAGTTTGTAGATGCTCCGCTATTTTCACTTGATATTCATCATTCATTAGCTCCCCTTTAGTAACTTTCCTTTTCAAAACTTCCACTGGGCCTTGGGGGTCAGGTTTTGCATTATCCGAATAATTGCAACACTGTGTTTTTAATACGAATAGTGGCTGATGAAGCAAGAAATTTATATAATTTATGTTCACAGATTTTTTCACGAAAACACAAGCCATTTTTTCTGAAAAAGAAAAAAAATCACTCTAAATTAAAATATCTACACCTATTAAAAAAAAGGAATTAAAAATAAACAACAAAATTACAAAATCATCATCAACATATGAATATTAAAGTCGTTTGAGATTGTGTAATGCAGCATTATCGATTCGAAAAGCCAAGTTTTGCAAGGATAAATGACAGTATAATACTTTTACTGCCTCTATTGAATGATCAATTGTTCTTACGTCTTGCCGAAAATTTTGTTGTGGATCGAAAGAGAGAGTGGAGTGAGCCGCGCCCGCCGCCGCACACGCAGGTGGAAAACGAAATTCAGTCCAAGGAAAACCCCCGCCGCAGCCGCCTCACCACTTGAGCATGTAGAATACGTGCGTGAAAGAGAGATAAATTCGAATGCCAAGGTGATTTATTTTGAAACACGTGAGTCGACAAGTCTCTTCCTCTTTCTATATAACAAAAATTCGACGTTTATTGCCCGTCTGCGAATCAGCGTGTGAGCCGCGCCTTCGTCGAACCCAACCTGACGGCAGTCTCTGTGATAATGAGCACGAGTTCGTTCTCTATGGGGGAGGAAATTTTCCGCGCGCTAGCTCACGTGCCGAATTTTCCTGCTCGGCAAGCGCCTAAGCGGTTCGCGACTGCCTGAGTGCCTGCATGTGGCCTGCGGTGCGGACGAACTTGCGCGCGCCTTGTCTCTCTCTTTCTCTCTTGCTCCCTTCCACCACTTTGTGCGCGCACGAATCTTCATCTCGATGTGTATATCGGTGCCTCCATGATGTAAAGAAATAAGGTGTGCTCTCGCGCAGCTTTCCTAACCAACCAATAGCGTGGCCTTCCCAATATCGTCCATCTTGAATTTCCAGCCAATAGGCGCCTCAGAATAACCTTAGTAAATTCAAATCGAAATTTTGTAATTATTGTGATAAGGCAAAATCATAATGAAATAATTAAAAGGCAACATGTTTATTATTATAAAACAATTATATTAAAATAAATATATAAAACAACGTAGTAAATAAACATAAAATAACGCATTAAATATCATTACATAAATTAAATAACATTAAATAATGTTTTATTTAAATGTTAACATTTGATGATTGAATTGCACTATTACAAATTAGATTGAGAGATGGAATAGCATTCTTTAATAATTTGAAAATATTAACATCTCCAGGTACAATCAAATGATCTGGCTTTTTTTTTAAACATGCCTCTGTAAAGTGGATTGAGCATACTCGAGCTATAAACATAATATAAAACAATTATTTAATAAACTCCAATTTCTGAAAAAGTCGTAGAATACTTAATTTTTTGTTTTTAGAAAAATTAATTACCGTTTTGTAGGTTAAGTTTATTGTTGTTGCAAGCTTCTATCCATCTCTTACGTATTTCGGGATCGTTAGGAAATCTAAAATACTTTATATTTGTATTTTTTGTGTTTCCGTTCCAATTTTTGCAATTTTTTATTGAACACCCAGGCATTTTGTCATTTCGGAGCAGCCAGAGCAACAATGTAAACATACACTACCGGATTTCAAGATGGCGGAAAGTGGGAAGGCGCAGTAGGAGACGAAAATAAACCTAGTGAGGGAGCACATCTCCTTTCTTTACATCATGGGTGTCTCACTCTGTCTCTTTTGCCCCGCGCGGACAGAGGGAAGGTAAAACACGCGCACGTGTGTGCGGTTCGGCTGCTGTGACTAATTGGTTCTAAATGGTAAGCATGGACACGAGGAAAAGCTTCAGAAACAGAACCATTGATTTTTGTTCTTTCTTGATTGAGAAGTATGTATAGCTATACTGATAGAAATTAATGTAACTTTTATATTTTTTATTGAACAATATGTTTTTGCTATAAGGGGATGTGAGTACCGACGTTATTTTTCAAACGAGCATAACTCATGCAAATATCAATAAAATTATCCAGAAAAAAATCTGCATATAGTGTTTGCGTGTACGGAGCGCTTGACAGACGTCTTTTTCCAAAAAAATGATGAGAATTTATTTAATTAAATAAAAACCGTACTGTCGGTAAGTAGGAATCTACAATTGACCTACTTTTCAAACGAGCATAACTCACGCAAATATCAATAGAATTATCCAGAAAAAAATCTGCATATAGTGTTTGCGTGTACGGAGCGCTTGACAGCCGTCTTTTTCCAAATAAATGTTTGAATGTTGATTTTAAAAAATATTGAAATTAGGGTTGCACATCCCCATAAGCGAGTAAAAATTACGATTACGTAAAGGAAGTCTCATGAGGAGATACATGTAATTATGACATGCATGTCATAATTATCGGTGAAAAGAAACGTTACAGAATTTAACTATTTAAATGCAACTTTATCAATGTTTTTTTAGTAATGATTCAAGGGCCATTCGGAATTAATAGAACGAAATATTTTTTTACAGAATTTATTTTACGTTTAATAATTATAACATAATATATATATGAAATTATCTGATAAACATTATATACATATATAGTACATTATATAAATGTTGAAATTCATGATTTTTGATACGTTCATTCACAAATTTCAGATGCAAAAACATTTTGCATTTTGGCGATATATAAAAATAAAAATCATCTTTATAAAATATAATTGTATCACGTTCAAAATATTATTGAAAAATATTGATTGTTAACATAATATTGTCAATAAGACACTAGTAAATATTAATTTTAATATAAAACAAGAAATCGTAGAGATTAAAACTTTCTCGGTTTTATAACAATTCTTTGAATTAAATATGAAACTTAAGATTTGGTAAAATTATTACATGAAATTTCATCAAACTTATAAGCACTATTTATATATCAAATATCTTTGCCTCTTATAATTTTTTAAATAAATGATTTAGTTTTACAAACAGAAATTTGATTTTTTTATGATATAAATTTTAGGAATATTTGTGACTACTTATTTTCGATTCATAAGCACGTCGCATTCTCGCAATACAAAAATGTACTTTAACTCTATTCAGTTTTTTTAACTGTATAGGACGATTTGACTAATAGAAGCGATTCCAATGTTTTTCAGTAAATTGAAAAACGATTTTTTTTTTATTTTGAATACTCCACAAACGTCCAGAATATGTTGATGATAGTCGATGATAAAATTAAAATCTAGGCCACGTGCAATAAAAAGAAAGTTTAAAAAGTAACCATGATTCTTCTGCTATCAAGCCTTGATTTTCACACCTTTATCATAAAAGGAAAAATTTGAAAAATTCCAAACTGCATTTACGTGATTTTTCACACTGACTCGGCTGCAGAAACTTTGAAGAATTTCAGCTCAATTGATATATTATTGTTTTCATGATTATGCTACCAAATATCACACTGTTATTATCGGTGCGTCGGAGAGAGAATGTGCGCGTTTGAATCTGCGATTTCTAAGCGATGTTATTGCTTCCAGAAGGTTGGCTCGTTTGCTGAAGAAATCTACAATTGGTTGTCCGTTTAATGCAGATGCTAAAAATTGCTCTACAGTGATTGACCAATTGGGATCCGACTGGGATGATGGACTTGCCGGATTTCCATTGCGATCGGGTGACTGAAAATTTAAAACATATGTAAAGAAATTTGCGCAAGCTTAATAAACTTTTCAATGTATAAAGATTATTTTTACCATAACTACGGGGTGTTTGCTTGACGAAGGTGTCGCTGCATCTTCAGATTCTTCTTTTTCGACATAGAACTTCTTTCCGACATCGCCCAATTGAAGCAACAAAGTACCTAAAATTTAAGTTTGCATTACTAATACGTTACAATTAAAATTTTTAGGAAAAAAAAAGAACTTGAGTCGGTATTGGTGTTCTTACCGATTTCGGCTATACAATGATATGTTTCTTGATCCTCTGGCTGTGCAGGGAACATGTCGTATAAAGTTTTCCATAAAGCTATAAAGTGAAGCTGAGACATTTTTGGCACGGTTTTTAAATCTAACGGACTATCTCGGGACGCGATCATGGACCTCAGACTGCCCATGCTCTGTTCTTCCCAGGACTGATCTCCCGGCTGACTATTCGTACTGGCTGATCGCGATAACGTACTGTTTGGTTCCTCGGCAATACTAACTGGGACTTCTAAAGAAGCTACGCTTTGCTCCATACTGTCAAAAAAGTCGGTCGCCTCTGCCGCAACTTCGGCACCATCTGCGTGATAACGAATATTTTATTCGAATAATTAAAACTCTCGGAATGATTTTATTTAAGGTTGTGATATCCTACCTGCATGAGTAGGGGATTCAAAATCTACAGGTGTCAAAAGTGGTGGTAAATGAAGGGTGTATAATAATTTTAGCCTTTTCGACGAATCGACAGTCGCCGTCATAGCAATAGCTTGTACCAACTCTTTGAAGTTCAAGAGGTTGTCGTGATTGCGATCCATCAGCTGATGATAAAGGAAAATTAGTCACATCGATTAAAAATGATGAAAATCCATTAATGTATCGATAAAAGCTTTACCCGAAACAGTCTGGCGGCTAAAGATTCGGCTTGAGTGCACTTCCCCCATGGCGATAAGCCGGCGAATAGTATCCTGAAGAGATCGTAATCAATCTTATATACTTCGTAAGGTGGTTGTGCCGGATCGTATCGGTCTGGCTCAGTTTTTCGTTGACTCATTAATTCTTCTCTAACTAAATTTAATAATTCCTGAAAATAAAACTAAATTCTAGATCATTTGCATTTATAACTAATCTGTGATATGTTTATGAATTTTTTTCCGACCTGTAATTCTGCCGATGTCATTAATTTCTCCGTAACGACGCTTCTTATAACGTTTTTTTCTATACCTTCTTCTAAACTCTGCACTACTCTAAGTCGATGTTTTAATCGTAATCTTTCGATTCCGCCTATTGTTAAAGATCCATATCGGGCGTATGATTCATAGATCAACGTCTGGATTGAAATACTCTAAAATCGTTTCAAGTTAGAAATCAAATCTTCAAAATTAATCGTATAAAAATCTTAAATGTGTTTGGATTAATGAGAATCTTACTCTATTTGGTGGGGTGCTATCAACTGGTCTGGGTAATACTGGACCTTCATCATTGTACACACCTCCAAGGTAATCAGTCAGAAGCTGCATAGCTTCTCCATCATCGTGACATTTCAAAAGCTTCTCTTGATTCCATTCCAATACCGTTAAAGCTATCTAAAATTTAAATAAAAAATATCTGTTTTTAAATAAACCGAATCTTTCACTGGAAACGATATCACATTTAATAAAGAACTTTATTCTACCTGGAAAATGACTTTTGCTCCATCATAAAAGAAGCAGTCCATTATATTAACAGCACTACTAGTGGGCATTACACTTAAAAAGATCGTTAAGAACCATGACAAAGAAATCACTCTGATCAAGCCTAATTCTTGCAATCGAGTATACAAAGCAGGCAAATGCTCAGCTGCAAGCTCTTCCAGGAGACCTTGATCTACCAATGCACCAACCACTCGTCTATCATAATAATCTGGCAGTAATGATTCGCAGACATTGCACAATTGCCAAAAAGCTGCTTCCTCTGAGCAGTAAATGAGAAGTACAGAGGCAACAATGTTCATTGCCTGACAATAACCTGGGAAGACGTTATTTAATTAATGAAAGATCGCACTAATTCAACATTTCATAATAAAATAAAATAAATAATATTATTTGGAGCGTTCAAACATCGAACATTGCTTCAGAAACGTAAAGTGAAATTTTTCGGGTGTATCGCAAAAAAAAATGCATTTTTAGGATTGACCTTGTACATGTACTTCAATGTTTGTGTTATTTTACTTTGTCATATGTTTGGTCAAATAATAAATAAATATAAACATGTCAACTCAATGTTAAACATACCAATTTGAGGGTTTCTGTACGCATACGCGGATAAAACGCGCCTAAGAGCATTAATTCCAATATTAGACTGGAAAGCAGGATGTTCTGGTAGAGATCTATGTAAATCTCTTTCAATTTCTTCATTCGCTTGACATGACTTTCCCAGTGAATGATCAACTAAAGATTTGTATAATCCAGAATTCGTTGCCATTTCATTTAATGCACCTGAATAAAATAAACCCATTAGGAGTCTACTTTTTCATATGAAATTTTAAATACTTATATTTTGGTTATTTACCTGAAAATGTTAACCAAACTTCACCTCTAAGATTTTGAGGTATACCTGCAATAACAAGTTTTGCAGTTTCAACTGTTCTGTAAATAGTCATTCCTCTTCCATATTCAGAGAAGTGCAATTCCCATTGTTTTTCTTTTGCTTCTTGTTTAACAGCTGCTTCAGCACTAAGTGGAGCCTTAAATAACTTCATCAAAGGTGGCTGAGGAGACCAAGTTTCTACTGGTTTTACTTCTCTACTGGTGTGTGGTAAATCTACTGGATTTTCTATAGGAGTACTGTAAAAAAACAATTAAATTTTTTTTTAAATTTATTTCATTAATTCAGAAGCTTTGTTGATAATTAACTGTCAAATTATCTTACACTGCAGTAAGTTTTATTTTAGATCGTAATTCTGATATTTTTTGTATCACAAAATCTTTATCGTGTATTTGAGCGAAAAGAAACGATGCTCTCGGTGTAGTCATCAATATTGATTTGTCTACAGCAGTATTTGATGCTTGATTTTCGGCTGGTTCAATTTGTTTTACTTCTCGTAATGGTATAACTAAACTCACTAAATTTTTTACCTGAAAGGAATATGAAGATATAACTTTTCCATAAATTCCAAATATATAAAGTGAAAAAATTGAATGTTAATATCTTACCCTACTCTCAAAACATAAATAGTTTTGAGATAAATAAATTTTTCCCCAGTTGTGTCTTTTATTGTAAGGCGTCCATAACGTTGCGTCGACACAACCATCCAATTTTTCGTTCCCTGGTAACCTAAATTGAAGCCTATAAGCTTCTGAATGTGCACGCGCGTCAAGATCTCTTTTTAAAAATGACGGTTTTTTAGGCACATTTTTACTGAAAACCCACAAGTCAAATTAATTAATAAGATGCTAATGACTTTCAATTTGAAAGTTGATGATTGAATAAAACGATTTACCTTAATTTATTGAGGAGATCTCTATCTTCATTAAAACCACTTTTTTCATCGATAAGTCTAAAAGTAAAATAAGCATTATTGTACTTTATAAATTGTGTAAACATCACTTATGACAAGATTTAAAATAATAGTTGAAAACATACCGTTTCATAGCAAGATTTGTTAACTGTTCCATTAATGAGTATGTTTCTGATTTATGAAGGAACATTGAAAAATAATGCTGTAAAAATATAAATATTAAATATTATGAAAAATAACTTTTCTAAGTATTAGCATTAATGTTTTAACTCACCTCTTTGCCATCTCGTGTTACTATATGAATACTGTCAGGAAATAGGAGTGAGTTTGTTTTATCCAGTTCTACAATGTCTGCCCATCTAATAATTATTTTTGTTTCTTTTGATAAGATGTAGGCATAAAAACACATTTGGTTTACGGATAAATATAACCATCCTTGTCGAGGTAAGCGAGATTTCCAGTAGCTATAAATAAAAAGTTAATTTTCCAACAAAATATTTTTATTGAAAAGATTATAAATTTTTCTGTATATCTTTATATTACCTGCAAGAATAATAATTTACAAGTTTTTCATCCTTTGGAAAATTAAAAAGTTGATGAAATTTGTATGATACTCTTTTGAATGATTGTGAATCCTCATCTATAATAATTACAAATATAAATATTTTAGAACACTTAAGTGATTTGATGATTTATTATGTATTCAAGATAACATACCATCAACTAAGTTAGAATCTGATGCATTGTTTGCTATTATGGATTGTATTTTACAGCAAACAAAATCTGTGATTTCTTCTTCTGTATCAAATGATTGTAATGTGCTTGTCAAATTTGCATGTAGCCATTCCCAATCTTTTACTATTTCATTGTGTGTCAGGGAACATGCCACCACTGAAATTCAAATTAAATATTAAATGTTAGGTACTAAAAAAAGTTTTTTAAAATACTAATAAAATGTATGTCATTATGAAAATTCATTCATGCTACATTTGTATGGTGATAAAAAAGCAGATGCTGCTGTACATGTCAACTAAAGTGTACGCAGCTGGTATTTCTTCCTGCCAGACAGAATAGCTATCTGTTATGCTTTTTCACAATTGCTGATCGCTGATAAGTTTTTGTAGCTTATGTGGGTATTAATACAGACACTATATAGTGCAGACATACTTTTTTTAAAGAAATACGCTTTAATTAAAAAATATTATTTCAAAACTTACTCCAATAAACCTCAGATGAGGGTGTCTGGTGCAAAATTCTGAATGGCGGTGGCTTTGTATCGAAGACACTGTCCAGAGTGCCAACAATAATGGAGGTAAGTCCCTTGGTTTTCCCATGTCCTTTTCTGCGTTGTCTCACAAAGTAAATGCTTGCCTCCTCGGTGACCCTGCGAATCAACAACAAACCAATACAATGTTTCCACAGCTCCTGTTACCACTGAAGTATACTGTTACACTGTTAACACTATCATTCCATCCATTCGTTATCTGGTATTGATACTTCATCAAGAAATAATCTCTGAGTGATTCAACACAGTGCTTGAAACACATGCACACAGAAATAAAACACTCGGAACACCTACACAACATATTACATAAAATCAGACCGTACGATGCACAAGAATAATACGTTCATCCTACTAAACATAATTGACAACGTTTTATAATTAAAAACTATCGTCAAGCCTCAACTCGAGCCTCCAACAAACGGAAACTTTCTAATTCCGAAGCACCTCCTCAGCGCCCAGTGTCAATAAATCTCAATTACCTCTACCTCTACTATTTACACTCCGAATCGCGCTAAAAAGAACTCACCACGAAGAATCTCGCGACCATGTACCTAGCCGGAAAACCGTTACTACACAATACTCAACCAGCGTCGCGCGCCTCTCTTTTCCTCCTCTCCGGCCTCGGCAATATAATCAGCGTAAAAAGAACGTAGACGACGAGATAAACGGAAGCCACGAGCGCGACTCATTGCCTATAACTATCCACTGGCCACTAACCCATCGCCTGAAAGAAAAAATCACGCATTTCCCCTAAAGTACCATAAAAATCAGAACAGCTGATGGGTCGTCGCAGGTGAGGAAAAGCCGCCGTTGCCACCGCGCTCCAAAACAAAGCTCGCTCGCGCGCGGCGTAAACAACAACTTCACCTCCGCGGTAACGCGAAACCCGATCTCCACACTAAGCGCTGCACGCGACTGCGTACATAATGATACGCACACGTCCCCTTTATTCGCTTTCGCGAATGTACATATACACGTTTCTCGTTACCAGAAAGCGTTGGCCAGTAGCACCTCTTCCGGCTTCACCCACATTATTCCTCGTCGTCTTGGTCGTCGTTAGCTCCGAGTCGCAGCGCATATGGCATACCGCACACACCTCCGTTGTTGTCCTGTCGGTCGCTACCGCCGCTGCTGCAGCCGCTCTCGGGGATCGTCCGCGAGCACAAAAACGTCGTAGCAGCCAGCAGCAGCAGCAGTATGTAGGTACTAGTTGGTTACGCGCTCATACACCGCCCGCTCGCTCGCTCCTGCGTCGCCGCGTGTGTGTCACATCTGTGTGTAGGCAGACACGCGACGGGAATAAGTGAGAGAGCCGTGTTGGGCTGTTGCTCCCGCGGTGGGAGCGAGAGAGAGAGAGAGAGAGAGGCTGTCGAGACTCGAGTTGAGAGATAAGGAGCCGCGGTGGGAGAGCGAGAGGAGGGCGACGAGATCGACGTCACGTAGCCGCTGCTGCCCCGTCGCGTCAGCCTGGCCCAGTGAGAGAAGAGCACTAAACGGCTTTCGACCGATCTCATCTACATTCTATATATACGTACAAAAACACCTATTGTGCATTGTGCTGCGTTGGACTTGGGATATAAAAACGCGAAAGGAAGAAAACTGCCGGACCGACCGAGGCTGGCGGCTGAGTAATTTTTTGACCGATGGATTAATTAATTCGCCTTGTTAAGACCAGCGTCAGCGCCCCTCGCGGCCAAAATTCGAACTGCTTATTAAAGGATAAACACGCTGATTAGCATGAGCAGTATACGAACCAAAGATTATAATTAAAAAATAAGTAGTGATCCGATGAACGTCTTAAAATCATTTATTGATTTGTCTGATATTATCAGATATATTAGCAATGGCACGAAGGCCTTATGTGGAAGGTTATAGGTTAGCCAAAAAACTGTGTTGCACAGTGCTACTAACTCTGTTGAGCAATCAGTATTTTCTTTGGCTAACCTACAAAATATTATGCGATTTGCCTGATAAACTCTCTCGCCTTTCACATAACGTCTTGTGTGATTGCCAATATATCTTACAATATCGGATAAATCAGTAAAAAACTTTTCGACGTTCATACCATCCCTATTTATTTTATTTCTTAATTAAATAAACGTTTCTTCATATACCGCTCATGCTAAATAGCTGTGTTCATCCTTCAATAAGCAGTTCGGATTTTGTCGTGAGGGGCGCTGACGCTGGTCTTAACAAGGCGAATAGATTTTATATTACTTAGTAAACGTTGCGCGGATAAAGAGAGAAAGAGCGAGAGATCGTTACTTAGTACAGGTACAGCTAGGTTCTTTTAGCCATTGCACAACGAGAGAGCCACGGTGGCTCAGCGGGAGCGCGTCGGACTCGTTAACCTAAAGGTCTCGGGTTCGATTCCTGCTCCCGTGAAAAAGCCGGCACCACTGAAAACATAAATTTTTTCATGTGCTTACTTTCACCGTGGTCTCGGTGGTTCGGAACCCACTTGATGAAACTGTAGGTCCAGTAGTTGGGGCGGTAGCGTCCTCCAACTATCTATAGGCTTCGCTAACAAAACAAATTCACTCCCTTGGAGAGTATAAAACAAACATGAATGGTGGCATAACGGCGTCATAAGTACCCAAAGCCAAAAAAATAACTAGATAACTAACATTGCACAACGAGCGCGCTAGGGAATTTTCCGTCGGCACGGATCAGGCTTTGTGAGAATTGTAAGGACATGACGATTTTGGAACGCGGATTGGATGAATTTTTCAAACGAGCCGCGTGTGTGCGCGGAGTAATTACATAAGTAGGAAAAATGGTATAGAGTAGGCATACAGTCGCCGGTGCGTGCGTGGATATATTTATGGGCACTGCGGCTGTCGTAAATTAGATAAGATTCGATATAATAGATGTTTGCGCGGCTACATTGCACTGGCGATTTGTATATAGGAATGAACAATGTAGTTGAGATTGCAAAAGAGCCGGTTGAGTGAGTCATTTTTTACGGAAAGTTTGGAAAATTAGAGATTCTGTATAGTTGGGCATAGGGAAAAGTATGTAGATTGTGTAGAAGAAGAAAAAAAATGAAGAATAACAAGAATTATATATAATCTCCTATTATGCTATTATTATTATTATTATTATTTAGCTTTCGCGCGTATAGTTTCAAATATAGTATATTAATATGTTGAAATCTTTACCTCAAAAAGGAAGGCAAAATCAAAATGTTTCGTTAAAATTCAGAGTTGTGGGATCATGTGGCATAATTATTATTCTTTCTCTAAAATCTAGTTAAATATACAATAAAATCGAGTTAATTTATTAATAATGAATTTTTCTGCATATGTATTATTACAATTCTATATTGGATCATGATTTCAGCATTATATCAGGTTATAAATGCTTTTCAGCATTATATTAGGCTATTTATTATCATGTAGTTATACCTATAATCTTACTTTTTATACAAATTTAAATTTTAAATGTTAATTTAAATTTCATAAAAATATCGACTTAAAAAGTTACTTATTTCTATTTTTAATAGATTTGAGATAAAACTCGAATTGTCGAAATCCACAAGTTTGTTTGCATTGAATCGTGAAGATTTCCTTAAAATTCTATTACCTATAGTTCATTTCTATAACTTTGCCGTTACGCTACGTATGTCCAGATCAAAAGCGTTATTTTAATTCTTTTAGATTTTCGCGTCTTGTCTTGTCATCTGTGATAATCTAATTGAAATAAATAAAATAAAAACAAATCATAGTTTTGAAGGTATAATCTGAATTCCGATAACTTGCAGTCTACTTCTCGTAAAGTAACACTGCGTATGATAACAAGTATAGACTATAAAATATCAGCAGGAATCCTGATTTTTGAGCAATAAAAACAGTTATTAAAATTTTAACTTTTTTCTTCGCCTTTTCGTGTATTTTAGTGAAAAACAACTTATTTGAAAATAGACTTGTCTTAGGTATACATTTTTCTTTAGTTCTATTTCTCGTGGTTCTCTAGAAATTGAAAATAAAAATTTTTATTTGAATTTAGTACTTTTAACTCATTCTGAAAACGATTCTCCATATTTAAAAATAAGTTTTAAGATGTTATTTTTTAAAAATGAAGAAGATAAGTATCTTAATTATAACACACTTTTATATACAAAATATATGAATGCGTTTTTTTCAGTATCTTTTTGAAAGTTTAAGCTGTGGTGTTATTATTGATAAATCAATACTTTTTACACAATTGAAACTACAGTTACTCTACAAAGGAGATGTGTGATGCTTAATTGTTGTAGATTGAGCCAATTACAGATTTTTTTAACGATATATAAAACATTTAATTATATTTAAAAATGTTTTTATACCATTACGATCCCACGGTGATGTAATCTAGGCTCCTACAAAATTTTAAATCAGTATTCTAAATATTTAAGAATGTCATTGGAACAAAATTGAAATAACTTAGGCACTTGTTTCCAAGTTTTGTTCCAATGACATTCATAGGCATTTTTAAAGTGGCCTTTATACGGCATGCCGTTGGCTGTGCCGCAGCAGGTTTGGAATATTGACTTGAAACTTTGCAGAAGGATATAAAGTATATTACGACAGAGGGCAACAAACTCATGGTTTTATATATTTTTTAAATAGATTATTATATCGTTAAAAACAACGGTATAATTAACTCAATCTGTAACAATTAAGTATCATGCCCCTTAATATCAATACCCTGCGGAAAACTATATTTGGGGTTGTTTTCTCCAAATTCCCGCATATGCGGGAATAAAGTAACAAAGTCTAATTTTTTACTTTTATTGTCTAATTGGTTCAAACTAACAAAATTATAACACATATAAATGCAAAATAACTTTTAAAGCCTATAAAGTGTCCACAGTGGAACCGGGAAACGTACTGTATATGTGACTCACTACGCTTCGCTCGCTCGGGCAGTGAACTTACCCGTGGAAGTAACATGACTTTAGACCCTTGTTATGTATTAATGTACTATGTAACAAAACAGAGCTTCAATTTTATATTTTCCTGTTTACTTTTATACATAAATACTTACAACGTGACAGTTAATGGGAGAGGCATACATTTTTAACCCTTAGAGGGCCGGGATGACGCCTTGAGGCGTCATGGTCTGACTCGCCAACATCCGACCTTGGTTTGGTTCTAACTTGGGGACCTCAGATCACTTTTCAGTACAAATTATGAGCTTTTAAAATTTTTGAAATCCCGGCCCTCTAAGGGTTAAGGAAATAAAGCATACTGAAAATTAGATAGCATATCTCAAGAAAAAGGGCCTATGAGATGAAACTATAAATAGTAGGCTTCATTTTTAGATATCAGAAATTGACTAAAAGACTCGTTGGAATCCGTTTCCCGGGTGGTGTGCACTATATACTCTCTTTGTTAGTGAATTATCAGTGCGTTTTTGTAGCCCAATTTCAAACTACATAACTTCAAAAGAAGTTAATGTTTTTCAATTCCGCAAAAGTAAATGGAAACTCGTTTTTCTAGTTCTATTTCTTTTTTTACCTTGCATGACCGACTGTTAGAGGCGTTTTGTCGTATATGTGTGAGTGTGAGTAACAGGTTTGTTGCGTGAATGTTGGCAGTGCTGCGAGAGGGTCGCGGGAGAGGGGAGAGGGCGCGAAGGAGAGACAGAACCGTTTCCGCAGAGGAAAGACGCGAGAAGCCACTGCGAGAAAACTATAAAAGGACCGCCGTGCAAGTCCGGAGTGCGAGAGGTTGGATAGCCGGGGCGAGGAGTCGCCGTTCCCGAGAAAGAGCCAGTGAAGGCGTCGTGTGGGCAAACGTGCTGAAAAACGCGAACAGAGTGTGCGAAGTGAGCAGTGTAATTAAAGTACAATAAAATTCTATACTTAATCATTTAATTCAAATCTGTTCCCTATTTATTATCTCCTGGCGTTGAAAACCTCCACAGTAAAAATAACTTAATAATAAGACTTTTCTAGATTGATTGAATTTATAGATTTGAAAAAAGGGATATTTTTTTCAATATTTAAAAAAATTCATTAAAAAATCCATGATTGAAATTTTGGCTGTTTTACGCTCGGCGCTAGACTATTAGAGCATTCTTCATATTTTCCCATCCAAAAAGATTACCAAAACTTTGAGAAAACCTAGATAACCTAGCGAAATGTAGTAAAACTATCATATATATTAAAATAAATCTTAAAATCCACCTTTCTGTTGAAATTAGAAAATAACATCATAATAATAAAAAATTCAGTTGTTAGAAAGTATAATCGGCAGAAAATAATCGGTTTTTAAAAATTTATTTAGAAGCTAGTTAATATCTAATAAAAAATCTCACAAAAGGAAATTTTTCAGGAAAAATTCTATCCGTGTAATAATTAAACCAAATTAGAATACAAAGATTAATTTTTTCATGCCTTGAAAAATGATCTGATTATCCTATCATTTAAACTAAATAAAATGAAATCATAATGAAAAATTATATATTCATATAGCCTCAAAAACAAAATAACACGCGCGCAGCGAGTTTTGGATTTTGCTAGTGTCTTAAAAACTTAATATATATCTTAAGGGGATGCCATACTCGTACCATTACCGATCGAGCAATTCACACAGTTTTAAGCTGATTAAAAATAAAATACGTCGAATCATACAAAATCAAGAGAACACTCTTCTGTGTTTTTTAACGTTCTAACACCCAGTCAAAGTTTGGAGTCGGAATATCAAGCCGTTTTTTCAAAAACTTTGAACGAAATTAAATTTCGTTTTGTTCAAAGTTTTTGCAAAAACGACTTGATATTTCGACTCCAAACTTTGACTGGATGATAGAACGTTAAAAAACACAGAAGAGTGTTCTCTTGATTTTTTGTGATTCGACGTATTTTATTTTTAATCAGCTTAAAACTGTGTGAATTGCTCGATCGGTAATGGTACGAGTATGGCATCCCCTTAAGGGGGTACCATAGCCGTACCATTACCGACTGAGCAATTGGCACAGTTTCAAGCTTATTAAAAATAAAATACGTAGAATCACAAAAAATCAAGAGAACACCCTTCTGCGGTTTTGAACGTTCTATCAAAAGTTTGGAGTCGAAATATCAAGTAGTTTTTGCAAAAACTTTGAACAAAACAAAATTCGGTTTCGTTCAAAGTTTCTGCAAAAACCACTTATATTTCGACTTCAAACTTTTACTGGGTGATAGAACTTTCAAAACCACAGAAGGGTGTTCTCTTGTTTTTTTGTGATTCTACGTATTTTATTTTTAATAAGCTTGAAACTGTGTCAATTGCTCGGTAATGGTAGGACTATGCCACCCCGTTAACTGTATGCAGCTTTTACTAAAAAATGCATTTTTCCAAAAAGACCCCATCTTTTTGGGCTAAAATTTTACATGACGATGAAGGATGTAAATACCTATCAAACCATGTATACGGTAGGGGAAAAAATTAAATAAATACAATTTTTTTTTAATTTTATAGGTGGCCGAATCCATCTCAAATCAGGCAGTCCGCGTATGCTAATGGAATCAAAGTTCCATGCGTTCAGCAATGCCGAAAAATACAGAGAAAATCCTGACTTACAATTAGAAAAAAAATTTTTCACTGTCATTTTCGAACTGCTACTGTTTCACCAGTTTTTTAAGCTTTTTAGCGTGTAACACATAATTTCACTCAGTTTTGAGCTCTCTTTCACGTCCTTTATGTTATTTTCAAAAAAAATAAAAAATGCATGAGTTATGCACTTTTTACTAAAAAATGCAGTTTTCTCAAAACCCCCATTTCTTTTTTTGACTGAAAATTTACAGGAAGGTAGAGGGTGTAAATACCTATCAAGTCATGTGTGTCACATTACCTGTTTTTTGCTGTGGAGAGAGAACAAAGATAAAATAAAATACTAAGTAAAATGTTGTCCTGCCTGTCAGTAATAAACATCATATAATCAATATAAATAGACTTGTGTACATTCATAAATACACCTAGACACACATGTGGATATTGGAGTGAGTTAATGCAAATGACTTGTATACATGTGTAGGCAGTGTACCTTCGTGCACAAACAGTCATGATATTCACATGCGTAACAAATAATTATTTTTTGCTTTTTAGCTTTCTAGATTTCTTAATTTTATGAGTGCGTGCTTTTGTTTTTGTTTTTCTTTGTTTTAATTTCAGTGAGCGGACGATCAGCAGTGTTGACTGTAAAACAATGTGTTTTGTCTTTATATGTATTTTTAATCCATATATGAGTTTTTTGAATTCCATGATACTTTGGAACTGCAAACCAATCAACATTTTTAGTTTTTTTTTATATTTTTCTATTTCAATGTCTTGCAAATGAATTATTTTAATCGCTTCAGTATAAGTTTGAACATGCTTTATAAAATCATTAGCATTTTGTATAGCTTCTTCAGGGGTTTTTTTGCAGATTATGTTTCAATATTGTACTCTTGAATACGTTCTGCAGTACTCGGTAGAAAATCTTCGTCTATGTCGGAAATGGTTTCAGCAACTTCATTATTAGTTTTACATTCATTATATAAAATATTCTACAATGAATTGTTCTCAAGTGAGAACCCATATAGTATAATAAACCGGTACTTTAAGTTACGGAAAAAATTTTGTTTAACGAAATTTCAGTACTAACAAAGTAGATATCGTCAATGTAAAAAAATGATGCAACAAATCGCTTTAATCTTTTTCATTTTTTCTTCAATTTCAATTTTTTAACGGCTCATTTTCATCTTTGTTGGATTTTATTACGAGGTATCGTGGATCAAATTAAAAAATGTTTAAAACCTGAACAGTTACATGCAATAGTTTAATAAGTTTGGCTCGAAGTCATACCAGATTCGTACAAAATTTGATAAACAATTGCCTGCCACTCTTCAGGTTTTAAATATTGTTTCCTCCTAGAGGAAGCTTTGTGATAGTAATTTTTTGAGTTATTGTAAAAACGTGTTATAATTATTTTTCGAGGTGTTAGGAATCAAAATACATGATTTTTGAAAAATGTCTGTATGGATGTATGGATGTGTGTGTGTGTGTGTGTGTGTACGCCTGGATCGCAGCTTCTACTCGATCTATTTTAATCGGACAGGTCTCATTTTTTTGTTTTTTTTTGTGTGATGGCGGGTCAAAAATTTTTTGATTTGCCGATGCGTTTTTGTTTTATTTCAAATTTTCGATTTTCTCAAAATTGATTTTTGCTTTTTTTTTTAATGATAAGATCGAGATATTTGAATCTAATGGATAGCATTCGAAAGAGCATTAAAACACCTATAGTTTCTAAAAAAAAAATTTCTCTAGTTATCACGGTTCTTTTGTTATTAACAAAAACGTGTTTTTTTTAAAGCTTATAACTCCTAAACTAAACTGTCAATTTTCTTGAGAAAAATCATGGTAATGCAGAACATAAATAGCTGTAATCTGTAAAAATTTGAATTCATTTGTCGACTAGTTTTTGAGAAAAAAATTGAAATGTGAAAAAATGAGTTTTGTATGTCCAACGAGTACCGGAGTAAAACTGACTTAATCGCTTTAAAATTCCTTGTAGAGGTAGATTTTTGATAGCTCTCGGTCGAGTCCTTTGGGCAAAATGATTAGTCCAGAAATTTCAGAAATATTTGAAGTTAAAATTTTTTTAACCTTTCTTTCAAATCGTAATTTCTCGAGAACGGCTCCATGTATCAGTTTGAAATTTATAGACTATTTTGTATGCAATATATTATAGGCACTATCTGTGTAAAATTTCATCCAGATTATATGGTTATTTTTTGAGATGTTTGATATTTAAAATTATGGTATTTCTGAAAATGACTTTCTTTGTTGTCGCACAATATAACTACATTAAGATTGTTTTAATTTCTTTGAAATTTCGTGGAGATGTAGAGTTTGTATATTATTTATTAGAAAAGTTCTTAGGATAAAAGAATTCGTTTATGAATTTCAGAGATATTTGAGATTAAAACTATTTTAGCCCTCTTTTAAAATCGTAATTATTCGGGAATGCATTTATGTATACTAGAAAGTGGAAATGACATGCGCTATGCGCCGATGCGCGCGTGTTGTATACCTGTTTTTGTTTTGTAATAGCCATTTATTATTTTTAAGGTTAGAACCTTTTTCTTATATCGAAAATTCCACAAAGAACACACAAATACGGATAGGCATACTACTAGAGACAAGTACCCTATGTGTGAAATTTCAGAAAGAAAATATAATTTGAAGTAAGGGTTATTTAGGAATTTTAAAAGGTTTTGACGATAATATTAAAATCAATTATTTTATTTATTTTTCACACATAGTTTAAAAAAAATCATACCGATTATTTTATTCATATTTTATACATAATTTAAAAATTAATAATTTTTAATCTTTATAAATGAGTTTAATTATAATTATGTCATAAATTGTTGCAAAAATTATAAATTTTATTATTAAAAATTCATTAAAGGAATAAGCAAATTAAGTTTGAGGAAGCCACGGGCCAATGAATTAGCAGCGGATTTTTTTCAATTTGATCCACGATACCTCGTAATGAAATCCAACAAACATGAAAATGAGCCGTTAAAAATTGAAATTGAAGCAAAAATGAAAAAGATTAAAGCGATTTATTGCATCATTTTTTTACATTGACGATATCTATTTAGTTAGTACTGAAATTTCGTTAAAAAAATTTTTTTCCGTAACTTAAAATACCGGTCTATAATACTATATGGGTTCTCACTTTGCAGTATGAGAACAATTCATTGTAGAATATTTCATATTTAAGTACTATATCTACCCATAGAACCACCTTAAAGGTGTCAAAACTAAATAAGAAAAAAGGCATTTCAGTGGTTCACTAAGATCATTCAGCTCTATGAACGACGCTTTTGGAGATTTATAAACGATCGCCTGCCTTATGCCTCCCAAAACGTCGGGACATTTAATTCTTGTTCCCGAAAAATACTTTGACATAACTAGTAGCATAAAAGTTCACGAAATCAGAAATAGCTAAAGTCTATGTTGTCTTGTTATGCGATAAGGTCAACGTCAGCCATCTAGCACGCAAATGTACAAGTACATTATCTCATATTTATAATAAGCATCTACATGTGCGACTACGTGTATTTATGAATGCACACAAGTCTATTCATATTGATTATATGATGTTTATTACTGACAGGCAGGAAAAAATATTAGTATTTTATTTTATCTTTGTTCTCTCTCCACAGCAAAAAACAGGTAATGTGACCCACATGATTTGATAAGTATTTACACCCTCTACCTCCCTGTAAATTTCCAGCCAAAAAAATGGGGGTTTTGAGAAAACTGCATTTTTTATTTTTTTTAAATAACATAAATGACGTGAAAGAGGGCTCAAAACTGAGGGAAATTATGTATTACACGCTAAAATGCTTAAAAAACTGGTAGTCTAGGCGCCAGGTAGGGTTCCGTTGCCTTTTTGAGGTCCATGGCTCTACCAAAGCTTACTTGATGTGTTTTGGTCTCCTGAATCCGAATTTTTTGGGTAGAAGTCTGAAAAATGGTCAGGTAATTAGTTATAAACAATTTTTTAAAACTATTGAATAATAGTATATTACATATGGTAGTATATAAATTTCTATATGATATAAATGTCTATCTATATATATAGATATACATTACACGGCATGCATTTCGCGAAGTAGC
Organism: Torymus aiolomorphi; assembly: GCA_036365515.1. NCBI lineage: Eukaryota > Metazoa > Arthropoda > Insecta > Hymenoptera > Torymidae > Torymus > Torymus aiolomorphi. The sequence continues at coordinate 257,404,599 of CM070873.1, read as the reverse complement.
CGATTTGTATCCTCCAAAATATTATATAAATGAAAGAATATATGGTTTCTCGTGATTGCATCTTCAAAATAGATGTTTAAAGAAGGGATTCATGTGACTGTAAAATTGAAAAATTTTATTTATTGTTCATGTAGTAGGGGATCGAAAATCGAAAAAATGCCATTTTTCAAAACTTTGACAATTTTTTCTGAGAAAACTATAGGTCGGACGATCAAGTATGTAAGGACCTTTTTTGCTCAAAATGAGCCAAAGAATACGACTATATTGTTTTTAGATCGATAAAATTAATTTTATAACACGGTGTGACCAAAGCCCGCACTTTAGTCACGCCTATCCGTGGCTAAAGTAGTCCTTTTTTGCACCGTGTTTATCACACTCGCTACGCTCGTGCGCTAACCTCACGGTGCAAAAAAGGACTACTTTAGCCACGGATAGGCGTGACAGCGGGCTTTGGGCAGGCAGTGCTATAAAATAGTATACGATACTCGTGACTTAGTGGCTCTTTATTGCACGGCGTTTAGCGCCCTCGCTGCGCTCGGGCACTAACCTCACGCCGTGCCAAAAAGAGCCACTTTAGTCACACGTATCGTAATATATTATTACTCAATAGTTTAAAAAAATTGTTTATAACTAATTACCTGACCATTTTTCAGACTTCTACCCAAAAAATTCGGATTCAGGAGACCAAAACACATCAAGTAAGCTTTGGTAGAGCCATGGACCTCAAAAAGGCAACGGAACCCTACCTGGCACCTACACTATGGTGAAACAATAGCAGTTTAAAAATGACATTGAAAAATTTTTTTTCTAAGTTAGGAATTTTTCGGAATTTTTCGGCATTGCTGAACGCATACAATTTTGATGCAACAAAAAAATAAAGAAATACGTGTCAAATAATTTTTGGAGAAGAACATAAATACTTTAATTTCAAAACGATCGGGGACCACCTGATTTGAGATGGATTCGGCCAGGTGGTATTTTTAAGCGTTTCTTATGCTTCCTTTGATTACTTATAATTTCCTGGGGTACCAATATTTTTTAACGTAACAAAGCTTAAACATTATCTTTTCCTGTCTGTTTTTATAATCTTCTTTGCTCCTTTTTGTAACATAAATGAGCAATTCCACGAAAATGATGAAACAATGAAAACATTTTTTTTATGGGGCACATCTATACCAGGCTAGATTTTTTTGATTCTTTGGACCATTTTGAATCTATAAAAAATCGGAAAAATGGTCAATTGTGTGGCAAGATTTTTTGCGTACTAACTTTATTTCGAAAAAATGCTGAAAAATGATTCCCGTCAAACATAAATCACTTTTTCAGGAAGAGTCGCACATAGATTAAAAAAAGAACATAAAAGTAGAGAATGCGAGCTTTGATTTGCTTTTCACCAGATGAACAAATGTTAATTTATTCATAATTTAGATGAATTCAAAGATGAGGCGAAAATACACTAGTTTTTGAAAATACATTGAAAAATGGCAAAAACCTGCTCCTTTGCATTTTCACAGTATTTTGAAGAAATAACATCGAAAATATTAATATTTATCAAATCAATTCTGTGAAAGCAAATAGAGCCTTACGCTTAGCGCTCTACTATTGGAGCATTATTCATATTTCCGCATTCAATGAGATGATAACCCAAAGATTGAGCCGAATCCACGACCTTACAGATCGTACACTCTATAATAAAATCTATAACGAAACGTACGTAGTGAAACTTATTTCTTATATATTAAGATACAAATCTTAAAATCCATCTGTCTGGTAAAATTAGAAAATAACGTCATAATAATAAACAATTGAGTCGTTATAGTATACATTATAGTACCTATATGATATTTTTATCCTAGTATTCACATTTTTATCAGCTATTTATTTTACATAAAATTAAGTTACGATAAAAACTTTCCGTCTTTCAGAAAATATATATATAGTGGAAAAGAAGGGATGGGGATTTAAGCCCGAATTTATAGTCGTAACTTGGCACTCAGCACTTGGAATTCAATATATACAGATATACAATTAACATTTTCGCCATATTGAATTTCCATGTACTGAGTGCCAAGTGACGACTATAAATTCGGGCCTTAGTCCTCAAACCTACCTTCTGTGATCTTACATCTTTCCAATACACTTCAGAAACTCGTTTTCGGAAATATGATGCCCTGTCTTTCCACTGGATAGTCACGTAGTTTTAGAAGGTTAACTGTAAGTTGATCTTGCAACTCCTTTTTTTATGACGGAAATATGTATATCTTCAGTTCGATTAAAGTAATGGTACAATTATTATAAGTATAATTCATACATTATAATGTAACGTAAAATATAATATAACAAAGTAATACATTACATTTTAACTTTTACCATGTTGCATATAGTACTTTAATTTCGACTCAACTGTGGCCACTTTGTTAACTTGGAAAGCGGAATTAATGAAAATAAAAGAGAAAGACAGAGGAATTGAAAAATTAATTTTTACGGGAATAATAGTACATTGGGCAACGATGGGAGAAAATGAGCTATTTCAAGCGAGGGTAAAGTGTTCAGCACGAATTGGAGTAGAGTGCTAAAAACACCTCACCCGAGCATGAAATAGCTTTTCTTCCCGTGTTATACGCCGTATTTTTTTTTAACGAGGGCATCATAGGACTTTTTTTCTAGATGGAAGCCGGGTGAATAATGATATTAGCTTTCGCTTTTTTGAAACACGCTCGAAATGCGCGATTTTATACTCAATTTACAGGCATGGAAAAAAGCTCGTGTCATGCTCGTGTTGAATACATTTCTGAGAATAAAGTATGAGAGAGAACCAAATGCTACTTTCGTCCTGCTTTTTAAGTTAATAAAGTGGCCATTTCAGTGGAATCGGAAATAAAATATATTTTTTCAACACGTGCATGAAAAAGGCCCTTTTCCTGCATAGAAAAGTGAATGAAAAATCGAGCATTTCGAGCGTCTAGTGCAACCTCTCGCAGTAGCGGAAGGAAGTTTTTTTTTCAACACGTGCATGAAATTGGCCTTTTTTCATGCCTGAAAGCCGTGTAGAAAATCGCGCATTTCGAGCGTAATTTAGGAAAGAATTAAAAAGAAAACCATTTTTTCACACTTTAGCGGGGGAAAAAAATGTTTCCCCGCTCCAACAAAATATCCTTTTTTTCCCCGCTCCGACTGAGGAAAAATTTGTTTTCCCCGCTACAACGAATTTTTGTGAAATTGTTCTCTTATTGTCAAATTTATATATTTTATGGCTTTTTGACCTGTTTAGAATAATATAAAATAACTTTTAAACTGGGTTGTGCACGACTCGAAATGATCCCCTATACAACTTTCATGCATATAAGAAGGCCCTCTCATGCACTCGTAAAAAATACGATGTGTAACACGGGAAGAAGAACTATTTCAGACTCAGGTGAGGTGTTTTCAGCAGTCGTCTCTGTCTCGAGCGCCTTCGGTGCCCTCGACTACAATTCGTGCTGAACACCTCACCCTCGCTTGAAATAGCTCATTTTCTCCCCTAGTTGCACAATATACTATTTCCTCCCGCTACGGCGGAAGGAAGAGAACTTAGTCTCCCGTTGTGACGACTCCATATACCTGATCTCCCATCCACTTTTCATGCAAAAAAGGTCTTATTCCTGCACTTATTAAAAAAGTACTATGTGTAACAAGGGAGCAATTGACTTTTTCAGACTCGGATGATGATTTTGAGCACTGGCACTCGTGCTCAATGATCATCCTCGCTAGAAAAAGTCAACTTTCCTCCCTAGTTGCACAATGTACTATTTAACGTTATTTAATTAATATGTACATATTGTTACATTGGAATAATAATTGTTATTTTTAAAGATCTTCTAAAATACTATTTGATAATTAGTAAATAATTCGAAGTTAATGGAAAGGCTTTAAAAAATCTTTTATATTAGAAAAACATTTCAATAATCGTTTATTTAGGTTGGATATTAACGAAAAAGGGTTAGTTCTTACTACCAGGACCATCAGATATAATGTTTATAAGTTGATCAACAGTACAGGTTCCAAAACCATTTATTTAATGTTTATTTTCTTTTGATATTTGATAAAGAAATTATCGTCCGTAGCAAAAAATTTGACGGTCAAATAACAGAAGCATAATAAAATATATTTGAGTGAATTTAAACGAGAAACGAGTGAATGAAGAAAAAAATGAATAAAGAAACGTAACGTTTATACCTATCGTATTTTAATGTATCAGACAACAAAATTTATAAAAAAAAATGAAAGTTATGGAATGGAAGTCTTTGGTCTTTATAAAAAATAAAAACAGATATAATGTAATTGTTAAGATAAATTGGTAATGACTAATAAACTATGAAGATTAAACTATAAATGATAATAAAATAAAAGTTTCAATGAAAGAAATAATGCTTATGACAACAAACCAACGAAAAATTACAATCATAATATATAGGTTGTATTTCACCAAAATTTTTAAAATATAACATTTCCTAATACTTTAAATAAACCAGCCATCGACTTGTAAATGTCGACGTAAGTTGGACTCTATATGAATTGATTTATTTACACATAATTTAACGAGGAAAAGTATTAAATAAAACATCGAGAAATTCAAGTAATGATTTTATTGAAATATAAGGAATCTGTACCAGACAGAACTAAAATTACTGTTGGATTTGGTACTACCGGGGTTCACATATCGTATATGCCTGTGTTATCTTTTTACGCGATTATGGTATAGGTAGATCGATCGTCTATAAGTACAGAAACAATATCGAAGGTACGCGCACAGTCTATCTCGAAAGTTTTAAACCTAGGAAAGATCATTCTCCTATAATCCATTCATTTTATTTTATTTGTATTCCTTTGCTTGTGTTACCCTTTGCTGTTTTCATGATTTTTAGCACTCGTTTGGTGTAACATTTACAACACAAGGAATTGAAGTTTCTATATACAATATATAACGTGATAATCTACAACACACACTTCTCTCGCATTCATCCATACGTACGATTACTCATTTACGCGCACATCGTACAACTACGATTCTCTTTGCTATTTACAATTTCATCTTTTTTATACAAGACACGCATTGTTTGAATTCACTCCTGGTTTCTTTCGCACCTTGTTTTCTTGCTCTTCCTTCCAATTTACACTTATTACAACATTTTTTATGTACGAATTCTAAAAGTTTAGAGCTCCCGAGGAGCAAATTCTACTTGATTATACAAGTTGTCCCATTGTAAAAAAAAAAAAAAAAAAAAACGATAGAAAGAGCTGACTTTGATTGTTTTTAAATTAAAAATAAATAATTTGTTTTCCCTATAATTTGATTAAACAAACGTCTAAATTTGATATTTCATAACTGTGATGTCAACATATTTACAAGGCTCACGCAAACTGCAATGGTTAGGGAAACATTTCATGGTCTTATGGAACAACCTGCATATACGTAGTTTAATCCTACAATACTAAGAATTTAAAAATCTACAAATTATCGTAACCGATTTAATAAATAAGCAACATATACGATTAATTTTTTGTTTTAAAGGGTATGTATATTAATTATCTATATATCACGGATGTACTGGTTCTGAAAGTGCATACGAAGAAATGCACAGAATGTAGGCATTTACAAAAACAATTGAGACTGAAATAGTAGTACTCTAGGCTTGGTAAGACGAAAAATTTGGTCGGTAAGTTTCATTAAATCTTAATTCTCTTTAGTCCCTTCGATAATTATCCAGACACAGTGCACTCAGGACAGAAAAGATATGCTCGAAGACTTACACACGACTGTCAGAGATCGATCGATCTATGCATCGCGCTGACAATCATCTATTACATAGTATAACAAATGCATTTTGTTATTTTTTTTTTAATAGTATAGTTTCAAAAAAGAGCCCGTGAACGTCTATTACGTTATGCTTATTAGAAAAAAAGGAACTAACTGTGCTTATATCGATGAAAAATTATTAATTTTGATGATGATTGCTTTCCACTGCCACTACGAGAAGCAGAAAAATAGTTATATCAAATCTTCCTTACGCGTTTTTAGCACGTCCTCCGAAAACACAAGATTGATTTTTTTAGGAACTTACACAAAGAAAAAGAATCTAACGTTTACTCTGTATTAAGCGGTGTATAATCGTTAAATACATTCAGCCAGATTTTTTGTTTATCCGATTCCTACCGACTTCTCTCGTACATTAAACTGACATTAGTAACAGTGCGATTCACTTTAAAACTGTATATGAGAATATTGCTTCGACTTCTGTTTTTACTTTTTTTAATTATTTTCAGCAAATCTACCAACTACCAAGCGTTTTTTTAAATTTGTTTATGTGTTTTCGATCGAGTCGAAAGCAGTAGTGATTTACATTATCCTATGTATCCTCTTTTCACTTTACACGCATTGTAAAGTTATTTTCCCTTTCCCCACACTCTACATTACGCTTATCAGAAGCATCTCGTCTCCTCTTTCAGTCCATCTCTCATTTCACGATCGAGACGAAACGAAACAAGAACGTGTAAAGACGCAAAAAAGAGTCTTTTTATTATTATTTCTTCCTAGCCTTGCAAAAAAACACGCCTTTAGCGCACGTGCGCGCCTCAATTTAGAAATTAGAGTGTATCTGTAGGTCACTTTAAACTTTGCTACTTCGTAACAACGCTCTCTCCCTCTCGCTCTCACCTCGTGCTTTAGTGCGAAAATAATTTATATATACAAGCTTTGAAATATTTAAATATTACAACACGTGGCTCTCATTTCTCTCTATCTGGCATCTTTTTGCTTCCATCCTACTGATACACATCGCTCTTGGGATCTCGCTCGCGGAAGAATCCCTTCTCAGTCTTGCACTCCCTGATGGTGACGGTCTTTAGGTTGACGGTCACGTCCGTGATGAAGACCTGATCGGCCACGGGATTGCGCGCGTGCCAGTAGTCTGTGCCGGGGCTCGTCAGTGGCACGTATACTGTCGTCGTCGTCTCGGTCGGCTTTATCATGTCTGCCTGCTGCTGTTGCTTTATCGGCGGCTTGCTGTTCACGTTATTGTTGTTCATAATATTGTTGTTAATATTATTGTTGTTGTTGTTATTGTTGTGACTGTGATGGCCGTTGACCATGCCGACGTTTAACCTGTTGTTGTTGGTATACGAGTCTGTGGGACTGGGCGACTTGTGTCCGTTAGCATCGACGCTCACAGGCCCATTCTGTTGCTGCTGCTGTTGCTGCTGGGGCAGTTTCTCCTTCTCGGAGTTCTTGTTGTGATCCGTATGCGAGGGCTGCTTCTTTTTGGTGGGCGCTTGCAGTTGCTGCTGTTGCGGGGCCTCGAGAGGCGTCTCCATTTGCGGTGAGAGAGGAGCGGATGGCGCACGTGGTAGGGAGGGCGGCGGACCGCGAGGCAGATCGGCCTCCGGGCGCTTTTTGTCCTGAATAGCGGGAGCTGGTGTCGTCGGTACTGCCGGCAACGGCTCTTCCGGCGTGGACTTGACACTCGAGGACGAGGGTCGCCTGCCATTCACCTTGTGACTCTGAAAATGATAAGAAAAGGTAAAGGTTAGTTATGTTTGAAGAGTGGTTGATGTTGTGAATGTAAATTTGGTTTGTTTAGTACGGAACTGATATAATTTGTCTTTGTAGCAACTACACAAGACAAGATAAAAGTCTAGCACAAAGAAATTTAAATTAAGGTGATGCGATACTGACGCTATTACCCAAAATTTGGTTCCCGTTTTTCTCATTCAATTTTTAATTTTAAGAAAAAAACCACTTAATACGTTGTAGTTCTTTATTAAACTTAAAACGCGTCAAAGAGTTTTTTTCAATAAATTTAAAATTGAAGGAGAAAAACGGGAACCCAGAATTGAGTAACAGCATGGGTATCACATCACCTTAAAAGTAACTATACGTTCAATATTCAACTATAGTATCATTTATCCTTCTTAAAAAATATATAAAAATCTTTTTCCATAAATGGTATCTTAAGATAAACCAATCAATCGCTTTGCTATCCAAATAGATTAAGTTTAACTATTATAACTTCAGGAAGTTTCTTCTCTGATTAAGTTTATAGCTACAATATTAACATAGTAAGCAAACATTCTAATAAAACTATTTTCAAATATTCATATGACGGTTAAACACTAAGAATTAGACTAAACATCTGCATAGTCATGACAATTTAATTTTAAGTAACAATCTCAGCCTCTTCTCTATCTCCACGACAACATCAACAAACCCAAACCGTATCGCTCAAACGACACTCACGTGATAGCTCGGCGACGAATTTCCCTTCAACGGCAGCAACCTCGGGATCTTATTCGGCGGCGGGCTATTGCTGTTCCCACTGCTGGGACTGCTCGTCGTGATGGTCACTCCGATTTTCCCCGACTCCTTGCTCAGCACCTCGGCCTTTCTCTTCGGCCCTGCGGGCTCTCGCCTCGGCAGGGGTGCGTCTACGCTACTGTTGGAGCTGTCGTCGTCGACGCTGAAGTTCGAGGCGGACAACTCGGTGGGCGGTGCAGGAGACTCGTGGCCGTCGAGCGAGCTCGCGATTGTGTCCTCATCGTTGAGGCCTTCGTTGAGACGCGCCTGCACGGCCGTGACGATCGTCGTCGTCGAGGTCTCTGTGGCCGACTCGTCCTGGCTGTCCTCGCCCACACGCTCGTCTCCGCCGGGCTCTTCCTTGACGACGAGGTTGGCGAGCACCTGCTCCTGTAATGGCGAAACGGCGTGTGTTACTTTCGAGGAATGTTATTTAATTACGAGGGCGTTTTATGTTGATGTAATCAAGAGAATGCGTTAGTTTTTAATTTAGTGTAATATAGGTGCAGCTAAGTGATTAAGGTGATGTGATACCCACACTATTACTCAATTCTGGGTTCCCGGTTTTCTCCTTCAATTTTAAACTTTTTGAAAACAATTATTTGACACGTTTTAAGTTTAATAAAGAACTATAACGTTTCAGAGTTTTTTCCTTAAAATTAAAAATTGAATGAGAAAAACGGGAACCCACTTTTGAGTAATAGCGTGGGTATCGCATCACCTTAATTTTGAAGTTTAATCAATTTAATAAAAGAAAAAAAACACGCTCCAAAACTAATATTACTGTATGTGATATTCCTCGAAGAACGTATTAAATTGCCATCGCGTCAAATTAAAGCGAAATAATAAAAGCTTCTAATTTTGAAACTCTCGCTCTATAACGCGAGACGCGCCGCAGGCACGGAAATAAACTTACGCTATATCGTGTGTCCCTTCGCCTTGGCCTTCTCGTTGTGACATCTCCGCCCCTCTGGCTCTCCTCGTAGAGTTCGATTAACCTCACGTCGAGAATATTTTCTTCTGGTTCCCATGTGTTGTATCTAAAAATAAGACGGAGGTTTTTTAGTTATCCTGCGTCCAATTGTATACGCTATTCGGGCTGCGTGTACGGTAAACTCCATTCGAATTTAACGTTAGTCGTGCGAATCGCAATTAATGCAAATGTTCTTTTTATCATTCATTACATTATAAATGGAAATTGGAATATTATTAAATGAAATAGCTTCGCAACGGTACGTATTATCATGCGGTAAGAATTTTCAGTCGATTATAAAACTAAAATTTTAATCTGGTACTCTTGATGCAAATCGATTGATATAATATGCGCGATGACTCTACAACTATTTTTTTTTTTATTTCACACAAGAAGCCAGTTAAGCGTGAATTTTCAACTTACTTTTTGCTCCAGCCCTTCCATTTGACGTAGTACTCGACTTTGCCCTGCAACAAAAAGAACGGCAAACGATTAAAAATCTATCCAATATAAATTCAATAATAATAATCTATCGCTTAAACATTCACACGCATATACACACAGACTCTCATCACCCACTTGCTTCCAAACCTCCCACCCAGAGCAATAAAAGAACCCGACCGCAGGACCACCGCGAACGCTCTCCAACTTATATACACGCAATTTCACACGCCCTCGGGGCACAACACACACGAACACTCGCGAGCGCATTAGCCGAAAATTAGCTGGCCGGTGATTTGAACGCCCAGCCCATACTGCTTACCGCAAAAAACGCCGGCACGCTGTAATACGCAAGAAAGAAGCCGCGGCGATCGGCTTTCGGGGATAATTGGAGGCGCGCTCTCGGATCAGCCGACGCAGCGACAATAAAACTTTTCCGCGCAGGGGTCGTAAACGAAGGGAAGAGAGTGACCGCGTAGTGCGCCTCCCCCGTTTATTGACCAATAACGACTTGCGAATTCGAGAAGCGCGCGCGCGGTGGCTGTCAATCGTTCTCTCGGGTTATACGAGGTGTATATAGGTGAGAGTATAGTCGAGTAGTGTAATTAGAGGAGAGCTGCGGACGGACACCTGCGCGGGAGGGGGAAGAAGGGAGAGTTTTGTGGAGTGATTATGGACCGGTTCCCGGATGTTTTTCTGCATAGAGTGCGGTTTTGGCGGCCGTTTTTCGGTCTTTTTTTATGGGAGGGTTGTAATTTATCGCGTCATTCGCGGCCGAGAGTGATTTATTGCACGTGGGTTCAGGGATGGTGGGGTTTTTAAAAGGGGTTTTAAAGTAAAGTGCGTTGTGAAAGTGGTGGATGGTTGTCAACAGGTTGCAAATTTTTCTAGGCGATGATTTAAGAATTGTAAAGTTGAATGCGTCGAAATTGGATGTGCCGGTAGATGTGTATAAGATGTAGTTCATTTGAACACACTTTGCTTGAAAGATAAAGAAGACATGGAAGTACTTGATACAGTTTTATTGAAAGTATCAAGCTTACCATAAACAAATTACAAGTTTTATATTCAGTGTTGAAAACGTGATATAAAAAGAGAACCTATAACTGAAATGATATTTGCATTTCTTACGTATGATAAGATTAATTCGAATGCTGAAATAATACTTTTTATCTTCCAGTTTTTTAAAGTAGAAAAATTGTTCAAGAAATGTTTAAAAAAGGCAATCATCAAGTCCATTCCAAAAAGCTTTAAACTTTAGCTTATTTTTACAAATATCGATAAACCATTCCCAAACACCGCATACCAAATATTTTCATTATAAAAAGCACGAAACCAAAATCTTACAGTATATACACCTCTTCAAACCACTTTATATACTTTTCTCCAAACGCCACGACCAAAACACCCCCCCCCCTCTCTCTCTCTCTCTCTCTCTCTCTCTCTCTCTCTCTCTGTCTCTCTGCATTCGTCGCTTAGACCGTGATCTCGGTGGCAATGTCAACGGTGCGCACGTATGTATATGTGTATGTGTGCACACACACGGAATAATTTCGAATTCACGACGTGCGTGCAATGCAGCAGCGGAGCGCATAGCAGCGGCGGCGGCAGCAACGTGTCGCCACGGTCAATAAAACGGCCGGCGTGCGGCCCCCCTCCACCCCTCTCTCTCTCCCCCATTGGCCGGCGTCCAAGCGCTATACTCGCGCGCGCAAGCCGGCTTATGTACCTATATACACACACACATACTTAGGTATGCATTCTTTTTTCTCGAGAGGAGATAGAGCAGAGAGCGATTTCCTCGTTCGCGCCGAAAAATTCGAGAGCGGCTTAGTCTGCGCTTTTTGACATTGTTGCTAGGGGATGGAGAGAGGAGGTTAGAGAGAGGAGAGAGAGAGAGAGAGAGAGAGAGAGAGAGAGAGAGAGAGAGAGAGAGAGAAAGAGAGAGAGAGAGAGAGAGAGAGAGAGAGAGAGAGAGAGAGAGAGAGAGAGAGAGAGAGAGAGAGAGAGAGAGACGTATAGGTAGATAGATAGACGTTGGCAAGAAGATGAGTCGGTGTCACGAATAGAGAGACCGCATGCGGCGGCGGTGCCTTCGAAGTGGGTCGCGCGTCGTATAGTTGCGTGTCGTTGCGCTTTTGCGGTGGTAACAAAAAGTTATCTATAGAGGAGAGGAGTGTATGTGGGTTGCAGCGCTGTACGCTCCGTTTTTAGTTTTTCCCGCGAATTTTAGGAATTTTGCGTATATATTGTTTACGGGAAAGAAGATGTTTCTATATGATTTTTGATCAACCGAGAGTGTAGAAGTATACCATCAGCAACCTACGAATCACGACGAAAACAAGCATTAGCTTAAACTTCCCTTGCCGAGAATCGACTGGTAATAACAGTAATCAGCGAAACAACAACCGTTCGCGCGCCATACATACAGACAGCTCGGAAGAGGAGCCTCTTCATTTCCATGCGAAACCTTTTAACGACTCGCCGGTGCAATGACTCGCTAAAATTTCTCTCTCAAAGTGTCTATGAATACATGAATCCGTAAGCATCGCAGATTCGCGTTAGTGCTAATTACACGAACGCGCACCCGCTCGCCTATAATGTCAGTACGGTGCCTATAGTTCGTAGATATACGCTGATAAACACGCGCACGCATGCAGCAGCAGTTTTCCTGCAACGCGCACGATTAATCGCGCTATAGCTGCATTACGGGCGTCGCGCTTCCATAATTCGCGTCTAGACTACGCGCGGTCGTCAAATTTTAGGTCGGATAAAGTTTGTTGCGTACAGGTATATATTGTTGGCTGTTTACTGTAAGCGCTCTGCGCGCGTTGTCTGTCAAGTTATTGACGAATTTTATCATTCCGCATTCGAACATCGTTAAATACTTATTACAGATCGGAAAAGCACGGTAGTCCCCGACAGCCATTATTTAGCCGACAATAAACTCATCCATCATCGGCGCCCTGACTGCACCTCTCACACCGAAATGAAGTTCTCACTGCTCGCAGGACGACGAGGTTCCCCAAAAAACCGAAACTTTCATTCCCCAACCTCTCGAAAAAAAAACCTGCTCGCACCGACACACGCGATAGAAATAAAGCCCCGGGGAAATCTCGTCGTCGTCGTCTTCCGATCCCTTTTCGCGGAACCGTTGACCGCCTTCTTTCTCTCTCTCGCTCTCTTCTCACGCGGCGACGAGAAAGGAAGGAAGCACAAGACGACAGGCCGTTGTAGTAGTTAGCAGAGAGGCAGAAACCTTACTCCGTTACGTATCCGTCCTAACCTTCCCTTCATTCTTTCACTCTCCGCGCCTTTCTTTCGCGCTCTCTCTCTCTACGGGCTATCCTTTTTTTGTATACGTGCACAGCGCGCGGGGAACCTGCGACGAGCCGCGCAGCACACCTCGGGCGTTAGGATGTGTGAAGGTACGAGGGGGTTTCTGGAGAGAGCGAATTGAACGCCGGCTCGGATTCGAATTTATCAATGGACGAGAGAGGTTGAGGTAAGGGATCGCAAACGTGTGTACGGGATGTTTAGTGGTACGGTTAGAGGTGGTTTAATAGGTGCGTGTTGTAGTATGCATAGGTTGGGAGATTCATTTTTGGAATGCGCGACTTGGGGTTTGACGGAGTTTCGATTTTGATCGGTGAAATTGTGTTTGTTTGAATGGTGTTTTGGACATGTAAAAAAGAAGTTTGAGAAAAGAATTTTCCGTCATTTCAATTCAATTTTAGGTTTTTATACACGATTCATGTGGCATTTATTGAAAATAGGACTATGAATAGTGAATAAAACTGGATAATTGATACATATAAAAAACTGAAAAGAATAAACAAAAATACAAGGTCAGCACGTACATGTATTTAAATACTGATTCTGATGTCCCATTAAGATTCTCATTTATATAATTAAGTACTTAACATCTTCGATTCAGTCACAATGCACGCCGTACATTTTATAAACAAGAACTATAGTGCCTTGGTTACAACTATTTAAAAAGCCGGTATATATCATTCGATTTCAAAGATCTAGGAACTTTCAATGGATCTTTAACGAAGCACAATACTAACTTTAATTGAACGGTCGATTTAAAATCAGACGGGACGGCATTACAATTAAGTATGATGTTGCCATTGAGGAATTGTACAGAAGAGAGCGAGGAAGGAGCTACAGAGCTAAGGTTTCCCAGGAAAAGCAAACTTTACCCCGTTACTTTTTACTACGGAGCCGACCGCTACAGATTTCCATCTACAGATGGAAGCATAGAAATGTATCTTTTCTCATAGAATATTCCATGCGAAAGAAAGTTTGTTAAGCCTTTGTGCGTTCTATACAAACTCGTTGTTTAATCCTTCGTATTAGTAATTATTTCTTTTGTTAGTTTTTTAAGATAATTCATACGTATAGTACGTATTCTTTAGCATCGATAATGCTTGAATTATAATCGAGTTTCAAAGCCACAAGTCGTTTGCACGAAGTGATTATTATAAACGATTCAAAGTTTTTCTGTTAGTTGCTTATACATGTATAATTGTTAGATCATTGCGGTTACATTTACGTCTACAAAGACGTGCACTCTTACAATTACCCACCACCCATTTACAATATAAACATCATCGACTCGACGACTTCTTAATAACTTACAACCAGCCAAATCCACCACGTGCCGCTTACGGCTCCTATAAAACCCAATCCCAGGTAAACAGGTATCCGCACCTGATACCTATATCGTCGCGCGGTACGAAGAAAAGCCAATTTCTTAACTCGGACGAAGAAAAGCCAGTATCGCCCGCAAAAAGCCAAAAACGAGCCCATACTGACTTTTTTCGCGCGAAACTGGCTTTTCTTCGTCCGAGTTAAGAAATTGGCTTTTCTTCGTACCGCGCGACGATACCCCCCCCCCCCCCCCCCATTTACGACCTCATAAAACAAAGATCCAGGTATACGCAGGTATATATATCGGGGCCATAAATCACAGCTGTGTCGAGTTGTACACTGAGTCTCTGTTTCTCCATGCATACCTGTAATACAAGATACTGACACAGCGCGTACCGGCCAAATGAATTTATGGATTTGCATCCGCATTACGCGTCCGTTGCGTTTATCACCCCGCCGAAGTCGGTCGAGTTGCGATAGTTAAGAGCAATTAGGGTAATCAACCGATTCGTTTATCCCATTATACGAATTACACCCCCGCGCGCGCGGCCCCGTGCTTTTATGAATATTTCATGCGAATTCGCAATGTGAATTAATGGCTCTGACGATTGCGGTGGTCGATCCGTAACAACTTGGCCCCGCCGACAGTTGTATTTTCTTCGCGAAAGTGTTTTTGACGGTTTATCTTTGGCCGTGTCTCTTGATATATACAAAGGAATAGTGATTCGATTGATTTATCATTACTTTATGAAAACGAAATATTGTAATGTAATTGTGTTGAAACTTTATACTTTGCTTTCTTTCCCAAATATATTAAAAAAATATACGATTTTTAATCACATTAAAATACATGTTGAGAGGTGATAACGTTCGTAGTATGTTATATTTGAAATAATTTTGACGGACATCAGACGAACTATGTGTAACAGTGATTGAGTGATTGACAAATTGTTGTCAACATGAGGGCATTTATACGTGTATTTCTGACATGTATAACGAATCTTATATTCAATACTACATAAGACTGACATAATGTGACGCATTGACTTTTAAGCCCTGAAGAAGGAAGTGAAAATACTTCCGAAACGTTGGCAATTAAAAATAAATGCTGTTACACATAGTTCGTCTGGTGTCCGTCAAAATTATTTCATTCACATTAAAATATACGCAGTTCAGCAGATATTCCAGTGTAAAGGTACGGAAAAGATTACTAGAACTACATTTCCATCCTCACTGTCAACCTATTGATTTTACTCGCACACCATTACCCCGAGCCACCTCATCTCGAGTGATTACACACATCGCGACGCCAACACGTGACCGTTCCTCATAAACCTAGCTACCGAGCGAGAGCGCCTGCAACACCGAATTAACGCTAACGAAAGCCAACGTTCTTCTCTTCCATTCTCTATACATGTACTCCACTCGGGTGTTTTTTTCATTTGCGAGAAAGCCCACGAGGGAGACACAGACACAGCATCCCTCGCGCGTGAGCGAGAAGAGAGGCATGCACTTCGCTGTTCGAGAAAAAGGGGAACGGCAGCGAGAGCTGCGAGGGGATTCGCCGATTGTTGCGGGCAGAGAAGAGCGAAAAGTTGCCGGGGCTTTGCGCCGAGTTGCAGATTTGGAGATGAGGATGGGGAGAGGGAGGAAGGACGGGGGAAAGAGGAGGTACCGGTGCGTGTAAAAGTTTTTATCGAGGCGCGGTGCGGATGGGCTCGTGATTGAAATTCATGAGGTTGAGGGTTTGCATAGATTGAGGAGTGATTGGTATAAGGTTTTTTTTATGCGCGATGCAGGCAGGTGGTATTGATGGCTCCGAATAATAATAAAGGCGTATTTTCCTGGTGGGGAATTGTGTAGGAGAGTCGGGTTTGCGCTCTTTTCGGAGTCGTTGGTGTATGAAATGAAAAAGTATATGTAATTTAACGTTCGTAGCCGAATTTATTTAACTTGAAATAACATAAAGGTATTGCTCATCAATATGGATAGATTATATTTGATTTGCAAAGGTAATTCGAGATACACAATCACGAATCGACTAAAAAAAATGTGTTTTGCATATTGTGCAGAGAATTTGGTTATTTTTAAGCAGTCACAATGATCTAATCGATCAAACTTGAGTTCTTCATATAATTCTGAGCTCCAAACAAACCATGTAAACTAAAATCCATAAACAAGCTTATTAATCACTACCTCTAACCCATAAATATTCTCTTCCATCCACCGGAAACCTAAAACCATTAGCTTAGAACCTCTCTCACACTCTCTCTCGTAATTCCATCACCCAACACCAATAATCCCCAAGAAAATATCTCCTCTCTCCCGCAGTGACAACCTCGACGCAAAGAAACGAGTTCACCGTCGTCGTTGTCTCGACTTGCCGCTCAAGCGCGCTCGCTAACTGCGCTAACAGTACCGCGTCCGTTGATACACTCTCGTATATAACGAGCGCGGCACTGCGTGGCGGCGCACAAGACAGAGAGAGAGGAAAGTGTGCAGCCAGCAGCAGTATATACAGCGCGGGCACTACCTATCTCTCTCCCACTCACGTCTCGTGCGGGCGCGCTCCGTAGGAGGGGCGAAGAAGGAAGGGGGCGGTGGTTCGGCTCGGCTCTGGCCTAAGAGAGCGAGCGAGAGCGGAGAGAATAAGAGAGAAGGAGGGAGAAGCCGGTACGCTCCGCGTCTATATATATGTACATATATATACGTATATATACATAAAGAAGGAAGACTGCTGCTGCGTTGCATGCAAGCCGGAGCAGAGCGCGCGCGGCAGCGGAAAAAAAGAGAGAAGCCGCGGCGGCCGCCGCTGTCGCCGCCGCTCTATCGAATGGAGGGAGGGAGAGGGAGGAAGTACACAAGTGTGCGTTCGTCCGTGACTGGTCGGCCGGCGTGGCTGTGTGAGTGTCGCGCCGGAGCGCATGCGCTGGCTCCGCTCCGAGTTGCCGTTCTGTAGCGTGGCGCCACCGCACAGCTACCAGCCGAACTCTCCTCATTCTATCTCTCGACGTTCGTCCGGCGCCTCTCTCTCTCTCTTTCAACACGCAGACCCATCCACATCCACACTTATTTACATACAGACAGACAGCTAGCTACGAGAGTAGACACTTACCCGCTTCTCGCGCTTCTTCGTGATCCTCTCGGCAGCGTAAACGCGGTCGCCCAGATCCATGTTGCCGTTACTGCTCGTCCCGTTCGTCTGCTGCTGGGCGGCTGCCTCCTGGCTACTCGCGGCTGCTGTCGCGGCTCCCCCTGCCTTGAATAGCTTCGCGATAATGCGCCGCTTGATCTGGTTTATGGCCGTGGTGGCGGGTGGCACGATCGTCCCACCACCACTACCAGCAGACCCGTTCGTCTGCTGCTGCTGCTGCTGCTGCTGCGTCAGCAGCTGCACCGACTCCTCGCAGGCGCGCTTGACTTTGATCCTCTCGGACGATCGGTGCGCGACGTCGAACTCGTCGTAGTAGTGGCTGCTGCTGTTGCTGTGATTGCTGCTGCTGCCGCTGCCGCTGCTACAGCCGTTGCTGCCGCCCGTGCAGAACGGGACAATGCTGCCGCCGCTGCTGCCGCTGCCGCTGCTGCTGACGCTGCTGCGCTTTTGCGAAATCGTCGTGGCGGCTTTTTGGACGGCGGGGCGGGTGCGCTCGATTGACTCTCGCCGACGGCACACACACCAGGGTGGATGACGCGCGGGAGATTCCGAACACACACACGGACGCACACACACTTAGGGGGAGGAAAGGACGACCACGGCTTTCGCTCTCTCGCACTGCTCTGGGCTCCTAGGTCAACTAGGAGTCGCGGCGATGCACTTCAACGGGGGGGGGGGGTTGGCTGCTGGACGATGATAGGACACTAGGGTAGTGCTCCGTTATCACCGTTGTTATCACACTCTGTGTGATGTACACCACTAATCACTATTATAACACACACGTGCTGTTGTTGTCACTGATGCTTGCACGCACACTCGTCTGCTACTCTCTCTCTCTCGTCTGTCACTCGCGACAAGTGCGCACTGTTTACAACTCCGCGGTTTGTTGCTCCGAAACGCGCACGGGGCTATTTCGGCTCGACGTTGTCCGGCGAGCTGGCGGCTGCTGCAGCATTCGATGCACCGGCTATTGCTGAGGCGCACGACATCGTCATCGTCGGCTGCTGCTGCTGTTTCTGACCCATCGGGTCTCACAGGTGTAGATTGCACTATATGTGCTCACTTCGACTTTCTTTTTCTACCTCTCAACCGGCAAACTGTCACTCGCACCAACTCACACAGACACTGCCTCGACTCTCCTATCTGGCACTCCACCTCCCGCGCGAGAGAAATTTCTGAATCTCACGATTTTCACTCTCTTCTATCTCTCTCTTTCTGGCACTATCTCCGTCGCACTCGGTTCAGTGGCGAATCCCCCTTGGCTCGTAAACACCAAACATGGCCGTCGCGCGCTGATGTACGACTCTCTCTCTCTCTCACTCGTCGTCTGTCTCCGTCTCTCGCCTACTACTACACTACGGCGCGCGCGCTCCTCTCCACTACGGGTGAAATACACGCACACACACACACACGCGTGCACTGTAGTAGCGCGTAGCAGACAGTTGTCCGTTCGCACCGAAAAATCAAAACGGAGTGCGAGCACGGCTCACACTACTTTCACCCTCGGGCCTCTCTTTGAGGTTATGACACGCGCCGTATATATCTCGTTATACGGGCGCGAGAGCGCTCTCTCTCTCTCTCTCTCTCTCGCGTATGTATACACAGACACACATACACCACGGTATGCTCGTGTGTTGATTTCGGAGCACACACGCGCACGGAACGGTGGCGGCTCCTACGATCAAGCGTGTACGACACTGTACGTGTACGCGACACGTCCGTCACATTCTCCGGTTCGAGGCCGACTGGCGCGCGCGCGCTCTCTCGCCGCCGTCGCCGCTGCTGCTGCTCTTCTCCCCCCTGCGTTCCTCCCCACTTCCCCTCTCGATTCTCTCACGCTGTCCTCGTCGCACTCACTGGCTGAGCTATATGTGGGCGCCCCTCGCTCGCGCTCCCCTTGGACTCGTCCGACCCGTGTGCACGTAGAAAGAGCGGCTCTGCAGGAGTGGGAGAAGCTGCCGCGCCGTGCGGAAGAGGGGACACGTTATAGAGCTAGCAGCAGCCGTATTTCTCTCTCTCACTCACTTGTGAGCGCGTGTACTGCAGCGCCGTCACTCGGCGCACCGCTCAACCAGCTTTCTCCTATATAGCGTCACGTGTATAAGTGTGTACGTGTGTTGTGTCTGTGTGAATGTACACAGAGCGAGAGAGAAACTGCTGCTCCGCCACCCTGCCTCGCCTGTGTTGGTGCGGCGGTATAGAGTGAGACGGAGAGAGAGAACGGAGCGACGGAGATGGATGTACGAGATAGCGCGGTGTTGCCGCTTCTCCGAGCTCTCTGCCTCGATCGTGTCGATACGCACACACTCGCGCACAGCGTATATATATACACACACACACACAGATGCAGGGAATGCGCGCTGCTGCTGCTGCTTTTCCGCTCCCGGCGACGACGTCACCGGCGGTGTTGTTATTATTTACCGGCTGCTGCTGCTCCGCACAACGCACTCGTTATGTATTTCGGAGCGTGGCGGTGGCGGCGGCCGTGCCTTTTCGGAGCGTGCACCGGAGAGTGCTGCGCGAGACTTGGCAACGTCGCACTCCTCGTTCTGTAACGCGCGCACGCACACACGGCTAGTCTCGGCACACCGACACACGGTCGTTTTTCACCGTGGATATATGGGCTCCGTGTGCGAGCACACTAATACCACGCTGCTGTCCGTCTCTCTCGCACGCACACTACAGTATAACGCAGGATCAGCACAGCACGCGCGGAAAAACACCGAAATGCTAGGTTGCCGCGTCTACTACTATACCACTGTATAAACACTTCGTGTCTGCGTTCGATCGCGCGCGGCGCAAAAATGCTGACGACCGTCGATGCGAAAGAGGAGAACACCGCGCGGCGTCTACAAACCGTCGTCTTCGCAGTCGCGTGCAACTCCGCCGGATCCCCAAACGAGAGTGTCTGTCCTCTATATCCCGCGGGAGAGTGAGAGAGCGCCCGCCGCCACCACACCACGTCCTTCGGCATAAATACTTGAATAAAAAGCGCGACCGTCTCGCCTTATCTCCGATTGGCCGATTACCAGCGGCATTTACGCGATTCGCTGGGGTACCGGCTCGCCAGCCAATGGGCGGGTAGACCGGCCCACGAGGCTACCCCCACCACAAGCCAGCGGGCGGAGCTAGTCGCGAAGAGCTGCCGCGCGAGGCCGAACGACCTCGCCCCCCCGCGCGCGCCCCGGCTGCTCGCGCGCGATTTCTCATTGCCGCGCGCTCTCTGCTCGGCCGCGACGGAAGCCAGCGGGATTACGTATGTAGCTATAGATATACACGCGATATATATAGATATATACTTATGCCTAGGTACGTATAACTCGCGCTACCAGAGTTCTCTCGCCGCTTCCCCACCCATTCCGCCGCGACCTTTTCTTTATGCTACTCTCTCGCGCAACCGGCCTAGCGCAACGCTCTCTCGTGCTCTCTTCTTTGTCCGGCTCTTTCTATGGATGTGTGTGTATGTGTGCAACCAGCGACAAGTACGTATATATATACGCCACACGGAGAGCCGCGGCGCGCGAAATTACACGGGAGCGTTGTACACACGCGGCAGAGGCTGCGCGCTAGGGGAGGTGGCGGCGGAGGAGGAGGCTGAAGAGAGGAGGGCAGGAGGGAGGGAAGGGCGCCGCTTCTCTCTCTTTCTCTCCCCCGCGCGAGTACGTATATAAATGTGCACGCTTGCGCGATCTCGCTCTATCCCACGAGAATTCTCTCTCCCTCTCGCGTGGGTACGTAAAGGTATGTACGGGTATGTATGTATGTATGTACGTGTGCGAGCCAGCGGCGGCAGCAACTCTCTCAACGAGTTGGGAAGCCCACGGCGGCCCTCTTTTTCTCTCTCCATCTCCGTCTCGCTCGCTCGCGCGTGAATGTCTGTCCTTGTCGTCAGCGCTTTAGAGCCGCGCGACGAGAGGAGTTGGACGAGCACGCAGAGAGGAGTGAGAGAGGTATTGAAGTGTTCCGGAGTCGCTCCGTTTTTGCGTTGTTTCCAGTTTGTTTTTCGGCGGATCGTCGCGGAGTTTTTGAATACGTACTGGCTTGGAGTTCGGGAAGTCGATTTGAGCAGGGGATTTCACTTTTTTCGCAAAGAGTAGTTTATTTTGCCGTTTATGCTGGATGGTGCAGTTGAGAGCGGTATGAGTTGATGCGGTTTTCAATAGGTTTTATTGATGTATAAGCAATCGTATCGATGTATTGAATCTTTATCGTATATAATATAGTTATACAAATACTTCAGATGGCGAATGGCATGGTTACAAATATCATAACTACCATATCTTGGTCTATGATTCAGTTTTTCATGTGAAATTCGTGTACGCAAATATTCGCAATCGAGCGCTACACCACGGAATTCATCGCTTAAAACGTCCAATATGATTGTAAAACCTCCATTCTGTAGCATTTATGTATGATGCTCCCTTATAGATCATCGCGTAAGATTCTGTTTATTGGCAACATTTCTTATTCAACTTTTCTACGCGGAAATTCGATGGAAATTGGTATACTATTCGATGAGATAAATCTCCACAGATTGTGCAAGAAGTCTACTACTATGAATTATTAACTACAACTAAGCGCTTAAACTCACAATGCCAAAAATCGACTCCGACACTAACTATTTCATCAAAATTTATCTTTTACCGCCCTCGTTTCCACCAGATCAGCTTATGAATTCCAGGAAAAATCTCTAGCCACTCATCGAACCCATACACCTCACAGCCATCCTCTCCGTATCTTCCCCGCTTTCGTGTTCCTGCAACACACTTTGTATACGTGTACGCGCATACTCTTTGTTTTTCCCGTCTTGGGCGCGTTTGTTTTTCCCTCGGCAACGAAACGAAACGCGCGCGGGACGCGCGCCAAGCGACTTATTTCACAGACCGCGATTCGCTTGCCAGATTTTCCCTTTTTGTCTGCACCGGGCGACTGTGTCTCTCGCTGTGCTGTGGTTGCGTGTTTATATCGGGTGCTTGGTATATACGGTTTCATACAAACAGCGGAGAATGGGGCAAGGGTACAGAGTTGATGTCGCATTTTTGCAGAGGCGAGTGGAAAAGAGAGTTCGGAGTCGGGTGGAAATAATAGTTGGGAGTGTAACGAGGATTGGATTTGGGAAGATATTTTGATTTTAAATCGGAGCAAGATTCGGTAATTTGATTGATGCTGTGTAGTTAATGGTGGCTTTTAATTTAAGAACATATTAAACATATAGTTATAAAGCTGACTGTGGCCGCATTTGTTAATTTTCACTGTATCTCATGAAATGAGTAGAGAAGGCAGCAAATATTCGCAGTAATATATTATAGTATGACATTGATGCACAGCGAAAAGTTGTAGCTAAACAATAAAAGCTATTACAGCTTCAAAGTTTGAGCTGTTCATGAAACGTTAAAACATACAAATTTTCTATGAACTGCTCATTGAAAAGAGTAGACTGCAAATGCCACAGATTCGATAAATAACTTAACGTTTCATTGCACCACGTAATTCCTGCTGGTCAATATTCCGCAGCAAGTATATTACCTCTTTCATTATACCTTATTTTCTAAACCTGAAAATCACAAATTCAAAATGAATCATCCGTCGTTCAATCTTTCGCAGTATGCACAACATCTCGCTATCAAGAATTCATATCGTCAATTAATATACCATCGTCATCATTGTACGGCAAATTGAACGATTCATATTTTATCTATTGTGGATCGCCGCTTTAAAACATGCAAAATCCTTGTAACAGATACGCGCCCGCGCGGCTGCAGCGCACGCACGCGCGCTTCATATACACTGACACTGTACTCGCCTTATGAATCATCCAAACAAAAGCTGTGACTGTGATTCACGAGAAGTCGCGACTGTATATACCAGCATAAATTGAAGCTGCGAAATGGCGAGAGCCTATAATGCGATATATATTTTTCTCTCCGCTCGAGCTATAAATTCTCCGTCGCGGGACGTGCTTTAATTACTCATAATGACAAGACCCTGATATGCAAATTCCACTCGTGCCATTGTTTATAGACTTAATGATCTCGCGACGTGTCCTGAATGGCGCAAAAATGTGGATAAAAAATCCTATCGGGAGAAATATGCGCACGCGTGTGCATGATAATGCGTGGCGTGCGGTTTCTTTCTCCGATCGTGCGCGAATCATTTGCTTTATGAAGTTTTGAGATTCGTTATATTACTGGGGGGATTATAATTGGGGTCCCAGAAAGTCCATTAAAATACGTTATGGTTATTTTATATAATGTAAGGAGTACGTGGATTTGGAAGGAATTGATTCCAAAGCTTAATATCTAGATGTAAAAGCTTTAGAGTTTTCTTGTAAAAATGGGATTTTACAGGTTAAGGCACTTAGAGATAGTACTTGCCTTGCAGATTACAGTATGAGAAATATATATATACTACTTATTATTCAGTCAATCAATATAGTTATAATAGCTATATTCCATTGATTGACCGCTTTTATTTAAAAACTCCGCTGTAATAGTATGTCGATATCATATTTGTGTACTGACACTCCAAATGAATTAAAGTAAAAGTAAAAGGCTGTTTTTTCCATTTACTTATCAATTGTCTTTTATCGATATTGGATAATTTAAGGCAAATTAAATTACGAATAATGTTTAAGTAATGCCACTTGACCGTATTAATTTAAAACTCACAGAAACTAGACTACCCGTCTACACATTTGATTTAGTACTCGTATCTAGATACACATTTATAAAATTCGCGATACGTTGGATTTAAATGCATCGGAGTGTACCGGAATTACAGGAATTTCTCTCGCGCAATAGCGCAGTAAATTACGCGTTTTAATTACGCGCAGCCGCGGCAAAGAAACAAAAAAAAAACTACGAGTTCGTTAGACGTCGACTTTAAATATACAGTAAACAGAATTAATTTCACACACCGATAAACGCAGCACCGACAGTTCGCGCGCTTATACGCGCAAAAAAAAAACAATCGCCGCTAAAGATAAAATCGCATACGTTCGAACGGCAAAAGAATTCGTTCGAAAGTCTATATACAGAGGGGATTTCGTGTTTTTACCCAGTTTTCGTGCACAACAGCAGTCGATGCTCGCGCGCTCGGTCGCTTTGAAGATTCACGAGCGGCGCTTATCTTAAAATAGCAGCGGCATATCGGCGGTTTAGTATCCGAATCGTCACGCAACAATGCATACGGTGACCTCGAACTTAGAGGCGTGACTATATTATGCTCGCGTTGAAGCGAAGCTCGAGCTGCTCATGCTCCGAGGCGATTCATGTTGTTCGGACAAATATATTTCTAATTAGCACGTGCGGTAGTAGTTTATTAAATAATTATTAGGGTACAGTAGAAATGTGTAACAGGAAGTTGAAAGATAAATTGGAATGCTTTGTCTATCGTTTTCTGATTCTATTTTTAAGACAATATTGTTAAATGATGAACTTCTATACAAGAATTAAAAAGTTTTGTTGAATGTTTAAATGCTGATGCAATACTTATGGGCTTCAATTTTAATGAAAACTACTTCCAATTTCATAAGGCAGTCATTTTTTATTATTCACGCGTTTGGTGTATTTCAATTATAAATCCGTCAGAGAAATTGAAAATGAGATATACTATAGCAGCTTTCATATATCACATTATAACAAATAACTATATATGCGAGACGATTTATTTTCACTTGAAAAGTAACACGATGAACTTCGTTTTATTCTTTCGCTATACTTTTATAATAGAACTCCTAGAAATTCGCTTATAAAAAAAATGCAACGTTATAACAACTAATTAAGAAAAATTCTGAATCTTAAAATATAACACATCATAAGTACCATTGCAACGCGAACCGGCAGTTTGGCAAGTAGCGCAGTTGCCACCTCGGCCGATCACTGAGGTTAACCAGCACCGAGCGCGGCCAGTACTTGGATGGATGATCTCGTTTTCTTTTTCTGCGACTACCTCGTGTGTGAATTGCCTTCTGACAAATATGCAGTTTCGGTCTCTGTAAGTAAGACTACGGAATTGTTGTAATCTCTATAGACATCCAAAAACTGAATTATTCCAATACTGAATACACCGACTATCCCGGGGTGGGTTTTCTTAATTAGGATTTTATCCCACGTGGTCTGCCTATGTATAGGTTTTCCACGCCCCATAAGCATGACCCTGGGCGAATGTGGGATCGATGAGAGAGGGGAAAATGGTTTATAGGAGGAGAGAGAGGAGGTCCATAGGAAAAATCTTATAGGCTGTATGATAAAATAATATAGGAAAAGGAAAAATAAAGGCGTAGAAGGATACGCGCAAAGCCAGTACCAATTAAAAAAAAAAGTACCATTGCAACCCATAAAATGACGGAAACGCCAATGCTTTAAATAAAAAGACATGGAGATTCTTACATTTTCTTTTATTGGTTCTTGTTGAAATTAGTAACATCAATAAGCTAAAAGTTAAAACTAGTGGTTATAAACAATAACAGTAGCAATTTCATATATAAACAATTTATAAAAACAATTTTATTGGGCCAGAATCAATTGCCGTGTGTGAGATATTTATTTCTGAAGACCGATGATATTTCAGCTCTCTTATTTCAATTTTTATGCAGTCTATAATAATATAATAAAAAATAACTTAGGTGGGCAAATAGAAACATAGAAAAACACTGCTATATAGATATTTTGTGTATTAATTTTCATATGATTGTTTGATAAAGCTTCACAACTTTTCAGTTGCTTGCCAGTACTGCGATACTGCTCGGCAGAAGTTTCCGACATTGACGCAAAAACTGTCAAGTTTTCAAGTCTTTTTACAAATTATGCAATAGTCAAGTTATAGGTAAAATACAAATAATGTTTGAAGAGATAATAAGTCACACAAATTATAGTTTTACTGTAACGTAGAACATTTTGAAGTTTCGTTGCGTGTTTGTAGCGAAGCACTACAATCCTCTTCAGTTTGAAAACACTTATTAAAGTATAGTGTTTTTATAGGTTTCTTTGTAAAAGTTATTCATTTCAAAAAAGTGTATTGTTTCTTCTGTGAACTTGGCGAAGTTAAAAACTTAGTTTTTAATTTAATAAAGCCGTTCTGAGGTAATTAAATTAAAGATATTAAATTTTCAAATCTTGAGTTAACTCCGCAAACCACGAAACGATTGAGTTTTTTTAATTATTTATTTGTTTCTCTTAAGAACTTCTGTCTATCTATTTATGAAAAGCAGTTTTAATCTTCCGAAATTGGGATTTACTTCATTTCAGTGGACATAAATTATTTCAAAAGATCACGACGAGAAACGTTCTGACTGTGTTCGTGCGCAACTTCTTGCTATGTTATTATTTTAGTTATATTTTTTAAAACATTCTTGGCAATATTTAATCATGTCATGATAGATATCAATCAACATACTTTTTATTATACTTTGAACATTTCATCTTTCACCTTCATTCTTAATTTAAGACGGAAATCTATAAAATACGTTCAAAGATTCGTGCACATTCTGTTCGCGCACATTGAGATTATCGATATTTTTAAATAATAAAATACATTGTAAAATAATATGTACATCAAATCTTCAACCGCTCGTGTCTTTTTTATTTGTTCTGAATATTAACTCATTTTTTTCGAGACTTCTGTGTAATCGGTCAGACGAATTTGAGCGCTCGTGAAATCGAGTCGCGTGTCTTTTTATAATTTTAATAATTTCAATTACTCAAATGATCCGCGACATATTATTGTATATGACTCTTTGGTTGATTTATTATTTCAGCCAAATTGTTTATTGAAATTTGACTTCTATCGATTGATTTTCTATCAAATTCCTTGAACGGTCAGGGCTTCTTCGGCTTCAAAATTACGCTTGTTTGAGTAATTTCATCATTCAATTTGAATAATAAATTAGAAATATACTATTTTGATAACTATTTTATTAACTTATCATTTGGAACATGACCACTACAAAATCTTAATTTTTTTAAAATTATTTAATACGTTTCAGAACAAACTCGCATGTTTCTTCATTGAAAGTCGCACCACTTTGGACAGTTCTAATGTTATGAATCACCAAAAAAAAAAAATAATAATAATATTTTCAATAGCTATTTTACAAATTCACTATTTTCGATACGTTTATTGTTAAATTCTTTAAGTATTTCGAAAATTCTTAACATATTTTCGAATGAATTCGCGTGTTCGTAGCGGAGAAATCGCTTTGTTCTAAATTATTACAAAGCTTTGAGTGCCTGATAAGAGCTAAGGTATAGTGTTTTAAGTCATTCCTTTACGAATTTAATACTCATAATGCATTTGTTATGCAATTTTTAATGTTATCTCGAGTTTTTATTTAAAATCCTAGTCAAGTTTGTCAATTTGTGACTTTAGAATATAGTTTCTCTCGGCAGTTTTAACACGTTAAATCGCTATAAAAGGTTAAAAAACTCATATTTCTTATATGTTTTTTCAAATCTATCATTCCTAATATATTCATTACTAAAATCTTCATTCCATTCAGATCAGTTTTCAAAATCATAGTCAAATTCTTCCGTTTTTAGCTACAAAGAATTACACGCATGTCGAGTTCGTTTTCTGTTTCGTTTACATTGAATCGCTAAAAAGAGTAGAAAAAATACTACTATCGATTGTTTTCTCACAAGCACATTACTCTAAGAGTTTTAATTATCGAAATTCCTATTCAGTACATATTAATTTTCAATGCCACCGTCGATTTCGTCCGTTCCTAGCTCTGAAACCGCACTTCTCTCGTCAGTTTCATCATCCAGAATCACGAAAAACCATTAAAAAAACAGTGTTTTTCATCGCTACTTTACGAACCTAACATTCCCAACACACTCATCACCCAACCCTCTATCCCATCCCTATAATTTTTCAAAAATCTTCCCATTTTCGGCCTAAAAACCGCATTCGCCCGATTGATTCCAACGGCTTGCGTCACCCCATAGCCACTTTACAAAATTCTTTCCCAAATCTACCGCTTCCATCATTCGCAGCCCGTTCACTGCAACTACCTCCAGCGTTTCCAAACGTTTCTCCGAACTCCCGTCACGTTTCCGCGTCCAAAATGCCGCCTCTCCTGGCTATGTCGACACACACCACGCGGCTTTATACGAGAACTCGCACATTGCGAAACAGCCGCACTTGGGCAATACAATCCTTTCGCAGCAAATCTCCGCGAGCCATTCCCGCACCTCTCGAGATCCTTTCGCGCATGTTTTTTCTCTCCCGAATTTGCCATGGCAATACCCCCTTCTCTCTCTCGCCAATTACGCTACTACTACGAAACCCCCCGCACCCATAACTCTCTGCCCCGACAAAGGGACACCATTATACCCCCCTCGCCCCGTCATCGTCATCACATGCGAGCACCGCCACACCAACCCACGGCCCGATACCATCCTCTCTTTCTCTCAGCCCCGTGCGCGCGCGCGTCCAAAGTTTCGTAGTGGCGTCGCGTGCGTGGCGCACACACTCGCACACGTACACGCGCGGCGCGGCTGCCTGCTTGCGCGATCGACTCGGCAGCGGCGGCGGCGGCGTAGCGTCAGCGTCCATCGCTCGCCGGGACATATGGCAACGTTGTGAGAGCAGGGCGTGGCGCGCGCGCGAGCTCGCGTTCCTCTCCTGCGCGCGAGGCTGCCGTGCGGCTTTTCTCTCGCTTCTCTGTGTGTGTCTGTACGTGTGGATTGCTGCCTGACTGCCTGCTGGCTGCCCAGCAGCAAGCGCTTTTTGGGCTGCCACAGCGCGCCGGCTCTTTGTTCGGGTGCGATAGGTCGCGAGCAAGCGAGGTTTCGAGCTAGCAGCGAGGCGAGCCGAGAGCGAGGTTTTTCTAGAAAGCTCAAAGGCGTCGGGGTGATTTTTCGGGCCTGGTTTCGACGACACGCCCTTTCGGAGGGATAGAGAGAGAGAGCTGTGAAGTTGAGGATGGGGTTTTCAGGGAAATGGGTTGTTGAGAGAGAAACGTTGGGAGGAATGGATGTTGCTGCCGAGATGATGTTTCGGGCTGCGGTTTGGCGAAAATGGGCCTTTTTTGGGCAGTTTTCGGGAAATAATGGGTGATAGTAGGTAGTCTGGTATCTGGGGAAAAGGGTTTCGCAGTTTGAATGGGAACATTCTAATGATTTCCGACTGCAAACCGTTATTGATTCGGAGTAGCTGCTCCGGTTTGGCGACGAGTCTCGAAAATCCAATACGTAAAATGGCTTTTGTGATGAAGCTGTACTCCAATTTAACTAGGAAACTATGTCAAATAACTGAAAAACATCTAACTTTTGCGAAGCTTACTTTATTTCGCCTTGTTGTTGTATGGAATAATAAAATTTCAAAGAATTACGTACAAACAAGCTTCGGTTCGGCGGAGAATCTCGAAAATCCAATATGTAAAATGGCTTTTCCGATGAAGGTATACTCAACATTTACTGGAAACCTATGCCAAATAACTAAATAACGTCTAACATTTGTGAAGGTTACTTTATTTCACCTTATTAGTCATATTCTACAGTAAAGTTTCAAGGAAATATGTACAAACAAGCGTCGGTTCGGCGCCGAGTCTTGAAAATACAATACAAAAAATGGCTTTTCCGGTGAAACTATACCCAAATTGCACTATATACCTATGTAAAATAACTTAATAACATTCAGTAGTGGCTGAGAATACGGTATCTCGTCTTATTACTCGTATTTAATCATAAATTTTCAAAGAACTCTGTTGAAACATGATCCCGCTTGACGTCGAGCCTCGGGACTCCGATACGTAAAATGGCTCTTCTGACGAAACTATACACAAATTTGCTTAAGAGCCTACATGAAATAATTGAAAAATATACAGTATTCGCTGAAAATACTTTATCTTGCCTCATTAGTAATATTTAATGCTATAATTTCGATGAATTGCACAAAAACTCTCCACCGCACAAAGAACCGTCTCTACGAAAAAGTTGTTTTTCAAGCCACTAACCGACAATTTACTCAAACCCTACCCACCAAAGCATTAACGGGGTGGCATAGTCCTACCATTATCGACCGAGCAATTGACACAGTTTCAAGCTTATTAAAAATAAAATACGTAGAATCACAAAAAATCAAGAGAACACCCTTCTGTGGTTTTGAACGTTCTATCACCCAGTAAAATTTTGAAGTCGAAATATCAAATGGTTTTTGCAAAAACTTTGAACGAAACCGAATTTTGTTTTGTTCAAAGTTTTTGCAAAAACCACTTGATATTTCGACTTCAAACTTTTACTGGATGATAGAACGTTCAAAACCGCAGAAGAGTGTTCTCTTGATTTTTTGTGATTCTACGTATTTTATTTTTAATAAGCTTGAAACTGTGCCAATTGCTCAGTCGGTAATGATACGGCTATGGCACCCCCTTAAGAACACCAATCTGCGCATGAATCACCTATCCACTTACGAAAACCGCGCAAAAACAGCCACTTTTCCGGCGAAAAACAAGCAAAACCGCTCGCGCTTCTCACCACTCCGCTGCATTTTTCCTCCGTTTATCCTCTACACCACGCTCCCAATTCTCCCAAACTTCATTACACCTTCACCACCAAATCCTCAACATCCAAATCCACCCATCCAACCTATCCGCCACCCATCCACAACAATCCTCAGCTCGCAATTCAACTTCTCTCCCTCACTCTCAAACCCGTCCCGCGCGACGCGCGCAGCCGGTTTCTCTCTCTGCTCGCCCAGCGACATTTTCTTTCCTCTTCCACGCAGCGCTCTTACAAACCTACACACACTCGCTCGCTGATTATATTATTCAGCTTCTTCCGCGTCGACTAATCATCGAATAATTCGAAAAGCGGTAAAGATAAGGCGCGCGGCGTGCGTCGAACGCTACTCCGCGAGAATAGTAGCTGCCGCGCTGAGCGTGCTGTTACGTAACGCGCGCTCGCTCGGCTGTAATTATAGCCGCCACCGCCAGCACGGCGACGTAGAGTAGACGTTTCGCAGCAGCGCGACAGAACGACGACGACGCTACGGTCGAGCATTTAGCCAGCGTCTCGTCGTTGCAAAAACGGAGCAGCGGCGTGATAAGCCACCTTTGCGAGAAGCCTTTGAATATATACGTGTCTCTGAGTGTGTATATAATCGCGCGCTCGCCCGGCTTACGTAATTCCGCGGCGAGAGCCGGAGAGAAAAACTCTCGAGGCTCTCGAAAATCAATATAGCACGCCTATATACTCGTCGAAACTTCCTCGAGCGTACCCTAAAAAGCTGCAGAAGAAGAAGAAGAGCGTCGAGCATCGCGGGGATTCAAGGCGACGCGTAATTCGCATAGTTGGAGGAGCGAGTAGCTCTCTCTCTCTCTCTCTCTCTCTCTCTCGTGTCCAATTTTCCGCGACGCAGTTACATAAACGCGCAGCACGAGCCAGCGAGCGAGCGGCTGGCTTGGCTGTTGTTACCGCGCGCCGAGTCGAGAGAATGTGTGTATGGGTGTGTGTATGTGTGCGGTATATAGACGCGGCAGCCGCGCGCCTGCGCAGTAGCGCGTTCTCCGATCTTGGCCAAAACGACGATTTAATATCTCGAGATCGGCGATAGATAGAGATTAGCGGTTTTTTCCGGAGGCTTCCAGACATTTTGTCATGGATAACGGTGGTGGTTTGAAGTTTGTAGGGGTAGCGGGAGAGGAGGGAGAGAGGGTTTTCGGTTGGGCCGGTTGGAGCTTTGTGCGGGGTGCTACAGAGGTGTTTGTAGGGGGAATTGGGTTTGGGAGGGTGCTGGCATGGTGGTGTGGAGTCGGGATATGGTGATGGATTTTGTAGTTTTGAGGTGGTTTTAGAATGTTTTGGTGTTTGGGTTTTTTGTATTGAAATGCGTATAGTTTGTTGTCAAATATCGCAGTTAGTTATTGAGATGTATGTTATGCGTTCATTTCAAACTATTCGAGAACTACCGAAGAACAATCTTACACAGTTTGTCTGAAAAAATACGCATACTCGCTAGTTTATTCCGTCCAAATACGCAATATTTATCAGTGACTCGTCGCAGCGTAACGCACGAATACACGAAAAAAACATTAAAAAGCGGTATCAATTTTCCCAAAAGAAGTATATACAAATAGACAGCTAAATAACCGCGGTAAAACAATGTCATGCCTCAGTCCACGATATTGATTGCTCCGTAGAGCGCCTTCATTAACACGCGCGCGGTGGTATTATTCGAGCAGTTAAATCTGACGCTATCAATTCCTCCTGAAAAATGTATGCACTCGCGTAGATGAAAACTTCATTACATCTCTAATATAAGAAATCCCGAATAGCCACGTACTCGTAATTCCCAAGACGATTTCATCGAGTTCAACGAATTTTCATTCATTAATCCTCAATCCAAACTCACCACGTACACAGCCAGTTATATTATAAATACGATTTCTCAAAAGTAGACGTTCGCGCAACGAATCGTATAAAGGCTCTCCAATGCATAGAAAATTAATGTCCCTCGTGCGCAGGCGCGCGCGCATTAGTTCGCTTCACGAAATGGCGAACTTTCATCTTCACGAGACGCGAGATATTTTCGACGCTTATAATATCGCAATGAATTTTGCACGAACAAGCCGCGCGCAAACACATTCTCTCTTTCTCTCCCACGGGAATTCCCACGAATCACTCACTCGCGCGTTCGTTTCCCTCCGTAATTCCGCGTCTCGTTCTTTTTTATCGCTCGCCGCGCGATAGAAGCCACAAACACTGCGCTCGCGCCGATAAATTCGTTCTCGCTGATATCTCTCGACACGCGCGTAATATCCTTGGTTCCAGATCTATTGCTCACGCGCGTCTTCGATGCACCGCGTCAAAAAGCTTAGCGCAAAAGTTCATCGTGTACCGAGAACCTCCAGCGAAAAAAGACGAACGCGCGGAGGATATATGGTTCCGATTATCTCGGGACGACCGGGGGGGGGGCCCTAATGAACGTCGCACGCTGGCAAAATGGCATCTCCGGGCCATCGTTAAAAGGAGCGCGAGAGTGAGCAGCGTCGTTAAAAACGGACCGCCGGGATTGGCGCGGTCGGCCTCTATAAATCAAGGAGACGTTAGGAGAAGGCATGTCATCGCGCCCGGGATGTATCTCTATAACGAGGGCTATGAGCGATGCCGAGGAGCAAGAAGAACGCTCGACGACGGTACGAGGTGCAGTTATAGGAGATGACGCGTACGTATGTTATTGTCAATTCATTCAACACGCCTATAATAACGTATATAGAAAAACCTTATACGCTCCGTTTCAGAATCAGCGCTTATATTAACGAAACAGACTATCCCACTAGCGCGTATAATAAAAAGCTGGTTTTTCCCAAACAAGCGTGCCACGTACGCGCGCGGCGTTCCCCCGACACACGCATGCGACAGCGTTTAAAAAATACCGCAACCGCGAAATCCCGACGACAGCTCTCTCTCTCCCTCTTGCTGCGCATAAAGGATTTATTTGCCGTGCCGACTGTACTTCGCGCGCGGCGCGGCCGTGTGTATATATATACATGTATAAGAAAGCGAAATAAACGACGGCAAAGAACCTACCACCGGCTATCCTTCTACTTTGCTCCTGCCCACGGCTTCCCAGAGAATTGCGCGAGCGCGCAGGCCGCGAAGGATGCGATTATTCTTCCTCTCCTGCCTCTTCTACTCCTTCGTTCTCTCTCCCCTCTTCCTCTCTCCTTTTTTTGCTTTCTGCGCACCTCCGCGTCGTCTCTTTCTCTCGCTCTTTTTCTTCTTCCTCTGCTTCGTCTTCCTTGCGCTCGGCTTTGGCCGCACGCGTATATGTATATATATACGCGTCCTAAACCGCGAGATGCGTGCCTCACGGGGATGAGAAAGTGTGGATGTGTGCGTGTGTGCGGTTGCACGCGATGCAAGTGTATATGTGCATTCGTAAGTGAGGACTGTGGAGGTTGGCGACTGCTGCAGCGAGGGATTTAATGCGTTTCGCTGCGGAGGATTATGTGGATGTACGCGAGGGATTCATGTAAAAATTTGCGAGGTGATTTTTTTGAAGAAGGCTGACGATGAATGAAGTTCCAGGTGATGTTTTAATTTGGCCGCGAGGTAACTTATCGAGGGAATTTTTCATCTGCCCGGGGTTCTTTATTCCATTTTGCGTTGGGAAAGAGTTTAATTAAAGGCGTGATGTTTGTACAAAAATTATAAGTAAATATAGTTTGGAGCGCGCATGAAGTATAAAACACATTTTTTGGAAAACTTTTATAAAGATTGTCATAATTATCAGAGTATTTATATATGGGAATAGTTAAAGATGGATCGATTGGGGATATACGAAGAACATAAACTTTGTAAACCAACTATAATAAATGTGTAAGAAATTCAGAAAATAAGACATCGATATCTATATTGGCAGCTTCTGTACACAAGTTTATACTTTTAGCGTGATCGTATGCTCAGTTTTATTCTTACCTTCATCAATATTTTCATCGATTAACACTTTATTCCGTATTGATGCAAATATAGTCTCCGCATTAAAATAGAATGTTTATATATACAATCAGCTTATTAATACTACAACAGTTTCGTGTAAATGATTCATTTTTCGGGGGCAAGTTCCAATCGTCCCAACAAAGTAGCGATCGATCCGCCGATTACGTTTGCCGGCTAGAAGCATCAACATTCGTCGCATTTCCATGCTCTTCACTCATCTTTCCTATATTTTACAGCTATCTGTTGT
The DNA here is from genome assembly GCA_036365515.1 of Torymus aiolomorphi. NCBI lineage: Eukaryota > Metazoa > Arthropoda > Insecta > Hymenoptera > Torymidae > Torymus > Torymus aiolomorphi. The sequence goes on along the minus strand of CM070873.1, from coordinate 257,369,352 downwards.
CCTTGTGCGTGTAGTCCTCATGGCTAGTCTCGTATAGCTGTGTATACATTGCAGCGCTAATGAGTATGTATACATCCAGTAACGAAAACAGTTTTAAGTGCGAGCTCCAAACCACTATACGTTTATCTAAGCACATGAGAATTTCAAATTTTGTAAACCTCGACGCAGAGGTCAACCGCTGTAGTGCCTTGACTTTGAAACTAGACTTTATTTGGGTAAACAGACATTCCGAATCCAAAATCCTCTAACAAGCTGCAAACAACTCAGCTATACCACACAGCTCCCTAAAAATGCAGCCCTCCCATTTTCGGTCTATCAAAAAAACTACATCATTCGCCTGGCATTTTTCACCTACCTATATCTAACTTCGACAAACAACCAACCCATTCTTCAGCCACTCTCTCCCTCAGCTAATCCAAAACACAGCACTAACCCGTAGCAGCAACAGAATCAAACCACAGCTCGCGTCGGTGCGACTCCATTCCTCCCGCGGCGGTCGCGCGTCATCCTCGCTAAGCTCCTTAGCGCCATTAATTATCCCTCTGCCCTATCCTATCTCTCCGTGCGCGCACTCTGCCATATAAGACTCACGACCTCTCCTCGCTTATAGGGTGCACAGAGAGAAAAGAAGCAGGAATTTCCCGCGCGAGGTCGCGCGATAAACGTTCCTTCTCTCTCTCTCGTGAGATGGGCTATCAGTAACCGTTTGCGCACGGACGTAAAGTCGCGCTCGTTACATTCTCGCGTCCGCGGCGGCGGCTAGATGCGAGATACTCGCCCTATCCGCTGGATCTCGGACCACGAGAGAGAGAGAGAAAGAAAGAAGAAGCGCATTAGCATGCGCGCTGCGGGCCCGCCGCTGAGATGTATTTATGCGCGCACGAGCGAGCGGCTATTCGAGAGATATCGATGGCGAGCGAGAAAGAGCGGGGGATATGGTAGCGCGGATGAGAAAATCGCGAGAGAGATCGCGAGGGAGATGTTGGAGATGCGGGGCTACTGTGGAGCGAGAGCTGATGGTGGTGCGCGGTAGCGAGTCGCGCCGTCTTGGATTTCAAGGAGTTGGAAGCGTAGGGGTTTCGGTGAGAATAAGTTGATAGAAGTGATGATGCCCGTTGAAACAGCTGTCAAGGTCGTGTTTTCATATTGTTAGGGAAGAGTAGAAGAGCTTTGGGGAAATGTTTTTCAAAGAAATTTAATTCGCTTGGCGGTGGTGTTAGTCGAGCTGCTGGTTCGGCCGAATACTTTGCGCGGGAGAATGTTTGTCTAAAAATTACCGCGATAGTTTGGTAAGCGTGAAACAAATGAGCGGTTATAAGAAAGAATTGCCGTGACAGTCTGGTAGAAAATATCGGGATTCTACTCTAATTTTTACTGGATTGTCAAATTAATTTTTCCTAACCGCTTTAGTTGTTCCAAGTTTATCAAACTGTTATGGTATTTTACGGAAAAATTCTCTCCGGGTGTATCTAATAGACTGACATGCTGATAGCTAAATGTAACTATTCGTTAAAAAACGTAAGTCTTTTGCGTAGTGCGAGTTTACCGTGAAATAGATACGATGTTTTAGATTTTACTTTGTGGGACCTGTTTTATGTATAAATGAAGGGAACATAGAATAACTTAAATATTTTTCTCTTTATTTCAAGTTCGACAACAAATGTGAAACTGCGGACTTCGCTCAAGGTATGCGGATAATACAAACGCCTTGAGTCTATAATAAACATGTCGTACATACACGGTTTACAATTTGAAAAGGTCCTGTTCTGGCACTGGTATATCTGCACGAATCGCTGGACCGCTCCACACTGAGAAAAATGGTCAAGGAAAGTTTGTTATAACTTAAGCATAAATTACTATATTTTATACCAATGACGAGACATGTTTACTTTATGATAAATTTTGATACAGTTTTACCAATTACTAATACAAACCTATTAATTTTTACAAGATTATTAATATAAAATCTATTTTAATATCCAACAATAAGTACTATGTAACATAGGAAATATTACATTTTACAAATATTGAAAAAAAAGTTTACAAATTTTATTACAGTACAATATAAACTTTGTTAAAGTTTATCGATATTTTGCTATGTAACGTAGTAAAAATAAGTGAATCCATGACAAATTTTAGCCTTTTCTGAAATTGTTATGTGATTCTCTCGCATTTTAATATGCGACATAGTAAAACGTGACATTATTTATACATGTGAGTCGAACGCAGCGCCGTTATTTCCGACCAGATTGGGTTAGGTTGTGAACAATTGCGCGGGAAACACCGGTGTTTCGGCGGCGACTCGGCGCGACGACGAGCCGGCAAGCGAGCGAGAATTCACTGCACAGCACGTGCCGTGTACTATACTGCTTTTGCTGACTCACAAAAATGTAAGTATATGCATTATATTTATTATTTGCTATGAACATTTCATATTCGATGCTTTGTTTTTTGGTTGCGAAGTTAAATCATTTTACCATTCTTCCCCAATTTAACATTATGCATGATTGAGTGATCCTAACCTTACTTCATATCCATCATCTTTTCATATTTCATGTGTGAAGTACGATTTTTACTTTCTTTTGGAGAGTGTGGGCGAAATAAATATTAAGAATGGCAAATGAAAGTAACGGCGAGGTAAAGTGTTTAGTCTAAAACAATTATATATTCGTGCGTTCAACACATATTTACTCTATAATGATGATTATTTACAGAATACAGTCAACACTGATCGCCCTGCATTACAAATTAGACGTGTACTAAAAGCTGAGAATGACAATCTTCTAGTAGAAGAAGCAGGGGGCGATGACCATATAGTCGAAGATGATAATCGTGCAGTACCTATTGAAGGTGATAATCGTGCAGTACCTATTGAAGGTGATAATCGTGCAGTACCCATTGAAGGTGATAATCGTGCAGTACCTGTTGAAGGTGATGGTAATGTAGCACAGGCTGAAGTAGGAAGAAGCACAGTAAGTTGCATGCGAGCGTACTAGTGACTTTTATTTGTTTATTAATTTATTTCTCCTATTTATTTTATTTTTTTCGTAAGGGTTTAGAGGCTTACATGAAGAGAAAAAGTGATGGCAAAGCCATTCTAAAAGCATTCAAAGACAGTGCGGCGAAGAAAATCCCAGTAAAAAACACAATTCGTTCCAAACTCGTTAGACTGGTGATTACGAGAGAAAAAAATGCTGTGCTAAGGAACATAACTGAAGATCAAGCTCTTGAAAAATTTGTGTAAGTACAAAAAGTTATTCTTTGTATTATTTGTTATTATTAATTATTTGTATACTAAAGTTTTTATCCACATATTATAAGTAGATATTGGAATACAATTTTATATACTTTTTCCAGAATCACAGCACAGCGCTTTCAAATTTTAGCAAATGAAATTGCAACTATTTTCAAAGGGGAAAATCCAGCGGCTTATTTCACAGCATTTACAAAATGTGGTGATCAATCTGTACTGGCAAATGGAAAGCTGTGGCATCATTATAACTACACTAAACTATGCTTAAGAAATGATCAATTATTACGTCAGAAGGCGAGTAGTAAACCAAGACATACGTTGACTGATGATGAACTTGAGCCAATAAGTGGTAAGCAGATATTTTTCTTTATTTTTTTATCATAGTTAAATCAATTAAACTTTAGTTAACTAATTAATATATTATTTTAGGACATGAAGATATTCTTTGGCTGAAGAATCACCTTGAACCGTTGAATGAATTGATTGTGAAATGGAAAACTAGCTTTGATAAGCGCATGATTCTTCTAACGCAGGGAAATATCTCTATATACGATTACATAAAAACATTTCCATGCCTATCAACTCAACGAGCGAAAGACCTGGTATAATTTATTTGTTATTTGTAAAATATATTATATTACTGTTCACTGTAATTTATACTAAAATTATATATATATGTTATTATGTATACTTTTTATACATAATATATGTATACATACACACATACTTTTTATTATTTATTACATATTCTATACTGTAATAAAACTAAACTAATAGTCTTATTTTTTATTTTTTAGTTTGCTATTGACTTTGAGTTATTACATCCTGGCAAGAAATTGATTGATACAGAGCAATGGAAAAAAATAAAAACAGTTTTAATTTCACGTTTGGATGATGCAACTGTAAAGGATTTTGATGATTCCGTTTTAATTGGACTACTGAAAACTGGAGAATTAAATGCAGGTTAATAAAAAATTATTATACAATCTACAATTTATTATTTCTTATAAATAACATCAATTTGAAATATTCCACAGAAAAAGAAGATTTCATTGTTTTATATCTTTTATGCCATGTGATTAAACCGAAGAGGAATGGAAAAAGAAAAAAGAGGAATCAAAGTCAAAATGAACAGCCGGTAAAAATATCCCTTCAAGAACGACGGAAACCTTTATAGTAAGGGTTGAGGTAATATTAGATGAACCTTAAATGGAAAATGATATTAATTGAAATTTTTATTTATACATATACGCGCGCATGTACTCACTTTATAGTTTACATATCTAATTTTATATACCTTGTATTCTAATTTATACATTTTATACCACACCAACTTAAAAATCGAAATTTTGATATGGCTTTTAAGCTCTCGTGGTATAAAATACTGTATGACACTGGAGTGTAAGGTGATTTTGATCTCATTCGAGATTTCGCACTCGCTTAGCTCGTACGAAAATGTCTTCGTGAATATTAACCTTCCACACCAGTGTCATAATGTACTACGCATAGCAGGGTGCGTGCATAGGCATCATGACTGATGTTTACCGTCAGCGAACTATTGTGGCTCCTTCATATTTACAACAATTGTGTTTAATTCTTATTTTGATATATAGTTTTGATATATAGTTGATATACAATTGAAAATAAAATTAAATTTATCTTTATTTTAGTTCTTATCTAAATAATAATCATTATGTTTGATTTACAGACAGCAAATGATGTTCAGCCGATGTTAGCGGAGATAAAAAATCGCCATATGAAAGATAATAAATCTTTCCAGCCAGTGATCGTCGCAGTTGGTCCAGCTTTAAGGATTCAGCATTATTACGTTGTCATCAACGAGAAATTATTTGAAGTCTCGAAGGCGTTAGAAGCCATATAATTAGCGATAAAAGTATTTTTTAGTTTAGATTGCAGTTACCCGGAAAATTCTCAAACTATCTGGGTTTTTCTGCAAAAAGTTTTGTTTGATATTAATTTGCCGTATGACATAGTAACTATCGATGTCAATATTCTTCTAGGACAGATTCTTCAATTATAAATATATATATAGATTTTTAGTTAACAGAGATAGAGAAGATTTGACTATTGCAAAGTCTCTTAAAACTTGTTGCTTATATTGTAGCAATTTATTATATATTTAAATAGTTTTTTTAGTTAAGATGGATGTAATAATCTGTAATTATTGCGAATGTTCGCTTGAAAGCTACAGATTATTATTTCACCATATTTCAAGTTATCATAATTCAGCTAAGAATTTTCCGTGTTTTGTTCGGAACTGTAATAGATCATATTCGGCATTTCTTTCGTTCAAAAAATATGTTTTACAGAAACATGAGTCATTAATTAATAAAAGTGAAAATATTGAATGTATTACTCAAAGTGAAAACATTCAACCAACTGCTAACGAGTCTGAATGCGATATTCAAAATGTTTTAGAAAAAAACTTACTTTTTGATGATTCCGACGAATCACTGATTAATGAGTCTAGTGATTCCATCATTTACGATTCTGATGAAATAAGTATTAATAACACATTTGCAAGTGAGTCATTAAGAGAATCGCTTAGTACTATTGTCATAAAATATAGTGCAAATATATCAAATCTTAAACGAGTTCCGAGAAAGTATGTCAATAATATTATAGGTGATACAAAAGAATTTTTACAAGAAGTGACTGCATTGTTAAAACGAGAAATTATGTCTGAAATTAGCAGTAACAATGAAAATCAAAGCAAAAATTTAAATGCACTATTTGATGAGTTCTCCAATTGTTTAAATATTGTGGATTCAGAGCATAAAAGATTTTCGATTTTCGAAAAATTGGATACTTATATTAAACCAATAAGCTACCACATTAGCGAACGGGAGGAATATAAAAAAGTAAATTCAATTCAAAAGTTAGTTCACGTACCAGTAAATGCTCAATTTATCCCATTAAGATTGGTTTTGAAAAAATTCTTTGAACTATCAGGCGTATACAATCAAACAATGGAGTATTTGAAAAATTTAAAATCAAATAATGAAATAATAACAAATTTAGTACAGGGTAGCTACTGGAAAGAGAGGATGACAGCGTTTAAAGACAAAATTGTATTACCTTTGCTTATGTACTACGACGATTACGAAAATAACAACCCTTTGGGTTCCCATAAGGGCATTTCAAAATCAGGTGCGGTTTATATAAGTATTCCTGCTCTACCTCCACAATATCAATCAAAAAGAGACAATATCTTTCTTTTTATATTATTTAATACAATAGATAGGCAAGCATTCAAAACCCCAATTATATTTACACGCGCGGTGGAGGAATTGAATTTTTTAAATGAACAAGGAATTGAAATCGATTTACCACATGGACGTCAAAAACTGTACTTTGAATTAGCTTTATTCATCGGTGATAATTTAGGGATTCACTCTATATTAGGCATGACGGAAAGTTTCAAAGCTAATATTTTTTGTCATCATTGTTTAACTACACAATCTGAAAAAAATAATATTTTCAGTGAGAAAAATTGTAAATTGCAAACGCCTAGTATTTACGATACGCTGTTGGCTTTAAATGACCCAAAAGTTTCAGGCTTTAAAGAAAAATGTATATTACATGATGTAAATAACTTTCACATTACAAAAAATGTTTCTGTCGACGTCATGCACGACATTTTGGAGGGAATTTGCAGGTATGACGTTCCGTTTATTCTGAATGATTTGATTTATGAAAAAAAATTATTTACCTTAGAAACACTCAATTTTCGATTAAGGGGTTTTGATTTTGGATGCGGTCACAATGTGAATAAACCTCCAGAATTAGGTGAAAAATCAATTAAAATTGGGTGCATTATTATGACGTCGTCTGAAATGTTTTATTTTATACAAAATTTGAACCTAATAATCGGTGATTTAATACCAACAGATAATAATTATTGGGAATTGTATCTACTTCTAAAAGAAATTGTAACTATTGTATCTAGTGATACATTTCATACTCTTGCTTATCAATTGTTGGAGACCATTATTTCCGAATATTTATCGTTATTCACAACACTATCTGGTAAACTGAAACCAAAACACCATTTCCTTATTCACTATCCGCGATGTATGAAATTGTACGGTCCGTTATGGAAAATATGCTGCCTTCGGTTTGAAAATAAAAATCAAGAAGGAAAATGTGTTTCTCAAAGTACTACCAGCCGTGTCAACATAAATAAAACTATTTCAGTTAAGCATCAGTTGCAATTGAATTATAAATTTTTGACAAAAAAACTAACGCAGGCAGTATTTCATACCAAAAATAATAAAGCGAAGCCTATTAATGTATTACAAGATCGTAAAAATTATTTTCATTTAATAAATGAACTTACTGTAGTAAGCGTCAAGTCAGTTTTTTATTATGACAAATTAATTAAAAAAAATTGTATTCTAGTGATCTTTGCTTCTTCTGGACCTAAGTTTCAATTGGTGCACGAAATATTACTTAACAAATCTAAATATATTTTTATTACGAAAAAATTAAATGATTGTGTCTATGATGAATATCTGCAAGCATTTAAAATTTTTAATTTGGAGGATTTTAACTTTGAAAAGGTAGAAGATCAAATTCATAATTGTAGAATAACAAACATGGTGTTATTGCCAAATGGCTATTATTATATTTCAAAAACTTGGATGTAAAAACTTTCTTAATAAACAAATTTCTGTAACCTTGCAATATAAAAATTTGTGTAGCTTTTTTCTTTCCAATTATTTAAATTATTATTTTCATTTTTAAATACAATAAGTAGTAACATTCCAAAATTTATCTTTTTAAATTTGTCGTAAAGAGTAATACTAGTTTTACACATAGATGGCGTATTATGAAACTCGCAAGTGACCGAACTCATAGCCGATTAGTATATAAGAACAATTCCTTCGAAGCATTTCATGCGAGACATGCGTGCGTGCGATTAGAATAAATATTATAAGCAGATAGGTCATAGGTATGATAAATAAATAAATATTGTAAACAGGATTGGCGAGAAGGCGACTAAACAAAAAACGATATATGCCTACAAAAATTATTTACTATATCTCCATAACAAATAAAAAAAATGTACTGCGCTAATAATTATTTCAAAAAGTTTCAGTGAACCAGTTTCTACTAGAAGAGCAAACTGAAAAAAAGAACAAAGAAATCAAAATTTCTTTTTTTATTTACAGATTTCAAAATAATTCATAAAATGAGCTAGTAAAAATTGCTATTTTAATAAGAAAATTTGTTACACGACATAGTAAAGTAGGAATATCATAAATTTTACTATGTAACATAGCAATTTTTGATAAAATGCAAGTATATCTCATCTTTGGTATAAAATATAGTAATTTTTGCTGAAGTTATATTAAATTTTATTAGACCATTTTTCTCAGTGCATCTTCTAGCGTTTTCTTTTGGAATTTTACAAAACAAATTTTATAAGATAGGATGACATAAATGCATGTACTGAATATACGAAAAATACAAGAAATTTACAACGAAATACATTAAACTACATATAGAATCGTACATTGAGAGAGCTGTACATTTTTATGCATTTTTGAAATTTATTAAAAAGTTCGTCCATGAATGGGTGGAATAATTTTTTACAATCTTATGCATTCGCTAGTTTACAAAATATACTGCCAGTTTAAATTCGCTCATTTTCTTTATTGGGTATAAAGTTTTTCTGTAATTGCATGGTGCTTTCAGTTTTCGTTTTGATTATGCGGTGTTTTAAACTCCAAGCTCAGATCTTTGTATTATAGCTATATTATAATGATGTCGCTAATGTTTAACATAAAGAGATATCAAATTTGTCTTTGATAAGCGGTTTCAGTTTTCGTTTTGATTACGCAGTGCTTTTATACTCCAATCTCAGATCATTGTAGGTATATTTAGTGACGGTGTTTAACATTTGTAAGCAAAAACCTATGCAACTTCGGCGATCGTTTTGGTGATTTTTCGCTCTTAACCAAGTATTGACTATACTGTGTTTTCTCAGTGTTAATCCTGCGAAATGTGACATAAATATCTGAAATATATTCGGACACCGGGTGATGATGAAGCGAATGCAGCAAACCTACAGTTTCTCGCCGTATCCAAGACACATATAGATCTGACGTATGGGTCCCCTCTTCGTATCATCAAAAAATAAAGGTGTATATATAAATACAGATTTTTAAAGCGAGCATGGATAAAGGTGTGGTCATTTGCTGCGACAAATAGGTTGCAGGTAGATAAAAACCCCAAATACATGAGAAATATTATCATAACATACTATGAAAATTAAACGGATTTCGTCTGAGAGTTTAATAGAATTGGCTGACTGTAGTAAAAGCAATATGCAGATTTTGCTTTTAAATCGGGGCAGTTTTTTTTCTCGCTTCTATAGGAAAGAAGATTAAGTTGTTTAAAGGATGAAGCAGAGATCGCTTGAGCTGCAAGTATAAAAATTGCTTCGTAGCACGCGGTAGAGTTCGCTGCGCTTTTATTATAATAGTGATATCCATATTTGACTGTTTTAGTTCGTGTATGTCGAGTTATTTATATTCATAAAACTGTTATACAAAACTCTTATAGATTTTATTTAGCATAGCTTATTTATGATACACAATTGGGCAAATAGATTATACGATACTATAAAGTAAGCCTTTGAGTCGAGATATCTTGGAGAATGACGCGCAATCCTGATAATTCAACATTTGTTCTAGAAAAGCAGAGTTTGTTTAATACAACTAACTTTATTGATAATCAAATTATGCTACATTTTTATAATATTCGGAATTCGAGTAGCGAGTGTTGTAATGTATCAATATTTTAGTAGTTTGGAATCACTTTTAAATAGAAACTTCGGGATGAAACTTTGAGTCATGTGGTATGTAAACATCATAACATGTATAAATCAACTTGATAAGCGCACGAGGGTAACTTAATCCATGAGAATTCGAGATATTCATTCAACAAACGAACTGATTTTCCATTTTCGTATCCAACAGACCATATTTGCCGAATGTAATAAAATATCCGTGCGGCAAGGGACAGCTCACGATTTTACGAAACTCATACAAGGAAAGATTTGCAACGGCATGACTATAGCTTCGATAAACAACGAAAACAGTTTTGGTGAAATCATACCCGCGTGCACCGCCTATTAGTACGTATAAACGTATTTATTTGATATACGCGCTGTTAAAGTGTGCCACTTTTTTGTTGCGCGTGCCTGTACGTTGAACTCGCTATAAAACGGCCGTATTGACTTTATGCGCAAAAAACAAACAGCTTTTGGAAATAAACTTTTGCAACCGGATTATACAACGTTGATTTACAATTCATTAACGCGAACACGTGAGCGTAATAAAATGTGCAAAGCGCGGCGGGCCGGGTTTCGTCGGCGGTCGGATTCTCCTGAAATTTCATTTTTTGTTCTTTCGAAATGCAACGTGTGATAAAAGGGGATTGATTCGTAAGCTTGTGGTCCGATAATAAATATAAATTGAAATCAGGAATCTTTTGAAAATCAAATTATGAATTAAATGTACTGATTTTTGTTTCAGTATGTAGTTACAGCTCTTGCACTAGGCTGATATTGAGGTTTTCAGGAATAATGCTGACAAATGAAGAATTATATTTATTAGAGTTCGAGTGGATGCTAAGATTATGTGTCGTCGAAACTTCGGTATTTCCTTAAATTCTTGGGTTAAGTAATGTGTTTTAAATCTTATATTAGTACATTGAAGAGAAAAAAGTGTATGGCCAAGATTAAGGCCAATAAAACGTATATTTAGCTTACGGACTACTTATGTAATAGACGTGTTGAGAAAACTTTGTGCTTGTAGTTATATTACAAGATGAATACGTTTTCTTGTAGTTTTACGAAAATACTTTAACCGTTTGAATTTATAGCCGCATCTCACTAAATACGACATTCTTTGCATTTATTTTCTGCATACGAGAACCTAGGAATTTTTGTAATGACTGATAAATTCCTCATTCTTTCAAAATATGCATTTAATGAAACGCTGGTACTGCATTAAACCAAGATTTGCATGTATCAATCATCATAAATTTTCAAAAATACAGTTTCAACGATAAAGTTCAATCGAATAACGTGAAGAAATAAAGATTAATTGAATAATTTAGACTTTTCGGTGTCCTCGATACCTAATATTTTACCATCCAGCCGCATTTTATATATAATGCAACTCTACAAAGTTCTCGCAGATGATACGTACATACATTAATTCTGTTTACTCACAAAGACCTGCATCTAACTATTCAAAAACTTACAAAACTCCAATATTACTCAAAACGGAGCAAAATTCAACCCCCACTCCTCTCCATTCACTTCACCACCCAAAATCATCATCATCGTTTATACTCGCCAACATTTTTCATCGCTCGCGCGCTCCGCGCTATTTTACACCGCGCACAAGTCGCCGTCGTCGCGGCTCAATATATATATATATATATTCAGCCAGCGCGAGTAGAGCCTCGCCAATTGGAATCGCAAACATTCCTCTCTGCGCCGCGCTCGCGTGGCAAAAAACACATCACGACCGCACAGATACACACACAGCTCATCATCGTCTATTTCCCAATCAAGAATCCTCCCACTTTTCTCCCCCTCGTCGTCGCTTGTCATTACACCCATCCACTTGCTCCGACGTAGAAAAAGGAGTATAAGTATAGAAGAAAAAAGCATCACACACAGCCGCTCGCACGCATGTATATATAAAAACAAACAGCCTCGAAAGAGACCGCCGCCGCCGCGCGAGAAGCGACGAGCAAGCGTTCGCGCGCCGATAGGACAGCCAATTATTAATTCAGCACGACGAGTGAGCGCAAAGGCGCAAAGGCAGCTCTCTCTCTATCTCTCTCTCGCTCGCTTCGCTGCAGCACACGTTCGATACCCACAGGAGCTTCTACTCTCACATACATACATATATTCACGCACACACAGTGTACACATAATACTACTCTACACCACTGTGCGCCTCGCTTTTGCTCTCTCTCCCTCTTGCGCACGCAATCTCTAACCTAACCTAACCCACGCGGTCCGTCTACCTCCCTGTCTCTCTCTTGCACACGCGAAACCGAGCAAGCAAGCAAGCAAGCGACTCGTGCATTATGCATCGCAGGTAGCGCGCATTATGCGACCATGTGCGAACGTATACGTATATACATGCATACATACACACACGTACACATAGGCGTCCACGTTAATATGAGCCGCGAGAGCTGACTCTCTCGCCGCGGCGAGAGCCGAGCCGAGCCGGGGGCCGCCGATGTTTATAGCTCTCGCGGCCGAGCCACGAGCGAGAGCGAGAGAGAGAGAGACGGAGCGAGAGCAGCATGAGGCAGAGCGGAGCGAGCTGTACATCGCGGGACTCCGTTATCGAGCGCGTGTTATCGCGCTCGCGCGCGCGCCTTATATAGTCGCTCCGTCTCTTTCTCTCTCTCTCTCTCTCGCTTGCTCGCGTGCAAGCACATACACACACAAACACACACCAAATGCGGGCGCTGGCTGCACGCGCACCGCGTGCGTAAGTGCGACGACGACGTTGACGACGATGAGATATATAGGAGGTCGCGGACATTTATTTGTGCCCTGTTGTTCTCGCGAGTAGCGTTATTATCGGCGCTCGAGGACACGATGTTCTTTTTCTCTGGTAGCGTATACGCGTGGGTATGATGCCTATATGTATAAATGAACGTGTGTGTGTGTGTGTGTGTGTACATACGTAGGGGCTTTTGGGATATGGATTATTCATTATTGCTTATAGGCTTTTAGTTGGTTTTAAATTACCGGTTAGCCCGCCCGCCGCTTATTACAGCGATATATAGCGGCTGCGACGTACAGTGCGGAAATTGATTTTGTCCGAACGCCAGTGTACATATACGTATAGGTACGTATTGTACGAACGTATATATACGCGAGGTAGGATATGTATATGCATGCGCACACGCGAGTCAGTGGAAAAAGGCTGCAGCAAAGTGAGTGTGCGAGCGAGCGAGCAAGCAGCGCGCCCGCTCTTTTTTACGGCCCTTTTTTATGGACTTTGGAATACCGAGCAGATTATACGCTCGGCGCTGCTGCTGCGCGAAAGCGCCGAGAGGAGAGGTCCGATAAAGTTCGAACCGTTGCCGAGTATAAGAGAGAGAGAGAGAGGGAAGGGGAGAGATAAATGTAGATAAAGAGCGAGCGAGCGAAGTGGTTTTTTAGAGAGAGAGAGAGAGCGTGGGAGGATGGAAAAACAATGTCAACGTATCATTAGGGGGCTTAAAGTATTTAAAGTGTACCGGAGGGGGAGGAAAGATAAACGAACGAGTTTGAATTTATTTAAACTTGGGGTGTAATTTGTTTTTTCAAGGCGGTTGTGGTGGTTTTTGCTGGGAGAGGGGAAAAAAAGAGTGAAAGAAGTGGGCGTTATTTGGGTGTTTTGGGAAGTTCGGAAAATACGGCGAGGATGAATGGTTTATGAGTGTGTGCATGTCAGCGAGTTTTAATTAAAGTCCAAAAGACGTGTAGAAGGTGGGAGTTCTGAAAATACTTCGTAAATATTTTAGTTTTGAAAGAAATCGTTTTATAATATTTGTCCATGAAAATACGTGGTAGAACGTCTGTCGGTTTTCTAGGCAGAAGTTTAGGCGAAGTCAGCTTAGAAATCGGCTAAGTATTTTCCGTAGGTTTTCTGCTGGAGGTGGTCTGGTATTATAGAATTGAGCTGTAATGATAACAAAATAGCGGTATTACGCTCTAGTTTTAAAATGAAAACGTCGTATATCATAATACCGCAGCGTATAATTTATCTGTCTTGCCTGTTTTTGCGTGCGCGTAAATATATATACACGTAAGGTTAATACATTTTAACAACTTCATAAAAACGCGATACTTAAGCTCATTTTTATGCGCATTTATTTCTATTTTAATACGCGGAAAAAAACGAGAAATTGGGGCAGACAGCGCGGCGATTAGCTTTTAAAGGCTATGTAAATGCGTATAATTGAGTCTCTGGCGACCAATTTGCCGATAACGAACGGCCGTAATAAAAAATTATGGGTCTAGATGTGACCTTTTAATGTATCCATTAATTCGCGAACATGCGGGAAATTTCAAAATAATTGGCAAAATTGCGACAATAGTCCGTGAATTGTACATTCATTTTAAAATTTCATGCTCACAGTCGATGTCAAGGAGAATTTTTTGACACTTTGAAAAAGAGTTTTCATTACAAAGATAATTTTGGTTGAGAAACTTTGAGGTGGGACCTAATCGCTACCAAAGAATAAAGTTTATAATGAGCTTTTTGTCTCAACGTATGCGCTGGAATCTCTTCTCAATATACTATTTTGATAGTTGATCCACTTCTCCGTTGCTAGTATACTTTTATGTGATAGTTTCTGTATAAATTTTCCCTAAGAAATAAAACGGAGCAAAAGAGACTTACACGCCAGACTTGATAGAGTTTCAAAAAACGTTACTTTGTTTAAAGTTATCAATAGTTACGTATAGTCTGTAGTGTAATGTTTAATTGGTAACGTTTTTCCAGTAATAATAACCTTCAAATAATATCTCTTGGGTTTTCTTCCGTTTATTGTTGGAAAACAATAACACTTTGGCTTAAATAAAAGTTTCTACCGAAAGTGTAAACATTTCACTATTAATACAAAAGCAAAATTTTATTAGGTGGAACCGTATATATTAAACATTTCAATTTTAGGAATGAGAAATTGTTCTTTAATGTTTTATATCGAAAACCGAAACCATGGAAGCCAATGCTCGTTGCAGAAATCAATGTGTTTTAAAAGTTATAACATAACTCAATAATCGATAAGCTTTATGGTTAAGACATTTCATGTTTTCAATATAATAATAACGTAAAATCGATCATAAAAGGTCACAATTTCAACTATTTCGTTATTAATGAAACTAGTAGCTATTAAAATCCTCGTTTGCATTATCAATTTGAAAAGTAAAATCGACATATTTGAATGATAACTGTCTTAAAATTGATTTCTCGGCTAACCCGTTTACCGTTGAAAAGTCTTTTTCTGCATTAACTGGACTTAATTTACCAAGAGTTATCAGATATCTCTACATAAATATATTTGCTGAACCAAACTTCTTAATACTTCGTGAAATCGCGCTTCTGGTATCGGACAATCTGTATAGAAATTCACTGATTAGAGAGATTCAAGAGACGCAAAATGTGCCAATCAGTACACTACGTAACTTTCATTTAATCATTGAAGCTTAATTCTCTTGATTACAGATAGATTATCGCAGCACAAAAAGCACAAACAATTCGCATTCTATCTTTGTCTTCATACTTGTTGATTCTGTTATTGCAACTATACTCGACTTACACCCATTATTCTTCGCAACATCATACCAACAAAACGTAAAATGCTATATATTTTCGTATAGTTTACTGAACCGCTTCGCCTATACCCACGCATCGTGCCTATTAATTAAACCAACCAATCGCGCGAATCGATATACCTATAATACTCCCCGTGATCCATAACCCGCGTCGCCTATAACGTAATTGAAACCCACTGCACATATACACCTTCGTCAAACAGTAGCTATAGCTGTACCTACTCTCCGCTACATACATCAGCCCACGGCTGCTTTTTCCAATCAATCGCCTCTACCCTGCACGAGCGCGCTTCTCTCTCTCCCAATTAATCACCCAGTACACCCGCGCGCGTTCTCGAAAAATTCAGTACCGCGTCGGCGCACGTGCATCAACGCGCGGTAATAGTACTCGCATCGTCTCTACTTCGTGCTACTCCGTTCAGGTTTTTTCTTTCGGCCGCGCACAATTACGCATACGCATATAAAAGAAAGAGCAAGCGCGCGTAAGTGTGTGTGTGTGTGTGTGTGTGTGTGTGTGTGTGTGTGTGTGTGTGTGTGTGTGTGTGTGTGTGTGTGTGTGTGTGTGTGTGTGTGTATACACGAGGCAGGAGAAAGAGAGTGAGTCGCAGGCACGCAGTCCTCGAAGGTTCGGGAATGCTTCGTGTCGTATCGCCCGTTGCTCCGAAACCTTCGTGCGCGCGCGCGTGTACATCTCTCTCTCTCTCCTCTTTCTCGAAGCGTGCACAGGCCCTTTCAAAGCCCGACTCTCTTTCTCTCCCCACCCATACGAGAGTTATTCGGAGAGTGCGCATATATATATATATATATATATATATATATACGCACAAGCAGGCGGCCTGACTTCTCTCTCTGAGGCATATACACAGCGTATAGAGCACGTGTATATATTTCGGGGACCGAGGAGTCTCGACCATTTTGTAGCAGGTCCCGTCCCCGTGCGCCCCTCGCTGCTCCCCGAAAGAGAGAGAGAGAGAGAGAGAGAGAGAGAGAGAGAGAGAGAGAGAGAGAGAGAGAGAGAGAGAGAGAGAGAGAGAGAGAGAGAAACCCGTCCGTGGAACAAATGCCGGGCCACGACGCCGGCTGCGGCCCCTTCGCTGTCTCTGTATATATGTATATATCTATAGCTATAGGCGACTCGTTTGCTCGCTTACGCGCCCCCTTCTTTTTCCCTTGTATTATAGTGCGTGTGTATGAGAGAGAGAGCCCGAGGGCCGCTTCCTTGGAGGAGAGACAAGACGGGCGAGCGAGAACGAGGGGAATAAGATACGTTGGATGTCGTTTTTGCAGCGATCTTTCGGGATATCGGGCGAAGAGTCGCGGGGGAGAGACGCTGGCTTCGGGTTTTTCTGCGGGCAGCGGAGAAGACGCTTTTTGCCTGGTGATTTGCCGAGGGAAAGTTGCCCGAGAGAGAGATGGAATGCTGCGGTTGATGGCTAGCGTTTGTTGCTTGCGTTGTTTTTGAGGCGAAGGTTTCGAGGATTAGATGTAGTTTACCGAGATTTGTGTGAGGAAGTGTAGTAGGTAATGCGTGGATGCCGATGGTATTGAGAGAGAAAACACGTTAGTTTTTTAAGTGAGACATGGATCGGATACGTGCGGAGAGTGGCTTTGTTCTGTCGCCTGATCGATCGTTTGACAACTTTTTTAAAAATGCGGGTAGCGCGCGTAGTTCGCTCGAAATCGTACGTAGGATCGGGAGAGAAAGGGCTAATTGGTGTGGGAAATCGCGTTGGAATTTGGATGAGATACGTGTAAGAACGTTGACGACGAGAGCGAACGTTGTAGAGACGATTGGTGGGTTTTCGATGAAGAATGTCGAAAAGGTACAAGAAATATGCGAGATTTCTCAAATCTGATTTTTGATCTTGATAACTGATAGTATCTTGTATAAGATGCATGTAGTGTAATGTGAAGGAAAACGATACATTTGGTTGAAAATTAGGAAAAACCCTTGTAAAACTGCGAGCGAGGAAGCCGAGTCCACGGAATTTACGTAGAAAACGGCGTGAAAACGGCAAAGGATTTGCGTTAACAACATCGGATGTACTAAAAAACATGCGCAAGAATGTCAACAAAGTTCCTGCAATGATTGCTAACTTCTGAGTGTTATTGTTTATAGTTTAAAAGTAACATTTTCTCAGCGATTTACTCGCGCCGTGTATTGCCGTCTCCCCCGCGTTCAACATTATACAATGTTCATAAGCTAATTGGGTGCATAAGTTATTAGAAACCTAAAGTTCACCTGCTATATTACTGTAATACAAAAATTCAGCTAACGGTTCCAAAAATTTCAGTTCATTTCGAGAACAAACGCGAAGAAAACCGTTACACGAGCAGGTCAAAACCCGCGCGCGCGGCTGAGAATTTGCTGAAAATCAGGTTGAAAAAAGGCTACGATCGATTTTACGAAACTCACCTGGCGCTCATTACAAATTAATACATCTTATTTTAATGTTCATCACGGTTATTATTCGCCGCAGCGGTTATTATCGAGCGTTTTGCAGGTAAAAAATGTGCGAGACACGCTCGCGCGGCGAGGTATTGATTTTCCGCGCTATGTTTAGTTCATTTCTCCTATAAAAGCTTAATTTTACCTAATAACGAAGTTCGAAAACCTCGCCGAGGTAAGTCAGTGTCTCTGGGTACGTTTATTTATGAACGAGACGGTGGACGCAAAAAACTTAATGAATTATTTAGGGAGAAGGAGTGTGGAATGGCGTCCGGTCTTTTGCGGATTTTGCATTTTTACGGTTAATTGTTGGGGGATCGGGGTGAAGTTTTCTGAAAATGTTGTTTGTATAGTATAGAGATTCTTCTAAACTGTAGTAAACATTGTTGTTGTGAAAAATAACTATGAAAATGACGGTTTTATAGACAAAGAGTCCGAAGCGCCCTTGGTTTTTCCCCGTTACTGTTCTAAAAACAGATGGTTTAATGATAAGAATTATATCGACAGTGCTTGTTAATGCATAATGAAGCAACTGTTAACAGTTTTTAGTTAAGAAAACAAAAGATATTAACAATATACAAGAAAACTGTGTTTTCTGTAGTAGCGCGGTCACGGGATTTCTGAGGTTATTGAGGTTCAATTTCGGAGTTTTGGAGTAATTTACATTACTGATTACTGAAAATCGTTCTGCAATGTATTAAGATTCTTCCTTCGCGCATTCATAATTTATTACAAAAGTAATACTATCTAAAATGGCAATTTTCGGAGCACGGAAAATAAGAGCCCACAGATTCTACCGTTTTTATGGCACAAAAACATGAAAATCTTACAATCGATCAAGCGGATCATATAAATTATTCTATCTGAAATCGATTAGTAATATTGTATTTGTATAAATTAATATGCATTATCAATATTTTCACAATTTCTGGAGCAGCGCGAACTACCGCTGCTGCATTGTCGCGCGTTCGGCGTTTCTGCTTCTTAACATTGCAACAAATTCAATAAACTTTATACTAATCTTGAATTTGGATTGTTTCTCCATTCTTCTGTGGTAATCTGACATCTTATAGTGCAAATAACATTTAAATATCAACTTTTTCTGGACAGAGTATCTCACGCGACGCATAAAACCTCGTTTTCAACTAATAATCTTTGCAACTTCACTGTAGCAACATAGTGACTACTAAACCGAACTCCTTTTATATCCGATTCCTTTATTACTTTAACTTTATCGCAAAAATCTTGTAAATAACAAGACAATTTCAAATACCGCGTATCTGACCTCACCTGAACATTGCTTTTTTATACAATAATTATTACTCGAACAACCAAAACACACCCGAAACCAGATTCTACAACATCTCAGCATTCTTCCTCAATATTTCACTACCCGGTACACCAACGATTACCTCCAAAAATGGCGTTTTTCACTTGCCCGCCCGCCGTTTCCTCGATTTCTCCTCCAAAAACTCCGAAATATATCCAAATTCCATCAACAAAACAAAGCAACTACCCCCCAAATTCGATCACCACTCCAACCCAGCCAAATTCGCCCATTAAAACCCTCAAATCTGCCAAAAAACCCAGCGCACTTTGCTCGCTCGCGGCGGAACCGGTCTATCCAGAAAACCTCTCTACCACCTCCAATTTCCACCCGATCGCCTCCAAATTTTAAACTTAAGACTGCGAAATGGTCTGAAATCTTTTGCAAAAAACCCCACCCCGATATCTCCACAAACAGCCGAGATATAAAATAGCCGTTTTGATCATGCGCAAGTTTACCTCAAATCGGTCTGCCGTCGCGCAGCCTTGCCTCTCTCCCTCTCTCTCTTCCACTCTACTCTCTCGCTCGACGGACGCGCGCGCGGCCTGGGAACTTTCCGCTGCTCGGCACATCGACTTTTTACCGAGAGAGAAGGAGAGAGAGAGAGAGAGAGAAAGAGAGGGAGATATACAGCCGACACGACGGCGGCGGCCAAGCGGATTTCTCGGCGTTTTCGAGCGCGCGCGCGTGCAGCTCTGGCTGTGTGTATATGTGTGTATATATGCTGCTATGCTGCTGCCGCTGCTTCGTGCTGTCTCTCTCGCTCTCTGCCCGAGGTCGATGCGAGCCGCGCGTTCGTCGGATCGAGACGGATTGCGCGGCAGCACAGCGGCGTATATAGTCTCTCTCTCTCTTTCTCGACTCGCTCGCTCCTTTTCTTCGTGCGCTCAGCCGGAATTAATGATATTTTCGTTCGGCGTTTCTTCTGTCTCTTGCGCGCGCGGCACAAGCAGCACATGACGCTGTTTTTTTTTCTCTCTCTCTCTCTCTACTTCTTGCTGTCTCCTTTCGACTCTCCTCTCTTTTTTCGCTGTTGGGTTTTTTTGCGTTCTCGAGCGGGATTTGCGCGTGTAAAAGAACGAGCGAGCAAGCGAGCAAGAGAGAGGAACGATTGAGTTATTCTCGTGCGGAATAAAATGCTTATGTAATGGATGTGTATACGCGCGCGCGGGAGCGCGAGTCCGATGTATTTATGAAACGCGCGGTGAAATTCGTTGCGAGAGAGAAAGAGAAAGAGAGATAGAGGAAAGACCGAGTTGCGATGAAAATTTTACGTTATCGCTGCCGCCGCCGCTGCTGCTGCTGTCGTTGCTGCGTTCGTGCGAGCGATTTTGCACACTGTAATAGTCACGAGGTTTTCTATTATTAGAAAAACAGTCATGTGGAAAAGGTTGCTCGCTCGCTATTCGCTGATGATTGGTGGCGGTGTGGTATAATTACGAATTTTTGTGAAAAGGTATAGTTAATATGAGCGTTGCAGCTAGGAAATGTATACTTTGCGCGCAATTAAAGTAGACGGACGTTTCTGTAGATGTTAAATATTGACATGCCAATATTGAGAATTCAATAATTTTGTGGAAAATGGATGAATATTAGTGAGAAACCTTTGAATTATGCTTTTTTTTTGTGAAGAGAAACTTGCGCCAAGCAATTCTAGATGATTTACTGTTATATTTGCGGTTTTTGCTTCAGTTATAATACGAACGTTCTCACAACTAATTAAACTTTAATGGCCGTAGATTTAGCAATGCGAGATTTCGTATCGAGATAGCCGAAAGCAGAGAAATGACTAGTTTATTAATAAACATCGAAGGAAAAAAAACCGAGCATTCAGATAAGACTCTCGCGTTTCTACAGTTTTTGTTACTGTGGCGTAGCTTTTTGCAGTTTGAAAGATATGATTTTACTTTTAAATGAAATCAAGTGGCTTGGGTGTGGAAATGTTTTCACGAGTTGCGTTTAGACGAAAATAAAAGGTACGAGTGGCTGAATAATCAGGAATCATATATAGTGCTTCGCGGTTGATAGAAAATTTACATTTTTATGAGAATTTTTTTAAGAGTAGCTTTTTTATACACGAGCAACGCAGTTAGAAAGCTGAAAATATTTTCTAATAATACGCTTCACGATGTGAACGCTGGCTGTACGTATGAATATTAAAACATTTATATATGCATGCGGTTATGTGTACTGCAATCAAATGCGATATTTATTTAAGTATGTGTTAAAAATTAATGGAGTATGGACTTTATAAATGTTAATTTTAATTAACATAACGTTTTCTGGGCAATATTGATAAGCAAAATTATGGTAAATTTATACAAAGCTATTTAAACAGTCAAATATATCCACTCTCACAAGGACTTGTTTCACAAGAATTCGGAATAAACTGTGAAATCTAAGTTTTCGTTATTTAATAATTAAAAACAAATAACAGAACGATAAAATCGGAGATAAAACTTGCTTGACGACACATAAAAGTCTATTTTCCATTTTAATTTAAGAGTTTTAAGATAAAATTTTGCTGTAAATTTGTTAAAAACACTACCAATTAGCAGGTTTCAACATTTACAGAAGTCTTTAGAATATAAGTTTATATATAATAGTTTAATAAAAGCAAAAACTGCAAAGATTCTTACTCCCAGATTCGCCCGTTTTTTTTTTATGCTGCTCAATTTGGTTAAGTATATATAAGGAATTTATTTAGCTGTCAATCACAATATATCTTTATAAATAACAAAATTTACTATTCTTCCTACTATTTCTACTATTGAATTTCTTCAATGTACAAAAAAGAACCTTTAACACTGTAATAATTATTCGTAAATCAAATATTTGAGATTAAATTACGGTTGCGTGGGATCTCATACAAAGTTTTCAGCCATTTTTTCCAGATTTTTTCTGAATATTTTAGGTGGAGTATGAAAGCAATTGATGTGTTAGCAAAATTCTAAAGAATTTCGTTATTTTTTCAAACTAATACTAAATAACGGTTAAAAACACGATGCAAATAGAGAGCCGTCGGCTCAATTCATGTATTCATTGATAATTTTAAGGCTAAATTTTACATTTTTAAGCCGTGAAAATCGTGCACTATAAGTAGAAGTAACTTACTTAATGTTTTGACACCGATATTTTTGTGAACTTTGATTATTTATATGAAAAATTAACGAAAACGCAATAGACTTACTTTGCGTTGAACCTTGAAGGTTTTATATTTTATAGATTTGTAAAGTTACGTTAAAGTGACTAGGAAATATTTTAATGCAAATAAGTTAACAAAGCTGTAATTTACTTAAAATGTAGCTCTAATTATTATTTTAATAATATATTATTTAGAAACTACAGGAAAATGCCACGAACTTGTACCCGCTGAACAGTCATGATAACCGACATTTTGATGTATTAGGCAAATTTATTCAGTAAAAGCAGAATAAACATTTCCGTTATGATATTTGGGTTCGCAAATACTCATAGACAGTTTTCAAAAGTTATTTTGAACTTCATATGCTTTACATTCAATAAAACAAAATGGTAGATTCTGGTTTTCATCCGGTTGAAGCGGTAATGCATAACATTTTTTACATTTTCTTCCATTTGTTACTTTAATGACAGTTTAATAAATGGCTTAGAATTTTATTCAATATTTTCTTCTGTCGTTACTAGCGATTTTTTTACTAAAAAATAGTTATTAACTATGTAAACCTAGTGATATTGCTAGTCCTTCTTGCGACAAAGTGCGACTACGGCTGAAGTTTTACAATTTTAGATGTTTGTGTATTATGAAGAATGTAGAACTTTCATCTATGTTTTTTATCATTGACTAGTGTATGTATCATATGTAAAAATTTTTGTAATAAATCATTTTATGACAATAATAATCTTCTACAATAGATGATTTATAAAACGAGCTTCTGTGAAGCCATATTTCTAGAACGACATTGTTGCCCGTTCACTTGTTTTCTCTGCTTTAATTATTGTATATTTGTTTCAAAATAGAAAAAAATTCGTAAGCGACAGTTTATTATCGTTAATTTTATCATATAAATTGTTAATCATCTGTATTGTCATTAAAATCGAACAAAATTGAGTTACGAATCAAAAGCGGTGCAAGGTATCCAGAGATTTTGCAACTTTATTTGTGATTTTGTACTAAACCTACGCATTTTTATCGTCATATTTTCTTCTCAATTTATTGTTTAAGGTGTTAAAAACCAAGTTTTAAAAAAATATAACGATCATCACATTATTATTACTAAAAATTGGTGAACACATTTTTACATTCTGTAGTCTCCAAAATATTAAAATTCCTAATGTTTATTCTGACATTATGAAAAATTTCTACTGGAAAGTCACTCTTGGACATTTTTTACTGCCTTAAGCACTGAATTGGGGATGTTATGTATAACAGTTTACTAGAAAAAGAGGATATTTCATACTGTTATGATTTGCACGCATTTGAGGAAACACCTTTAAATGTAAAGTAAGAGATGAAAATATACAGTTTTTATAAATATTCTGGGTAAAATGGAATCTTTATGAGTTTTGTCTTTTATCAATTAAGCTATATCATGGTTAAAAGTATAATATCTTTAAAATTATAGATTTTAAAGTGCGCAACACATCAACGAATTTCTCCATAACTCCAGACATTTACTAAAAACGGTTTAAATTTTTATTGTTTATATTGAATTTTGTTTATGTGGGAATGAACATTTATAGTTTTGATTTTTAAATTGAAATTTTTTTATATCTGTTTTTATACTTTTTGCATGAAAACGGACAAAATTATATGGGATGTCGTTTCCGCCGTATAACATGTAAGAGCATTTTATCGATAATTTTACAAATATTTTTCTCATATAACAATATTGAATTCGTCCCCATAAACTATAACGATACATCGCCATTTTACGATAATATTTTGGAATATTTAAGCGAAAATATTAAAATGAAGTGATAAAATCGTATAGAAAACGAAATTCAGACACATCCTTTTCATTTCACCACTGCCTAAAAAACACTAAAATGATGTTGAAAAATTGAACGAATTATAAATATTTTGAATCGATTAATAACTTTATAATCTAAAGTATCCGCTTATCAATTATTTACAACTAAGTTGTGAAATCTTTCATAGATAAAAAATAAAAAGCACAAGTTTTATCTTGGGCACAAGTTGCAAATAATTTTCGATGTTGAAATTTTCACTTTTTTTTTTATAAAATAAATTAAATTATTGTCTAATACACTTCAGTAATGATTAAATTTACAGTTACTGTTGACTTTTCCTTAATTTATAACAAAATCTCAGCAATATAACGTAAATTTACAGAGATTTCTAATGAATCAAATAACTATCTTCGAAGTGTTTTTTGCTTAAAAAACGTTAAAATCCAACTATAACAATAACTTTCCTGAATAAACATTTGAAAAACAATACCACAACCTTTCGAAAATTCGAAAATCCATATCTAATCCTCAAAACTATCCCCCATCTTCGAAAAAATACAAACATTCATACCGTTCTCGCTCTTCTCGCTCGTTTTCCATCTCCTCCTTTATTTATTAAACGATTCCAGTACTGCTAAAACCACCCACCCCACCCCACCCTCGAAATCCAACAATCAGCCGAATCATCGGTGAACCCTCCTACCGCCCAGACCCGTTTTTTTCCGAAGTTTCCGTAGTAATGAAGGTAAAATCGATACGGCAAACGAAGAAAAGCAAGGAGGAGCGAGTGCGCGCGCTCGCTCTCCCACGGCGCGTGGACTCACTCTCTACCACGAGAAATACAGTCTCTGGACTCTCGCTCGCTCGCGCGGGCGCAGCGTCGCTTTAAAGGCATTCTTTCGTGTCTCGTTCCGTTCCCAAGCGCGCGTTTTCTCTCTCCAGCGTGCGCGCCGCGCTCTAACGACTCGCTGCGGCGCGCAAGGGATAGGTATTCCGCGTCCTAAAATTATCTCTTCCACGTATAACGCGGCGGCGCGCTGGCGTTTATGAAAAACAAAGGAGAGAGAGAAAAAAATGCGCGTGGAATGGTGGTATCGGCTTTGTCGTCGTCGATCGAGTATGTAGCAAACGTTCGAAATGTTTTCACGCGTGTAGGAATTATTGTACGCAGAGGCGAATGCACGCGGCGACTGCTGCGGTGGAGAGAAAGAGAGAGAGAGATAAAGGCCTTATCAAGTTTCGTACAATTACTACTACTAGTCTGCGGGCACTGACAAAAACTTTAAAGCGCGCTGCGCGGCCGCTAAAATTAAAGTCGAGGAGGCCGCGCGTTTCTTATATACCATCGCGCTCTACAACTTCCCTCTTTTCAGGAAGTGGAAGAGATTGTTGGACTCTACGGGTTTTCTGACTGCACTCTATATTTGCATATACTTATGCGCGCGAGCTTACTCGCAGTAAAGCCGATCCTATCTTTCTTTTTACATTTTTCCTTTATTATTTACAGCGTGTGTGTGTGTATATAGATAAGATGTTTTTTCCCTAGCGGAGAAAAAGACCTCGTTTCAAAGGAGCACAGTCATTGTACATTTTTGTTTTTTCGTCTTTCCTCGCGTCCGCGCGAGGTTCTGCTCCCATAGGTGTTCTTGTTTTGTGCTAGTTATTTTTCTTTCTTTCGAAAACAAAAACAGAAAAGTATAAAGCGACAAACACGCGAGAGCGGACCTACTTTCAAGCTTTGAAAATACTCATTTTCTGCTGTCAAAGGAAAGAGTCAATCATCTAATCACGCTCCTCACAAAAACCATAACACCCCATTACCACAAAAATCCGGTCCCTTCCATCTCCCCATTCTTCACCGCCGCTCGCACGTCAAGATATCACCGCAGACCTCTCCGTGCAAAAGTCTCCTCTCTCTCTCTCTCTCTCTCTCTTCCGCGCGCGCGTACTCAACTCTCGGCGCGCCGGCAAGACATCGGCCTCTGCTCTCGTGCTCCCCTGATAGTCGCTCCTTCCATTTGGAAAGTAAACCCATCTCTCGCTCGCTCGCTCGCGCCGCTGCTGCAGCAGCAGCCGCAGCACCACAGCGCGCTCACGACTTTCTTAAACTCTCTCGCTCTCGCTCGCGCGACTCCAATTTCGTAACGCGCGCGAGGCTCTCGACCCCGACTTTTCTCTCTCTCTCTCTCTCTCTCTCTCTCGCGAACTTAATAACGCGAGAGCGAGCGAGCCAGAGAGAGAGAGGGGCAAAGAGATAGGAGCGAGCACCGCGGCACACACACACACAGACAAGTATATATACGCGGTAATTCCCCGTGGTAGTCATGGCAACACCCCCTTAGGCGTCGGCCCCCTTTGCGCTCGCGCGCACCACCCCCGCCGCCTACGACCCCTTCGTGTATATTCTCTCTCTCGCTTTCGCCTAGGCTGCAAGGCCGCCGGTGCGCGCGCGGTGTGCGGTATCGATCCGCGGCGTGTGCCGGCGCAGCGACGTCGCGACGACGACGACGACGGTGGCTTCAAAATCCATCGTCTATACGTGTGTGTATGTGTGTGCTGTCGTTGACAAGCGAGCGCGCGGCTCTTTTTCTCTCTCTCTCTCGCCCCTTCGGCCTCCCCCGCGGCTTTCTCCAATTAATGCGCGTTTCCCGCGTGCGCGCGCGCGTCGTGTCTTTTGTATTCACCGCGCGGCGGCTTTTCTCTCGCTATATATAGGCTGGGTTCCTTCCTTCGCCCGGAATTCTTATAGTACTATACGAGACTTTGTCACCCCGCACGCGCGTGTTATCTTTTCGTCCCCTCTCTTCCTCTCTCGATCCCTCTCTCTCCCTCCTTCACCCTCTTCATTAGGTTATACACACGCGCGCGCGCGCGCTGTGAGGGCTTCTCGTCCTCCTGCCGCCCGGCAGTTGCACATTATTGGCCGGCCCCCGTCGTCGACGCTCGCGAATATCCATCTCGAGGGGGACGATTTCCAGGGGTTCGCTAGCTCGCTCGCCCACGCGCCTGCCTTTGTGATATGCCTATATACACGCGGTAGCGATGCGCATCACGCGCACTTTCCCTCCCTCACCTCCCGCAGCCGCACTTGTGTGTGGGTGGATGGGCGCGCGCACATGTGCGTATGAGAGCGACGATGTGTGTACCTAGTGCTTTTTTTGCCGCTCGCCGCCTGATGCCGGCGGGTGCGCGCGCGCGCGCTCCGGATTACCGCCGGCGCGCGGTTTTTGCGCGCGCGTGGGCGCTCTTTTATTTCCGGTGGTGCGGGGGTGCCGTGTGGCTGCGGATGGGGATGATTGAGGTGGTCGGTGTGGAGAGACTTTTTGATGGTGTTGAGAGTGAAATGATGAATTCTGGAGAGACATTGGAAACCAATTGGTTGAAAAATTGTAACTGATGGGTGTCGTTTAATTTTGGTATTGGAGATTTTTTAGCTTTGCAATTTGCTAATGCATCTTGAAAAGCAGGTAGACCAGCTGTGTTGTAATTTGTCAGAGAAGCGGTACGGAATTTTCTGGAAAACATGGAAATAGCAGTTCAGAGAATTCTACGATTTGACTGCACTTTTCGAAAGTCTTCGTAGTTTACGTATATATATTGGAGTAGTGCTATGTTGCAATTGATTTGGAAAAAATATTTTTCTCTAATAATAAATTGAATTTTTTTTGTTTGAAAATCTATATTTAAAATTGGGTTTCTTTTAAACTTTTGTGCCATAAATTTCCGATTCTCAATATCAATGGATATTACTCTCAAAGTTGTATGAACTACGTTTTACTGGTCTGTTTCTACTTTATAAAAATATTGAATTTCGAGTAAAATTTATTCGAACGTCGTGGTAAAATGATACAGTTTTATCGAAAACTTCGGTACCTGGCTTAAATAAAATAGAAGTATGTAATTTTTTTTCCACTTCGCAAAAAGTATACAATTCCTAGTACCCAAAAAATATTCAAACCTTTTAACAATACTCTTCTTTGACTAAACTTGTCAATCTACTTCGATAAAATATCTCCAAAAGTTTACACACGTTTGCAAAATACATTTGACATTTGCTCCATTCAATCAATTCACGATACTACATGGAAATTACTAAACATTCACCTCTACGACAAAACCAAATCGCACCAACTTTTCAGCAACCACACCAGCACCTACACTCACTACAAAAAAAAAGAATCATTCATTTTTCCCAACTTTCTATTCAATTTTCCAACCCTGCTCTCTCCCTAACAAAGTATTCTCCTCGTCCACCCACTCTCCTCCCTTCATACATCTATTCCCCCTAGTATATATACCTCGCTCCTTCTCTCTCTCTCTCTCTCTCACGCACTTGCCGCCCGGCCGATCGAGCGCGGAATTTCTTCCTCGCAGCCGCGCCGGGGAATCCGGCTTTTATGGCCGCGCGAAGCCGCTGTTGCCGTTGCCGCGAGCGTATAGAGGTTTATCTCTCTTCCTCCTGGGCGCCTACTATCGCGCGCCGCGACGCTTACGCGCGCAACACCGCCCGCACCGCTCCGAGTTCGAACTCTCGCGAGTACAAGCAGCAGGGGCTTCATCGAGCTAAACAAAATTTAAGTGCCGTTTTCATATTTGGCCAATCAGCGAGCTGGAAATTTTTGAATAGCCAATCAAATTTCTTAACACCTCGAAAATTTCGCCTTGCACCAAACACTCCAGCAGCAGCTATTGTTACGCGGCTAATCCGCGAGCGCGTGGAATTAACACGTGCGTGCGAGTGAGAGAGAGCGAGGTCGTTAATGAAATTGCCACTGAATTCCAGGGATTCTTGCATTTATTACGCGGCTTTTTCTGTCGTTGCTACGGTTATGTGTGTGTGTGTGCGCTTGCGTGTACGCGGCGAAAAAAAAATCCGGGTTAATGGGCAGTTTGCGCTGGATGCTGTGCGTTGCAGTATGAGGTATACGAGGTTTGGGATCTGGTGATCAGGCTGTTGTGCATTAGGTTTTGGAATCGGTCGAGTTTAATTTGTCTAATGACATGACGTGCAGTATATAGCGAGTAATGTCGTTTTAGCGCTAATTGGTGGACTTGTGTGTTGACTAGAAGATTATCGAGTGAAATCAATGTCAACTGAGAATTCAATTTCTCTTTGCAACTGCGTTAATTACTCAATGCCTTTGAAATTCAGTTTATAAGTATCTTACGTATGATAGTCGATAATTTTCAAATTTCACTCTATACAACACATTTAAGAGGTTAATCCGTGAAAAATTTTCACTCGGAGAGGAACACGCGGTAACAAATCGCGAAATTAATCGAGGCGCACATATTGATTACCCGGTCATTGAGTTCATGTGGGAAATAAATTAACTCTCCGCAGAGCTAGATGGCCAGTTTATGCGGTTATATATGCAGATGCGCCATGATCTTCTCCACAGATCATTCGAACCAGAATTTCCCCCCGCTCAACTTGTTAGCATTGATTGATTTGCATTTCAAATTTAAATCGCGATAAGGGTATTATTAGTCGGTCTTGAAATCGTCTCTCAATTATGCAAAAAGGCAAATTTTGCTTAATGGAAATCACCAGGTTATATTCGTTGTGATTTTCACCGTGATTAATTTCAATGACGCGTCTTATTCAAAGGATCTCATACGTCTCATCGTCTTCTAGAAAAGTCCATTATTCTTACATTAGAAGATTCAGTTGTATATCCAGTGTGTCCACGATAAATTTTCGTTTGTACAAGTCGAAATAAAACCGCAATAGCGCGAGGCATAAACCTAATGACCTGTATAGTTTCTGGTCAGTTGCCCAAAGATATAAGAGATAAATTTCGTCCATAGAAACCGTATGAGCATTTCAGGAAACATAAATTTTAAAAGTAACATACACTCGCCAGAGGTTTACCCTCTGCGTGGACTTCTGCTGCACCCTCCTAAAGCTCGTGGTATATCAATTACTTCTACCCTCTATAAATATGTAAAATGAACACAAGCACATTGCGGAATGGGGAGTGAATATATATAGAGTCTATATTATACGATGGAAAAAGTATTTGTATTTACCGTTCAAATAATAAAGGCTCGAATTATTAAATAATATATATACTTGCCGTAATCGATAAGTTCTATGGTTCTTAGCACGTGATAACAAGTCTTTTGTTTGAATTGGTTGCAGAATTTTTTGTGACAATCAACGTTATTTTCTATATTTAAGCATTAGATTGAGAAAAAGGTCTAATCTCACGTTGGGTTTGAAATAGTTTTTTAATGATTCACTTACAGGTGGAAACTTGTAACTACTTGAGTATGTGAATAACGCGTTATTGTTTACGAATAAAAAAATTCTCAAATCTTGAAGAAAACTCTCCAACTTAGTATCAAAAAAAGTTCTACTTGGATTGTCCACTATGAGTTCAGTCAAGTAATACCGAAAACAAGACAGTATCGTTTTAATCTATTGTGTTTTTAAAAATTTTAATTTATACTTTTTCTTCCTTTCTCGTATAGATTCCGTCAAAATTTCCATTCCAGAAGTATAAAATTGTCTGTCAAGATACATCAAACTTTAGAACCAGAGAAGGTAAAATCATATATCTAGGGAAAACCTAGTTCGCATATAATATATATTTTACAGAGACCGAACATTATTCATTTCAAATTTTACATTCCGTCCACAACCTTAAAACCTATTCACGACACAAAATTCTTCTCCTTAACAATTATTTTTAAAACACATACATACGCACACCCTCCGTTCCTTCAAAAATCTATATATCCCCCATTAAAATCCCTCCTCCGCCTTACACACCCGCGCACTCGACGTCGCATTTGCCCACCGGGGCATGACGCGCGCCACGGCGACACTTTGCAAAGTAAAAGCACCATGTACATATCGCGGCAAGATCTACGCGCGCATGCACTATATATACACCGCGATAATCGCGTCAATTCGATGATTTTCGCACGTGTGAGCATCGCGATACGGCGATTCCCAGTATATATAGTACGGGCTTTTTGCCACATGCGCGTATAGGGTCCACACCGTACAGAGAGAATGAGAGTGAGTGAGAGAGAGAGAGAGAGTGTGTGTCAGTCCCCCCTTTCTGCGGTGCACCGGCGCGAGCCTCGTTAGGGCTTAATTGCCACGCGCGTATAATCGCCGTCGCGGCGGGAAGAGAGAGAGAGAGAGAGAGAGAGAGAGAGAAGTTGACAATCCCGGACCGCAATATGTGCACTTGCGCCTCCTTTTTCGCGCGTTGCCGTTTTTTGTGCGCGTATGGTGATGGCGAGGAGAGGTGAAATTGTTGCTGGCCTTTTGATGCGGTTAATGGTTTTTATTGAGCTTTTGTACTTATTAGGGGGACTTATTACGAGTATGGAGGAGGTTGAGGTGGCAATGTGGCTGTGATGGGATTTTGTTGTATAAATTGAAAAATTGTTTTTTGGGAGTTTAAAGATTGGACATCAGGCAAACTAAATTGATAAGTTTGTTTATTTAAGCCAACGTTTCGGGAGTTTTGTACTCGACAAAAAACTCTAACAACCGACGATCTATACGGTGATACATTAAATTTAATGCACCGATGAGCGGAGTAACAAAACTGTCGAAACGTTGGCTTAAATAAACAAATGTATCAATTTAGTTCGTTTGGTATGTCCAATCTTTAAACTTCCAAAAGTATATTTTTACGAACAATTATAAATATATCGAATTGAAAAGTTGTTTTTTTTTTATTTGAGTTTTTAAAATATGGCCATGCTTTTGTAAGGTGATTTGAAGTTATGTCGCAAGTTTTCGACTAAATCGGCCAATTGTTCCTATGGGATATAAGTGGTGACGCAGGTGTTTCGTTATTTATAGTACGTTTTTTAAAAGATAATTTTCTTGTTATAAAAATAATGACCTGTGAAGTGAAGCACGATAAAACTGTCTGTAATTGGTTGGTTATACAATGACACTGAATTGACGTCATTGCTAATTTCCAAAGTTAACTTAAAACATAGATGCGATAAAGTATGCGCGTAAAACAATAGAAGTCGTACTGTATATGAAAATTTATAAAACGGTTACTAACATATTGGCTGTTCACGTTGTTTTTTTCTTTTTGTTAAACGTCAGACTTTAGATAGAGCTTTACATTAACATTTCCGCTACACTTTCGTCAATTTCGCCAACCCAAATTTTCTTTACACGTATAATCCTTCTTTTAACAAAATCGAAAAAACCGAAAGACTCGGACAATATCCGCCTTATCCACCGCCTCTCCCACACACAGACACACAGGCCGACCAAGAAATCCGGCAGGAACCGCGGAAACAGCCGTAAAAAATTGACATTCCATTTTTCTTTCCGCAGCGTCATTTAACTCTCTCTCTCTCACTCTCTCTATCTTTATCTCTCTTTTTCCTTCCACCCTCGTGTTTCTTCTGGCGCGCTCGGCTCCCCCGCGGCTTCCTTTTAGCGGGGCCGCGCCTTATATACACGTTTTTCCCGCTCTTCGGAAAAGCATAGCGCAGCAGCGCGCGGACCCTCGCGAGCGATCGTTAGCTCGATCTCCGGGGCTTTCTTGTGCGCGCGCGCGTTCTGCCGCTGACTGTATAGTTCGCGCGCATGTGCGCCCGTACAAACAGTGTTTTCCTTTTTGCTCGTCCCCCTGGTAGTGACTTGGTATGGGATATATTTTTAGGAATAAGTCGTCGGAGGATGGTTTCTATTTCTTTCGCGCATTTTTTTCTTTTTCGGAGTGGATAGAGAGAGAGAGAGAGACAGAGAGAGAGAGAGAGAGAGAGAGAGAGAGAGAGAGAGAGAGAGAGAGAGCGAGTTGTTTTCGAGCTTTGTTTTATAGTAATTGGATCTGGTGTGTTTGTTGAGAGTAACTAGAGTTTTGTCGGGATTAGGTGGAATAAGATACTGCGGGTTCTGTAGGTACAGGAGAGCTCGTTAAAACAAAGAATGTGTAATAATTATTACGAAAATATATAACGTTAGTAATGAAGAAAAAAAATGTAAGTTCAAGTATGTAGGATTGATTTACACGAGTACAGAGAAATATCTTATCATGTTTTGTTTTCGCGAATCGCAAGAACGTCATTACGAGATTAGGTACCGTTCATTTCTTTAATATATTAATCGTTAATTTATATCTCTGTACACCAAGATAAGTTTTTGCTCTGCTATCTCAAGAGCACATTAGTTGAATTTAACAAAGCCGAAGTTAGGCTCTCTCTCTCTCTCTCCCTCTCTCTCT
Organism: Torymus aiolomorphi; assembly: GCA_036365515.1. Lineage (NCBI taxonomy): Eukaryota > Metazoa > Arthropoda > Insecta > Hymenoptera > Torymidae > Torymus > Torymus aiolomorphi. The sequence continues at coordinate 257,335,758 of CM070873.1, read as the reverse complement.
CAGAAAATTGCACAATGACTATAATAAAATGGTGAAATGCGCTCTTCCACTGATTCTACTTACAAATCTCCAGGTCAATCATTTCCCCATACTCCTAACCTTTTCAACCCCAGATCGCAAAAAATCATCCCCCAACTCCGTCACGCTCATTCTCCCCTAATCCCCCACCTCTCCCCGTCCACCCACATCTTCGAGTGAACTCCTTCACCCCACGCACATCCTTGCAATTTCATCGGCCGCTCTACATCTATCTGCGCCCCTGGTAGCCGCCACATCCTCGCGTCTGATGCCCTTCGCCGCTAGTGGCATATATAACACGAACGAGTGATGCACGAGAGGCGGCTGTGCGGACGGGGGGCAAACGTGAAAAAAAATCGACGTGCGCGCGCGCGCGGTAGGCCGCGCCGCCTCGGGTGATACTTTCACCGTCGCGAGCTGAGCTATAGGTAAGTACATGCACACACATACATGGTGAGTGTCTGCTCGGGAGAGATTAGTTGGCTCGCGAGCTGTTTTATGCGGGCGTGGTATATGTATCGGGATTTAATTGATTCTGGGGCAGGGAAAGGAGGTAGATGATGAGGATCTTTATTTTTTTGAGGTTGATGTTGCGAGAGTAGAGCTGATGGTTCGCTGAAGATAGAGGCTTGATAATAGGATGGTGGTAGGGTACACTGAGAGAAATTTTTTCGCAAAATGTTTATATTTAATATGGCATTGTAACTATTAAAAATATATGTTAATAGTTACAATGCCATGTTAATAGTTAAAATACCATGTTAAATATAAACATATTATTCTCTCAGTGTAGGGAATGGTATAAGATTTTTTTTTTTAATTTAGTGGAGATGGGTTCGTTAACGAGTGAGATAGAAAGAAATATTGTCGAGTGGAGAGGTGTTTATGAGGACAGTTGACTGTATTTTTTCCAAATGTTTATCATTTTTGATAATTAATAAAAGTCCGGTATAAAAAGCGATAGAAATGCGCAGACAGGCGGAGAGGTACCGTTGGTTATGAGCACGCACGCGTGTTGCGCATACACATGTTAGTTAATTATGAATATAAACAACTCTCAAAGCAATGTAGCGTGTCCGAGGAAAAATGATGTAGGCTCGTGCCATTAAATTTCCCTATCTCTCTCTCTCTCTCTCTCTCGACTGGTACATAAGATATTCATAATAGCAGCGATTTACATATCATTAACAATTAATAAAGTAAACATAACGGGTAGGTCGAATATAATATATCCGATAAATAAAATTATTATCGATCCCCCGCTGCCATACTTTATCGCTATCACTGTACGATAATTCATCCTAATTATAAAACATTCACACCAACGTATCTCCCTGCAAAAGCTCAACATCCATCCAAAAACATCCAACGTATGCTCACTCCCACACACGAACCGCGTCCACTTTGTGCGCGTGCGGGCGGCTATCGCGCTCGGCAATCAGCAGTCAGCGAGCGCGAGCGCAATGAATAGATGTCTTTGCCTCGCGCGCGCGCGTACTAGCTGCAAAAATAGGCCGCTGCTGCTTGCTGGTTTGCGCGCGGTGGCGATATATTCCACGGCTGCAGCAGCACACGCTTGCTTGCCTCCTCCGCGAGCCGAGTCAGCGGGTTTATTTCGCTTCACGTGCAGCGGCAGCAGCGCGGGCTGTCGCGCTGACTGGACGTGGGAAGAAGAAGACGCGGGTTTGAGGATTTAGCGGGGGAGTTGCTAGGGCAGTTTTTTTGTACGAGGGTGGGTGTAAGATGGTGGGGTAGAGTTGCGTCACTCCAAAATCGAAAAATTAAACTTGTTTAGTTTTCTTACTACTATTTTCCATAAAAATCAAATATTTACATGAAGTTCTTTGATTTCGTTCGCATTTTACACAGGAAAGATATGAGTATGTTATATAACTATATTGTAGCGAATTTCAAGCATGTACTGGTAATTCGATCGAAGGTTCGTAGATTCGAAAATTTGCGTGCTATTATGTTTCAAAGGGTCTAAATTCTGTTTGGTATCATATATTCGTGCATTCGTTAAAACCGTCTTTGAGATAGATAGATAGATTATTTGAAATTAGTCACACTCTTACTGAAATTCTGTAAACGAAATTCGATATTATGGATGGTAAAATCTTTTGCATTTGAAAATATAATCTTTCAATTTCGGTCCAAAATACTGCCGAATCTATAAAATAGTACAGTTGAATGGTTTAGATTCGCTATAGTTGACTTTAATTTAATAACGATTTTGTTCCTTCAATTTATAAAATAAATTTAAATTTTCGTACGGCATATTTTCATGAGAGAACAATCTGAGCTATTTTAAAAAATATAAGCTGGAATCAAATTAGCTAATTGGAAAGTGTTATATTCTATGAATTTCTGCGAAGAGTGGTATGACGTTGACGGTCTTGACGCAAATATCGATTTAAATATAACTGCTTTCTTTTAACAATTAAAATAAATGACTACATCTTTTTTTAAACGATGATTAATGAGTAATAAAATTGATTTTGCCAGCAATGTATTCATATAATATAGAAATACTCAATTTCGTACGGTATTAACCTCCTCCGTAGTATTTTTTTTTAAACAGAGTACAGAAAGATCTCTGTATTCTTACAATTGAGAAGAGACATAACGAAAACGCCTTCGTCAAATTAACGCCTTTATTATCCTCTAACTCAACACAAGGTGAAACTCGTCGTCGCCATCCGAATAAAAATTGCGCTTCTGAAAAACTTACAACTACTGCTCAAAACACTCAACATGCGCATCCTCACATCACATTATACCCCCGCGCTCATTCTCGAAAAAAATCCAGCGCGATAACGAAAAAGTTGCAGCGCACCGACACCGGCCAAATAAAGTCCGTACTTTACAGGACTGGGCCCTAACGAGCCTCCGCTCTCTCTTCCTCCCTTTTCCTCTCTTCACCACAACACACACACACAACCCTATAACGTCGACATAATCAAAGCCTGAGCTCGCGCAAAATAAAGGAAGATCAGAAAAGACGGCCCCTCGTCACCATTAAAGTCCCTCTCTCTCTCTTCCCTCTGCTTCGTGCGCAGCGGGACGCTTCTCTCGGCTGTATGTTGCAGCGCCGGCGCGCGCGTCTCTCTCTATATATCTCTCTTGCTTCTCCGGAGTGCGGTATAGAGTGTGTACAGCATATATATATATATCTGTATGAAGATCTTCCGGCGTCCGGCAAAGCGCGCGCTCGTTACTTTGAAATAGACACTTTTTGTTTATCGACGCGCTGCTCTCGTCTTCCTCGCTTTTCCCTTATTAACTGGTTTACGATGGTCATTTATGCGATGGGGTGTGTGTGTGTGTGTGTGTGTGTGTGTGTGTGTTTATCGGGTATATTATCCGAGGACGCCAAAGAGAGTGTTATGATTTTTACAATCAATTAGAGATTTATTGAAATGGAATGCGCCGGTATACGATTCTATATACATGCGGAGAATAAGGATGGAAAATTGTGGGGGTTCGTTGGTTGTAAGTTTTTAGCTTTATGCGAGGGTTTTTATGGTCGAATTCAAAGAAAATTTTTTCGTAACTTACGAAATGCAAATGTAATGGGAGATGCGCAGAATTCGCGCATTCGTATGGATGCCTGAAGTTTGCGAGAAGCTATAGATGCGATGCATTCGGAATGAACTTTTTTAATCAGCTTCTTATTTCCCTATAGAAAAATTATTCGAATGCATTAGTTAGTTTATACGCAAAATGCCGTGCACCAAAATGCTATTATTTACGGTCCGCTTGAGCTTAATGCAAGTATGCGCATAGTATATACCTGTAGTTTTAGTATTTTATTGACAAGAAAATCGATATCGTAAAACGAAGCGAATTAAGGATAAAACGTGGTTTAATTGCAGTTTAATGCTCTCCCCTTGTACGAAAAAAACAAAAAGTTTTATAAACCCATTACCCATCGACGCATATCAGGCATACCATTTAACAAAAACAGCACGACCTGCACTAACGATCAATAAAATAATAAGCAGCAGCCCGGTTTCATACCAGCTCTCTATACCATCCACGACGTACCTTTAATTTAAATCATTTCAAGCCCCATCCGGCCATCACCGAGCTCATAAACAACCCGCTGATTAATTGGACACGATCGACCCACCGTCCAAAAAGACAAAAACACGAGAGAGAGGGAGAGAAAAAAAGCAGAAGAGACACGAGCACAGCACCAGTGCAATCAAACAAAAGCCATTTATTCCCAATACCGCGCGCGGAGAGAGAGAGAGAGAGAGAGAGAGAGAGAGAGAGAGCATGCCCACGGCATTCCCTTCACGTGCCTCCTATATCTCTCTCTCCTCCGCTTTTTCCTCTCCCTCCCTCCCACGCTCCTTTCGGCGTGCCTCTTCGCAGATCTCTCGCACATTGTCTGCGCGGCGCCCGCAGCGCGACTCGCTGCAGCCGCGGCTTGCTCTCGTATATTATGTACGCGAGCGCCAGAAAGGGAGACCCCCTCTCTCTGTTCGCAGCTTTGCCTTCTTCTTCTTCTTCGGCTATCCGATTACGCGCTTTTTCCCCTCCACGCGGCAGCCGCCTCCGTTTTCGTCTTAGATTGTTGCGGCAATTCGTGCGGTCGCACGCGAGAGCCCCGCGCTGCTGCAGTGGAAGTATATGTATATAGAGAGGCAGAAGTATCAAGGTTGCCGGTGCTGCAGTGGAGTATAGAGTGCGCTTTTTGAAAATGTATGCCAAGTTTGTTGTCCGCTGGAGTTTTTTGGAGTTTTTTCTGGGTGAGGAGGGGAGAGTCGACGTACGGTTGATGGGAAGGGCGAAGAGGGATGGGAGGTTTTAGTGTGATGCGTGGGTTTGGTGAGAGAAGTAGGGGGCGAATTTTGTAGTGGAGTTGATAAACACTGTTATTGATTTTTTAGCAGAGTGGGTGGGATATGTTATGTAACTTCATTCTTTGTTTTCATGTATGCAGTTATTAATATTTGTGTATATGAGAATGAGTTATAATTTAAGTATATTGCACTTTGGTTTCATCGAGATTATCTTCGTGTATAGTAATCGATAATGGACTGTCTCAATGCACATCGAGAAAAAAAAAATTGAAAAAATACTCTTTTATTACTGTTCTTGGTATAGCTTTAATTAATCGTTTCTATTACATCTGTTCCGAAGATCGTCTTTTCAATCATCATACCACAATGTTATACAAGATAAGATTAATTCTCAATCTGTTAGTGCTCTAAGAATTAAAAGTAACGCAAAGTGAAAATCATTGATGTTATCATTGATACAAAGAAATATCCCAAACGATCGCTTAGTTACATAATATAGTTTATACATCTATGTAATTTTATGTAATTGATGATTGCACCATCTATTCAACAAATTCAACCGTCGAAAGTTGGCCAAGCGATAGTGTATCCGAACGAAAATGCAAATATAACGCGTTTCATTCATGACTTCATCAACTGTTAAAAATGTAAAATCTGATAAAAATAATATTATTTAAACTATATCAAGAAATCTTCCTTCATTCGACGAAACTTCACTCAAAAAGAACACGGGAACTCCAGCACCCTACTATCCTTCACACCGGTGAAACAATTAGCCGGCCGTCCAATCCCTCTACATACGTACATATCGCCCGCTACGAAAAACCGTACAGCACTACGGGTCAAATTGAACGCGTTGGAAACTATCAAGTGACGCGCCGTCATGCGCCTTACCGACACGAGTATAGGTTCCGCTATATAGGCGTGACTGTTGAGCTTCAATACTCGACGCGCATCACGCGTCTCTCCCCAAATTGGCCGAGAGATCCGGAGCGGACCCATCTGTTCGCATACGCGTGTGTTCCGCAGATCGGATTGTGCTTATAGGGTAGCGCGGGGTAAGTATAAGCGGGAGTATGGATGAATAATGTTGCCACGCGAGATTAGGGAATAATTTAAGGATGATATTGCCGTGCGCGCGCAAACGGCGCGTGTGTTGCGCTGCTTATGTTTACGTGCGGAATATTATGATTCGTTATGATTTTTAGTACGTTATGGAGGGATTTTCGGATTTAGCGAATTGATAGGCAATCACAATATTAACGCGGGCACATGGCACGTGTATTAGTAACCGCTCGATCGCTTAATAATTCAGCTACTATCCGCATAATCCAGTTACAGACACGTCTATTCTATCAGCTCGACTTGAAACAAATGAGGTCTAGTCACGAAACGATCGCTTCAGTATATATACGACATCGCTCGAAATGATCGTTTAATTCGTAATAACTCAGCCGTCAAGAGCGCCGCGCGCGCTTGGCGCGAGGCGTCTATGAATTTCATCTCGGCACCGACAAGAAGCATCTCTCTATCCCTCTCTTCACTCGCGCAATCTCGCTGAAATATACGGCCTTAAACATAACACGCTCTACTTGTAACCGCTCCACATTCTATCCGCTGCGCGAGCGTGCGCCGCTTTTATTCATATTTTCTCCGAATGCCCGCTCTCGCTCGCTCACGTCTCTCTTCCTCGCTATCTTTCTCGTATCGGGACACATTTTCATATGCCTTTTTAAGCGAGCGCCAGATATGGCGACGGCTGCGCTGCTCTTCAATTCCGCGAAGCTATCTGCATGCATTTTCTTTTCAGAGCAACGGCGGAGGAGGACGGCTGGCTTTCGTTTCCGCGCGCGGAACTGTGCATGAATCTTTGATATGCCGTGGTTCGAGGGAGCATAATGGGATGTGGGTGTCTGTGAATCAATTGTTTCGATTTGGTTTTTTACGTTGGATGGTATAAAACTTTGGTGATTTTTCTGTAACCGTTTGTCGGCTTGTTTATAGGTGTCCTGGAGAACGGGTCAGTGAATTTCATTGCAATTCGGTTATAAGTACTCAAAATTAACTAAAATTTTAGCGAAGTATAGTTTTTCGGTATATACTTAAAAGTGATTTTCCGTAAGATTCCACTGATTCATATTTAGAGAGTATAGAAAATAGATTACGTCTACTAGAGATTCAAAGCAACTGTGGGTTCTAAATTACGAGAAACGCGGTACTTCGGCGCTACTTGATACGCGAAAAAGAGCAACAATTCACATCCCATCCATCAACAAACGTTAACAACGTAACCACTCCACCAAACAACAACGAAACCGCGCCACGCATAGCCCCACTTAATTAAATTCCACGCACCCACGAGCGCACTCGACGAAACATCACCGCATCGGCCTCCCCTCCAGCGCAACAAAGTATCCGCTGAATCATCCGAATTATACGGAAAAATTCTTCCCGCGCGCGCGCGAGCGTGCGCATAATACCCGTACCGCTGGCCTTACTCTGTCTTTCTCTCTCTCTTTCTCTCGCTCCCCGAACTCAATCTCGAAAATCCCTCTCCATTACTGCGCTCACCGACTCCTCTATATATATACCCGAGCGGTTCAGCGAACAATGGCCTGGGTATACTTTCCTCGAGCAATCTCTCTGTCTCTCTCTTTTTCCTTTTCCCGCTGGCGCGCTGATTGCGCGTATGCGCCGCGATTACTCTGTTTGTCTGTCCCTCTCTCTCTCTTTCCTACCAGCGGAGAGCGAATTTCTCTCGTCGTCGTAGCTTTCACCGCCGCCGCCGACGTCGTAGTCTAGAGAGAGAGAGAGAGGATTTTATTGACTTCCACGATAAACGCGCGGCCCGTTCTTTGCTCTTTGCGAGACTAATTTTTGCGAGGGAGAGATGGATTCTCGAGATGGACGACGACGACGACGACTGGGTCGAAGTTGAGAGTGGTCTTTTCGTAGGGAGTTCATCTGGATTGGAGATTCGAGGCTCGACGCGCGGTCCCGGCGCCTAATTGAACCAATTTTAGTCCCTGTTAAAGCGTCGATGCTGTAAGCGACGAGGTACCGTGAGATTTTGAAGATGAAGTCATGCGCTGTAGTCGCTGGATGCCGATATGCTGTGGGCTGCTTGAACACAAAAGTTTTTAGTTTGGGAGGTTTTGTTGTTTAGAGGTATGGTGCCGTTTTCCTATAGGATTGCTTGAGAATTACTTTTTTTTTTAATTAAAAATATGTATGCCGAACGTTTGTATGAATATTTATTTTATATGCATTTGATTTTGATCAGATAGGATTTTAAGGCATGCGTTTTCATTGATTAACTTGAAAATACATTAATTTTGTTCCTTTTCTTGTAAAGATCTTCTTTTCGAGTTTAGATATAACGACTATTTTGTTATAGAGAAGGTATAACTGTCTGTTCGATATTTAAAAATTCATAAAATTACAAATTTAATTGTATATGGCGGAAAAATTTACAAGAAACGACTCCTCTAAAACAGTTGCTCTCTTGATGTGAGTTGAGTTTTCATTGAAACGAGAGAACGTGTGATATTTAAGCAAAAATCAAATTGTCAGCCCATAATAAACTGTACTATAAATACTTATTTTAAATCCGAAGAAACCGAATCAGTATTTTAATCTGCGAGTCAGGCTCCAGCGTTGACAAATTTTACTACAAAAATTTTATATCCACCTCTTGTTTTGAGACGAATCTTTTACGACCGTCATTTATATAGGTACTTGATGATACATTTACAAGCGTGAAACACTTTTTCTTTTTAAACTACCGTCCGAAAATTCCAAGACTCCCCATATCACCGTATCCCGTAAATTTCCGGTCGAGGATAATATACTCCTCCAACCTCGACTCGCCGACGTCTGGGCTACCGAAGATAAGTGCAAACAGCCGCGGGTTCAATAATGACGATATATACGCGCTGCCGATAATGAATAATGAGAATGCCCTGCGCGCATACGAAAGGACGCGAGGAGAGACGGCGTCGGCAGCAGCATCGCCACCGCCGCCGCTGCCGCCATGGCATATCGATCAGCTCTCGATTTGGTTAGAGGCGCCGCCGGAAGAAAGAGTCGCGCGCGCGGCTTTTAATCGCTGAATAATTCGATCCCGTCAGAAGCGAGAGATTTTTTAATGGTTTCGCCGAAAGAAAAGACGTGGCGTGGGGGTGATGGTATATATGCCCATTGGGTTATTGATTTATTGGAGGTTCAATGGAACGAGGTGGATAAATGAGGTTTGATTGTAATTAGCGGGGAACTTCGGTTGAAACGATTACTGTGTAGCAGGTTCTTTATTTTGCCGAATGTGGCGATATAGAGCCTTTAATTACCGCGTATTACGAATACTTTATATCGTATACAGTGTGTTTAATTAATACGTTTTCGGCTGGGTCTTGCTTTTAGCGGCAAAAAAAGAAAACATTCTCGGCTCGAGCTGAAATCAAGTTTCGGCGTCTAAAAACTCGTAAACTGTATTAAGCGATCCCGTCGTCATAAATTTTCGATTCAATCATACTAAAAACTCGCAGCGCGATCCATAAATCCGAGGTGTAAAACCCCGATAAAAAAAGCAGCTCCTTTATACCAAACTACATCGCGCAACGTATACCAAAAAAGTAAGAATCAACGCATCGACTAAACTCCCAAGGCCTCGGCATTTTAATTTCGGCACCTTCACGCTCTCCACCTCCGCGCCTCGCGTATATAGGCACGTGTCGCCGGGGCGATAACGCGCGGGCGGCTAGCACTGATAACGCGTTCGACTTTATCAGGCGACGACGTCACCGTCGTCTGCGGTTCCTTCTCGTCGCTGCTGCACGCGCCGTCGTTGGCTTCTTCTTCTTCTTTTTTACGCGCAATTTTTCAGGCTAAATTTAGAGCGGACGAGGGGGAACGACGACACGTGCGAAAATTCACGCCCGCGCTTGCGTGCGTGATGTGTGTATTTTTGAATGCGCGGGAATGTGGAAGAGAGGCGATTTTTTTCAAGAGGGAAGTGTGCTTTAGCTTCTGAGGCGGCGGCGGCTGAAATGTGAGAATGCCGTGTGCTTCGGCTCTTTTTTTGCGATGGGCGTTGAAGAGGGGATTAATGGATTTGTGGAGTGAGATTATAGTTGGGAAAAACGCGATAACGAGGGATTGATAAATTCACGAGAGACTCGAAAGTGTGCCAGGCCGAGCGCGGTTCGTTTAGCTGAAAATTTATCAAATTAAGATTATTTCGCTTGAGGCTGTACTATCAAATTAGGGTATGTATATTTCATTGACAATGAACTTTTGTATTACAGCATTCTTTTTAATGTGTTTTTTTTTCTGAGACTGTATAGTCGGTTATTTGAAGCGTGGCATGAGGCAAGATCAATATATGATCATCTCTGTTTTGACTGCGAGATATAAACAAAATTTTCGTGTTTTCGTTCGTCATAAAAACATGTTTAACTGTCGTAAAAATATTCTGATCTTAAAAAAACTAGCGTATTTACGGCAAACTGTATTCAGTAATTGAAATCGCTTATCCGAATTATGCTTCAAATACCGAAATATGTGATAATAACAGCGTATGTTATAAAAGCGATAAAGCGTTCACAATAGCCATGATTAATGACCTAGTTTATATCTTATCATTTGTTTTTGTTTACATTAAGTAGCGGCACTTGGTTTCAATTGACGTGAAAATTCAGCGTGAGTAGCCCAATTTTTCATGCGATTGATTGATAACGCCATTACCGAAGGTTATATGCTCTCTTCGCTTTTACACGTGCTCGTTTCATCGAGGCGGCTTCTTTTTATCAAGTTGTATGTTTTTATGGTAGTCAGTGACAAGGATATCATAAAAACGGTTTTTATTGAGATTAATTTTATTGCGCTTCAGGTTCGTTTATTTTATCGCTATAGAGCAAAGATATATGGAGTTCAAAAGTAGTTATTATTTTAAAAGCGATTTTAATAACGAATATTAAAAACTTCCTTGGTTATAGAAGGGACAGACAATTTTAACTAATTGTAAGAAATGTCTTGTTCAACTAGAAATAGACGACGATTATAGACATCGATGAAACGATTTTTCCGGCACTGTTTCGCCGTTTCTTTGATTGTCAAATACAATGTTTTAGACGCGTGCTTGTTCTTCGAAGAATTTTAAAGGTTGTTAACACTGAAACCGAAAAAGAAGAAATATTTAACAGATTTAATAAATTATAATAAGAATGAGTAAAAAGACAAACACGAATCATTATTGTTAATATATCTGGCTTTTTATGTTCGTCATTTATATTTTGCTGGCCTATTCGTTACAATCCGATGCGTTCAATTATAATCTGAAGAAGATGAAATCTGTAAGAAATGTTGAATATTTCGCGATTACGTATTTCCAGTCCCAATCTATGAAATATGCGAATAATAATAGAAAAAGCAGTTGTATAAACTGACTAGTTAAGATAATAATTTTTATTCTCTCGATTAGTTACCACACTAAGGGTTTCAAACAATTATTGGTGAACATTACGTTATTTTCCGATTAAGCAACGGCATACTGTAAAGCAGTCAAATGTGCGTCTAATTTCATTATAGATATTCATATGTATCGTATTAAAAAGCAAGTGTAATTCAGTATATATTTACATTTACATTTGCAATAAATTGTGACGAAATCGAAGGTTTATCAGTGAATCGTATCTTCCAAACACGACATAATGAAAATTTATTCATTCCTACAGTAATCGATTTTCTCTTCTGTGAGTTAGCAGCCGCCTCACGACTATATATCTTACATTTAGAGAGTCCCTACAAATACTTGCTACGTCCAGAGTAACTGCAAATAAATATTACAAAGAACCCAATCGATATCTTAATTCCTAAACATTCTAAATTAAAATCCCAACCTTCACATCCTCACACCAACCTTCCGTCACATTCACACCTCAGCTCCACCTCGCACACTATATCTCCGCGCTCCACACAGGCCGCTGTCCCGAGGAAGCGAAAAAAGCAGCGCGCGCGCGTGGCTCGGCCGCGCCAATGAAGCGAGACATTCTGGTATTTTAAGTGCGCGAACGAGGCTAACGAATATAAACGCGCGCGCCGCTATACATCGAGGCGCGCGAGCGCGTGCACGAGCGCGTGAAAGCAAGGCTGCGGCCTTTCTTTAGAGTCCTGCGATGATCCGCGCGCTCGCTGCCTCGGCCCGACGTTTTCTCCATTTCTCGGCTCGACGACCTCTTTTACGCGCTGGTATATATTATATGCCGCGCGGCGCAGCTATAGCTCAGCTCCGATCGTTTCGCATAGTAATAATCCCTCGAGCGGCTTATTTCTCTCTCTCTCTCTCTCGCAGCGATCATCGTTCCAATATTATATACGATTGCGCGACGAGAAGCAGCAACAGCAGCCTCCCGCGTGTATATACGAGAACGTCTATGTGTATAATATATAAGAAAGCGCGAGCGGGCGCACGTGGAAGAAGAGAAAGAGCGCGGCGCGCATATATATACACACGCATGTTTAATGCATGAATTACCCAATTTCGCAGCGCGCCGCTGGCTCATTAACTTGCCGAACAATCGGCGAACGCGCGCGCGCGCTTATGCGATCACAATGCGCGATATGTGCGTACGTATAGACTACGATGATCGTTTCCGCGAAGGGGATGCCGTATAGCTGCTTCTTCATTTTAATATAATTCGCGTTGCGTCTTCATTGTGCAGCGCGCGCGCGCGCAGCAGAGGTGTGTAACGTAGCGGCGGAGAGTGTGTAATTGGAGAGGTGACGCGCGGAGTACGATCGTTTTCATTTAAATTTACGATACGCGGCGCGCGCGATTATTAAAGGCGATTTTACATGCAAATTAGCGAAGAGGTGTAGAGGAGTAATGGTATAGACGCGGTCGTGCGCGTGTGCGAATAATTATGGGATGTGGCATATTGATACAAAGCGTTCGGTAAGAGAGGGAGAGGGAGGGAGTTGTGCGCTGACGATTAATTATTCATCTTGAGGTAACTGAAATGGCATTTAGTGAGAATTAATGGACACCGGCGATTTTAAGGATGTGATTGATTATAATCGCCTTTCGTTATTTTTGACGGTGTCAAAAATTTCGGGACAGAGTTGGACGTGGTTGAGAGATTTCGAATGAATGTGAGTTAAAGATCCCGTTTTTTGTGCGTTACTCGTTGTTAATACTTATATAATAGTAATAAAAATCTGAGAAATGATAGCTAATAATACACAAGTAAATAGTTTAAATATATATCATTGATTATTATTTTATTACGATTCTTATAGGTAACGTTTTGTGCATAAATCTCTACACCTTCGCATTCGTTTCTTTCATATAGTATTTCAAGCTTGTAAAAGAATTTATCAGAGCGAAGCGATAACTTATTATTAATGCTATAATGATTTAAGTTTATAGGCATAGGACTGTAGTTGTCATAAAAATTTAATTGATTCGTGGCCGGAAATGAATATTTCATTCGTATAATCGAACAAATATATTTTAATGTAAGTATTAAATATTTGAACGGAGGTGCATGGATCGATTTTTATATAATTGAATTATTTATACCTTTTCACTTACGTAACGTTATTCATAATACATAATAGCGATTGTAAAATTGAGAAATACGCTGATAAAAAAATTTTTGTCGACTGCAAGAAGGCTTGATTGTCGGCAATTTCTCGATTTAAAGTTTAAAAATAAATGATTTCATTGAAAGTGAACTGTTTTTCTCAATTTTTATAGTGTAATATTTGTTGAGTTGAACTTTCTTCAAGTTTATGAATAAAGTATCATTTAATTAATAAAAGCAATTTATGTAGATGATCCGATCCAATCGATGAGTTAGAGAGAGTAAAAGCGAACTGAAATGCACGGAAAATCAAAAGCATTTAAAATGCTATGTTTTATATTTAGGAATACAACATTGTTCCAGAATATGTTTTCTTTACTAACGTTACATAGAAGTTTAGTCTTGCCCAATTTATTATATGGGTCTTTGATCTGGTGTCCCTATCAGGGATATCTTACGAGGCTACAGGAATCGGTTCAACATAAGTTCTTGCGACATTTGTCTTATAAACTTTTTGTGCCAATGAGTAGATTCGACCATAATTATAGTTTGATATCGAAAAAAGTCAGTTTATTTACAATCAAATCTACTCATTGTTTCAATGAGGCCGTTTTTATGTACAAATTTTTAACCTCTACTGTTAAGCACCCAGCCGTAGCAGATTTATTTATATTGAGAATGAAACTCTACTCAGTTAGGCACTTCCCGTATAAAAAAAGTCTGGGCGAAGTCTTGTAGAAGTCTGGCTTGAAAGGTCTGGCCAAAGTCTCGCAGGTCGGACGGTCCCAGACTTTTTGCCAGACTTTTTATATTTTCTATTAAAAGTCTTGGAAAAAATGCCCAGACTTCATTTAAGACTTTTTACCAGGCTTAGCATACAGCGCAAAAAGTCTTGAAAAAGTGCCCAAACTTTATCCCAGACTTTTCGCCAGACTTTATGGTCCGCGTATGGAGGTTATACGCGCCCGACACCTCCCGCGTGAAACCGATGCTCATAGTCTTCTGCTGCAATCCCATGGTCACTGCCGTCATCATCGTCGTTGTCGCTGTCATCTGTAGATCTAATAAGTTTTGGAGACAGAAAGAGTCGGGCTTTGTAAAACTCCAACCTATAAATCGAATTTCTCACAAAGCATCTCTACTACAGCGCAAGTAAATATTTTATAGAGAATTTTAACTTATCTGATGTTATCTCGGTGCTGCCCATTACAGTTCCTCGTAAAAAATAGTTGCTATTACTCGGGATTCCGGACAAATTTTGTAATCTAAATGTGTATAGCAAGATAAAAATATTTTGAAGTCCAAACAACATGAATTGAACGACCATCGTGTGAACAATGTTAACATAGAGTATTCTTAACTAGTTTCAAGTTATTCTATTAACTTCTTCTCTATGTATGTGTCTAGAGAAGGTGCGAAAATTTTATGGGTCTGAAGTTTGCATCGTTGGAATGCAACGAAATAATTTCATACAATTCATTAAAATTATTAAACAATAGAAATATCATCTAAACCTTTGTTATAAAATTATTTTATAACATATAAAACACTAAATCTATACGTAAAATTAATGTTAATTAGTATAACCTTAAATTAAAACCAATTATTTTTTTATTTCGTTACACTCCAACGTTGCAAACTTCAGACCCATAAAATTTTCCACGAGGAACTGCAATGGACAACACCTAGATAATAATCGGATAAGTTTCAATTTTCTATAAAATAAATATTTACGTGCACTGTAGAAGAGATGCTTTATGATGACTTCTATTTGCAGGTTGGAATTTCACAAAGCCCGACTCTTTGTGGCTCCAAAAATTAATAGATCTGCAGATGACAGCGACAACGACGATCATGACAGCAGTGACTATGGGATTGCAGCAGAAAACTATGAGCATCGGTTTCATGCGGGAGGTGCCGGGCGTGTATTACCTTCATACGCGGATCATAAAGTCTGGCGAAAAGTCTGGGATAAAGTCTGGGCACTTTTCCAAGACTTTTTGCGCTGTATGCTAAGCCTGGTAAACTGGTAAAAAGCCTTAGATGAAGTCTGGGAATTTTCCCAGACTTTTTACGCAGTATGCTAAGTCTGGTGAAAAGTCTTGGATAAAGTCTGAGGATTTTTCCAAGACTTTTAATAGAAAATATAAAAAGTCTGGAAAAAAGTCTGGGATTGTCCGACCTGCGAGACTTTGGCCAGACTTTTCCAGCCAGACTTCTGCAAGACTTCGCCCAGACTTTTTTTTACACGGGTTTAGAGGAAAAGTATGCATAACTTGTATTTACTTTTAACTGTTCCACTTTTAGGTTGCTTAGAAATTGGAATTCATTAGGAATTAATCTATCTGAAATTACATCATTATCGAGGTTCAAAAATGTTGTTAAACCGCTATTACTACAATTCTATTAATACGACTGTAATAAATGTTGTTTTAATCATGTACTTAAGGTAGTAGTCGTGTTAATTCAAAGAGTTTTATTTCTAAATTTTTACCACAACATAATATAATCTAATAACCAGAGAAATAATATATGTGATACAGAGATACACATTGTCTTAAGGTGATGTGAAATACCGACATAATTTCCAAACATGGATATCTCATGAAAATACCAATAGAGTCGTCCAAAAAAAATCTGAGTATAGTATTAACATATACGGAGCGCTTGACATTCGTGTTTTTCCAAAAAAATGATGAGAATTTATTTAATTAAATAAAAACCGTACTGTCGGTAAGTAGGAATCTGCAATTAAGCTACTTTTCAAACATGGATATCTCATGAAAATACCAATAGAATCACCCAAAAAAAAATCTGAATATAGTGTTTACGTGTACGGAGTGCTTGACGTTCGTCTTTTTCCAAATAAATGTTTAAATGTTGATTTAAAAAATATTGAAATTCACGGTTTCACATGGCCTAAAAAGGTGCTAGTTTTCGTAGGGAGCGTCGATATTAGGTTGTGATAAAAATTAAACAATAAAACCCTTCGAATTAACACAACTACTACCTTAAGGGTTTATACCCGTAAATGTATACTAAAATAAAATAAAATAAAATAAAATTAAAAATATTTCACGTCAAAACCGAAACTCTCCTTCGGTACTGAACCATCATTCTCTAACAATCAATAATCTTATAGCTTAAAAACAAGCGTCAAAGTTAGAAAAAGCACACCTCGCTAATGAACTCTCATCGCGAGACGATCGGCTGGCAAAAAACTCCTAGCTCTCAACAACCAAAACAAAACGAGCTATCCTCTACTAGTCTGCACTTTGCACTTTGGCGAACATCCGCTGCGCGCTTATACACATCATGTAGACACGCATGCAGACGAGAGAGCGCATACGAACTTCTCTCTCTCTCTCTCACTCTCGCATATCAGTCGTCGCGCAGGCGAAGCGTGCCAATCACTGTTTGCGTGCAGGGGCGTTACGTAAACTCTCTCTCTCTGTCTCGCGTGCGTTATATACTATACGGCGCGTATGTATTATAACCCCGCACCGCGCACACACGAGAGCGCGCGGCTGCGTGCGAGTTATACTATAACGCGCACCACGTGCTGCTGCTGCTGTCTCTCCCTCTATAATATCGCTTGCCCAATCGACCTTCGTCCGTCTCTGTCTGTCTTCGACGGCAAGCAGGCAGGCAGGCGGGCAATGCGACGCGACACACGCGCAAATAAGAAGCCTGCATGCGCCGTCGCGTCGTTAAGTATTCCACAGGCGGCTCTGGTATATGAATTTATTATCGCGCGCGCGCGCGCGCGGTGATTGCGGGAAAAAGATTTCACGTAATCTCCGACTGGTTTGAGGTTTCTCGCACGTGTGGTTGGCTTGCTGTTTTTTTTTTAGAGGGAGAGAGAGGTTTCTTCTTTTTGAGCGTGCGCGAGCGCGTAATTTACGAGGTCTTGGAGGAAAGGAGCCGTATGTAGGCCTCGCCTTATTGGACAATTAGATACGCGAGGGAGATTAAGTGCGAGGCTGCCTGTGTATGTGTGCGTGTGTGTGTGTTTATATGAGAAGACGGGGTTTGAGTTATACGGTTTTCGGTGGAAAAAGGATACAAATGCGCGCAGGGATTTTGTATATCATGTAAATGGGCATGACGAATGCTAGGAGACATCACCGATGGCAATTACGTTTCTCGAATATGACGAACTATAAATGGAAGCTAATTTGCCTTTGTTGTTGTGCAACCTCGTTCCGTGTGTAATTGCCCCGCGCACACGTGTTGTTATTGAAGTGTCACACAGCGGCCAAGATAAATCAATATTTAGCCTGAAAAATTATCATTGCAATTAAACGCGTTAGAATAACAATTTATTCGGGACGTGTTATCGGTGTTCAAATTTAGACGGTTGTATATCTGCCCGTGATATATTGTTACGAATAATATGTGGAAGTCAACGCCTTATATATAAATGAGTGATACCGTAACAGAATATTAACCTGATGTTTTTGAGGAAAAAAGTCATTGGAATTTCTCAATTATTAAAAACGTATAAACAATTACGCTTTCATAAGATAAGTACGTAAATATATGCTAACGAAAATTTATCGCTGTTCAAACATTCATTGAATAAATTTATGCTAAGATAGGTAATGATTCATCTCGATATCGTTGTCGCTGAGCTATAACATTTATACAAAATAAGATTTACCGCAAATTAAGAGTATCTATAGACATATTATTTACCTATATATTTAGCAATGAAAAAACTTTTTTAGCGCGTGTACGCTTTTTTGGCAATTTTTACAAATTAATTATGACAGGTGGAATATTTTATGTATACCTAATTACTGATAATTTATGATAGTACATGTGATAACGTAGTACTAAGAAGAACATGTACGTAATATATGGTTTTTTAATTTTACTTTTTACGTGCAATAAGTTTTGTCAATCCAGATAGGAAATTCCGAACTAACCGCAGCGCAATTGCCAATGAAATTCGATTCATGTGTCAGCAAATGAATTGTGGTTTGATCAAGAATGCGCTTCAAGCAAAGAAAAAAGAAAACAAAAATGAGTAAAAAGAAGGGCTCCCGTCAGCAGTTGCTTCCTAATGCGATGAAATAGTATTTTTCTTGAATAGAGTTTTACGCCCCGAGTTTGACGAATCCAGACAAAAGTGGAAAACATTACATTCGCACTACAACAGTATTTTAAGTAACTAGTACGTAAGGTGACATTTTACACACGAGTTACTTACAATATTTTATCTACTACTGTGCGTGAAGTGGGCCTTTTTCATCGTTTTCCGTGCGTACGAAGTGCCACTGTACGCACGGAAAACGATAAAAAACAGGCCTCCTTCACACGCAGTAGTAGATCAAACGTATTTTTCGTAGACAGAGGATAAATACTTCGTTTATATACGCCCTCGTGCCGTGAAAAAATAATTCTTGTTAAATATGAAATAGGAGAGTTTTTAATTAAATCTTAGTAATAAATAGTGGAGTTAAATGAAGAGTGACCAGCAATATAAACTTGTCACGGAAGTATTAGATGAAATTTATATTCTAAATGTAAAAGTTATATAAAACGAATGATGAAACTTATTATTATTTCATTATTGTAATATCGAATCCAATTTTCAGGTATTTCATTAAACTTTTTACAATAGTGTGCTATACGCAAACATATTTTCTCTGAAATATGAATTACACAAAGGAAATATGTAATCATCGTGTATAAGCGGAAAAAGTTGACGTGTAGTAAAAAATTAATGCCCTCTATTCACCGCGTGTCAATTCTCAGAATCAATAATTATAGTTAGCATAAGAATTGTCTTTCATCGCGGTATTATTAAATTACTGCTCTATTTCTTTGTAAGTTTCCGAGATACAAGGAATGAATGCACGTCTTGTTGTCAAGCCTTATATCAACAGTTGATTTAACGCACATTATTAGAAGGTAGCGTTCGTAGCGTATATTTAATTCATATATTTTAGTCTTAATCGAAACCTAATTAAGCGTTCTTCAAACTATGTTTAAAGGGGCCGCTAAAATCACTTGAATTAATGTTTCAAAGTCTTCTCTATACTACGGATAGTCGATCGATTAAGTTGAAATTTTGGAGAGTAATTGGAAAAGTAATGTACAAAGTGCAGAGGAAGTTCCCTCGAATTTCTAAAATTACACACTGCGAATATATTATGTTGAGCATAATTCATTTCCTTGATATTCACGTAAGAGTTTCATGTATAGAAAAGCATCGTAACGATCACTTACACCCACTTTATCCGCAAAACCAATGCGCCAACCATCGGCGCCAACATTACCCCAAACAAAAAACAATCAATCCCCTCATTTACAACACTGCCTCCAAAACTTCCTGGTTATACAACTCTTTAAACTCTCATTCAACTGTCACGGCGAATAATTTCCACATAACAGGATCGTTCGGGAACCATCTGTCAAACCTCTCCCAAACCTCCAAAAAAACACTCAAAACCTGCGTGCGTCGCCAGCCAAAACGATATCCTCCGGTTGCGCCATCCTCTCTCCAGCTCTCTTACCACTCTTGATACTAAATCAGTCAGCCTCGCAGCTATAATCTCTTATACCTGCGCAGCCCCGGTGGTCCCATGCGCGCACGCTGTACACACATATATACATCAGGGGAGAGCAAGCGCGAGCGATTCGACGGGCGCGTGTCGAGCCGCGCACCACCGCGCGCGTTGAGAGAGCCATTGTTACGCTCCTACGGGTGAGTCATTTCGACTCTCTCGCTCTCTCTCGCCCTCGCGCGCGTCACTGCCGAATTTGGCGGAGATATAGTGTGAGGAAGTGCGCTGGTAAGAATAAGGAGATTATTAATAAAGAATGTGCAGAATGAGGAAGTGTATAAAAGTTGGAATGGAGAGTAGGGTGATAAAGGTGGAGATAGTGCGGAGGTAAAGAGAATAAGATATAAAGGCGGGGGAGAAGGAGGGAGAGATAAGTCGATGGTGCGAGACAAAGAAACGAGAGAGTGTATATACGAGGGAAGAAAGAGGAAAGGAGTGCGCGCAACTCTCTAACAAGGATGAGACAGGGGCACAAAGAGGAAAACAAATAGCGTCCGAAAAACAGGAAGGGAGAGCGTAAAGGAGAGAGAGAGAGAGGAAGACGCATCAAAGAACGAGCGCTGTTGCAAAACGAGCGAGAAGGAGAGAGAGACAGAGCGAGACGGAAGCGGGGGCGCAAGAGAAGAGGAGCAAAGAGAAAGGCTGATAATTACTTGGCTTTTATGCAGCCAAGGGCCTCCGCTGCCCTCCTTCCTCGCTGCGCGCGTTACTCTTTTATCTCCTTCTTCCTCTCTCCCTCTATTTCGGCAACCCAGTCTCTTTTTATTTCCGACGCGTAAACACGCGCAACGTCGTGTATATATACACGCATACGCGAATCGTCCTTTTTTTTTATTCAAAGCGTCGCGGTAGTATATACGCGTTATACGATGCTCTCTTTTTACGAAGCAAAGTGTCGAGAGGCGTTGCTCCCTCTCTCTCTCTCTCTCTCTCTTTCGCTCGTTTGTGGGAAGTGTTACACACGCGGTACTTTCTTCTTTCTTTTGCGGGCGAATAGGTGGCAGTGGCGCGCACATGGGTGTATATATCGGTGCAAGCGGCTTTTTGTGCGCGGTTTTGGCGACAATGCGCGCGAGGTAGATGAGGGCGGATATTTTGGAGTAATTGCGAGGTTAGTAAGCAAGTGTTGGCAGGTGTGTGTGACATCTGGAAGTGGCGACACTCGGAGGTTCTTTATGCTGTAGTATATTGAGGCTGATTTTGATGAAGTGCGCTTGTTTTGTGAAGACTGTCGATCCTTTGCGCGACATTAGGTACCTGTGCTGGCCTTTATGTGGCGTATTTTTTTGCGATTACGAGTATTATGAGCCTGGCGAGTTTTTCTTTCTTTGTATATACGCCGTTTTTTTCTTGCGCTGTCGTTACATTGTTATTAATGCGGGTTATTATACCTACGTTGCGACATATAGGCGGGTGAAAAAGGTTCGTTATTATGTAAAAGCTATCTCTAAAACCAACATTGCAACGAACCGTGTCATATATAATATATGAAAACCGCAACCGTTATATATACCAGCGTTGTTCTATATAAGTGTAACTTTTCACTTCAATGCCGTATTTCTCAATTAGATGAAACGAGAACGTTCCTTTCTATAACAAGCGATCGTCGACTATGCATTTAAGTATCATTTTTTTAGCAGAGTGATTTAAGTTGTATTTCAATGTAACATTATATACCAGTATTCACAATCATTACTACCTGATTCAGTATACAATTTAATCCACGAATCTTGTAATCAATAAACACGAATCAATCATTCAATCTTCAACAATTTCCAACCCACACTGCGACCTCTCCTCTGAAAAAAAAACCTATACACACTATAACGTAACTCCACAAAGACAATCCGTCAATTATCATCACGTAACGAGCCGCATCAGCGACATGTATATAATATACCTCGCTCTCCTTGCACGCGAATCCTTGCGCACACACACACACACACACACACACACACACACATATATATATATATATATATATATATACACACACACACACGCGGGAGAGGAAGCGCGTTCGCTTCCTATACCTATTTAGGCAGTTCCGCGGCTACAAACACACACATGCAGACTCGTCACATGCACGCGGGACTCTTAATGGAATGATGAGAGACGCACGACACCGGCCTCTCTCTCTCTGTGGTCGGGCGCGGCGGCGGACCATCAGCGGAAGCGGCCCATTACCGGCCCGCGCATCCTCCTCGCTTCCTCGCGACTACACACGATCATCGTAGTTATATACACGCCGCTGCGATATGGGCTTTCTATATGGTTGTGTCGTTGTCGTTGTCGTCTTGTAGCTGAGGCGGTCGCCGCGTGGCGGAACGAGCGGCGAGCAGAGACACACGAGAGCAACGGGGAAGAAGAAAGGGGTTTTGTATATACGCGGCTGGTGTATGACAATGACACGATGCGCGGAGAGAGAGAGAGAGAGAGAGAGAGAGAGAGAGAGAGAGAGAGAGAGAGAGAGAGAGAGAGAGAGAGAGAGTTGAAAAGAGGGGACGTGTGTGTGTCTGTGGGTATGTGCGTGGTGACTTCGGTTGTCGCGTGTAATTGTCCGGCGGTGCGGGAGTGATTCTCTGTTTTTTTTTTGGTAGGTGACTCTTTCCTTCCTGTCGCGTATATGTGTGGAAGGGGGATTGGATAATGAGAACGGATATATTGTGTGCGATTACGCTGGGTTTCAGGCGACTTTTTTTTATGTGTACGTATGTAAATAAATAAATGTTTTGGAAGTACCGTAAAAGTGTTATATGGGAGTTAAACTGTTAATATGTACTGAGAAAAATCGGGGGCTATCGTACAAATTATTGGATAAAACGAAGTTTATATAACGTAGAAGTAGAACGTGTGCAGTTATAAAAAGATCGTTCTAAACTAATAAAATATAAAAAGGAATATCTCCATTTTCATGGAGAATCTATTGCATAACCGTCATTATTATTATTGAGAGAAAAAGATACTATGAATGAAGGTTGTATATAACATGTATTTCTATATGCATGCGCAAAGACAGATACGTCAATGGGTTAGCATTCTTTTTCGCTTATCAATATACAATATTTTTTTTTTTTACAGACGGACAAAAGTAATTCACAAAGATTTTAATCTTTAAGCGTTCTGACAGGGCATCAAATGACGAGACCACCTTAATTTATTGGAAAAGTATAGGTTGTGTTGATCGTTTTAAAATTATTATTTAAATTGAAGAGAAATTGATTGGCCTGGAATAGAACCTTTGTTACAGCAGGCTAAAGATGTCAATAAACTCGGGCTTTGGTTACCTAACGACCGAGCGCAATGGTTGGAATCTTCGCGAAGTTAATCTGATACGCTCCGCTGGCTTTATAACTCGGGGAACCAGTGAAAGAACATCAAGGGATATAAATTCAGTCTATTTATGTACGCTTTATTGTATTATGTAAAAATATTTTATATTCTATTGGAATGATTTACAAATGTTTCGAGAACCCCATTTTTTAACATCGTCTTGGCAAATAGTTAATGGATTTATTTATTTAGTATTTATTTATTTATTGATCCAGAATAAGAAATACATTACATAATATAGAGTAACCTTGCAAAGGAAAATAAATTCCCTGTTTGCAGGTCCGGAGTATAAATTTACTTAAAACTAAAACTAAAACTAAATCTTAATTCTAGATAAAACATCTTTATTTTTTAACATTACAATAAAATTTGAAAAGCAATAATTAATCTATATGTTATATGCATTTATCTTAAATTTAGACTTGATGTGTTTTTCTCAAATAAATTTGTAATTCTTTTACAGTTGCGCATGCCACTCTATCATTTTAAAATTAAAAATTCTCTTGTAATAATATAAAAGTTAATGTTGTTAGTGTACCAGCTTTTTAATTAATCAAAAGTTAGAATCATTATAAAAATACTTCACCGCGATAATCTAACAAAGCCAAGGCTTAGATAAACATTACGTTACAGGATCCTAATCTTAAAAATACACGACGAACCCGATAAAGGTTTTCAAACGTTGCCTTCGATGATTTGAGCGATATGGCTGTTTTTCTTCGTTACCCTCCGGCACTTAATCCATAAGTATTTCTGCATAGAATTCTCACTGTTGATCTTGGAGTATCTATAGTCTAACGCGTTTGCTTGGAAAGAATCTTCGGAATGAAGTATTTGAAATATCTGACATTTACACAGTAATATAGCATTCCGAACAATTACTATATATTTGAGTATACAGTACAATTGACAATAAACCTATTATTTAAAAAAAATGATATCAACTTAATCCAATACGGTATTTTATTTCCGAAAAAAATACCACCTAGAAGACATACCAAGTCACAACTTCGGTAGCACGTACACACGCACATGCATATACTCACATCAAGAACAAAGATACTGCCCTGACATAAATATTATACGTGAATTCATCGAACCTGACGCATACACAAAGAGACCAAATGAAGGAAGGGAAAAAAAGTACGCGCAGCGATTATCCTCTGAGTACCGCGCGCTCCTGCGCAGAGCGAAGTTGCGCAACGGTACGGGCCACTTGTCAATAACCGTTGCCAACTTCCTCACTTAATCGGCCGTTGTTGTCGTCGTCGTAACCGCGCAGGTATAACGAAAAGAAAAGCGGATTAAGAGAGCGGTTACGGCCCCCTCTGGTATCAGGACGACGATCCGTCTGAAGGGAAAAAGCTTGTCAACGGCAGGCTCGGTAAGCAGCTCTAAGCCAATCGACCTGCAGACTCGGCAAGTTTTCTGTGCCGTATGTGGATGCGTGTGTGCGTGTGTGTGTGTGTGTGTGTTGTGCGTGTATGTAATGCGAGGATCGAATCATTGGTTCACGATGTGTGATCGGGTATTCAGTAATATTGACTGTATGATGCAACTGTGAGGGAATATCACTTTTGATCAATTTTTTCGTGTTATTTAAGTAGAAGTGCTGCTCATGTATGTATGTATTTGGGGTTTATCCACCTGCGACCTGTATGGTCTATACCTTTTTCCATACCTTCCTTAAAAATCCATATATACCTTTATTTTTTGATGATACGATACACGGCGAGAAATTGTGGGTTTGCTGCATTCGCTTCATCATTATCCGGTGTCCGAATATATTCTAGATATTTATGTCACATTTCATAGGCTCAACACCGAAAACATATTCAAGTTATCTAGCGAACATTTTGTTAAGAGCGAAAAATTACCAAAGATCACCGAAGTTGCATAAGTTCCTCGCGGTCACCCATGTAACTACTAACCGCAACCAGCATTACTTAACTTCGGTGATCGGCCGAGGTGCAGTTCTGCTACCCCCCCCCCCCCCAACGTGCCGGTATATATTTCTGAATTATCTTACAAATGTTAAGTATCAGTAACGTCATTAACTATAGCTACAATGATCTGAGATTGGAATGTGAAAGCAGCGCGTAATCAAAACGAAGACTGAAACCGCTTATCAAAGAAAATTTAATATCTCTTTATGTTAAACATTAGCGACGTCATTAGAATGTATTACAAAGCTATAGAAAGATATGAGATTGGAGTTTAAAACACCACACAATAAAATCGAAAACTGAAAGCACCTATACTAAAGAAAAACTTTATACCCAATAAGGACGCCCGACACTGTTAATTTTTTCATGATATTTAAGGTGCAATGTTATATTCGCAAAATAAAATATCGATTGCCTGTACGTGGAAATGATAATGATAAAATATACGATTCTTTTTCTGGCAATGCGCAAGATATGCTTGATACACAGGTGGCGTTCTTGCGTTTCAGATTGAAGTAAAAATTCGATGAAAAAACTTTAAGAACAAATTTTATAGCACTGTGTGACCTAAGTCCGCACTTAAGTCACGCCTATCCGTGACCTAAGTAGTTCTTTTTTTGCACCGTGTTTATTGCACGGATAGGCATGACAGCGGGCTTAGGGCTGGCAGTGCTATAAAATTCTGTATGACACTTGTGACCTAAGTAACACTCTGCCTATGTGAGATCGTTTTAGAAAAAGAATTCGATCTAAAAGATCGCAAAAAAGTGCTACTTAGATCACACGTATCGTAATGTACTATATAGAACTATTGCGACTAAACACGTCCAATAATGTAGGCAACAAAAGTTAAATGCTACCAGGTTGTACTTACCTCCTATACAAGTTCAGAAAATGAAAAATTTTCGCTACTACCGGATCCCGGTTTAATTGGCCGGAATTTCCGTGCAACCGATGATAATCGTAAATGGAAGGCGACGCATGTGGCAACGAATAAGGCAGCAAGTCTCCCGAATATTGAAGCTATGCATGTTTCTTTAACGACGAAATGGTAATGAAAACGTGCATGGCACAATCGTAGCGCAAGAACATTGTGGTATCGCCTTGTTTGAATCTCTTAATTATTTTTTTGTAACACAGGCGCGATTTGCGCGTTTTCTTAATTATTTTTTTGTAACACAGGCACGATTTGCGCGTTTTTTAAACCTAAAAAAGGGCTGTAAAGTAACCGTTTTTAAACCAGCAGTTTAAAAGTGCCGGAGCGGGCGTAAAATTTCCGGAGCCTGCGTAAAAGTTCCGTAGCGGGCGCGAATTTCAATAGGTCTTTGGTTGCTGTGTCGGGAATCTATTAATGTAGTCTCGCGTTGCACACTGTAAAAAAAATCTACATTAAAATTAATGCACATGTAACGGAAGCACAATTTCAAGCAGGTACATTAAAACAATTTCATGGCGTAACTTAAATTTAATGTAAATATAAATTAAATTTAATGCAAAGTGCATTATTTTTACTGGAAAAATTTGGCGTAGAAGTCAGTAAATTTAATGTACATGTAACGTGAATTCAATGTAATATGAATTACTTTCACGGCAAATTTCGGAGTAAGAATAATGGAATATAATGTACATGTGATGTGAATTCAATGCAAAGTGCATTACTTTTAATGCAAATCCGCATTACAATTAATGCAAATATGCATTACAATTTATGAAAATTTACATTACAATTAATGCAAATCCGCATTATAATTAATGCAAATCTGCATTACAATTTATGTAAATCTTGTAATGTACTGGAAAATTTCATCGCTGCCCATTAAAAAAATTCCCGTAAACTGGAATTTCAATTGAATGCATAAAACTTAACATACACGTATTTGAAATTTCTAGTAAAAGACGTTATACTAGTGAAATTTTACTTAGGTCAAAAAATAAATTATTTGGTTGAAAAATATTTTTTTTTTCTTTTTATTCAACCAATTATTTTTTTATTTTGTGAAAATAAAAAATTTTTACAAAATGTAATAATGATACACAGTTTGTAGTTGAAATTATTTTACTTTGATTCAAATTTATTATATATTTACTTACCTCACTTCTTTATGTTGTGCCAGCAACAATGTTAATTTATACATATAACTTTTTAATATTATAAATTTTCGCATTTTGATTAAAGAACTTATCTCTTAAATTAATCGCATTTTTATTATCGCAGAAAAAAACTTACATAAAATTTTCGACCTAACCGGGAATCGAACCCTTGGGTTACTACGCACGCACGCTATCCGTTACGCTATCGCTCGCTTGAAAAAGTTTGACATTTTCATCTACATAAGACATATATGCATTAATTTTACTGCAAGTTTCGGCGCGAATGTCATCGAATTTAATGTAGAAATAATCTATATTTAATGAAACATGCTCTACTTTTACGTGAAATTACCTAAAATTTAATCCCATATGCATTATTTTTACTGCAAGTTTTGGAGCAAATGTCATGAATTTTAATTTAAAAGTAAGAGACATTCAATGAAACGTGCATTACTTTTTTTTGACATTATAACATGAAAATCACTGAGTTTGTAACTAAAATTTAATGCAATATTCATTACTTTTACTACAAGTTTTAGAGCGAAAATCATGAATTTTAACGTAATAGTAATGTATATTTAATGAATCATGCATTACTTTTACGTGAAATTACGGAATCAAGGCGGTGGACTTTGTAACATAAATTTAATGCGATATTCATTACTGTTGCTGCAAATTTCGGAGCGAAGTCATGAAATTTAATGTAAAAGTAATCTATATTTCATAAAATGTGCATTACTTCTACGTGAAATTATGAAGTGAAAGTCATGGAATTTAATGCACAAGTAATTACTTTTACTTCAAAGTTTTGCGATAATGTCATGGAATTTAATGTATAAATACTGTAATGTTAATGTAGATATATATTTATTTAAGGCACATGTATATTAATTTTCGTGCATATGACATTGAAATTTTTGTACATCTACCACAACTTCACTTTCAATTTTTTAAATGAAATTTCATGTACGCTTACATTACTTTTGAGTCATAATTGCACGAATTTTAATATCTGTGCATTAAATTTAATGCAAAAACAATACTTTTGTACATTGATGTACTATTTTGTTACAAGTACATTAAATTTAATGTGCTTATGTACATTAAAAGTGCATTAATTTTAAGGACATTTTTTACAGTCAGGTACAAAAACACGAAAATCCAAACTTTTGTCAAAAAATATATAGTTGCACCAAGGGCTAAGTGGGCTTTTTGACCTCGTGTGGTTGCAGTACTCGTCTTCGGCTCGTACTTGCTAAAACGGCTCACTTTTCGCCCTTGGTACACAATAAACTATTACAGTTGATATAAGAACCAAGGTCGACAATGAAGTGGTTCATCAGATAGATCTGTAAGTCAGTAACAGTGAGTGTCATGAACAAAGGAACTGCGAAAAATCAGCTCCTTTCGTTTTTTTCTGCGATTTCGGAAATGGCAAGGGTTTCGGGTTTTCGTGGTTATGCGTTTGATATTGTTCCTTTGTTCTAGTAAATCTTCGTATGTTTTACAGACACAAAAATACCTACATAATCAATTCGTTTTTCTGTAATGTAGGCTTAATGTCTGCGGATATGAGAATTCTATCTTCTTAGCCAAAAAACAACAATTTTGCCATATATCACTAGAACTCAATAGAGTTGAGCTTATATAGTCTGATTTTACGAGTTAAAAATCCAATTGATCGAGTTTCATATATTGCAAATACGGATTATAAGTATTAAATTGGTCTAACAGAACCGTTTTAGTTTATTATAATTTGGTCTGTGTTATTACTCGCGCGAAGAAAACAAGAACACTTAAAGTTTTAAAGAATATTTATTGAAGTAAAATATTAACTTAAAGCTTGAATAATAATGAATCGCAGTCTCGATATTACTCTGCCGGAGTCCTGGAAAGGAATGAAAAAAAGTACAACGCTCGCTTCGATCATTACATGCAATTTTCAATTTTTTTATCAATAAAACCAACGGTCACCAAGTAACACAATCCAATGTTTTAAGCTGTCATTTCCCTCTGTAGCCAACCGTCTGCGGGAGCGCTTCTGAGCATTTCCCGCTCCGTGCTCTCCATTTTCATCGATCTTTCATTATCGATGGAGAGAAATCTGCGGCCCCGGACAACCCTGTATGATTGCCGTGCACGCGGCTTACGTAGGGCTCCAACTTAGTCCTCTACGGCGAGAAACATGACAGCTATTTAACTTTAGCGCGAATCGCCTGTAATGATCGAGTTTTCTTTTTCTTCTTTTTACAAAATTAACATATACATAAATTTACATCGGTAACAGTCTGTTTCTAAAATCCATATACCCGCTCCTTCCAGTCGCAATAGCCATTTATAATCTTAGAAATAGAATCAATTATCCCAAAGACAAATCTCCTTCTCTCTAGCTCCAATCCAACCCGAAGAAAATGTCAATCCTACAATCGTCCTCTCTAACAGCTCTCCGAGTAAACAATTTCAATTCCCGCTCAACAAACAACACAGCAACGACTCCGACGCCTATTTCCTTCATTCTCCAGTTCTCGCTCTTTGAAACAATTAGTTCCGTTCGACGAGCAAACAAAAGTTTCCTTCGAACGTGCGCGCACGCGCGCCGTGTAAGCAGGGCTGACGAAGCCAGACGTACACCTCGCGCGCCGATCGGACTTTTCTATTTCCGTGCGAAATTTAATTAGAGCCACGGCGCGCTCGCTCGCTCGCGACTAAATCCGCGCGCGGCAGCGAAAGAACGGCGCCGTTTACCGAGGCGCGATCGATTTGTTCGCAGCGCTATACATTGCAGCCGACGCCGACGCCGACGCCGCGTGCAGCGTTCATTATTCGCCGGGTTTTTCGGGCTGCGCTTTTTAAGCATTCCGGATATTTCCATTGAGCGCCGCCGGACAATGAGAGCCAGAGCAGTGGAAATGAACAGAGAATGGTTAAACAGCTTTATTATGGCGGTCGAACGTGGTTGCGAAGGAAAGTAATATATAGGGGTTCTGATAGTTGATGTGAATGTTTTGTTATGAAATATGTATATAGGTTTGAAAATTTAGTTGGTGTACATTGATTTTTTGGCAGGTGTTTCAGAATAAAGGAAGCAGATTTTCATCAAACATTAAACGCTTGTCTTTCTTTAGGGGCAAGAAACTTTGGAAATCCGATGTAATCGATTCCAAAATATTAGTGTTTTTTGCGTAAAAAAGTTGTATTTATGTGATTTCATATACTTTTACACATAAGTGACTATATATCTGTCGGATAATCAGTGGAAATAGTAAATACTTTAATTTATCAAAAAATTAAGGGTTTTGCGTAAATATACTAAAACCATTAGAAACGGCAATATTATGCATTTTCTCTACACATAATATATAAATTTGTACGAAAGAGCGATTTTATCGAGCGACGTTTGCGCTGTAAACTGTA
The DNA here is from genome assembly GCA_036365515.1 of Torymus aiolomorphi. Lineage (NCBI taxonomy): Eukaryota > Metazoa > Arthropoda > Insecta > Hymenoptera > Torymidae > Torymus > Torymus aiolomorphi. The sequence continues at coordinate 257,304,988 of CM070873.1, read as the reverse complement.
ACATTGCACTCGCTGGGGACCATTTACATTGTAGCGTACACACGCGCAATCGATTTTTAGCCGCTGAAAATTTACTACGCCTGCGGGAACGCGGACAAAATTAAACTCTCTACCACTGCAACAAGTATAACAAATTCACAAAATACTATAGAAATGAAAGTTAGCATTAAAAGAAGTATATTTCACTATTATTCATCTAAAACTTGCTTTACTTCCCATCCAGTGTAGCCAGTACGGCTAGGGTGCCTGTCGCCATCTATAAGCCACTAACTCGCCTAAAATCGCCACATTGCGAGCATGAAATAGCCAAAATATTGCCGCAATCAGAATGAACAGAAACTACCCGAATTGAGTGGAAGGAGGAGGGGGAGGGTGGGTGGGTTTATTTAAATCTTTAAATTAAAAACTATTGTTAATTAATTATTAAAAATAAATGCTGATATATTTAAATTGAGAAGTTTATAATAAATAAAAATATGTTTGATAAATTAATTTATAATTTTTTTGTAAATAATACAAATCAAATTATACGCAAAATAGGATCATTTTTTTTATTATATTTCTTCCATGCTTATACACGGAATTTCATACTGTAACAAATCTATAACTTCAAATACCAATTCTTCCTGCAACAAGCGTTCTTTTTCAATCTGATTTTTGGGATACACTATTTGATAATTAAAATCTGACACCATTTTAGAGGTTGGAATAAAACTTTCGCAACAAGTGTTGCTTGAATAAAATCTTAGCCTTATTCTTAACAGAGCATCTAGCATATCTATTAGTAGTTTATTACGGAGTTTTGTTTTTATAGTGTTCATTACTGAAAACACCCGCTCTACTACAGCGTTATTCGATGGTAAGCTTAGCAGCGTTAAAGCGTAGGTAGCAAATTCTTTGAAAATGAATTTACCCCCTGCATTTTTAAACGAATATACAGCCGGCCAAAACTTGTAGCTGCTTTCAAAACCACCTTTGCCAAATGTCGCACTCCAATCCACTGTTAGTAATCGGTTCCACTGATTTTCCATGCTACTCAGCTGTTCCACACTTGCAAACTCTTCCAAAAAGGGAAGATCGGAAAAATTTGGCCGAATTGTTTGCGATAAACAAACGGCTGGGTCCAAAAATTTCAATTTGCTGTAAAATTTAAAATTTTCTGGTAGTCTATTAAAAATTTCGAAACACAGCGATTTAATGAAAGTAAAAGCGCGATGTTCTATTTCCGTTCGCTGTTCATAGCTAATGTTACGTTTAAGACTAGCATTTTTATAATCAATGCCGTAATCGGCAGATTCCACATCTATAAAAGTTGAAGGATTTTCAAAATTTTTCAATAGTGTTTCTAGATTGTTGCTCATGAATTGCGGTTTTAAAACTTTTCTCATTAAAAGAATACATAAGTCACTCAAATCATCGAACGCTTTTCCTAAGTCTACATCGTTTTTTTGGAACGCAGCATTAACCTTTAGAGGACGGGGATTTGGGTTTACTGTTTTCTCTCACTTTTCTATAGAAATCGAGTTTTTGTGATGTCTCACATCTCAAAACTAACACATGTAAAGGGTCGATCATGGGCATGGCCCGTATAGGGGCCATCCCGTCCTCTAAAGGTTAATGTAATTCAATTCTCCTAATATAGGTTTCACTATTAATAGGTATAAATGGTTAGATTCGTCGTTTAACATTGTAGTCAGCAACCTGGCCGTGTGACATTTGTCCGTATTGGTCTGCATCTGCACAAATATATTAAAATGACTCTGTAATGTTCTATAGTTTTCTAAAATAACTTTAATGATATTGTAGCGGACAAGCCATCTGGTTGCTGATAACTTAATAAATTTTCTATACCTAAGATTTTCTTTCCCGGTTTCAGCTGCAGCTTCTCCACCATTATCCTCAGCATTCGAATTTAACAAATTCCACGTTTGTTTGTACTGTGATTGTCTTAACGGGCTATGTGCAAACCAATTATATATTTCTCGACACAAAAATTCAATACTTGCTGGAAAGTGAGAAGCTGCTGTTCAAACTGCATTATTAAGAGCGTGGCAAATGCATCTTACTAGTTGTAATTTAGAGTTATTAGCTTTTAATAACGCAAATACTGAGTGGTGTTTGCCGCATAAATTACTACCGTCGTCTGTTCCTATATCTATTAAATTTTCAATTTTTAAATTAATGTCTGAAGAATAATCTAGGATTGCTTTATATAAACTATTAGCATCAGCATTTTCCACTTGAATAATACCTAAGTGATCAGTTACGATTTTATTTTGTATTTTGCTGAAATATTTAATACGAAGACACAAGAACTTAAATGATGACACATCCGTCGATTCGTCAATAATTAGGGAATAGGGTCCGTCGCCAACATCTTCGATTAAATCTCTCAGCATGTTGGGAGCCACAATATTTTTTATCAGATTTCCACATTTTGTTCTGTGCAATTTCAAATCTTTTAGTTCGTGACTCAAAATGTCAGATAGATGATTAACACTTTGTATAGATGTGTGACATGCAATATATACTGACAGTTTTAAATCCCTTTCTTTTTTCTGTTGTCCTTAACTTTTTGTGTACTGCATGCCGAATCAATCGTTTGCTGCTTTTTCGTGTCAACGCTGCCTGCATGTTTAATATGGGTATCTCTGGTGCTATGTGCTTCAAGATCCGTGTGATGTGCACGCAAACTTTTACGGCACACATTACAGAACGCTTGCTGTGTAGCATGTGAGTCTTTATTTTTAGAAAGCCAACCTAAAATAATATAGATGTGTCAAAATTATATAACCAATACATAAAAATATTACAAATTTTATTGCATGTATCTGGTAAAAAACAGACGAATGCGAAGAAGGTGTACGGATGACGAACTAAAAACATGCATATGAAGGGTCGGTGCATGGGTAACGGAAATTTTGCGCAATCGAGTATACGGTTTCATAGTTTTGAATCACTGACATTAGTCGTTTTTGTCATTTGGAATGAACAGATACATTTAATTTACTTTAATCATATGTATTTTGTACATTCTGACATGCGTGCGAAGTTGGGCTTAAGCATGATTTTATCTTATAGATTTCTGAGAATTGTCGCGGTATTCACGTGTATTTTAGTTGTTTTGAAATGCGTTAAAATATTCTCATAACAAAATGTATGGTATACACGCGAAGAAAAGTTTGATACAAAAAAACGTTTGCATTTGTACATATAATATCTTAACGTGACAGAAGAAGCTTTTTCATTAATTAATTCATTAATTATACCTTTTGCCCAGCTTTCCTTCTCCCATGCAGGGTTATAAGTATATAGTCTCCCTTTTGTTTTTGGCTTTGCTCCACTCATTTTTAGTTCATCCACTGTTTAATGCTGATATATATATATATATATATATATATATATATATATATATATATATATATATATATATATATATATATATATATATATATATTAATTAAAATGTCGTATAGTTAATACTTTCACTACCTTTCTTTATTAACGTTAGATAAAATGCAAGAAGCGCGTCTGACAGTTTCGAATTTTCGATCGCGAGACAGTTGGTACAAAACACAACGTCACATGGAATCGCTACAGCAGGGGCCTTTCTACATATGTGTGTTCTGTGTGTTCTGTGTGTTCCCGACAAAGACAGATAGATCTGTTCCGTTTATGTAAGATAGAGACAGACATAGAAAGAAGTTGTCTAGAACAGACAGAACGCACATATGTAGAAAGGGCCCAGACAGAGACAGGAAGTATGCCTAACCTTTCTTACTTCGTTGCAATTGGTCTCATGCTTTTTATTATATATTTTTTATTTATGATAATTATTTAATAATTAAATGGCGTTTCAAAAACTAAGAAATAGTACTTTTCGACAAGGGTGCGGAAGTAAATTATTTACCTCCCGTGACTTTTTTAACGAGAGCGATAAGTCACATGAATAATCTAATTACGTAACTAGTCTCGAACAGTATTTTCTACCACGAGCGCCGAAAAATCATATCAAAATTATGATTTTGAGGTGAGAGTGGTATAAAAATTATTTTAAATGATATTGAAAAAAATTTTTTTTAAATATAATTATAAAAACAATTATAAACGAATAAATATAAAAAAACTATAAAAAATAACTTCCAAATAGTTTAAATAACTATTTAAACTAGCGCAAAAAATACGTTGATTTATTTTTATTTTCATCCTTTTGCGTTTAAAATTACGAATTACCATTTACCGATATGGAAAAAAAAACTAGTGTAGGAAATCGTAATAAGCTATATGAAAATGTAGCAAACTATACAAAACTATACAAAAGTGTTTGTTTTCGGACAGTTTGCATGGTTAATTTCTACGGTTTTCTATCATTTTGTATGGCTTCGTACGATTTTGTACAGTTTATTATTTCAACAGGAAAAATTTATTATATATGCGAAAAATTTACGAATCGTAATAAAATGTATGAAAGTATATAAACCAGCATTAATCTGTACAAAAACGTAAGAAAACGTAGACAATCGTAAGATTCATTAAAACTTACGGAAATGTACATTTTTGAACGTTTTCTTACACTTTCTTGCGTTTTCATACATTTATGCTTTTACAGACAAATTTGAGAAACTTTATAAATCATATGAAAATGTATAAAACCATACAAAAATGTACAAAAATGTACAAAACCGTACAAATTTTGTCCGAAAACCAACAGTTTCCTACGATTCTGAGGTTTTCCACAATTTCCTAAGTTTATTATTTCCATACGGGTAGTTTGAATTTAAATAATTCAATTTGATTACATTATCCATACAGATATTTACAAATATAAAAATCGTTAATAATTCGATGTGTATTATATACGTGTGAAATACAATATTATATGCAGATAATCTTAAACCCAAGTAGGCGGGGGATATGAGGTCCACGCATATAAGGGCGCCATGTAGACATGAAAACATAAGCAAGACTATTATTTAAATAATTTTTAAACCCAAGTAGCCGTGGGACGCGAGTTCCATGCATATATCGGAGTTACGTAGATGTGCGACGTAAACAAGACTTTTTTTTATTCTTAACCTCTATAACTCGACTCCCTTATATGCGTAAACCTCACTACACGTCTCCCGACTGCTCGGGTTTAAAAATTATTTAAATAATAGTCTTGCTTATTAATGCATGTCTACGTGACTCTCCATTATGCGTGGACCTCATATCTCCCGCCTAGTTGGGTTTCCAAATTGTTTAAATAATTGTCTTGCTTATTGTTGCACGTCTACGTAATTCCCTAATATGCGTGGACCTCGCGTCCCCCGGTTACTTAGGTTTAAAAATTATTTAAATAATCGTTTTGCTTATTTTTTCATATCTACATGACTCCCTTATATGCGTGATTGTGTGGACCTTATATCCCCCGCCTTCTTGGGTTTAAAAGTTATTTGAATAATGGTTGGTTTATTTTTTCATGTCTATATAACTCCCTTATATGCGTGGACCTCATATCCCCCGCCTACTTAGGTTTAAAAATTGTTTAAATAATTGTCTTGCTTATTGTTGCACGTCTACGTAATTCCCTAATATGCGTTTTCCTCACGTCCTCCGGCTACTTGGGTTTAAAAATTATTTAAATAATCGTGTCGCAGTTCTACGTAACTCTTTTACATGCGGGAACCTCACGTCCCCCACCTACTTGGGTTTAGAAATAATTTTAATAATTGTCTCGCTTAGTTTCGTACAGCTACGTAACTCCGTTGTATGTTTGGACCTTGTGTCACCCGTCTACTCGTGCGCTCGCTGTTTGAACACACGTGCTATACTCATGCCGTTAGAGCCGCTCGAGTGCCCAATCGGCAAAGGTCTTTAGTGCGCAGGCGTTAGACTACAGTAAGGTATCGACTCACTGTCTCCATATACTGTGCCAAGGCTCAGACCCTCTGAGCCAAGCCGAAAACAAAAATCGGTGTAGGACATCTTGTAGATTTACGACCGAAAATAGCCGAGAAGGAGCTAATATCGCCTAAAAATTCGCCATCGCCACATTACAAATTTGTGTCGCCAGTAGCATTAGAAAATCGCCAGTTTGGCGATAAATAGCCAGTACTGGCAACACTGTTCCCATCCCCACTTCAAAATTCGTCAATTAGTGCACGCACATTCGTTGTACCGCTACACAGCTACGAACGAGGACAGCCCTCGGCCGTAATTGACGGACTCGCGGTTACTTACTATACGCGCTGGTGAACGAAGATGGAGCGCTTCGGTGCACGCAGTATATACGTATACGCGCGATACTGCTAACGATAATTGTCAACTATTTGGAACGCCCGTTTTCAGCAAAATCACGACGAGGCGCGCGCACGCGTTCGGCCTCGTTCGTATTATCGCGAATGCAGTTTAGGTGAATATATAGCGAGACGAGGAGGCGATAGGATCGCTCGATTTCGATCGATTGATTTGGTTTGATTTGGTAGGGTTACAGATTGGTATGATGTATTGTGAAAAATGCATGAAACGTACTGGTGGTTCCATGTTTTTTTTATAGTTATAATTACATAGTGTTTTTTGGAATGAATGTATATTAGTAACAAGATTTAACATTCGAATCAAATTAAACCTTGTACTGTATTGGAAAATATTTTTGGTGAATCGAAGAATTACAGGATTATTACGGACGATTTGTGGAATGATTATACAATTGTCGGTGCAGTTAACGCTAACTATGGCTCAATTAACGACGATACGCAAATTCTCGCCCCATCATGCATTCGACGTTATTGTCGAAAATAAAGCTTTCTTCAAAAACATAGTACAATTTTCAAACTGCGTTACTATAGCGTTGGATTACAGTTCTGCATATAACGCTAAAAAATCAGCAACCGCTCTCGCATCACCGAAAGCGCTAAACTTACACTCTCTCGCTAAAACCCCCTTGCTCACACATACACATACCGCGCGCTCGTATCCATAATAATACCACGTCCAGCCTGCATATAAACGCTTGCATTACGCTCTCTCTAAGAGTGCGCGCGCTGGCACGCATACGCAGTCGCTATAGCGCACACGCGTGATGAATTAGGACAAATCACGTAGGCTGTGAAATATCATTAAATTCATATACGCTGGAATCACAACTAATTTGTCGGCCGCGCACGCGTGCACACCCACACACACACACATACACGCGCTTTATTCGCGTGACGTAATTGAAACACACAGAGCGAGCGAGAGCTCGGCCAGTGCGCGCGCGTGATAAATATTCATACGCGCCTCGAGTGCGAGAGAGTCAGCGAGGCTGGCTCGCTGCGGCTATGGCTATAGCCTTGTGTGAGCTCTCCGGCGCAGCCTGAGCGAGTGCCGCGCGCATGCGCGAACTCTTCTCTCTCTTGCACACAGATACCGCACTCATACACACATACATATGCTCATGCACACGAACACACACATGAAAGCGTATTAGCATAACCCGCTCTCCCGGGCGCTCGCTCGCTTACTCGCGCACACCGGGGGCCTTATTAAGGGGCTCCGTGTGTATATGCGTATATACGCGCATGTGTGTGTGTGTATACGTGCAGGCGGGATGTGCATGCACAGCCGTGCAGGCGCAAGGCTCGCGGCGGCGGCGAAGCGGAATCGAGAACACGGCGGCAGCGCCTAATTAATAACGCCGCGCGTGCAGCGCGAGAAAGGTCTCTCTCTCTCACACACACACGAGCCTATATTCGTATGTGTGTGTGTATGCACGTACGTGTATGAGCGTACATACGCTCGGTGCCGTCCGGCAGCATCGATTGCCCCGCGAGTGTACGTATATTATATTCCCGGAGCGTCTGTGTGCGCGCGCGCGTTGCAGGTATATATACATATATATACGCGGCAGTGCATACTTAACATACCCGCTCGCTCGCCTAATCGCCTGCTTCGAGTTAATCATATAGCGCACGAGGCGAGCGAGCGCTCGCGCGCTCATTATCCTTATCTCTCTCTCTCTCTCTCTCTCTCTCTCTCTCTCTCGAGCCGAAGGTTTTGCGTGGCCGTGAGAGGGGAGCTGAATTGTGCGAAAAGAGAGAAGGAGAGAGATAGAGGGCGATTGTTCGCGGAGAGACAGAGAGGGGAATAAAAATATATAGACTCGTACGTGGAGAATGACACAATCTGGGGAGACGATCGGAGAATTCCGAGAGGCTCTCTCTTTCTCTCTCTCGTGCGTGCAGCCGAGGGAACGGAGCTGAGACGTAAAAATATAGAGAGAGAGAGGGAGAAAGAGAGAGATAAGGGGAGTGTGTGCCAGTGTGCGTTTGTACGTGAGAGTAAGAGAGAGCGAGTTATGAGGAGAAAGAGATAATGAGAGCGACGGGAAGAATGAGGAGAGCAGATCGACGGCGGAGGTAAATAGGCGAGCGCGCGAAACGTCGGAGCGCGGGCAGGGGAGCGAGGGTCGACGGCGGCGGCATCACGCACGCAGTGTATAGCAGTATTATAGCCTCGGCAAGGCGCGTTTCCTTTTGTTTCTTCGAATGATCATTCGGTGCGGGCTTTTTACATGCTGTAATAAGAAAGTTTCTGTGAGAGCTATTTGCGAGGCGCGAGTGACACGTCTGCATTCGATGGTTTATTTATGAGGATGGCGCAGACAGAGCTTTGATTGCAGTATGAAACTTTTTTCTCTTTTTTTTTCATTCTCTTTGTAGCTGGCTGGATTCGGAGAAGCGCGCGTAAGTTGCCTGCGACGTGTTATGTTAATTTCTGTAATTTTCTATGGGCTGTGATCGTGGCAGGTTTCTATTTTTACGGGAGCTATTGTGAGAAATAGTTTGAAGATTTCGTACGAAAGATAGAAGCAGTTTTTGTAGGTTGAAGTGTAGAAGTCGAGGCGGATCAAAATGTCATTCTTTTCCGTATACTTATTTTCATCATTTTTCAGTTTAACGAGAAATATAACGCTTCTAAAGAGCGATGAGGAAAAATGCTCTTCATTTAAACAAAAGCACGGAACGACCGCTTAACGACAACAACTTTAAAAGCAACGGGTTAAAAATCTCCAGTAAAAATTGATTTACGAGCCTTCACTCGAGCGCCAACCGCTTGCGCGCGCGTTTTCCGGCGCAAATCGCTAGAAGAACGAGCGCTCGAGCCCCCGTTAAAAAAAAAAAAAATCGCTTCATCTTAGCTCAAACAACGGCTCTTTGCCACGGCAGCCCGTATATATACACACAAGCTCGGCTCAATAATTATCTCCTCGAAACGGCGCAAAAAAACGGGGGGTAAAGGAGGAAAAAAAAGAACGCTCCGTGCTGTTCATAAGCGGCACAACGAGACCGGAAAAAAGACCGTCGGTTATGTCAGGTTGTAAGCCGAGCGAGCGCAGCACGGCGATACGATCGCTTCTCTGCAGTGAATTTTTTACGTCGCCTCCCTGCCCTAATCGAACGCTCGCTCGTTGCGTAAGTGCACAGCGCGCCTGTGTGTGTATGTGTAATATAAATACGAGAGCGGGAGAGCTTATCCGTATTATCGGCGCACTCGAAAGTGTTGTAAGGCTCTTATCAATATCGTGTAGCTGACGGCGGGAGCGAGAGTTTATCGCGTTGAAAAAATTGCGCACGCGTGGGGGAGACTCGTAATTAATTTGGGATTTTTCCATCTGTTATATTTGGCGCATGTTGATGATGATGATGATGATGATAATGATGTGGAGGAGAGGTTGTCACGGTGGAGTCGTAAATTCAGAATGTGGAGTGCGATAATATTGATAAAGAAGGATAACGCGCGCGCGCGTGCGCGTGCTCGTCTATTAGATTCGAAATTTATGGCTTTGCAAATATACTTACGGGAGAAGTGGAATGAACGAATGAGTGTCGGAGTTTCGTAGTTTAAGTTAATTGTGCGAGTAGAGCGAATAATTATGCGCGATGTGCTTTTGTACTTGATTTTAGTTTGTCAAGATTCCGCGATGAAGAAAAATGAACTGTATAGAGTTCTTTCAACTAACTTTTTATGTGGTTATTACAGTTTCCGAGGAGGCAGGATTTCCAAGAACCAAAAGTTTTAGATAAAGTATTCATTACTTTGTTCCTGGTATATTTTAATTATTCAATAAAGTAGTATATACGTATATATAAAGCAGATTTACGTAACGTCACTTTAAGGATTTTAATGTCGTAAATTATTCAGCTCCACTTGGTATGTAAGCTGCTTTTGTATGTACTGTGACAAAGAGAAGTCGTGGATTGCGAGTGTGTGATATAATAATCCAGTATTGCGTACGATCTTATTAATAACAATTAAAAAAATAACAATAACGACAGTTATATTTGTTGGATTTTTATCTTCAGTATCATTTGGCTGTCGAGCGTCACCACTGAAAGAAAGAAAGTGTGACTCCGTTTTTAATTTTGTAGTTACAATGATTCACCAAGTTTAATAAGTCACACCGGGGTTGTCGATGGGAAGAACTTGTTTCTGTGAATCTTAATACATGTTCAACGTAAATGTTGCCAAGCACTATACTTATTATGAGCGTACTTGAACGATTCCGCTGTAATACCAGTATACGATGATAGCTTTGGCGTCTTTTCTTCATCAAATAAAACCAAAATCTTTTTGTAAAAAGGAGTATAACGCTCGTACAAAATCTGTTAACCTCCCATTAACGGTAAAAGAATCACCATCTAATTAAACAAACTCCAAAACGATCATCTCCCTAAAACTGTACCTCTCGCTCTCCCAACCGCGCAGCTCACAACCTCTCCGCAAACAAATCGCCACCGAACCTCTCAACCACCCACTTATCCTTCCCAACCATATTCCCCCCATCCAGCCAACCATCCACGCATACCCACGGGATCCCCCGCACACACGCACGTCATACACACGCGCGCTCGCGCCATTTTGTCGGGGCGCGCGTAGCAGCGTCAGCAGCGGCAGCAACGCTTTCAACGAGCGCCGCTGCTCCGAAGAAAGATAAGCGTGCGCTGGCATCAGACACGGAACGGTGCGACCTTCGCCGGGCCTGACCCCGCCGTGGCTCTGGGCCCTCGCTTCGAACGACCGAAGGAGAGAGAAGGAGAGACAGAGAGAAAAGAGCCGGCTGCTGCGTCGTCCTTTGTGCATCAAGCGCCTGAGAGGGGGAGCCGAGGATGAAAAAAGGGAGAGAGAGGAGAGACGAAAAGTTGAAAAAAAAAGAAGGGACGGAGCGCGTGCGGGTGCGAGTAGCCGGGATATATATATACAGAAAGAGAGAGAGAGAAGAGCGGATGGCCGTGCGCGGGAGAGATAGAGAAAAGGAGAGGTAGTAGTGCGCGATGCAGAGGGAGAGAACGAGGCGTGGTCTCGAACGCGACCCCTTGGCCTTTTAGCGCAGAGAATCGCCTTGTTGTGTGGAGCGATGCCTTCTGTGTGTGTATAATGTGTAGTACCCCTTTGGTGCACGCGGGGGTTAAACAACAACGCTCGATTGTGGAAGGTATGCATGCGCTGCCTTTGCTGCTACTGTGCGATATTGTTGCCGCGCCTTTGTTCGAGGCCCCGTGTACACGTGTGCGGTCGCGGTATGCAGCGAGTCTGTGTGCTCTCCGCGCGCGTGGAGATAATGAGTCGCGGTGCTACTGCTGCTGCGTTGTTTGTGAGTCGTGTGGTCGATTGGGATTTTGATGACGGGAGCTGAGGCGATTGTTGGGTGGGTGGTGGTGAGGCGGAGGTGCCGGGAATTTGGTGGATTATAGGGAAAATGGAAGTTGGGATAGGGGAAGTGAAAAGAAGTATAATGGTTTGTTTATTGCAATGGTAGGATTGTTTGGTTTTCTGTGATACACGGAGAGAATTTCGGCGTAAAAATTACCGTGACAATTTGGTAAATCTGAAACAGGGTTGCGAGTACTTAATTCCCTGAGACACTAAAGTCCTCAACAAGTCCAGAAACACTTCGGACTTTAGCAATCAAGTCTGAAATTACTTTGCACTTCCGGACTTCAGCATGCAAGAAATCAAAATTCCGAATAATTTTTTTTTTCAGATTTTTTTTCCAGAAGTACGAAGCTATTCAGGTCTTAAAGCAGAGTTCAATGATTACGGTTAAATCCGAAAACCTTTTTTATTTTTTTAATTATAGCTCATCACAAATTGAATATGCGCTTATAATGAAGGATTATTTTACAAAAATAAAATTATTCAATAGCTTTTTTTTTTTTAAGGAATAAAGAATATACAAAATTCTACAAAAATAAATTAATTCTTCGTATTGAATACAATTTATATATATAATTTATATCCGAGGTCATTCAGGGGGTTTTTCGACCTGCTGATTTCGATTTTGAGATCTATTTTAGTGTAGAATGCAACGCTCATACGCAGTAGACGATTTCTGCGCAAATCATAGCCTTTAGCGCGAATCTGAGGGTACTCAGAAGGTTGTTCGAGTCGCCGAGCTCGTTTTTCAGGTCTATTTAAGTATATAACTACACGCGCATGGCAGGAGACGATTTTGGCGCAAATCAGCCATTAGCGCCAATCTGGGAGTATCCAGTGGATTTTTCGACTCGTTCAACTCGTTTTTGAGGTCTATTTAATTGTATGATTGCATGCACATGCCAAGGAGATGATTTTTTTCGTAAATCATATAGCCATTAGCGTGAATCTGGAAGTACCCAGTCCTTCCTAACACAAAAATCTTCTTCTGCACGGCGAGAAATTTCTAACGAATTTCATATGAAATGTGTTGCTTTTACCGATCGTGCTTTCAGGTTGTGATGTTAGTGCGCATCGGATGGTATTAACGCAACAAAAGCAAGCATTATTTGCAGGGCATTCTCCGATAGCAAATAAGCTCAACGCTCTTGCTATATATTTGCTAGAAGTCGATGCGTTTATGTCTCGTGCTTGATTACTAGAAAAGCAGCGCCGCTGCTACGCCTCATTTGCAAGACAGCCGGGTGCAATTTTGGCAATAGCTTTCATCCGAATACGGACGAGCCGACGCGTTGGATGTGTTTTCATCCAGCGTGCACGCTTCTCTCATTGGTTGTCGATGATGTGCGCACCTGTTTCCAACCAATCAGAGAAGCAAGCACGTGCATCTACGGTGCACGCAGACGCAGCTAGCGCGATTCGCCACAAGCTGTATACTAAAATTGTATCAAACCTCTTGGGAAAAAGGCGCGCGAGGCTTGCGGTTACTGCCACCGTTCTTGCAATGTTAGCTAGTGAAATGTAATACGAAATACGCATAATTATAGGCGATGCATTAATCGTTAGAAATGTCTCTTCGTGTGAGCATGCGCGTGCAGTCATACACTTAAAGAGAGCTGAAAAACCAGCTCAGTGACTCAAAAAACCCTCTAGGTACCTTCAGATTCGCGCTAAAAGCTTTGATTTGCCCAAAAATCGTTTTCTGGACATGTGCGTGTAGTCATATACTTAAATAAATCTCGAAAACGAGCACAGCGACTCGAAAAACCCCCTGGGTACCCTCAAATTCGTGCTAAAGGCTTGAATTTGCGCAAAAATCGTCTACACTAAAATAGATCTCAAAATCGAAATCAGCGGGTCGAAAACCCCTGAATGACCTCAGATATAAATTATATATAGCCATATAATACAAATTGTATGCGATACGTAGAATTAATTTATTTATGTAAAAATTTTTTTATATTCTTCATTCCTTAAAGATAACCAAAAAAACTATTGAATAATTTCATTTTTGTTAAATGCCCTTTCATTAAAAGCGCATATTAAATTTGTGATCAGCTATAATTAAAATAATAAAACAGTCTGCACTTCCGGACTTGACTGTCATCAAGTTCGAAAACACGGTGCACTTCCGGACTTCACTGCAATCAAGTCCGAAAGTCCAACGTGCTTTCGGGCTTGATTGCGATGAAGTCCCAAGACACTTTACACTTCTGGACTTCTGGGTGCAAAAAGTGCAGAATCTGCAACCCTGACCTGGAATCTTTTCCATCCGCTTCAATTGTTCCAGGTAGACCAAACCATCACGGTAATTTTATACACGAAAATTCTGTCCGTGTAAGAGTTATAGACGCATTCTTACAGAGTGAACTGTGGTAATATCTTGTAAACTGTAATTAATTATTTGCGAGATCATTTGTATATTGTTGATCGTGTCGAGTCTGTATTTGGTGATAATATATAGTACCGTCAGTTTTTCAATCAATAAAGGTATAATTTAGAAAAATACGGTTGACCTAAAAAAACTTTCTCGAAATAATATTGTTTGCGATCTTTCTTAAAGAGCAGCAATCAGTTGAACAACTATGCATTAATACCAAAATCCTTTGTAGACAATATAGTATAACGAAAGTTGAAGTTACGCATCAATCCGTCTTTTTCTTTCCTGAAAATATCCATGATCATCGAAACCGCTCAAAGTCGATAATACTGCTGTAAGTGGTTCCCTGAAGTTGAAGAAACTATTAAGTTTTTGGCGGTTTAAAGTTTGGGTACTAAATAATGCTGAAATCCATTAAGATGCGCCATTCGATTAAAATTTTTCCGAATACAAGTTATAGATACTTGAAGAACTTAAAAGTGAATTTTTGCACCAGTAAAATCTTGCGGAGAATCCTTAACAAAGCTTTTAAAACTTTCGGTCGCATTAGAGAACGCTTTTACAGCAGAATTGCATATGATTTAATATGCATATACGCATCTTGAGTTACATGTCAACAAGTGATATTACGTATTATCAAAAGCCAATGTCTTAACAATCTTATTTAGTTTTATATGATCACATTACCCTGATAGAAAATTGACCAGTTTTTCTGTCTAAGCTGTTATAAATTATCTAGATTTCTTAGCTATAAATAAGCTACCATGTTAACTATAATCTAGATAAAAACTAGCTAATTTTGTTTAACCTTTGAAAAGCGATATTCGTTAGCTATAAATTAACTAATTTTATAGCTAAGTAATTTAGTTACTTTGTCGCAAGAAACAATTGCTGCGATACCGGGGAAGAAAGAAATTAAGAAATTAAGAAAAAATGAATCGTTAGCTCAGTATTGTAATGAGAACACGTACTCTTTTCTATACTTTCCAGTCTTTTCCGTCTGATTTCACTGAATAAATAATTACAAATTAATTATTAATAATTTAAAATCTAACGCTAAGATGCCATTAATTTTAACGAAAACTAATACGATGTAGACGCTGTTTACTGCACACGTTATATCGACGCTCCCTACGAAAACTAGCACCTTTTTTGGCCTCTTTACAAAGACTAGCACATTTCAGAAAACTGCAACGAAAATTAGCATAACTCACGACTTTGCCGCGAATACTAGTACAATTCGCGAGGTTGCCGCGAAAACTAGCATCATTCACGAGTTTGCGCCGAATAATAGTACAATTCGTAAGATTGCGACGAAAAGTAGCACGATTCGCGAGTTTGCGAGGAAAAGTAACACGATTCGCAAGCTTGTCGCGAAAACTAGCACTTCGCGTCACCGTGTTAATTTACATAAGAGACAATGGAATGTGCTAGTCTTCGCCGCAATCAAGCGGATCGGGCTAGTCTTCAATGCAAATCAATGGGGCGTGCTAGTCTTCGCGGCCAACGCTCAAATGGACTAGTCTTCGTGGCAATCTGAATCGTGCTAGTTTTCGTAGGGAGTATCGATATATGCGATGCGTATTTTTATTTATATTTTGTTCTTAGCCATAAAGTTAGCTAAAAAACTAGGTAACTATTATGGTTAACATTTTTATTAAGACTTATGCATATTTTAGCTAGCTTTAAAGCTAAAAGTGTACCAATATATCCGAGCTTTTAGCTACTTTTTAGCTAAAAATGAACCATATTCTGAAAATTCAGCTAATTTATAGCTAGAATATACTTAAGATTTCTACTAGGGCATCCGATGTATTTTTTATTTTTATTTATAACCGGGTAATAAGATATACCCTTAACATACAACATACGCCATGAAGATAATATAGACAAACAAGATTACAATCGAACGCAAAATGAATTAGTAAATTAGAATTGTCATTCACAAAAGTTCAACATACGAGATCTGCTATTACTTTTAAACGCCTAAATACTCTACGTAATTTGTGGATCGGATGACTAAATAAGACATTTGATTTACAACTAGTTTCTGTGATTATTTTTAGCACAATTAATTTTTACACTCTTGTACAAACTGAATTGTTGGAAACTATTCGAATTTAACAAAGTGAAGAGTAATGAATATTATAATGCTCATAACGCATGCAGAGCAAATACGAGATTTCGTGTTCTTCAATTATAAAAACGCAACAATCAAGACTCCAAAAGATTATATATTTGTAACGCGTAATGTATAACTTGATTTATAAAATGCATCTTGTTTATTACCAACAGCAAAAACATTTTGACAACCGTATAGCGTTCATGCAACTTATCCCTGATTCCTAACAACATTTATAAGAATTTCCCAACAACCAAATCCCAAATCTCAACACATCCTCTCCTCTACAACTCCACTACTTCGACGATACAGCCGCAACCGTCGGCATACCGCTCTTGCACGCTCGTAAACACACATACACACACCGCGCAGTGTCGAGAACGCGGCCTCTATATATCCTCGCTCGGCTTTTCAGCTCTCGACGCGCGCGTCCGAAAATAGAAAACCCAATGTCTCGACACCTGCGGATATTTACGGTTCACGCGCGCGCGCATCTGCGTGCACGTGTGGCGACGAGCCGACGCGCGGCTATATAGCTCGTTCCGGATAAGCGAGCGATGACTGGGCGGAAAGTGCTGTGCGTGTGTTTTCCGACACGAAGGCGAGTGTACACAGCAAGCGCGCGGCCTGGATTATTGGATTCTTGGTCAAGGGAGATAGGATCGCAGTGGGACCTGTGCGCGTGTTTCGGCTCTTTTTTTTTCTTTCTGCTGTGGGTTGGGCTGGCTTTTTAAGTGGAGGGTTTGAGGATGAGGTTGCTGTTGTCGTTTGGTATAACTCAATAGACGGTGCAGGTAGTGCAAAGGTGGGGGGTGTATGATTTATAAGTCAGGAATTGAAAGTGGCGTAAACTTTCCTTATGAGGTAATCTTATTAGGTTTTGGGTTTCCATCGTGAGTGCAAAATTGCACGCACACGACGGAAATTCGAAAAGCTAATAACAGCAATAAACGTCGTCGCGGTGGCTTTAAATAAGAAACTTTCTGCCTTCTTTAATTAAACGGCGTTGATTACTATCCACTAGCTTTTTTACGATAAAATAACGTGTAGGAAATCGTGTTCACCTTTCATTACTTGCTGTAAAAATTCGTGCGCACGCCTGAATGTCAGTTCGTTTTGAAAGAGCTATAAATGTAACCACGGCCGACGATATCTTTGCTGTACAAGGCATGCACTGACGCTTAAATCGTGTCATTAAGAGGATTGATTTATAGTTGCGCTTATTTATGAGGAATAGTTTAATGCAGCGGCCCGTTAAGCAAATACTCTGGCATAATAAAACTTGAACTTTATTCAGATACGAAGCATGGCTGAGAGTATTTCATCTGTAACAATAGGAGTAATTGGTCTACTAAACGCATATTAATCGTAGTATGCGCACTATCGTTATGTTATTCTAGTATAGTTATTTTTGCACTTATGAAATAGCAGAGCCAGAAAAAGCTTTTGGCAACTGGCAAAAGTTCAATGATTCACTGTAACTATGTTTATTTGCATGGCATTCGTTCTAAATTATTCTTGTATTACAGTGAGAATTGTTATTTCTGTGCAATAAGACAGTTAAGTGAAAATTGTACAAAAAGGTTTGTTGCGTTTATTAGATCTCCTTGTAAAATTTTCTGTAAAATATGGTAACATTTTTGTTTTTTATATCAGTAGTTTTTGCAAAACTTTTTACAATATTTACTCGAGTGTTCTAATTGCGATAATTTTGAAGCGATGGTTTGCTATATAAAACAGAGTCATGTGACCAAGTTTTGACATACTATACAATTTCAAAAGGAAACTTTTCTCCATCCATCGATTCCAGTCAATTTTCCAAACTGAATACCTTCCGCGCAATTCACAACCAGCAGCGCCCGCTTACTTACCCGCTCACCATTCATTACCTCCGTCCAATCGACCACTACCACCACCGCCACCACTACTCCTCCTCGCGCCCATCGATTTTTCCCTTCGCCTAATACGCTAATGGCAAAGTCAAGCCCCCATATACAGGCCACGCTGCAGCACAGTAACTATACGCTCTCTCTCTCCCACGTTGAGTGAATGGGCAAAAGCCATCGGGCGTAATCACGGTGTAATTGGCCATAAATTGACGGGGCCCGAACCGAGGCGGGGTAGGGGAGGAGGTGGTTACGTTGTATACAGTGCACTTGCTATATGCGCGTCGTCGGACTTCCGCTACAGCACGCGCGCGCGTGCGCTCAACAGGTGAGTTTATACTCTCGCGCTCACATGCATATGTGCGCGCGCGTGTATTATGCTACTGCTGACGACGGCGATGCGACGTGCGCGCACACGCCGATGACGAACTGTCGAAATGTACAGTGTTCGCGCGGTGCATTGTTGCGGAGGATGGAGGTTGTAGTATACCTATAGCCGATGACGCGTGATGAACGCGATGCAACGAAACTTTTGTTATGTGTGTGTGTGTGTGTGTGTGTGTGTGTGTGTGTTTTTGCTGGGGCTTCTTGATTAGTCGCGGGAGGTCGGTTAACGATTATCGGTATGGTTATTGGGTTGGCGGAGGGCTGCGAGTTTTGTGAGCAAAGTTGAACGAACTGACGGTCCGGCGGCCGTTTAGAAAGTTATGTGAAAGAAAGTGTTTGAAAGTATAGAGGAATGGTGATAGGCTCGAAGCGGATTTTGTGTACGGAGAGGAGTAACTGAAGTGTGCCGATAGGATTTGCGTTGAGTTTTAGATGAACGCTGATAAGGTTAGATCCTTTTGGAAATGTTTGGGGCTTGAATTTTTAGTTATAATTATGAATGTAAAGAGGAGTTTAGTTTACAGTTTTACCATTAGTATTATTAAGATAGTATAATCTCGGAACGCTCTTTAGAGTCAAGACAATGACTATAATGAATTCTACTTCCAATATTTAATTTTAGTTTCATTCTCATAACTATGATTTGAGCTGTATTTAAAATATTTGAAATTTTAGATTCGATAAATTGCCTTTTCGCATAACTTATATGAGCACATCCACCGAATTTTCAATTTTGGGCATGAAAAAAAAGTTTCTAAATTTTTGTAAGGCACACCTTCTGAAGCACTTTTCTTCATTCTATATAGGTCAAAAGAACATGAAAATAAAAGAGATACTCATTTTTTATAATAGCTATTTTTTATAGTAGGTTTTACGCGCTTTTTGTTTACGCACGATTTTCTAGATGTTCGTAAAATTCAGAGAAATGTTCTCGCGTGACCTTATAATTTCGGCACTGTAAAGTTGAATGACATTTTAACATATGGATAATATCTTTATAAATGATCAACTCTATAGTTCACATCTATTCTAAGGATGATATTATGCTTTCTGTGGATGTGCCACCCAATAATACACTTTTTTTAAACAAGTTACGCTTCGATGTAGTCTTCTTTCAAATGCTGTAGATTATTTTAGAAATAAGGCACACATATTTGTAAGGCGTCATTTTTTTCGTTAGTCCAAGAAGAATATTCTACGCTTTTTATATTTACAAAAAAAAAATTGCTATTTTTTTTAAACGGTACAAATAAAAATTTTTTTTTTTAATTTATAAATTGTAGTACGATGTTTCAATTATTTTTATTTCAGTTTTGAAAACAGGCACACCTTGGGGGGTTGTTTTTCCTGAAAAAATATAATGTCAGGATGGTCTAAAAAAATTTTGGTACTGTTTGGAGGATAGCTATTTTTTTTATAGACTATTTAGTGGAAAAAACTTGGTAAAGTACACGTGAGACTCCCCTAATTCTGACCATTCAAGACATGTTTTAGTCATGATCGCCACTGTTGATCTTGATAAAAATGAAGTGCGATTTCAAGAAAATTTTGTTTAATAGTTCTATGTATTTGAACGTTAACTAGGTTCATTTATATGAAAGACCTAGCTCAGTAACACGAAAATTAAAAATTCGGTGGATATGCTCATATATGGGTAAATCCACGGAATAGTGCGATTGTTTGTAACTTTTTTTTTAAAGTAATTTATTGCTGCTATTCCGGAGCGTGCGAAGCACATAAACGAGACAGGCTGTAACATTTTCAATTTTTACGCAAAAAACCAGTCCTATAATCCATATTAGTGTGCCACTCATGCTCAAGTCTGGGGATGTAAAAAACTGTCTAAAAAGGTCCTCTTTTACAGTTTTTTACATCCCCAAACTTGAGCATGCGTGGCACACTAATATGGATCACAGAACTGGTTTTCTACGTACAAATTGAAGATGTTACACCCTTTCTCGTTTATGTGCTTCGCACACTCCGCTAATAGCAGCAATAAATTCCTTAAAAAGAAAAGTTACAAACAATCGCACCATTCCGTAGATTTACCCATATAACAACATGCTATAATACTTCATTCTCGACATCCTTTTATTACTAACATTATAATATGTATTGATTATATACAGATTTAATCAAGGAAATCTGTTCAAACCGCGTACACTCGCAATCTCCCAAATCACACAGCATCCACACGGCGCGCGTATCAACGTTTCTCGTTCACCGCCAAATCTTCCGACGACGCTGCCGCCCACTTGGATACACGTACACCCACCCTTCTCCATCGTTAGAATAATCGATCCCGCTTAACGCCCCCGTAGCGACGTCACTTGCCACGCGCACGCACAGCAGTATTAGCTTCTTTGGCGTCTCCCGCCTACGCTCCAATTTGGATATATATATAGATACTGAAATTAATCACCACTAGAACGATATAGAATATCTGTATCTGCGCGAACGTTCAGCTTGCACTCGCTCTTTGATGGCAATTCAATTAGGAAGATCGTGCGATTAGGCGATGAAACGCTCGCAGACGCTCGGCTGCGATTTAAATATTGAAGGCTCTTTTAACGGCAGTAATTACGCTGAGTGTGTGTATGGTATGGACGGTTCCGCGATGATATTTCGGAGATTTATGATGGACGGCTGCGGAGGCGGGGGTAGATGGATTTGGTTATGAGTTTTTAAACGACGCCGTTGTGGCTGTGAGTTATTGCGAGTTCTAAAGTTTTTTTTTAACGCGGAATGAGTAACGCTCGGGGATGAGTATTCTGTTTTTGTTTCTTTCTTTCTAGACTGTTGCGTAAATAGTGTATGGATAGATTTATTATTGATGTATTTCCGATGTATTTTATGTATATCATACAGTCTACTTGATATTGGAAATTCGTATATTAATAATCGAATTCCACTAACCAAGGCTTTTGACTTTTAAAAATGTATTATTTTTCAAGCTTATAGTATCTTCACCAACTGCGATATATAATTTATAAAGGGGGCATGTTTTTTTCCTCGATCTTCATCAAATTTCATCCCGTGCACTTACCCCTGTTTCGTCCTTATTTAATATTGATAGCCGAATTACGGAATATTAATTACTTCGGAGTATTCGATTCGTATGTTCCTGAATATGTAAATTAATGATATCTACTTTCATCTAATAAAGCCCATCCTTTTAATAAGGGTCAAACGGTTTCTCGTGCTGTTACTCGTGGGAGCGCAGCTGAAACTTTATTAAGATTGATGCTGTTAATTGCGTTTAAATCTATTAGAAGAAGCCGATATTCATTTGGCAAGAGAAGATTACATCGTAATAGTTTTTCTAAAATATCACTTTTTACGTTACAATTTTTATTAGTTTTTACTAAAGTGATCCAAGATAAGACATTCTTAAGAACACGTAAAGTAAATCATCAAGCGCAATTCAATTGTTAGCTTCCAAACGCTTCATCCAACTCTTACACGTTAGACCCAACAGCGCATTCGTTCAACAAAAAGCGTGAGTCAAACAGCCTCGATTACAATGTAAACGTGCAATCAACTCTGATTACAAATTCCTTTTCAAGCCTTTGACTTTTCGACTCTCCCGCTTTCTCTCTCTCTCTCTCTAACCAACTAATCAAATCCCAACAATCCTCTCGTTACCACCACCCCTCACTCCTCTATTCTCATCCTATATCCCTAACCACCACCACGGCACGTTCCACAGAGAGCGAGTCAACTTTTTCCTCGACGCAGCCACTCGCCAGCGAAAGGGCCGCAGCGTTAATCCTCAACACGGCCATCGCGATTCAAACTTCCGCGCCGCGGCTGTGTAGCGGCGCAGTATAGCGCAGTAAAGTCGCCGGGCTAATCGGGCAATAAACCATCCGACCCCCCGCGCGCCTGAGCCCCCGGATTTAAATAATATTTACGCACACCCGCGCCCGCCCCGGTGTGTTTGTACCTGCGGTTTAGGGACAGTTATGAGAGGCTATCGATGGCGATTGCTCGCAGGTATCGTCTTAATTTTTTTATATACTGCGGCGCGCCGTCGGCAGGTACATAATCGGCCGCCATTGGGCTTTTATGGTCGCAGTAGCTCCGTGAAGCGAGCGTAATGTGCGGGATGGGTAAAGGATCCTCGCGGCGATTTCGGGGAGAATGTGGCGGGAAGTTTTGTTTTCTGTTTTCGATCGAATTCTACTAATAGCGTTTATGAATATGCGTGCAGAAATGTTGCCAACCTCGAGATGTGTTTTCGAAAGATTTTCAAGCGCGGCCGTGAGGGGAGATTAAATTTTGATGTCGTTGTGAAATTTTACGATTTTGCCGCGGCAAAGCGCGCGCATTTGCATATAAAAGGCAATTTGACGTTTATGCAAAAATAACACGTTATTTTGTATGACGAAGCGTCGCGAGCAGATTAAAATCGTTTAATTAATTATCGCTGTTCGTAATTAATTGTACGAAAAGAATGAATAGAGTCTCTCTCGGCGTGATGAAATTTTGACATTTATATAGCTTTTCGCAATTTACAGGTGACGTCGAAATGTGGGACGGCTAAGTTTGAATAACTATACGCTATTCTCTCTCTCTCTCTCTCTCTTGTCTGTCCCGGGAGAACGAACATTTTTTTCATCGACGAAAATGGACGCTCATATTCAGGTCAGTTCCATAACGAACAAAAACACTTTCGTAAAATTCTCGTTTTAATCACTGAATGTCATATTTTGGTGACATTTTTATCCTATAACGATAATTATATTATGAATAGAGTTAATAATTGTTTTAAATATTTAAAAGAGGATTCAAATTCTTACAGAATGGATGCCTCACTGGTGTGATATTTTCATCGATTTCACTATGAATAATGCTTAATATTTGAAAAATTCAATAATTATAAAATAATTTTGCACATAACAGTATTTTACTATATTATTTTCGCACCAAACCTTAACAACAAACACAGTAATCAC
The DNA here is from genome assembly GCA_036365515.1 of Torymus aiolomorphi. Taxonomy (NCBI): domain Eukaryota; kingdom Metazoa; phylum Arthropoda; class Insecta; order Hymenoptera; family Torymidae; genus Torymus; species Torymus aiolomorphi. The sequence continues at coordinate 257,281,576 of CM070873.1, read as the reverse complement.
GCGCCAGGCAACACAAAAGCCTCATCAGCGATCTAAAAAATTCATTACGTCCCGAATTCCTAAGCGCACTCTTTTCCCTTCTCCTCTCTCGCATCCGGCAACGGAATAAATTCTAATTTCGCTAAAAATGCCGAAATGAAAGGGTTGGCTTGGCGGGAGCGAGAGAGCGCGCACTTCGCTCTCGTGAAAGGGGGACGATCCCGTAGGTGGGACACGCTCACCCTCTCTCAATCTCTCTCTCTCTCTCTTCACCCCTTTATCGATCGGCCGACGCGCAAATTCAGGCTCGCGCGCGTGCAAGCGAGACAGCCGCGCGGAGCGAGCGACTCCCGCATAGATAGAGCCCTTGTTCGCGCGCGTCCACTTGTCTCTTTCTTTTACGGAAGAAGTACAAGTGGAACTAGAAGACACGAAAACGCGCGTGTCTCAGCACGCCGCACAGGCGCGCGTACGAATTTCGCAAGTGTGTGCGTATTTACAGGAAAGACAGTAACAAAGCGAGTGGAAAGAAGAAGAAGAAGAGAAGAAGCAGCAGGCGAAGAGAGGCGCGAGAGCGAAAAAGAGCTAGCGCGAGGGAGAAGGGATTGGTGGTTATGGGAGCGCCTATAGAGCGGAGCGAGGCATTGTAAATCAATACCCCGTCGACTACTCTCTCTCTCTCTCTGTGCCGCCTGCCGACGCCACCGCTGCTCTGCTCTGCAGGCTCTGCTCTCGACACCGTCCCGTTTGAAAATGCCAATACACACACATACACACACGCACGCGTATACGTTCTATATACTATACATCCTCGCGAAACCTGTGTGCGTGTGCTCCTATCGGCGCGCCTATATATACGTACACGGCTGAATAATCGAGGGTGAGAAGGGAGGGGCCGGCGACGACGTTTTTTTTTATACTCTATTATAGTGTAGCGTTAGGAAGGGTGGAGGGGGGTCGATCGACTTTTTAATAGCGCGACAAAGGCAATTAATCGGACAAAAGGCAAGTCGAGCGCGCGGGGACCGGCCGGCGAACAATTGGTACGCAGTCGTCGAGGTGCCGGCGATGGTCAGAGGGGGGTATAGAGAGAGAGAAAGAGAGAGGCACCCCCGCGCGGGTGTGTGTGTGCCAAATTGAGCGGGCGATTCGTCGGGGTAATGCGGCCGATTTCGGCCGAGGTTTATTGCGTTAATTTGGGAGTGGAGGTTGGAAAGTGGGCAGTGGGAGTAGTGATTTGTTAATTGGGAGTTTTTTTTTTCGACTTTTAGAATGTATCGCTTTTTTTATCTGGTTGTGGGGTTTCTTCTTTTTAATTGATCGAATTTATAATTTTCTTTGGTGTGCGGTTGGTAATGGAAAATTAGGATGTTACCTAGGTGTTGTAGCACTGATGAGCGTGATGACTGTGAAATGGTTCTTCGAACTGCCTGTTTAAACGATAAAGAAAACTAAATTAAAACGTATTCGTTGGTTAAACAACGAAAACTCGCATTCTTTATCGATTCACGTAAAAAAGGTCGCATTCGCGCAAGCTTTTTATACGCTTTCGAACCACATTACACGTCATTTCCTACCACAACTGCATTCAATCACAAAACTCTCGCATCACACCTCATAACCGCGCATTCGCCGCAAAAGTATAATAACTTCGCGGCATTGTTCGTCCCATATCCATCCGGCAACTCGCGCCGTCATCGCCGAGATTAATTCGCATTATTCTCGTCCACTCGAGAGCACACATACATACACACATGCACCTTCCCTCCGAATCATTACTCCTCGTAAAAAAACTCTCGCACGCACGCGAGAAGAATTCTCTCCTCGCGTGTGCTCTACCCGCCGTAATCGAGTAATCTCACGAGAACCCTCGCGCGCACAACGCTACAATACTCGGTGCAATCTTCCGGAGGGAAGGTGAGGAGGAGGAGGCGGAGGTGAAGAAGGCGAAGAATAAAGTCGTATAGTGAGCGCTAAGTGCCCCCGCGTTGGTATGCAGCGAGCAAGAGAGCTACGGGAGTGTTAAAAAGGCGGGAAGCCAAACGAAATGTCGTTTCCGGGGAGAGGAAGTGAGAGCTTTTCGCGTTTGGTTTACTGCGCGATGCCTTTTTGCTTTTACAGGTATATACGACGAGGTTGTTGGACGGCGCGGTAGTGCAGTGCGAGCGGTGCGAGGAGTGCGTTTTCAAGTTCTTTTTTGGATGCGCTTTTGGAGCGGGAAATGTCGGTCGTCGTAGCAGCGAGTGCTTTTTTTTTGCGCAGGAAAGAAAAAGAACGGTCGTGTGTAGGTTGAGTCTTTTTGAGATTACTCTTTTACAGTTCAGAGGGAGGATGCTTTGAGATTCAAAGGTAATAGCTTCGCTCGCTTAAAGTTACATTGCGCGCGGGGAAATGAGAGAGTGCAGGGAAAATGGATCGTTTAACAGGAAAATAAGAATACCCGCGTGTCGTGTGAATACTGCGCGCGACGTTACGTACTGGAATTCAAAAAGCCTTATAGAATAGTTATAATAACAGCCGCGTGTTTCACTTTGGATTGAAAAGGTAATTACATCAATGCACTTGGATAAAATTACTTTTTTCGAGCTACTATGAATTTTAAAATCAGTATTCCCCCCCTCCCAAAAAAAAACCGTTTGCATTCACAGCGAAAACATGTTTCTCGCGGGGGAACATGAAGCGCGACCTCGAAAACTAAAAAATTAAAAAAAAGTAGAGAAAAAAGCAAGCAACTTGCACTCCGTGCATGCGCCGCAGCGGTGAAGAAGCCTCATTGAGAGAAGGAGAGAGGGAGAGAGCGAAGAAAGACAATTACCGCGGGGCACTCGGGGCGCGCTCGCTTCGCGCTAAGATTCTCTCTTTCTCGCGCTGCGGGCGAAGGGGGCAGGTGGAGCTATTTGGAGAACGGCCCACTTCGTGCCCTCCGATCTCTCTGTCTTTCTCTCTCCTACGTCTTCCCGCGCGCACTTCAGAAAGCTCGAACAGCATTTCCCCGTGACGTCACAGGCGGCGCGCGGCTATACGGCAGCAGCAGCAGCAGCGACTCATGCGGCGACTTGGCAACGCCGCGTGCGCGCGCTCGCGAAAAAAGCGCAAAAGGCCTGCGAGCGCGAGCGCTAGTCGTAAAGACGCGAAGGGAGAGAACGAGAGAGAGAGAAGGAAGGAACGTGTCGTATAAGCTGCCACGGCGTGCAAGGCGAACCATCTGGTTTCCCTTCTTCGCTCCGCGCTCCTTCCTTCCTTTCTCGCTTGTAGAGAAGGCAGCTGCCACTGCCGCGAAGGCCCATGAGGCGATGATCCTGCGTTACGACACGACGTCGCCTTTTCGAAAAAAAAAGAACGATGATGATAATAATAAGGAGGGAGGGGAAGAGACGACGCGTGGTGTTATGAGGGAGGGGGGACAAGTTAACGTGGCGAGGATGACCCCGGTTTTTTTTTGTCGCGGAGAGATAGAGAGATCTGGTTCTACTTGCCCGGCGATTTTCGGATGAATGCTCGTGTGGTGCGGGGAAAAGAGCTTTTATTAGTGACGGCAGCGGATCGCGCTGCACGCGTGACCGAGCGAGTATTATGTCGTTTGAGGATATAGTATATAGTGGCGCGTTTTCCAGCTGTTGACGGTGCACGCGCTTTATCGCATCTGGAAATACGAGATTTTTCATTGCATGAAGCGCGGAGGTGAGGATCGGAGTTTTCGGAGAAAATCGGGTTGGGGGTTAGTTTTTGTAGTTGTTTCATGCAATTGATTTTGTAGCAAAAGATCTTGTGGCTATGTATGTTATGAAATGTTTGTAAAAGTGTTGCTGATTAAAAGTTTAAAAAAACGTAGATATAGCTACTGGAAATTTCTGTAACTTGTTTAGTATTGTAATAGTTAATAATCTCAAAGAATAATATACTTTGCTTCTGTTTTTGATTACGTTTGCAATTAGACCTTATACTTTAAACATTAGGTTCACGTCTTTTCACTCGACCCCTAAGAAAAACTTAAACCCATACTTCATTAAAACATCGGGACATTAAAAACCAATTACCCTCCAAATCATCAATCTATAACTTCTCCGCTACTCCTTTTCCCCAACCATCGAACCCCGCTCTCCCGATCCATTTTTAAATACCCCCGCACAGTGGGAAAACTCCCGCACCAGCTGAACCCCACGTGTGCCCCAGTCTTTCTTTCTCCTCAACACCAGAAAACTTTTTCACGCACGCGACATTTGTCAGCTCTCTCTCTCTCTCTCTCGCGCGCGCGCGTCATTTGCATTTCCCGTCTGGGTTTTCGTCCGACTGCGCGCGCAGCTCCCGATCTTTTAACGAGAACTCGTTAGAATCTCGTAAAGGAGCTTATCTTCGATCAAGGTCGAGCGAGCGAGACTCGTCGCCTGAATTCCGAATGAGCTGCAGCGGCGCGTCGTACGTCCCACGTGTGGATGCGATTATCGTATAGCGCCACCGCCCGTGAGCTGCTGTTGCTGACCGTCTCGTGTTGTAGGTATATATAGTGAGCGTGTTGTGTTCGGGAGTGAGAGAGAGAAAGAGAGAGAGAAAGAGAGGAGAGAGAGAGAGAGAAGGTTGATAGCTCTTGGGTCAGATAGTATAGGCGCGTGTCTCTATATTGTCTAAAGGAATGTTGACGTCTTTGTTGTTTGATTGTGGAAGAATTTGGAAACGTTTTAATTGACGTTGACGTTGGTGGGATTTTAAGAGAAGACGATATTATACTTTCGATGGAATTAATTGGTCGTAGAAATGATGAAAATATATGAATTTATTTATAATTAGAAATTATTTAGTATGAATATTTGGGCTTGATTTTTAAGTACACTGAGAGAAATTTTTTCTCAAAATGTTTATATTTAACATGGCATTGTAACTATTAAAATATATATGTTAATAGTTACAATGCCATGTTAATAGTTAAAATAGCATGTTAAATATAAACATATTCTTCTCTCAGTGATATGAAAAAGAACAAGTATGTAGTCATGAAAATATTTGAATAATTATTTATTAAAAATGATAATAAATAATAGAAGGAAAAACAACAAGAAATACCATCAATATATAAAGTTATATAAAATTTATTTTAAACTATTTGCGTTAGAATTAATTAATATAAGAACCATCAACGTATATATCAGTTTACATGGAAACGCCGCGGACAGATTTACAGCCGGAGTAGGAAATCCAAGTGGGTGGTAAAGCGCCGAAGGAAAGATTGAATGCATTTATCACGGGTGCCGACCTTAATTAAGTGGGCCCGCATAGATTGAGGATTATTAACGACGGTGTTAATTGCTTCATGTTCCTGTGTCGCCGTCGTCGTGAATTCCGTCTGACGAGAACCTCAACTACTGTATTGTGGGACTTTTATAACTGTGCGGAAAGATTGTAAAAGTTCTCGTTTTTCTAATTGTTTCCTCCGCGCCATTATTGAGGTTAAACTGTCGTAATGACCTGTGGCATTCGCTTAATAACAACTTTGCGGTTTCGGATTTATATGGATGCTCGGTCATTAGGATGAATTTAGAGGTACCATTAAGAGACGGCCGGGAGTCAAAATATACTTTCAAGCATCGCAGCTCGCGGCGCTTAATTTGCCTGTTTTTGTGGGTTTTCTTAATAGCGCTGATAGATGTCGTAATATTAGCTTTATGAGCGCTATTTATTATAAAGATAGCAAGTTTCACGAACCAACATTTATTTCTTACGTCAAGAGGCTATACGGGAAACTCGTGCACTGTATCCTCTGAAAAGAAAACCAAGAACAGGCCGTAACTTTTTATCCAACCGATAATCAGCTGTTAAAAGACGATAATTATACTCCGTACACATACTTTCTTCAGCTCGTGCATACAGACATGCACGTCTTTTTCTGCGACACTCCTCGATGACACTCTGCTCGGGTTAATCAACCTCGCGCTGAAATCGAGAGCGAGCGCACGCGCGGAAATCACGCGATGGGCCGATCATCGTCGCTGGAGCAGCACGAGAGCTTGAATAGAGAGGAAAAACTCGCTCCGGGGCAATTCGCTATTTTAACTAGCGCGCAGTGTGCGCATTCCATCGTTCTTGGGATTCCGAGTGGATTGCGAATCGGGCCGAGCGAATTGCGCGCGGAGGTTTATCTATCTATATAGGCAAGGTATGATGGGAAGAATTTTTGTGCTTTATCATGATTCAATCGTCAGATTTGTAAAGATATGTGGATATTATAGTAGTGCGTAATATCTAATGTAAGTTGAAAGTAATAAATAATAAATGGTAAATTCCGAAAGTGATTTGAGGCAATAAAAGCAGCTATATAATTCGACAGGTATGATGTTGCAGGTATGCTACAAGTGCTAATTGTTTGGTTACCTTATATCTAGCAAATCCCAAAAGTTTCAATCCTTGTAAATGCTGTATTTCTCCAGGTTTATTGTGAGGTGCAGGTATAGCAGCAGCGCTGCACCTTGTCCCGGATCCTTAGTAATAGTAGCTCAAATATCATAAAGTTTACATCTTAATGATTATTCTAGATTTAGTGTTATATCGTCGACATTATTACAAATGAATCCGAACGTGTGAAATGCTATATACATTTAGCTATATAATTATAAACCAAAATGGAGTCTTAAATATTGATGTAAAGGAGTGAGACGAAATGCATTTTATACCACTCTAACCTCAAAATCACAACTTTGGTACGATTTTTCGGCTCTCGTGGTATAAAATACCGTTCGAAACGAGTGCGGAAGTAAATCGTCACCTTCCGCACCAGTGTCGAAATGTACTATTATTTTGCGTCGTTGTTATTCTTGTTATTTATTGGCATAACAACGTGTAGTCGCATAACAACGGGTTTACGCGTAAGCGAGAATTTCGAGTTTCATTTTTTTTTAATCGGTACTTATTTTCATTTATGCCCGTTATACATTTATATCGATTGCTGTGACTTGATTCTTTATAGCCTAAACGGCCCCAAGATACTCTTGTGAGTTTTCTTGTTCACGCTGGATCTTCATCACACTGTTGCGAGATCGAGACAGCCTCAGGATAAGTATCCCTAGCTGAGTGACGTCACGGCCACGACCTTTGTCGTGCACGAAGAATCGTCAAAGTCTTTTCAAATTTCAACTTTTCTTAATAATTTCGAAGCTCAGGCGTACATAATCGGAAAATACATACTCAAGCAGTCCGTAACAATTGATCTAGATGAGGAAAAATAACAACTAACAACTGTTCAGTTGCTCAGAATTATTTACAAAAATATACTCATACCAAACAGTACAAAATAAAACTTTTCCCAAAAACCTAAAGTAACCAGGACTCGCCTTCCCGTTTCCCGAAAAAAAAACCGTCCCGCAAACCGATCAGTGCTCTGACGCACGCTCCTCCACTCTACCTTCCCCATTAGCCATACCATACCTACCTCGCACCTAGCTACACACACGATCCTCCCTCACCAATCGCTTTCCAAAGACACTTCTCCGACCTCACCCTGACCTACACCGCCATCTTCCTCTTTTTTTTTGTTGCCTCCTCTCTCCCTCGCTTTCAATATATACCTCCGCAACGCGAAGGGCATCCCGCTGCCTCGTAATCTTCTTTCGCAGGACTTGCGTGTCGCTGCTGCCGCGTTAGCTGCGGTGTATACACGCCGCCGCAACAGGTGGCGACGCGCGGCCTACAACAACTCTCGCATAAGCGCACGACGGCGACGGCGACGACCTTCGACATGACGACGTTGGGTGTCTATATAACATAGCACAGTAGTGCGCTGCTTTTTCGGTCCGCGCGCCAGTTATTTTAGCCGACGCGAGCGCGCGCGCATATAGCCACTTAGCGCGCGCTGGCTCGAGTTTCGGTTTCTGTTCTGTAGAGTCGTGCGAGTTCGATGCGGTGTCTGCCCGCCATTTTTGGGAGGACGAGGAATGGGTTTTTGTTTTGGTGGGAGGATGGGGTTAGTGTTTTTCCGTGTAGCCTTTTTCTGGACGCAGGAGAGAGGTTTCGAAGGGTGTTACGGAAATAGGATTTGAATTAGGTTGAAGCTTGTTGAGTTATAGGGTAGGGAAAAGTGATTAGGTAAGGTCAACTTTTTACTCAGTGAGTTTGAGCTTTAAGCTTATTGCATGGATTAAAATGTTAAGTTTTGCAAGGATCATTTGGAAAAAAGCATTATCTTCAATAATTTGACGAAAAGCTTTATACTCTCTATAAATATGGATAAGTAAAAAGTCGCTCACTGATGCGAATAAGTGAGAAAATCGACTAATTTTCTAGTGAATATTGACTTATTATGAAATGAAAATTTTGTTCACATATTCGCACGAGGGATCGAATTTTCACTTATTCATATATATAGAGAGTTTAAATAAAAAAAATATATGTATAGAGACTACATTTAAATATTTGCTTTTATTTTGTGCAATGAGTTTACGCAAAGGAAACGTATCTGCGACAAATAGCGTTACCGCGATCACATTAGCTGCAAATATAGTACTTAGCGTGTTAAAATTATTAGAATAGAATTATGCAGGCAGTAAAATAAAGTGACAGACTGTTTGATTAGTAGGTAAGATATATTGGAACAAGATAGTAAGAATATATTGTACAGTGAGAATACATATTGTGTGTGTTGGCACGAGCGCTTACCGACAACGACTGACTACTATACGGGAGCGAAACATAAAGCAGGGTACATATCACAGTCTCTCTTTACACACAGACACACACATACTAACTAAGGTTAATGTTTACATATAGATTTGAAAGTACAAGGAGAATTAACAGTATCTATAAATATAGGACAGAATTATTAGATTATTGAAATAATATTTCAACATAGCGGTACTCGCTTCTCTCGGGCGACCAACTGACACTCATTTTTATCACGTGTATCGAACATTATTTTCTGACACAACGTGCGTAAAGTACTATTTTAGCACACGCTTGCAAACCTAAGCGTGTGTAAAAATAGTACTTTCTGCACGGAGTGTCAAAATAGTCCATTACGCAACTAGTGCGCAAAATAGGTCATTCCCGGACGAGTGGAATTAATCGCCCGAGCACAGCGACAACGACAAAAGAGACGAGTGCGGGTGACCTATTGCGCACGTGTTGCGTATACTATTTTTCCTAACGAGCTGCGCAGAGTTCGATTTTGCAAACCCGAATGAGTGTGCAAAATATAGCGTATTCCCGCACCAGTGTGCAAATTGTACATTACGCAACTAGTGCATAAAGTAGGCGCTTTTTGCATAGGCACAGTTTGTCGCCCGAGCAAAGCAAGGGTGACAAATTACCCGTGCACGACACGCCTACTTTTGACACGTGTTGTGTTTATTATTTTTTATCACTGAGCGCGTGAAACTCTATGTTAGATATCTGTTCAGCATGTACCAATAGTACCTTGATATTGTTCACGAGTACGCAATGAAATACTTTGCGCACTAGTGAAAAAAGGGGGTACTTTATGCACGCTAAACAGGCATCTAAAGTAGAGTTTTACGTATTCAGTTATAAAAATCGAATTTTGCACACACAGGAAAAATATATTTTTTTCAATATTTGCATCAAGAAGGCCTTTTTCCTGCATGGAAAGGAAAATCGAGCATTTCAAGCGTCTAGTGAGCAGCGGGAGGGAAGGACTTTATTCGCATCTCAACAAAAATGGCCACTTTTATCCTTGAAAAACGGGATTAAAGTTAGACTTGTTTCACTCTTTTAACTAATTTTACTTTTTTCCGTATTTGCGGGAAATAAGTTCATATTCTCCGCATTTGCGGAAAAAAAGTTCATATTTCCTGCATTTGCGGGAAAAAAGTAAATTCTATATAAACTTAGCCAAATATCATTTAAATAATATACTTAAATATTATGCCCGCTTACGCAGGCGTCGATGCCGGCCGCCCCCGTTTACAAACACTCTCCATTTTTCCGTTGGTTCCACTTTCCAAATAAAAAAACATCTGCCAATTCATTGGCACGTAGCTTCCTCCAAATTAATGTATCGATATTTAAATATCAAATATGTTTATTCATTATACTTTTTTTTCAATGATTTAATAATTCATTAATATTTAAAAAATTGCATATTTTTTTTTTATTATTGAAATTATTTGTTATTTGACATTTATTTTATTTAAAAAAAAGTAATATTTTAAAATCTAAAATTAAAAAATTGCTATCTACCCTGAGATCAGCTTACTCACATTTTCAAAATCATGTATAATAACTCCATTTTTTACATTATAGATATGTTATTATTCAATAATTGTGTATCTTTACTATAAATAATTGTGTACATATTATAAAAATTGAAATTATACTTCTAATTTTGATTTTTTTAATGGTCCGTTATAATTTTCATCATCCTCTTCTTTTATTTTCAATAAAATATGGTTGATTGTTGATTTTATCATTTATTATACTATCTTAATAAAAATACAAAGCTTCCTCTATGAGGAAGCAATACTGTTGAGGCATTACTTTCTATGTGCCATATATACATGGATAACACTTTAAATTGCGATATCCATTACAAAACAGGTTTTCCTATAATCAAAATTACTACGCTTTCTATGATTTAAGCACACTCGAATTTTCATTTTTCTTTATTTATTAGAAATCGACATAGAACACATAATAATGTTTATATTTTAAATAATATAAACGTTATTTTATTGAGATTTTTAATAGGAAGCGCAAAATAACGTATCTATCTTCCTTTGATTAAATAAATTAAAACTGACATATCGGATCACTTATGTCACTTAGTGATATATAATATCACTTTAAGCAATTTTTGAAAAAAAAAAAAAAAAAAAAATTCGGTATAGTATATTAAGTAACTATGCTGTGAAGTATGATATTACATTCTCGTTTATGTTTTCCGTCCGAGTCGAAGCTGAGTATGGCAAACACGTGAATATAATATTCTACTTTCCGTTCGATTTGCGTACACTATTTTTTTGCCTATCCGTCCGAAAGTACAACTTGCTCTCCCTGCGAAAGATAGCGAAGTTATATTTTCGTACTCGCCATTCAAAAAAATCGTATAATATTAAAAATAGACTATTGATCTCAACTGTTAAATCAAAATGTAAAAAAAAAGATCCCTCTCTAGTTTAAATCAGTCGAGTAGATCATGAGATATCTGCGTATATGGACGTACACACACACACACACACACACACACACACACACACACACATCCCCGTGTCGAGTTGCTAGTCTCGCATCAGGCGCCTCCCCAGGTGGCGGATAAGGGAAAGCTCGTCAGATATGAAGGGCACCGGCGAAATAAAATACCCGGGGTGGACCAAAACTGGCTAGGGGAAGGCACCCCAAATAACAAACCAACCATGGACGTAGTGAATGAGAGATACGCATTACCCCAAGTGGGTGCCCTCAATGGAGGGGTTAATCCCACCACCGATTCCGATCGGGTGAAAGCCCCGGTGGTCGGTGCAGGCTCCACGGATTTTGGGGGGAGCCACATACACTATACCAGGAATAAGATGGAAGAAGAAGACGAAGTAAGCCAGGATAGCGCAGATGCAGCTGCCTTCCGAACCCTACAAACAAAGGTAGAGGCTCTGGTGGACTTTATTCTAGATAAAAAGAACATTCACAATGAGCTCAAGTCAATGGCGAAGACTACCCAAAGAGCCTTAAAAGAATTCGTCAAAAGTCGAAAAAGTCATGAGTCTGGACAAGCTACCAGACCTACCAAGGACGGAGCAAGCCAAACATCACCGCTCTTTCGGAAAGGGAAGGCGTCGGTAGTACACACCGAACGTAACCGCCCCTCACCGCCACCAGAGCCAAACGAAAAGAAGGCGAAGATACGTGCTTCCTCACAGATACCTGCAAAAAAACCGGAAGCTCAGATAGGACAGACCGACTGGGCAACCGTCGTAAGTAAAGGAACACGCAGAAGATATGAGAGACTCAAGACTGACGGCAAGGAGAAAGTAGTGCAGGCACATACCACGGTTAGGCGGAGGCCAGCTCGATCTGATGCCTTCAAAATAAGAAGGTGCGGTGAGACCACCTACGCCGACATCCTAGGAACTCTCAAAGGGGCACCTGAGTTGAAGGCACTGAGAGAAAGGGTCACGCGCATCAGGCGCACCAAGGCAGGAGAGTTGCTTTTGGAGCTAGACAAACCAAACATCGTGTCGCATGAACTGCAGACATTGGTCTCGTCTACCCTTGGAGGGTCAGCGATAGTACAAACGTTGTCCCATAAGGAGACAATCGAAATCAAAGATTTGGACGAGACAACAACAGCAGAAGAGGTAACACAGGCGATCACTTCAATTATCGGCCCCGAAATGATGACCGCTGGGGATGTTAGACTCCGGGCGTCTTACAGTGGCACTCAAGCAGCCAGCGTTATGCTACCTGTAGCAATGACAGAAAAGCTGCTGGAAACTAGAAAACTCAGAATAGGATGGGTCAATTGCTGGGTCCGGTTACGTGAAACAGTGACGCGTTGCTTCAAGTGCCATGAAATCGGACACCTGGCACGGAATTGTAAGAGTGTAATTGACCGGTTGTCCCTGTGCTTCAAGTGTAAAACCGAGGGTCACAATGCAGTGAACTGCCCGACCAACAACGAGCAGGTAACGATGGAGGTCGTAACAACAAACAACGATGGCTAAAGTGCTTTAAATCAACATGAACCACTGTGCAGTAGCCCATGACTTGCTGCCCCAATTGATCCGAGAGGAGAAGGCGGACATAGTAATCATCAGTGAGCAGTACAGGGACAAAAATGAACCAAACTGGGTAAGGGATCGTGCCAGCACGGCGGCCATCTGGGTATGCGGAGAACTCCACATATCCAAACAAATGGACGTCCTTCAGCCCAAATTCACCTGGGTTGAAGTATCCGGTATAAGATTATACAGCTGCTACCTACCACCCAGCGACTCAATAGAAGAGTTCGAAAGATCCCTAGATGCTATCGTCACTAGCGTTAGAACCTCCACGCTGCCAGTCGTAATCGGGGGGGACTTTAACGCTTGGGCAATTGAGTGGGGAAGCAAGAAAACGAACAACCGCGGCCACGCACTGCTTGAGACCTTCGCGATACTAGAGCTAGAGATTGCTAACATAGGGACAAAGCCGACCTACACTAAAGGACGAAAGTCTTCCATAGTAGATCTGACCTTTGTCGACCCCAGATTAAGTCGGGAAGGCTCATACTGGCAAGTCAGTGATCGGTACACTCGCAGCGATCACCGAGCTCTCACATACCAGCTCCACCCGACAGGCAAAAGAGCGAATATGACCCGGATGCCGAAGAGAGAGAAATGGGCACCAGCTACTTTCGACAGGGAAGCTTTTCTCTGCTTTTTGGAAGGAGCATCTGTCGAAGGAACAGCTGAGGTTAGGGCTCAAAGCCTCTCGGAGACCATCACAGCGGCATGCGATGCCTCGATGTCCACAAGGACGAACCACCGGGGACGCTTACCAGTCTACTGGTGGAACAAGGAGATTGCGGTAATACGTAAAGAGTGCCTTCGTGCTAGGAGGCTGCACCAAAGAGCAGTCCGTGGACCGCTGTATGATTAATTAACAACTAGATATGAGCAAAAGAGGAAAGAGCTGAAAATTGCCATCAAGACAGCCAAAAGAAAGTGTTGGCAGGACTTCTGCGAGGAAGTGGACAGTGACCCGTGGGGACGGCCGTACAAAACGGTCATAAATAAAATCAATTCCAGAGGCACCAATGCTCCCTCCTGTCCAACCTTTCTTGATAGAGTAGTCCAAAATTTATTCCCACAACACCAGGAATGGCAACATGGCACTGGTCTAACGGAAAGAATCGGTACAGCCGAGCCAACAGCAGTCACCGAATCAGAAGTGAAGATAGCGGCCAAAAAGATTGCCATAAGAAAGGCCCCAGGACTGGACGGCGTTCCTGGTTTAGCTATAAAGACTGCAGCTCTAGAAGTTCCTTGCATATTCAAGGACACTTTCAATGCATGCCTAAGTGAAGGAATATTCCCGACACAGTGGAAGATACAGAGGTTGGTACTCCTTCCTAAGGGAAATAAACCCCCGGATGAACCATCCGCGTATCGACCACTCTGCATGTTGGATATAGTCGGAAAATTGTTTGAACGTATCATATCCGTCAGACTGGAGGCAGCTATACAAAAGATCGGCGGCTTGTCTGATAACTAATTCGGCTTTAGAAAGGGTCGATCAACGATCGATGCTATCGATAGGGTGGTGTCAGTAGCTGGGAACGCCGTTAGTGGTAGCCGGTGCACAAAACGCATGTGTGCTATAATTGGTTTAGATGTACGGAACGCGTTTAACACGGCCAGGTGGGATAAAATCATGCTCACATTGGAAGACCTAAGCGTGCCACTGTACCTTCGAAGAGTAATCTCGAGTTACCTAACTGACCGCACGCTTCTCTATGATACCGACGACGGTATGCATTCTTATAAGATCACAGGAGGTGTGCCACAGGGCTCTGTACTAGGATCCCCAATCTGGAACATCATGTACGACGGATTGCTTAGGCAACTGCTCCCACATGGGGTGTCGATAGTAGCTTACGCAGATGATATTGCTCTCATTATCGTTGGGAAAACCATCGAAGATGTGCAATACCTCGGAGATACGGCAATCGAGGTAGTAGGAGATTGGCTGAGCGACCATGGACTCAGTCTTGCTGCCGAAAAGACTGAGGCAGTGCTCATTGCCAGAACAAAAAAGAGAGTCTACGCCACTTTCACGGTCAACGACGAGAAGATCAAGACAGGGGACACCATGAAGTACCTAGGAGTTACAATAGATGCGCGGATGTCGTTCAAAAACCACCTTAGGAACGCAGGATTAAAGGCATCAAAAGTGGCTCGAGCACTCGCAAGCATTATGCCAAACATAGGAGGGCCGAAGCAGCCACGACGGTTGCTTCTTTCATCGGTGGTTTATTCCGTGATTCTATACGGAGCCCCCATCTGGGCTAATGCTATACGTAGTAACCCAAGCTATGGTGCAGCTTGCCGAAGGGCCTGCAGGACAATCGTGCTGAGAGTGGCCTGCGCCTACCGTACCGTGTCAGACATCGCTCTCTCGATAGTCACCGGACTGCCACCCTTGGACCTAATGGCATGTGAGAGAGCTGAGGTGTATCGTGGAGGAGTGATAAGAGAGGAGGGCGAACTTGATCAGGGACCACGTCAAAACCGATGGTCCAGGAAGACTGTGGAAGAGTGGCAGCGCCGATGGGACATAGCAGATAAAGGTCGGTGGACCCATCGCATTATTCCATGTGTCGTGGAGTGGACGGAGAGGAGACATGGACTCGTGACCTTTCATCTCACCCAGGTACTAACTGGGCATGGCTGCTTTTGCAGCTACCTGAAGAGAATTGGAGTGTACGAAAGCGCGGAGTGCCCAACATATCCTGAAAGTGATGAGGACGTTGGACACGCTTTGTTCGTATGCCCCAGGTTTCGGGAAGAGAGAGAAAGGTTTCAGGCCTTATGGGAAGGCCCCCTAACTCCCGAGGGCATCGGGAGATGCTTACTCTCTTCACAGAGAGGATGGGATGCTGTGATTGGTCTCGTCACCGAGGTGGTGGACAGATTGAACTCCATAAGGCGAGAAGAAGAAAGAAGAGAAAACCGTCTCACAGAGGACCAGGCGGGGTAGAGGGCTGTAGAGGCTGCGACTGCCCTCCGCGAAGTAATGCCTAACGGCGGTTTCCGCGGTGGAAATTACAGTCGGGGGGAGGCCCTGCTATAGAACAACAGCAGGGGGTTTTAGTAGGTATTGCCAGAAATGGTCGAGTCCTACATAACATCTCGTATGCGTAAATGCATTTTTCCTAACCTCCTCCTCCTCCTCCTCAAAAAAAAAAAAAAAAAAAAAAAAAAAAAAAAAAAAAAACACATCCATATGGACATTTTCTAAAAATAGTGTATTTCGATTCCAAATGTGCTAAACAACATTCCTAACACATTTTCTCCAAAACTTTTTTTTTACTATTACAAAGCTTCCTCTAGGAGGAAGCAAAAGTATCCACAGTTGAGATGGGAAAAAGTACTTTATGTAACTTGAGAGGCTAGAAAAGAGGCGAGGGCTCGCTAGAAAATTAAACTTTCCTCCCTAGTTGGACAATGTACTATTCCATAAAATCAATTAGACATCGGCGACTTTTTGCTTGAAAAACTACCAGATATCAAACTTAATCATACCGCAAAGAACTTACATTTTGCAACGATTTGAATTACTCCCCGTCCCTTCTCACCAGCCCCACATTCCCTTGCCCGCGGCTTTTCTCGCTCATCCGCCTCTCTCTCCTATACGTGCCGACCGACACACGTCGTCGTCTCGCGCATGAACCCTCTCTCCCTCTCTCTCCACCGTACGTTTCTTCCTCTCCCTCTTTTTCTATACACGAGGCATGCCGCTTATATGCGCGCATGATGCACAGAGAGCTCTCGCGTGGCCTTGCACATGCATCACGCATGCACACGTGCACATACATATACATACCCATAACGCCCGCGTAGCCGTCTTTGTGCGCGCGCGGAATCAGAGTCCAATTGCGCGAGAACGATCGCGCGAGCGCGATAAAAGAAGGCGACGCGGCGCGCGCAGGCGCGAGATGTGTTTTTCTTCGTCTTCTCGAGGTGTCGGAATAGAGTGGAAAGGAGAGAAGGGAAAGAGGGGAATGGAGTCGCGCGGGGAGGGAAAAATTATCGATAGGAGATTGAATGGGAGATAAGGTGAAGGAGGTGGAGGAGAGGCGCACCTGGGGTGGGGAACAATGCGCATGCTGTGAGTGAGAAGTGGAGAGAGAGAGAGGGAGAGGAGAGAGAGAGAGAGAGAGAAAGAGAGATATTGCAGGGTCGGCTGGTGTAAGGTTGAGGAAATGAATTTTTAGGTTGAAGGATCGATGGGTGTTCTACGGAATGGTTTGTTATTGGGTGGGAATGCCGTATGAAATATGGTGAGGGAGCTTTGAAAAGTAAATAAGTTGGAGAAATATTTTAGCGAGAAATTGGAGATGTGGCTTTAAGAATAATTGCCAATTTTATTAAATTTAGAATGAATTTTTAAAGAGAATCTCTTTTCTTATAATTTTCAATTCAGTTTGATTAAAAAACAAATGTATAATGCACAGTTAAATTTCTTTTTGGTCCGGCTACATTAAACCAATTAAGGCACGAATAGCAATCTAACGATACCATTTATCCTTCACCCCGAGATTTATCGCCGTAATATTTTTTTTTATAAACAGATAGGCATGAAAAACACGCCGCTGAAAGTTAATAATCGCCCTCTTCAAAGAAACAAATACCATTTATCCTCGGAAATACAGTATATATATTTCTCATAAAATCCGCAATACTATTATCCCGCACTATACAAAAGAGTTTAAAAGCCGGGGCCGAAAAAGCCACTACTTCAAATTAGGCGCGATATACAAGACGCAAACAAGGGCAGCGGGGACGAGAGAGTAGAGCAAAAAACAGAGGACAACGGACGACTTAAAAACCCTCATAAAAAGGCCGAGAAAACGAGGGCAACAAAAATTAAGAAAAGACGAAAAGAAAAAACAGAAGCGCAACGCACGTATACACACGCGTACACACACCCGCGCTCGATGCAATAAAAAGACTCTAGGCAAGAAAAGGCGAGAAGGCGGAGATAAAATAAAGAGGATAGAGGGGAAAAAAGCGCGCGCGCAGCGGCAGCACGGCCCCTATATATCCGCGCACGGCACGTGCCTAGCATCTCTCTCTCTCTCTCTCTCTCTATCGTTCTTTTTCCTCTCCCTTCGTATACACGCGGCATCCCCGATATCTTTGACTGAATGCCTAATGCGCGCGGGCGGCCCACACCGCAACCTGTTACCGCGCGCGGGCGTGACGAGCTACGCTCGCGTCAAGCGTATATACATATACACACGAGCAAATCCACGAGACCTCCGGTGATTTCTTCGCGGGGTATGTAGCGCCTATATACCTCTACGCTCGGCTGGCGCGCGCCATTGTCTTCGCGCTACAAGATATTTCGGGGCCGAGCGCTAATTAGTCGGATTGCGCGCGAGTGCGCCCCTTTTTGGAGCCGGGATATAGGCGCACGGGTGCATTGAACTGCACTGCGCGCGCGTGCGTGTGTGTGGAATGATGTCACGCTGGATGAGTCGCGCGTTTCGTTGTTACACCTTGTTTCGCGAGCTGCTGCTGCCGCCGTCGGGGTGGTGCGTGTTGTGACCGAGTCATCGTCGTGGTGGGTATAGGTGATGGCTGTCGGTGCGGCTTTTTGGTGTCATAATTTGGGCGGCACGCTATGACGGCGGTCTGTAGTGCGCTGGTGTTTGGCTATGTATATAAAAGATGACGGGTCGTTGGGGATTTGAGGTGGAGTGTGGGGTTTGCTAGCAAGTGTTGTTATTTTTTTTTGTGGTGTAAGGTAAGAATTATATGTATGATTACACACACACACACACACACACACACACACACACACACACACACACGCGCGCGCGCACATACACACACACATATATAAAATTTTCTATAAAATTGTATACTAGGATAATTGACGTACAAAATTATGGCGTTTAGCAGTGAATGATAAAATTTCTTGATTGGCTGCGACAACAGTTAAACTTATAGGCATGATTTGCAGATTTTGTAAGATTTGCAGATTATAAACCTGCAAAGTTGACAGCAGCAATACATTAAATTTATCCTCAAATTACTTATATTTGTTTCTATAGTATTAACTATAGGTGTATCGCAGCTCCATAATCTTCAGCAGCAGTTGTGGTTTGAAATTTGGAGGAAATTATCCAAATAGTAAGTTTTATTGCAGACATTAAGAATGACCCTGCTGTTGGTACTCTCTAAATAGGCAGTAAACAACTCTCTACGAGAAATTAAATACTACTTAACTAATGAACTTTAGGTATATAAGAAGAGATTACGACTAATATGAAACAATTAATAGGAAGCGGGATCCCTGCACAACCATATTTATATTTTATTACCTTCATGACTAAAATACACAATATGAAGCTGTTTTATTTTGGATTTATAAAGAATATGTTATATGACTAAACAATGCTAAAAATATCCACTTCTCAACATACCCCACAGCTAAACATTTCTCTTCAGCTCTACTTCAATAATACATACGAGTCTCGATTAATTTTATCCACCCGCAAAAAATCACCTCTTCAATCTTCTTCTTCATCAAACTCCAATATACCAGCTCTAAATAATTCAATCGCTAGATCGGTCTTTTTGCGCCTCCGCCCGATCGCTAATAACATACTCCGCTGTACGCTTGAGAAAGTCCAAAAATAATCGCACAAAGAAACGTATAATATAGGTATGTGTATATATATATATTCGAGCGCATACTCTCTCTCTCTCTCTCTCTCTCTCTCTCTCTCTCTCTCTCTCTCTCTCTCTCTCACTCCCTCGCGTCGATCCGCGCTCTCCGCGCTCGTGCTCGCAAGAAAAGTGTGTCACGATGGAGCTGCCTTAAAATATTAAAAGCCATTGCGGAACGCGCCAGACGCCGGCGCGGTAGACCGGTTAAGTGCAAGCCGGTAAGGAGAGAGAATATATACACGTCGTGGTAGAAAGTGGCCAAGAATAGACGCGCGCCTCTCTCGCGAGCGAGCGAGCGAGCTACGCGCGAACGTTTAGATATTTTAAATCGCGGTGCGGGGTGAAACTCGAAGCCCCGCGAGGAGCGATCGTTAGTCAAAGAGACCACTAGTAGCGTTGATTTACAGCTTGCTAAATAGACGCGGAATGCAGACGCGCGATGGAGGAGGAGCGAGCGAGTCGAGAACTGATTGACAAGAGGGGTTTATGTAATTCGATATAAAGCGGACGCTGGTTTTTTTTTGCGCGCGCGAGTGTGCGGATTGTGTCGAAGAGAGGAGATCGTGATGAAATTGTTTTGGACTGGTTGGGAAATAATTGACTTCCCCCACGCCACCGATGTGTTTATGTATCGTTATATAGGTATATATATATATACGCGGCGTGTGTAAGAGGCGAGAGCGTGAGCGAGAGCGGCGGCGCGTAATTGGATATCGGCTCGCGTAATTAATGACTTTATTATAGCTGTTTGTAGTAATTAGCGGGCATTATTTTAAAGTGAATCGCGCGCGCGACGGTTCTCACGAGTTCGCCTGAAATCTGATATTAGCGGCGAGAGCGGCAGGGTTCTGGTTAATTCGTACGCTTTTTCTCCGCTGCATTTTTTACGGTTCAGTTATATATCGGGATTGATTGATTATATTTGAGGTTGTGAATGGAGTTATTTGGTTATGAGACATTGTAGAGTTTTTAGTGCATTGAAGGATTTGAATAATTCTTGCGATTCTGATGTTATGAGAATGATGCGCTTAGGTGTGTTTCTTATATACGTAGAAATGAAAAAAGTAAAGAGATCTAATATACCCTGGTAGAAATTGTCTCTATCGGAAATGGCCAGGAAAATAATAAATAGCTATTAAAAATAGCTAATTTCTGGCTGTTGATGAAACGATTTTTCCAGTCATATTTTCTATTAATGGAGATAACATAACCTTAAAATGTTTTTACTAAATTTTCTCTGTAATTTGATCATGTATTTAGAAACAAATATTAAAAAAAGATTGCTAACGAAAATGTAAACACGAATTATTGATATTTAATTCGTTTATAGTACTGTTTCTGGGGATACAAATGAAAACAATGATTTTTCCGTTTGATTCTATCTCTCTCACTCCTTGCCATTATAGCAAGCCTCTTATTAGCCATTTCCTGACTAAAAAACTGGCCAACTTTAATATCTTTTAAATACTCATAAATAAGCTATTGTAAATTTGTGAAAAAACTTATTCTATTATTCGGAGAAATCGTTTCATCGATGGATAGAAATGGTCAAGAAAAGTGTCTAGTTTTTAATGATTATTGGGGAAAGTAGCTATTTATTAGATAAATAATGGAATCGATTTCCACCTGGATGATGAACGGAAAAAATAAATAACTAAATATACTGTTCGCCAAGTTAATTAAAGATGAGAATACGCAAGATTCGTTTTACTTACAACAATGACGGTAAAAACGGCATTAAAGAAAAGCAGAATCTTCCTTTTATTAGACTGGGATTGGCATTACATTGTAATAGATTGAAACAGCTTTAAAACTAATGGAGAAAGGATTCTTTGAACGGATACGCCTTTTTGAAAAGGCGATACCCTTTTTATCAATGAATTTTTATCTTTTTAAATGCAGTACAAAATAAATTTTAAATATAATGTAATTTCCACTACAAACAAAAGTTATGTTTACTTATTTTATAATGCCATTTCAGCTTTTCCCCAAATCTCTTGATTTAGCTGATGCAAATCGGCTAGATAAACTATAATTTTTATCCATATATATACGATTGTTAATAAGTTAAAGTAAACTTTTTCTGCAAAAATACATAACAAAGGTGTGAATATCTTACTCGTGCACTAACTCCCACGAATTGATAAATGCTTATTTGAGACCAAAGTTTCGCACCTAAGTGTGCTTCCTACGGGCACTTTGCGGTTTTTCCAACAATTAAGGGTTTTCCCCAATGGTCCAAGCATCTAGCTACACTTTTCAGTCTACGCTTCCTCTCTTTCTCTATTTTATTGAGCCGTTTACACTATCTCACTCTTTTATTTCTCACTGCGTCTCGCTCGATTCAATTAGAATTTTCACAACCTGATTTCTTAACTTTAAACTATTTAAAGTTTTAATTACCGATGTTCTATCGTGTAATATTATGTGCATATATGAAAATAACATTACGGCGGGTTTAACAAATAAGAATAAAACGTTTCAATGGTAAAAAATTTGTTTATATTAATGATATATTCAAAACTACACAAAAGACCCGACAATATTCGAAACGACATCTAATTCACATTCACAATGATTTTTTTATTCATGCAAACAATAAACTTTGTTATTTTCACAGCTATGTACGACGCACGTTGTCAATAAACTCGCTCGATGTGCCTGCTCCCTCACGCCTATTATTTGCATCGCACTTATCAAAACAATTTCTAAGCACAGTAGTGTTCTCTATTTTCGCCACCTGTATCCACAACTTTATCAACGGATCGCTGATTCCACCCATAATACACTCGACCATCTTCTTCTCGTCCAACTTACAGGGCGTCAAGAGAGCCATCTTATCGTAGAAATAATTAACCAACGACTCGCTGTTCTTCTTCTTCCTCGCCAGCATATTCGCCAGTCTTACAGGATACTCCACGGTGAACTCGCTACGCATCAAATCCTTCCACTCGGACCACCTAGCTGGAACCGTCGTCAAATTATCGTACCATTGACGTGCCAATCCACGCAGGCTCAGCGTCACCAGTGTTATGACCGTCGCGTTCCGCCAGTTGTGCACTCTCATCATCGTGTCGATTTTGCTGAGCCAAGTGTCGATGTCTTGCTGCGGATCTTTTGGATCGAACTCCAAGATCAGTATCGGTAGTAGTGATGGCTCGAGCATACCGACGACACGCGATGGACTGCGAGTGGGACGTCGACGTTGCGAGCTTCGGGATCGCGTGGAAAGGGCCGATTTGCTGCAAGACGTTCCCGGGGTTTTTTCAGAGCCTCCTTCCATAATCGCTGACTATCGTTAACGACACTGTTTTTATACTGTTATTGGGCCACTGCGCGTTTGTCACTAATAACACTCGCGGTTTGCTTTTATTGCAAATCTATCAGAGTGAATAATATAGGTGCGCGCACGAATCCTACGTTTGGTGCAATCCGGAATTCAGTAAATAAAAGCAAGTTTGAGCACGACTAAAAGCTGAAAACTATACGGTGGACTACACAAGAGTCAGAACGATCTGAAACCTTTGCTTGATTGCCCGAACTGATTATCGCTCGGGCATTTTCCCTTCCTCTATACAGTATCCCTAAACGAAGTGTTATTGTTAAGAAGAAGGCTTGGTGACGTGCACCTTTGAAAACTTCTCGCACAAAGATGCCTTGCAATGAATAATCGGCACTGTTTTGTAACAGGCGCCCGATCTCAAGTGCCTCGGCTGCGTTTATGGCCGTAAACCCATAAAGAGGATCGGCTTTCGGAGCTCGGGGAAACGCGGCGGTCGCTGGATGGTTTCGTGTGACAGATTTTTTCAGAGTGAATTTTTGTTCTCTTGAATAACTGCGCTCGCGTTAAAAATTTAGTTTGTTATTATGCAAGCATGCCTCTCTGTGGCGTTAGATGTTAGTTTGTTAGGTAGACGTCGTCGTTGTAGGATCGGTTCGCTATAAATTCTATTCGTTATAAAATCTTTTGGGAGTCATCTTTTGGTCGAAGGTCGGCACTTACCGCTCGGATTGACTTGTGAAGCCTGGAATTAAGGAAAAGACAAATAATAATTGTCATATAAATGTTTATTTATAAAATAGTTTTATTTACCAACAGATCTGATGAACAATGGATCCTTGATTTTTATGTATAATCTCGCTGTATAATCGCTTGTTTGAATTGCTCTTCTTATGTGTACATAATGTGATTGGCACTTATAGTTGCTTATTAATAAAATGATACTTTCGTATGTCGTCTGGGGCAGACGGAGCTTGCGATCTGTTTATTCTCCACGCTGTAACTGACTCATGCGAGCACACCTCCCTTTTTTATGACAGAAATAAATTGGGTTAAAGATGATCTGACGATGAGTCGAGATCATCTTTTAAACAAGTTAAATGAGCGTAAGCCGTATGTAGTTCGATTTCAAAAATGCTGAGTATAAACAAAATTACGACGAGCGTATGCTTTCGCGAAGTTTGTGGCTCGCTACGCCATGCGGTTGCGTTGTCGAAATGCTACGTCGTTTAAATTCGCAATCACATAATTTTGTGGGTCAAGAAATTACTGATGAGAATATGAATATCAAATGTAATTTGAGGATACGTCACGGATGTATAACAGACTGTTTTGGTATTATACAAGGAGAAAAATGTTGTAGTAAAACTTACTATATTTGATTCTAAATGAGGGACAGACTCATTCGCATGAAAATTATTACAACGTCTACTTGAACGAACATGACGCTTTTATTCACGGTCTGATTGGTCGATTTTGTAAAAACTACAGCTTCCTTCGCGTTATTAGTTTATTTATTTTATACGAGGTTAACATTTATGTTATGAACTCCTTCTGTCAAGAGAACGCTAGAATCCGAGTGTAAATAAATGTAAATATAAAATCAAAATTAAAAGGACGAGACTCTCAAAGCACGACGTACTTTGTACTGTCGTGGCTGTGAAGCCCCCAGCTAGGGTATATCCCGAGGCTGTCAGATCCCGTTTTGAGTGTAAAGCTCAAGTTTTGAGGATCCACAGAGCACGAGTAATGTAGATTACTCGGGGCCGTTTTGGCTAGGGAGTCAAGTCCATGAGTACAAAAAATGAAACCTCGTATTTAAAAAGAGAGAGAATAGTTCGAATATGTTGACGCTCGGATCTTCGCTTCCCCTAAAAAACAAACGAGAGCTTGTGGCCGCGACAAGCGACTCGCCGAGTGACAATCGCAACACGGAAAAAAGTTTTGTTGAACCGCTCGCTCAAACGCTATATGCGCAGCTACACAACGACGTGAGTGAGCCGCTCTCCCAGTTTTGGCGGCCGGGGCGACAATTTTTGCGGTCTGGCTTACCAACAGTTTTGGAAAACGGCGCTTGGCGAGCCAGAACGCGAAAATTGTCGCCCCGGCCGCCAAAACTGAGAGAGCGGCTCACTCACATCGTTGTGTAGCTGCGCATGAGCGTTTGGGCGAGCGGCTCAACAAAACTTTTTTCCGTGAAGCGGCGCAACGCAGACGCCCGCTAACCATCAAAGATAAACTACCGTGTACACTTTAAATAATAGAATATTACAACACGAGACGAGAATCTCTTTCCCGTACATGTATCGTACAGAACTTTTTGATATACGACGTGTGGAAAGTTTGATTTCGAGCACACGCTTTTTCCCGAGCGTGCGGGAAATCGAACTTCCCGCACGAAGTGTCGAAAAAATAACTCTAGTCTACTCATTTACTTTCACCGCCAGCGAAAATCCGCTAGCATATAGTAAAAATGCTGTTAAATAGTAAAAGTTACAAAAGTAATAACAATTTTCGCTGTATAATTTTGATTTCTTCTTTTGTGCATGACAAAATGCATGTATGTGAAAATAAATTTTTCAAGCATATACAATTGTAATGTTTTGACATAGGTAATCTAACACATTTTATTTGATTTTGAAGTTGTAAACAAGAACTTGGCTCATATAATTTTCGAGTTTTTTTTGCGAGTAAAAGTTTAAAAAAGTTCGATTTTGGTTGCATGAACGTCGTGAGCTTATACATGTTTTTTTAGCTTTTGAACCTTTTTAGTTTACTAATTAATGTATTAGATGACTTCAGTACACCATTTCATCATTTACACTGTTATATTTTTCACCATACCTTGACCGAAACTACCACTTTCGCACCGGCTCAAAAACGTGAATGTGGTATTTTTGGTCCGGGTATGGTGAAAAATACACATCACGGGAGGAAAATTGGTCAGTCCACATCTTATGTTTGCCAGTGTGGCAAGTTAAACGAGCTGTGAAATGTCCAAGTTTTTTCCTCCCTAGATGTGTAATATATTACAAGTTTATTAAAAAAAGGAAGAAATTTTCGAACTACTTGTCTCACCCCTACTCTATATTCAAGTAATTTTCAAAAAATATAAACCTGTTCTTCATTTATAATCACATATAGCAATTTTTACTACAAAAGTTTTCTCTATATAGTCCCTATGAGCCATGCTGATAGAAAGAATAATTTTTCCTAAAGTTGACGGCTTAACTGGTTATGACTGTAAATTTGAGTAGGAGTATTCGATTGCAGCGACACCATTTCTTAACTGTTAAGGAATGGTTCATTAGGTGCAATTACATATTACTTAATAATCTGTATTATGAATATTCGTACGATAAAAAGTAATCAAGTATTAACTGTAAATAAGTATTTTTTAACTATTAAGAAATATTCACTTGAGTCAAATACCATAAAAAATTCTTTCTATCAGTGGCACCAGATAATAAATCAACGAACACTCTTTGAAAGCCCTCAAACACCACGTTTCAATTATTCAACCTTGTCTTACAGTTTATACATAATTTTAAAAATAATAAAAACTTTAAGCCCGCTACAAGTATAAACTTTAAATCCTGATTTATCCCTCCGAATATCTGCTGTCGAAATCCCATAAAAAAAAGCTCGCGCACAGCCGCTATTTAGCGCTACACGTCGACGCTTCGGCAGCCAAAAATCTGCCCCCATTCGTCACGGGCCAATCTTCCTCATTCATTACGCCAAAAGGATACGCGGATGCAATCCTTCCTCCGTACCTCATCCCCCTTCTTTTCATGAAGCCATTCGCTGGATCCGAGCCATTTCGACGCGGAGGCTCCCCGAGACACACACACAGACCTTTGGCATCGTGATCGATTGCGCGCTTTAACCGGAGAATCTCGGATCCTCCTCGAACGCGAGCGATTCGGCGAAAGGTAAGTAGCAGTAAGTGCAAGAGAGGCTACATAATACTAATTACGAGTGAAGGAGAGGGTTTTATGGTAAAACCGCGGGTATTGTTTGAGTGGAGTAGAGGTGAAAGGAGTGGAGGTGTAAGGTCGGCAAGTGTTGGAAATTTATTGTTAATTAATTGCGGGTTCGTGGTGTTTGGGTTAATTGCTTCCTGGTGAGTTATATATAGTTGAGAGCTGGGGAGGAATGAAACGAAAGCGCGAGTGAGCGCGCGCGCGCGCGTGAATTTTTACGGCAGGTGACAGAAGTTGTAAGTGTCCGAGGTACGGAGTTTTATGGGCGAGTTTTATGGGCTATTGGTACAAAAAGTACAGGAGTTTTGCGCAACGACGTTATTTAAATTTTAACTCGCGATAATTAGTTCGCCGGAGTTTATGGTCGTAATAGCGCGAGTTTAAGGTAAGACAAGGGAAAAGCTTGTGATTCCGCGAGAGAGTTTTTGATTGAATAATACTATATATATATATATATATATATATATATATATATATATATATATATATATATATATATATATATATATATATATATATATATATATATATATATATATATATATATATATATATATATATATATATATATATATATATATATATATATATATATATATATATATATATATATATATATATATATATATATATATATATATATATATATATATATATATATATATATATATATATATATATATATATATATATATATATATATATATATATATATATATATATATATATATATATATATATATATATATATATATATATATATATATATATATATATATATATATATATATATATATATATATATATATATATATATATATATATATATATATATATATATATATATATATATATATATATATATATATATATATATATATATATATATATATATATATATATATTATCGCGTGATTAGGCTCGCAGCGTAGACGAACGAACCTTCGATAACTCGTTAACCGTCGCTGTAAATAGTTTTTATCGGCAAAAAGTCATTACGTAAATAATTTCGCATGCTCGAAGTGTTTTTAATCCGTCTTGCCTTTTTTTTCTCAGGCATTTTTCATGTTTACGTAAATGCGCGCGCGCGCGCGAAATCATTTGCATACACTCTAAAGAGCACGACGGCGCTGTCCCCGAGGCGAATATGAAGTAACATTATGCATGCGATGATTCGACGTGTATGAATTTATTTTGCTGCTGCATGAAATTGCCATTTTCACTGAACAAACATATCAACAATTCTCCTGATAATATTATATAGTCCCACGTTAACCTTTTTCCACGCTTTTTTCACATTTTCTTGCGCAAAAGACAAAAATGATGAAGTCATTACCGTTTCAACCATACAACTGTACTACTCCACTTCTCGCTCAAAACCCATGACAAACTCTCTTCGCCTCTCGCTTCCACTATAAACCTGTTAAAATTAGTGCTCGCCTCATCAGTCTGCCAGTCGCGTAGTATATCTCCGGCAATTTGCGCAGCTGCGGCGCAAAAAGCACACGCTCGCACATATACCTTTATAATGGCAGCGATGCGCTAGCTTGGTTTTCACGCGAGTGTCCGATGTCGCGGCGAGAAATCATATCCTATAGGCTTAGCGCGCTCGGCTCATCCTTGTGCCTGCATACTTATGTATACGCGCAGACTGCGAGCATCGTCGTCCGACCGGTAGAGTGAGTTATGCGCCGCTCGTCACGCACCGAGCGTTTTTCGTCGAGCGAGTGTGTTGTGCGCGCCTAGTAATGACGTGGTTTTAGCCGCGATAAGGTTGTTTAAGTAAGAGCTGTTTTTGCCTCTGGGTTTTGCGTATCGCGTTAGAAAATAATGTAGAATGTAGAATGAAGATTTTCTTTTTTTTTTTTAATGGTTTGATATATGTGATGTTTTGATGATATTAAGAAAATAAATATTTTAATTCGTAATTACTGTGAATCATGCAAAATTGTAGGCATTTATGTGAAATTTCGTAACTACGACGTAAAAAGTGCAATCTTGGGTAAGGTTGCATAATGTTGTGCGATCTTCAGTTTCTTTTCTATTATCCACTTTGAAGCGATTTTGAATATATATAAATAAGAGGGACAGCAGCAATTTCAAATAGTTTACATTAAAAACTTTATATTGATAAAAAGTTTAGTAAAAATTACAAATAGTTATTTTTATAGAAATTGTCGTTCTGCCTAGTAAATCTATCCCAGGCTATTTGTTAAAAAAATAAATAAAAAATACCAGACTTTATATAGGAAAAATTTAAAAATACAGAGAAAGTAATTATACTGTGTTGTAAAATTGAATTTGCGGTTGCTTAATAAGATGGAATGGTAATTTTTACAGATAATTTTAACTTTTACTAAACTTCTTTTTTCAGTGTATATTCATTAACTATGAAAAAAGCTTACACCAAATAGTTTGGTCTACACACCAAGAGAAAAACGTACGGTAGAAATAACTATTTGACGTAGTAAATAGAAATCTTGTTAAATTTACAGTGTTTTTTGGAAATCTAAACTATAATATTTAAAAGATAACTATAAGATTTTAGTTATGAATGCGATTTGTAATGGTAAGTCTCTAATACTTAAAAGAACAAACAAGGCGATTACTATATTTTATGTTTGTGCCATATACAGTCTCGTACTTTTATAGTAATGGTTAAAAAAATTTTCTTTTGGTGTAATGCAAGTGATGGCATGCAAAAGCATTTGGAAAAATGTTCAAAATCGTATCGAAAATATTACTAGTTTTTGCGCCTACTTCCTGTACGCACGACTGCATAATTTACACTAACGATGATACTTATCAACTGAAAAACTGGGGAACGTAAAAAGGATGCGGATAATAATGCATTCGCTTCGACACGTACAATTAGATCCCCAACCGTGTACGTCGTCGACTTCGCGGTAGTCCCCTATTAAGACGTTTTTCTTTATCCCTTCTCTCCCCCCTTTCCTCAACCTTCCGTCAAACCACACGCATGATCATTCCTTCCTCATTCGATTTCCTTCCGTCTTAGTATAGTAGCCATCTTCGCTGCCTCGGCTCCTTTCCAGCGCGCGCACTACAAATCGCATCGAAAAGAAAGGGGGACGGAAGAGAGCAGCCGGAGCCTTGCGCAACGCGCGCGCGCGAGAGAGAGAGCCCCACCGCCGTGCGGAAAAGAGCGAGAGGTCGTAAATTACGCCGAGGAAAAAAAGAACAGGGACTAACTCTCCCTGGGGATTCGCCTGTTATTTGTCTGTTAACATTCTTTTTTCGCTCTCGCTCGCTCTCGATATTCCGTCGCGCTCTCTGCGGCGGCCGTGTCGTAAAATGTAAAATTGCGCGGCGCGCCGAGCTCGGTATATTGTTTACCTTGGGGAGAAAAAGCTCTTTGGGCGTATACATATATACTTGTAAGAGAGAGGCCGCGAGACTACTTTCTTTTTGCCGGCGCGCACATGTGGGTCGCGCCGCGCAAGAGGGCTTTGACGTTCGCGGTGTGTATGGAGAACAAAAGGAGGTTATTGTGGTATAGGTGATGCGCGGCTGTTCCTTCGCAGTCGCAGGTTATACGATGGTGTATATAAGGAGCGCGGGTATAAGTGATCGTTAGAGACGAGGTTAATTGGGATTTAGCCGGGTTGGACCTTGCCAGGGGGGAATGCGCTGCGCGGATAGGCATTATAGTGGTTTTGAATAGTTGTAGATTGGCCGTGTCTGGTCTAGGAAATTGGTAGTACCTGTAAAGAGTAGCATAAAACTGGTAGCGCTAATTATACAGATGCTTCGGAGCAGTTGATGATCGGGTGTTTGAGACTTGAATTTTTAGATCGTAACGACAGCGAGCATTAAAGCTTGTGCATAATAAAATTTTGAGCTATAAATGCGGGTAAGCTCAAGTGAAATTTTAAAAAGTCATCTTTTATCTTTACATAAAAAACACAGAGAAAAAATTTTGTAGTAAAAATTACTTTTTTATTGTGAATGAATAACAGACTCCTATTCTCATAAAAATTACTAAAATATGTAGTAAAAATTTTTACCATAATTTGCAGTTATTTTCATCCGAATGTTAACTTGTCACTCATTTACAATCAAATATCGTAATTTTCGCTACAAAATTTATGACCGTGCAATAACTTAAACATAAAAACAAAAATCCACCGCAACATACGAATTCGCGACAGATTTTCTCGAACTCCTATTATGACCATCGCTAAACATACCCTTAAACACTCGGAACAACGGCATATCGCTTATCCGAATCCAGGCCTCTATACTCGAGTGAGCGCCATTCCGGCTATCATCGGTTATTCCATCACCGGAATCCTCTTCATCCTTCATCGCTTTCAATGGCCCTCTCACCCCCTCTCTCTCTCTCTCACACTCACACACAGATGCCATGGAGAGGGAACACACACGTTAATTTGTCGCTCGCGCCACGGCGTCACGCGCGCGTCGTCGTTTGCATGGGGATTGAACGACGTATGGGATTTCGTGTGTAATCCATTTCTTGAACCTCGGGGCTCGCGAGCCCTTTGTGCGCCTTTCTTGCATAGAGATAGATATATGTGTATGAGAGAGACAGAGAGAGGGATGGATAGATATTTTCTCGCTCGGAGATTTGGGAGTTTGAATGTGCGGCTTATAATAACGAGGTCGCGTGCTGCTATTTATGTTTCTTGCCGGATCGGAGGGTGTCGAGGACGCGGCGTTGGTTGGATTCGTTTATAATGACAATTGTAACGGCAATTATTGGGGGTGAGTGTGCGGGGTGGCGGACATCATTTTTACGTCGTCAAGAGATGGTGAGGGTGATAAGAGGGATGCTGCGCTTAATTACGTGTGTGTTGAATTACAAAATTGTTTGGATACTCCTGTACACATCCGGGAAACCTTGTATCTTTTAATATGCAATTTCGTTAAAAAAGTATCTCTAAAAAAGTTGTAATTCATAAAAATGGTTATATCACTTTATGAACCATGAAACGTCAAAAAATAAAATGCACAAAACAGGAGTTATTAGCCATCCCAAAGCGTAAAATTCAATTAATACCCCGCATTCCGAAACAATTACATTTCAGCCCCGCCTAAAACAAGCGAAAAACCAACCAGTAGCACACACAGGCTTTCCCTTCGAGCGTTTTTCTCCACGAGCGTGAAAAAGCCAGCGCAGTAGCCCATAGCCGCTTCTGCGCCTGTCCCTGCCCCTGCACACACACACACGCAAACACACACCACTAATACGAAAAATCAATTTCGTCCCTAAACCCGTGAACGAACGCTCCTGCGTGCGCGCGTGTGCGGGATCAGCGTAAATACGCTTTACGCACTTATGAATGTGTACCGGGCTATGAATGATGGCTCGCTATATATACATGTATACTTCTATAGGGCGAGAGAGAGAAAGGCAGCGGCGCACGCACCCGAAAACTAGAAACGCACATATATATATATATACACACGAGGGGTAGCTGCGCCTGCCTGCGTGTATACACACAGTAGTAGAGAGAGAAAGAGAAATATATGTACGCACGCGCGCGCGCGGTGGCGCGTGTCACGGGGGCAGCTGTTGCCGCTGCCGCTCATTGTGTCCTCGTAAAAAAAGGGAAAACGGGGAGCGCTAGGTCGCGCTTGTGTAGAAAGAGATACGGGTGCGCGTGTACGCGGATATACCTGTGCGCGCGTATAGTGTGCAGGAGAGATGGAGAAAAAGGACAGGCAGAGAACGGCGCTGTTAATGGCCCGAAATGGCCACATTATAGAGAGAGAGAGGAGGAGGTTGAGTGTGTGTCCCGCGCGTGTAGGATTTCCGAGAGGGTAGTATAATCGCCGGCGTTCCTCCTCCTCCTCCGTTTTGTATTAATACAGGCGAGGAAGGGAGTCTTCGAGAGGAATTATACATGTGGGAGAAACAATCGCGCGTTCCCTGACTTCCGAGCCACGACTTCCTTGCCAGAGGAAGTGGAATGGAAATCCCTTTCCTTTTCTTCGAGTGGTCGTTATTATTTTCTTTCTTGCAGTGTGGGGCGGGAGAGGGAGAGGGAATATTTTGGAATTATATAATATAATGTTTACGGGGGGTGTAAAGTGAATAGGTAGGAAGAGAGGAGGAAAAGTTTTCGTATTATACGGGATTTCTTTGGATTATTTCGCCGGTGGAATTGGGGCTTTTTATTGCGAGGAAATGTTAGGGTAGTAGCGCAGGATTCGGGAGGGGTAGTGAGTTGAAGTACAGCGGAAGTTTGAAATTTTTATACCTGCGTGCTGTTGTGTACGTATGTGTGTATTCCGAGATTTTTTCCAAGAATGGTAAACCTTTTTTTATCGCTTAGTTTAAATTAGACCGTAAGCTGTGCTCCTACTCGTAATGAATAAGTGAACTTCAGCTTCCTTCAACCTGAAATACTCCAAAAATTACACCCGCTGCTCCACGTCAACGAACAAAACATATATTTTTCCTGCAAACAGCCGGTCGGACGGCACTCCACCCCCGCCAACAGCTTCCGCATTCGCCTCACGTACGTACCCCGAGAACTTCACCCAATTCCCGCGCCATATATATACCTGTCCAATTCCCCAAAACTCCCGAATCCGCGACATAATAGTCACTCGATTTTCCGGGGACTCAGTACCGAGTTCTTTTCGCTCTTCTTCCGAACGGTTCTCTGTCTCGCTGCAATGTGTACACGTATGTGTGTGCGCTGACGGCCGGCGTCGCGGCGAAGAACAACCCGAAGATCTCGACCGCAATCTGCGCAACCCTCCCTTTCTTCCGCTACGCTACCCCCTTCTTTTGTTTCTCGGAGTTGCGATCGCGGGGCGCGGCTAGCGAGTTTCCTCGTAGCGTTTTATTTCGCGCTTGGTTCAGATTTATTTTAGATATTGGGATGTGGATCGGCTTTCGATAGTAGAATAAGGAAAATGTGTCTTGGTTTTGGTTTGGTATTTACCCGGTATTTACCCGGTATTTACCTGGTTATACTCGATATTATGAATGTGTTACCGTTGAGAAGTAGCGTTTCATAACGGTATAATACACTTACAATCGCCAACTGTAATTTACAAGTTTAGTCGGAATATTTAACGGAATTTCGAACATTACCTTCCTGAAAGTACAAAACATTTATACGGCCCCAAACAGATTTGTCTCTAATCAAGGCCACTTTACCGCGCATTCGTCAATTAACAGCTATTCAAAATTTTTCCCAGCACACGCTAATCAGATTTCCGGCTACTTTACGACCAATTCACAGCTGTTTGCTACTCATTTTCACCTCTTTCCACGTCCCATTTATTTCCCCGAACAGCTCGACAAACAAAACGCACGCTCATCGGCTCCCTTCCGACATTCATCATGCAGAGACCAAGAAAAATTGAATTTCAAATCTCGCGCCAACCTCTTTATCCCACCCCGCTTCCAATTCCCTAACATCGCGTAAAAATAGCCCGAAACGTCGCACCCCGCCGGATTACTTCTCGGCACGTGTCGACGTTCTCTCTCTCTCTCTCTCTCTCTCTCTCTCTCTCTCTCTCTCTCTCTCTCTCGCGTGCCGGAAAGAAACCAACAAAAGGAAGCCGAAGCAAAGCGTCGCGCGTGAAAAAGGCAGCGCTGTGTATACGTATATATACATACAAAGCAACACAGTTATCTTCCGTCGGCGGCGGCGGCGGCGGCTGTGAATATTTCGCTATGACGTGATGCGCCTATTACGAAAATTCGCAGTTCTCTTTAGCCCGGGCGTTTTGCACACTCACTTGCTCTATACTGTATATATGTACCGTCTTTTCTCTCTATCTTTCTCGCACGCGCGAAGCGTCAAGCGGAGAAGAGTATAACCGGTTTTCCTCTCGCCACGTGTTCGTCTAATTCGCGCTTCTTTCTCTCTCCCCCTCTGCGCCGAGCTGCTCGTTTTTTCTCAAATTGCTTTACTTTTGCGCGCCGCGGCGCGCGTTCGCGCCGGGTAATAGCTCGACGATGGAATCGCGCTCTCGCGCGGCGGAATTTGAATAATCGCGTATTTAATAATGAAATGATAATGGTCTTCGGTTGGAAGGCGCATAATGCGTGTAATAAGCAGTTTGTTGTGTAATACGATAAATCTAATAGGCGTTTTTTTTTTTGCTTCAGAGAAGAAGGAGAGGAAGCAGAAGAAAAAGAAGCTCTGTGATAGCATAAGTGGTCGGAGATAAGATCGCGAAAACACGTTTTGAAATTCTAAGAATCGAAAAATGTGTGCTTCTTATGAAAACGTGTTTTTTCGAGAGGGAACTGGGAGCGCTGTGCGCACGCATAAATATGTGTGATGGCTTTTTTGTTTTGTTTTGGGAAGAGCAATCAAAGGAACTATTTAGTAGCATTAGGTGTAGTTACATAGACATTTTTATGCTAAAACGTTTTTAAGAGGTTATTTTTTTGTATATTTTTTTTTCATCACTGCCCTTGTAGAAATACTAAGCATCGGTTGGCGAACCGTTCGTCAATTTTTAAATTAAAAACGTCACACCATGATTATGTTGCTATTGTCGACGAAGAATAACTATTTATACATATGGAAATATTATATGTAGATGCTTTAAAATATAGTGATAGTTTCAAATAGTTTTAATTAATTTTCGAAAATGATCCCATTTAATTAACATGTTAACCAACGAAGTTGGTCTATTTTCTACCAGGGTTTATTAATAACTATAGAAAATTTCATGTAATATGTTGGCATGAATTTAACTTGCATGGAATTTTATTTAATACGGTGAAACGCAATAAGATACTTTAAGGAGGTGACATATAGGTTACAAAATGAGTAGAATTAATATTGGTTTGAGCGGAAATTCAGAAACGTCACATCAAATGGTCAAGATTATTGGGGTTGTTTTTATAAATCCAAGACGAAGAAAGTTTTATTGCAAACTAATCTATGCAATTTATTCTTGACTTCTCTAATGCTATTTATGAATATGTTGATCGAAAACAACATCATTATACCCTGGTAGAAACGTTAACGACATTTTGGCTAATGGTTGGTTAATTTTGGAGTTATAACAACGTCACGGTTACACTAACATTATTTCGTTGTTAAAGATAAATATTCAATTTTCGTTGATAAGAGCATATTTTATTGTCAATATTTGAACATGTGATTATAATTTTCGATATTTTTAATAAGATTTAAATATTGATTTTGGTCGAAAATGCTTCCATTTGATTAACGCGTTAACCAACAAAAATGGTTAATTTTCTACCAGGGTATTGAACGTTCTATAAATCAAATTTTCTCCAACAAATTTCAAAGTAAACGCTTTTTTCAACCCATAACTAATATTTTATTCAACGCATCTTCTAAACAACGAAACCCATTTCCGCGCTACTTCAAAGTAAAACATTATACCATACCACGAACCCTTCTAACCCAACACCTCGCGCGATCTCAGGGGTCATTCCACGCCTATGCTGTACACCTCCCCGCGTGGTCAGCGCGAACGTCGCAAGTGTCATCGGAAACTCTCTCGCTCACTCTCGTCGCGCGGCAAGAATCCGCTGACCAAGGCCCTCGCCAACGACTCTACACTTACAGACACGCGGGCAAATCATAAAGTCAAAACATCCGCGTGTTTCGCGGCTCGGTAATCTCGCAGAGGAAGTGCAATCGTGTCTGTAATGCACGTGACGCTGCGATGACGAAGGTATAGACAGATCGTATCGCACGCGTCTCTGCGCGACAGACACAATGTGCGCGAGCGATTGTCTTTGTTCGCGCACGTCTGATTAGCACGCGCGTATAGCGTTATTGTTGCTATCTTTAGCATTGCGCACGAGCGATAGGTTGCGTAATCGTCGAGAACTATGGCGAGCTTCTCTCGTGGCGAAGGTTCTTCCTGGAAGTGGAGCTAGAATTTGCTGGAGAGGAGAGGCTGCCTGATGGTGGTGGTATTTTTATGTTTCCGCTAGCACGAAGATAGACTGCGCGGGTGATTGTTCAATTGCGCGAGTGTGTGTGTGTGTGGTGTTTGACGGGCTAGGCGCGCAATTAAAACGTCGGTATAAGTGGTAGCCAATTATTGTAGGTAAATGTGATGCAACCGAGTTGTAAAGAATGTAGTTTATGAATAATTTGAGGTCTAGCTTCATTGTTGGGGAAGCGGAGCTTTTGTGTTGTAGTTGTTTTCGAAAAAAAAATCTTTGTCATGTCGGAGTATGTCCTACACGGAAAAAAATTTGGAAGCCTGGGATGTCGGAGGTATGGAATTAACAGAAATCCAAAAAATACCGTATCTGTATGCGTCCAAAATTGAATGTAGTCACTTCCAAATTGAATTGCGTGGACTCCAACAATTTCGGTTGTGTACGGATCTCAAAATGGGATTATGTGTATGCCATGTTGGAATGGCAGGGACTCCGAGACTTTCGGTACCGTCGGGATCCGCCCGATGGAGTCCTCAGGCCCCCATTCTTGGTATCTCGGCGGGTCGATTATACATTCGGATGTATTTCACGCGCGCCGCTTCATAAATATACTAATATAATATATATAAACGGTTCAAAATGTGTGTGCTATATTATACTATAATAATACTTTGATATATAATGATGAAACGCATATATATATGAGAAAAACGCGCGCAAATGCGGACCGTTCCCCTTCTCTCAACGCTGTCGCGCCACGATACCAGAGATGGGGGCCTCAGAGGTCCAAAGTGGAATCGCTACAATACCGGAAATCTCGGAGTCTGGGGATGACCGAATTGGAGTTCAGAACATACGTTTTTGAATCGTGAAGACTCCGAAGATATTGGATTCTTACAGGTTCAACTTTGGATGCGCCTTAATTCCAAATTCGTCATAAATTAAGACGATCGATGGTATTGCACGGAGTCCATATATACCGGAGGTCTGGAGATCCTAAATTTTTTTCCGTGTATGTAAGTTAAACTGAAGAAAAATAGCATGAAACGATCAAATTGTACTTGATTTATAAGAAATTTAATTTTCTTGGACACAGAAATTAGAATGTGTGTACTATGCAAAAATGCTTTTTGGTAAGAAATATTCAACATTATTTTTAATTTAGGCAGTTCGATGAACGTGTATTTATACAAGACAATAGAATACAAGATAACAAGAATCTTACAAACGAAACAGTCAACTCGCTGAAAAAGCTTCTTTTGTATGGACGCAAGATACATTTATAAAAGGACAGGGAATGGAGCCGACGACTTTAATAATATAAACAATTATTGACAATAACGATCTTTTGTGCGAAGCTCGAATTATTGAATGGGGCACCTACCGGGGAGTAATAACGCGAATTCCATTCTGTTCTAACTTCATATCAATACCAAATAAGCTGGCGATTAGCATACAATGCACCTGTAGCTCTTCACTATTTTGTTTTCTTCGCGCAATATTTCACTGTAAAGCCGAGTGAGGATTTAGCAATCGCGCGCGCACCATAGAACGAGAAACATTTGCATAAACATTTATAAATCGAAACTTTGTGTAAATTACCGGATTAAAAATATATGCTTAGCATAGAAATAATGCGTTGGTATTCTTTATTATTAAATGACGCAGTTGTTGTGGTTACTTTTTGTTCTGTATAAAGGTTCGAAGAATGTACTAGAGAAACTTATAAATAGACGTGAAACCGTTCTCTCATTTTTATCTAAACAAATGTTTAAAAGCTTTTAGCTAAATCTATTTCATATAATTTATGATAACCACTCCCTCGTGCGGCAATCCTTTTCATAAAAGAATGCAATAAAAAAGTAGCCAGCGCTGAATGTTAATCATGCAAAATTACAGCGTAGGGTTATTTATGAAGTACATTAAAAACTTGGTAGTTTTTGCAAAGTTGAGCATTTCGAGAAAGATGCTGCCGCATCCTTTGAGAATCTATGATGCAACGCTGCTTCATCATTTCATTCCATGCACTCTCCCTAACTTTATTTTTGTTCACTATTGCTGTAATTTTAAATAATTCATATTTCTCCAAATAAAGCAATACGGACTTTTTAATACGACGGAAGTTACTCTATTATAAACAATCCAATCACATTAAATACAGAACAATGTCTACCACATCAGATTTCAATCACCCAAACCTCCAAACGTCAAACTCAGACCTCTTCTCTTCTAAAAAAAAACGACCATTCAAAGCCAACCTAATTCACGCACGAGCGTGTCCCGTGTGCTCCCTCACCCGAAACATCGAGCTCGCGCGGAGGGAATCCGCCATACTTAATAGGCGGCACGCATAGCAATTCCAGTGCAAAGTAGCAGCAGCAGCAGCAGCACAGCGCGGCGTGCCTTCGGGACACCGAAGGCCAAGGCCGCAGCAAGAAGGAGGACGCCGAGGAGGAGGAGGAGGAGAGCATTTAGCTAAGCACGCGACTAGTTTTTGTCGCGATATGCTGGAAAAGGAAGGAAGGGCCAGGTGGCAAGTATATATATCTCTCTCTCTTTCTCCTTACCTCTCCTTCTTCTTCGCCTCGTCGTCGCATAGGGCCGATTGCGTGCGCCGCCGGGAGAGGAGAGAGATCCTGTCGAGATAAAGAATCCGGAGAAGGTCACGGCTCGCGCTCGCGCTCTGGGGTATACCACGCGGCGATGGTATGTTTCGGTGTTCTCTCTCTCTTTCTCTCTCGTTCGTTCGTTCTTTTCTTATGGTTTATACGAGGAGAGCGCGGGCCTACGCGCTCATCCGTGTCTCCCGCGAGCGAGCTGGCGGCGAAGGCGAGCCTGCGATGCGAGGTTAGAGACAATTGGGGTGAGCGAGGTGCGCGGGATAGTTAGATTGAGGCGAGGGTATTGTTGAGATTTTATATCGTGGGATTTAGGATTGTGATTTTTTTTATGTTAAGGTACTGGGGGGTAATTGTGGCGTTGTAATTTGTAGAATTTTGAGGAAGCGCTTGGTGCTGATTGTCTAATATTATTTAGAATTTACACGTGTATATGTTGGAGTTGTGTTTGTAATGCAAGAAAAATCACAGCTTTTAAATGAGCAAGAAGTTGCAATATTAGAAATAAATGTTTTCTGTTATAACAGAAGGTAAGTGGTTTTTATATGCTTCACGTTATTTTGTTCAAAAGGTTTCTTCCTGCGGTAGCAATATCTGCGTTGAACAAATTAGTATTGCCAATATATTGATAAGGACAACACGGAACCTATATATGAACAATATTTTACTCCTATTATGATGTATAATATATTATCCATATATAAGACCCACATTTCAGCAATGGCTCACACATTGCCAGTACATCATCAATACTTTGTGCAATAGGGGAGACCTGGCCCTGGTGGAAATCCAAAACATTTTCTAACTATTAACTGGCCATTTATATTAGAAACTTGCTATAAAATGGGAATTTCCCTTTTCCAGTTTCTAGCTCCCGGTGAAACGCTTTTTTCCCTATTATTCGAACATTTAATAGATTGAAAAATAAAATGAGTTTTGCGAAGACAAACACAAGCTTGTTCTTGAGTATTTTAAAGGTATTAAAACTGATCAGTTTTTTTAGTCCGGAAATGGCTAGTAGAAGGCCTGCTGTTATGACAAGAAGTGAGAGAAACAGAATCGAATGGCAATAAATACATTCTACGTAATATCTTCAAAAGGACTACTGTAAATAGTTTTTCTGCCTGCTCATATTGTTTATATTTTAGTAAGCTATCAGTTACAGCTGAATACCGTCCAATTTAACGTCAATTCTTTGAGTAAACTTAAAACGAAAATTTGGAGGTTATGTCTAATCTATTAAATGTGCGAATAATGGGAGAAAAAGCGTTTCACCGGGGTCTATCAACTAGCCATTTTTTCTACCTATTTATTGAGATTGTTGGCCATTTCAGATAGACAAATTTCCACCAGGGGGGCAAAACGGTTATTAGCTATATTCTGTGAATAGACTATAGCGTCAAATTTTCAACCGCACAGATTGATTATAAATGTTGTCACTATACAAGTTTCAGTATGTGTGCGCAGCTCGTAGCGATAACATCGCCAAAAAATAAGCAAAAAACAATTTTCGAGTGTTTTCTTACAATTTAGACAAGGTAAGAAACTGAACCTATTTTTGATTCGTATTATTTAATTATACTCAACAACACATGTTAGGATTCGTATTTACTCAAGTTTCACATAATCAATCGATTAAACAAAATATCGGCTTTATTTGTAATGTTTATTAAAAAAGAAATTAAATCATGCATATCCCGGGCAAAACGGACACGGCAAAACGGACACCATGCCTGACTTATCTGGACAATACATATTGCTTTGAAACATAATGTGATTCAAATTTTTGTTTGTTTAAAGATTTATGTTATTATTTATAATAGTGTATAAATATATAAATACATGTAAAATAGGTTGAACAAGCTGGTTAGAATAATTCATAAGGAAAGGAGCGACATATTAACAAAATTAAAACGTTAACATATTAATTATTATTACAACTAGCAAGTTCAGGCGCGCTGCGCGCGCTCTTCCTTTACCTTACATATACCTATACAATAATATTGAAATATTATGAATTTAAAATTTATTTTACTCTTTAACATCCGCACATTAATCCAATATTTTTTATTGAAACTTGGATTATATTTTATTTGGTTTATTTCTACAATACAAACATTTGGAGGTTAGAAATTTAATTATAATCAGAACAGTACGTAGTCCTTCATTGTTAACTACAAATAAAATTTTAATACTTTTTTGTTACACAAAAACAAATTTGAAGTCATTAATACTATTTATGACTTATATTTTTACTTTAAATATTTCATAATTTCAAACTTTGTGGGTTTTATTTGGACTAATCAGCTAAGGCCTTAAGAGAAGAGCTAAGGTCACCGTCTACCAATCACGGGCCCCTTTTAAACGGACTTAACCAATCGCAAAGGTTTTATTTCGGCTTCACATTTCCGTCATCATTCTTTTAAGAGAGAGATAATTGTAGCGAATAAATTCCTTTCTGGTACATATGTCCGTTTTGCCGGGCGATTTTTTCACACTCGTCGAAACATTTTTCTGTTTCGTGTCATTTTTTTGTTTCGTGTCATTTTTTTGTTTAATGTTATGTGTGCATATTAAAATTTGCATACTTACATGCGATTATTGTATTCGTTATTGTAAACAAAGGTAAAATATGCTTAAAGTTACTTAAATTTCTCTTATTTTATATATTTTTATTTACTTTTCTCCTTAGCATGTCCGTTTTGCTCAGGTCTCCCCTATTCTAGCTTTATTCAAATTGTTCGAAACCCGCATTTATTGCTTGTAAGTTGTAAGCATGCAGTACCGGATAATGCAACGAAATTAATAAAAATTTAAAATGTTGAGTGTCACAAGAGTGACGAAATTAATAGCTAATTCCCTGGTAGTAAATAAACCAATTTCGTTGGTTAACATGCTAATCAAATGGAAGCATTTCTACTTAAGATTAACATCGAAATTTAATTAAAACTATTTAAAACTATCACTATATTTTAAAGCATCTACAATATAATATTTCCACATGTATAAATAGTTATTCTTCGTCGACAATAGTAACACAATCATGGTATGACGTTTTTGTTAGCATTTCTACCAGGGTTAGAATGAACAAGTTGCGTCTTGATCTTCACTCTTGGCTTCCAAATACGCCACTTTCTTTATAAATTAAACAATAATATCCATTCATTAAAGAGAGAACTCTACACATTTCCCTGAACTTCAACCAGATTGGCATTAAATCTTAATAACCAATCTCACGCAGACGATCTTGCCCATTCTAATAAATAATTCAAAGATCCCACGTCCGCGACTCGTATAGAAAACCTCATTGTCTCCAATGAAATCATTGCTACGCGCCCGACTACCTACCGCGGCCGTTCAATAAATTACGTTCCTCGTACCGCAATCATACCAATACACGACTCGTTGTACATATATACATACATATATACGCACCAAGCGCGCAGTAGCATCGCTCTCTCAACGACTACTCGGAAGCGATTAATTGCTCCGTAATCGCGTCTTCGGCGAACTGAACGCGCGCGCGCTGGGGGGAAAAAAATAATGAATCGCCGCAATTTCACGACACACTCTATATATACGTCGCACATCTCCTCCCTCTAAGCACTCGTCGCCTATCCCCCAGAATAATGAGCGAGAGCTGCTGCGAATCCCTACGGTTTTATTGAGGCAATAAGGGGCCGCGTAATACGTAAACAGTTATATATGTAATAGGCGAGGCGACGGTACCGCCGCTCGAGTATTTATAAGCTGTCAACCCACTCACTCTCTCTCTCTCTCTCCGCGACACTACTGTATATAAAAGAGAGAGGGAGGTGGGTTTACAGCTTAAAGTTTTCGGGGGGAAGAGGGGTGGTGCCGGGAGCGCGCGATCCCCCTTTTATCGAGTGACGAGCCGTGATGGACGGGGGCGCTACTGCAATATATACTGCGCGCTGCAGTGCTCTCTCTTTGTCTTTGGCAAAATGGCAGGCGCGAGCGAGGGGCGCGTTTATAGTGTATGCGCGGGGCAGTGCACGTAGCGCGGTCAATTATATACGGGAACATCTGTGTATCGCGAGTGTGATACCAAGCGGCGCCGCCGGGAGCTTTGTTGACTTCTGAGAGTCGATGGTGCAGTGGAGGTTGACAGAGTGGGGCGGGAGAGTGGATCGTGTGGGGTGAATTGAAAGTTCTGGTGATTATGTGTTGAGGGAAGGGAGATGACGCTTATGGGGCTGTGGGGAAGTTATGGTTTAGGAAATGTTGTGGGTTTTGGCGATTTTTGGTGGTTTTTTTGTCAGGTGTATGTGGCGATGGAGCACGACGAAGTGGCTTTGGTAGGGTTAATAATAATTTAGTTGTTACAGGGGAGAAATGAGTATTTTGAGAAAACGCTTGTCTTTTCGACAAAGTTGCTTAGTTCTTCAGTTATGTAACTATAGGAGAGGAGGAGAACTTCGGATCACGGATTCGGCTGAAACTTTGTGATAGATTTTTGGATGTAGAAATATGAGGAAAGCTGCAATATTAGACCCTAACGCTAAAAAGATTGAAGTTCTGGATATTTTTAGCTTTATTTTGAAAATAGACTTGAAAAAAGCCTCTTTTTAAAACGGTAACCTTTTAATTCTGGGGAGTCTTAAATATCATTTCAAATAAAAAATAAAACTAGACAAAATGAGCTTTCATGTGTTTTTTTAAAAATTAAAAAATGATGATTCCTTCCAAAGTTATGAAAGGTTAAAATTGAGCATTGAAAGTGTACCAAAATATGTAGGCAGTCACACAGTGAATTTTAGGGATTAAACAGTATATTTTTTATACTCAATTTTAAATTTTCATAACTTTGAAAGGAATAAACATTTTTGAATTCTTGAAAAAGCAAATGAGAGCTCATTTTGTCTAGTTTTATTTTTTATTTGACATTTTTGGCTTTTTGTAAAATAAAGCTAAAAATGCCCCGAATTTTAGTTCTTTTTAGCGTCAGGGTTTAATATTGCAGCTTTCTTCGTATTTATTTCTACATCCAAAAATAGGAAGTTGAAACTATTGAGTAGTTGAATTTTTAGTGTCCGTCTGCCAGTGATAAATGTATAGTCTTGTAACTTCGATCAGATACATTCAGACGTTTCTAGATTCGTCCTCGATCCCTCTTAAAGTGGACTCTCAGACCAATATTCTTAGTTGCCGCTTAGTATAGTAAGAAAATCGCTACGTCTACAAGTTTTTTGCCAGCCCAGCGAATCTTGCTTTATCACGTAGCGTATACAATATATCTTTCCTCTCAGCTGTCAATTATCTGCGCCATTTTTTTACATATCCAAAGAGCTACCAAAACGTGTTCAAATATTTTCAATTTATTGAGGAACAAAACACTAAAAACCATGTCCCCATTTCACAACGCTGAGATATCGAAAAATCGCTTCTATCTTCTATCATTCATTCTTCTATACACTTCTTAAGGCAACCTTCT
Organism: Torymus aiolomorphi; assembly: GCA_036365515.1. NCBI lineage: Eukaryota > Metazoa > Arthropoda > Insecta > Hymenoptera > Torymidae > Torymus > Torymus aiolomorphi. Next base: position 257,236,996 of record CM070873.1, on the reverse strand, counting down.
AATTTCATAAAAACGCTCAATATCCCAGGAGGCGAAATCACCATGACAAATCCACACCCAAAAAGCGCACATAAATCATCCTCGAGGTTCCTTCTCGCAGCTCCGATTGATCCGAAATTCATAAAAATGTGACACGCCAACATGCTAATATATATCAACCTCTCTCCGCGCACGCTGGCTCTCCGACCGATTAATCACTCGCGAAACGCACACACACACACACACACACACACCTCGCAGCACGCCTCCTCTCTCGAGCAAAAAAAGCCGCTCTCGTCCGTATTATAAACCTCGCATCATAAAACGACAAGCGGACTATACAGCTCGACCCATCCCCGCGCTCTCGCAATAAGAAGAAACGAAAGAGAGAGAGAGAGAGAGAGACGCAGAGCTGACAGAATCGACATGCAAACAACGTAATAAATTGGATTCTGCCGATTGACTCGTCTGATTAGGTGCAAAAAATAACGCCGCTCTCTTGCGCGCGTGCGTCTACGAATAATAATAAATTCCGGGTATATCCCCCACCTCGTTCTCCTCATTCAGCACCTTCCACTCTCTGCTCTGTCTCTCTTTGACATCTGGTATGTGTGTACCGCCGGCGAGCATCAGCGAACGTTTTCCCCGAAATTTCTCGGATTTCCTCGTGCGCGCGGACGGATTCAAGGTCGTGACGCACGCCGGCCAGCCGGTGGGGGTCTCTCTCTCGCGCCACAAGTAGCCCGGGCTTTTCTCTCGAAGGCAACACACACACGCAGAGAGAGGGTCTAGGAGGCTCGTTATGGGCCGAAATGAGCAGGCGCCCCGACCCGTTATGAGAACGACGCCGCCGTGTCATTGTGCGTGAGAGGTTCGGAAAGACGTTTGCACAGGGTGTATATATAGGCTGCTGCTGTTGGCTCGGCTTTGGTTCTTCGGCTTTTCCTTTGACCGAGCGCGCTACTACGGAGGCGGCGGTCGCCGGCATCTTTGCGCCAAAAGTGCCTTATTATTATTGGACGACGGGGATCCCCGGCACTTTCTTCTTATTGCGTTTCTTTTATATAGCTGAGTTGGCGGCGGCGGTGGTGGTGACAGGCCGGACGGGGGATACATAAATTTTAGTGGGGAGGTTATGGGATGGGGTGAATGCGATTCCGAGCGCGGAAGATATTATTGGTATTTGTTTGTTTTCGCGTGGTATTATCCAAATGTATTGACTCCAAAGTCTAATGTATAGTTGCATAAATAAGTGTTTAGTAGTAGTAAAGAAGTGGAAATGTACGTTGAAAATTCTATGTCATTAATTATACGTTATTATCGTATACTTAATTAATGATTATAAATGTAGCCGCTTCATATGAATATAAAAGAACCACATTCCAGACAAAATTAAGATTTATTTCCATAATGATATGCAAATCTGTCAAAGACTTTAGCGCGAAAGTGTGCGGCTTTTAAAAAACGAGACGATTTATGACTCGATAGAGCGGCCACAGCGGTTTCTAACAGTGAAAGCACATTTTGAGGGTGAAACGAGAAACAATGTGCCTCGTAAACGGTTGCCCTTTGGGTGGTCCAGCCTCCGAGTTTCTAAACAAGATGGCTGCACTTCCGAATATCCCACGCTTACGCAGCCGAAGTATATATACACATTCCTTCCAATCCACTTAAAGCACATATATCTCTTCGAACATTGTTCTAAAATCGTCCACCTCGAATTCACCCATCAAGACTATCTCACTAATGCAAGCGAAACCCTAAAGATTTCTCAGTGCGGTTCGCCACAGGCCATTCTACACCTCGGCCATCCAATTATCTCCCACGGCAACGCCTCGCCGGCGCAGATATTTAATTTCATCATCCCGTAACGCGCCGTCAAGCGGCTCACGGCCCTTAAATCTCGCGGAAACGCTGCTGCTGTATAGTACTCGAAGCTTGCGAGCACTTGCCGCGTCGCTTTGCGAGTAAAGGATGACCTTCCCCGGGAGGAATGCCACGCGCGCGCGCGCCAGCGCGAAGACAAGGAGCTGAGAGAGAGAAAGAGAAAACCAGTAGCCGCGAGGAACATCGCGCGCGCGAGAGAGAGAAACCGCCTAAGTGGTACTTTCCCGGTTACGCTGTACTCGCGGGCTAGCTGGCGTCCTTATTTGGACTCCCTCTGTACCCGCAAGATAATTTTTTTTTTACGTAGTGACGAGTGTGCAAGAGTTGGTCGATGCTGCTGTTGGTGGGGCTCGGGTCAGGTTTTGTTGTTGATGGTTTGGATCGTGTGGATTTTTTTTTGTACATCTGGTTGTATGTGGTTGGTTCCTTTCTAAAAGTGTAGTTACTCTTGTTTAGGAGTAAGTGAAGTTATGTAAATAAATGTAAAACTGACAAATTCATACATTGATTTTTAACTTCACCGGACGTTTTTTTCAACGTTTCATAGCTAGTAAAATATAAACTTTGTATAAAAAATGTATATAGAAACATCACATTTTAACAATCATACATCTCAGCAGCTTTTTAACCATGATAAATGCTATTACCCTGCAACGATTGCTCGGTGTATGATGCTAGATATTCAAACCACCGCATTATTTGCAAAACGACGTACACGTATTATCGCATTCAATACCTACCTTGCACACAAATACACACACTTGCATTCCACCTGGAACAAAAGACCAAGGCGATCGGGAGCGCTAAAAACTGGTTTAACTCTAGCGCATGCGCGCGTCCGCGTACATTGTATCCGCGAGCAATTAAGCGTCGTCGCAAGACAATCGCGCGACTCCTTTCCTCCTCTTTATCTCTCGCCGGATTATCCGCGCCGGTGCGGACGACTCGCGCGCTAGCGAGCTTATGTACGCCTTATTTTCGCGCGCGCGCGCGACGCAAGATTTATGCGCCGACGCCATCTTTATGTCCCCGCGTCGGCGTGCAGTAACGCCGAAGGCTATAGGTACAATGCACGTGTGTCTGTGTGTATGAGAGAGTTGCGACTTTGGTCGGACGGTGCGACTCGGGCTCGATTATTAATGTGCGTGTCGGTTTGGCGCGCCGGTGGCTGGGGTGAGACGATGAGCGGAGCGAGGTGAGAAGTGGGTGAGAAGAGGGTGGAAAGAGATGAGGGAAATTGAGAATAGAGAGGGTTGGGTTGGTTTTGTTGGGAAGTTTTTGTGGAGCGTATTGCAATATTCCTCGTTTTTGCAATATCGAGGATATTGCGATTCGGAGGGAAGCGTATGGTTTTGGAAATAAAGGGGTTATTGTTTTGAAGTTTAAACTTCGGGTCTATATGAAAATGTTAGGATCGTGTATTGTCAATATTGTGACTTTAAATTCTGAAGATTGTTTTTAGTACTATATTCGGTATAGTTTTAGCCAATATCAAGAAAGACATTTGAAATTATACCGGAATAGTAAAAATACCTTTCTTCTATTCAAGATATCTTTTTGTCATATAGTTTGCTTTGGGTAAATTTAAAAAGTAGCTACCATGAGGTCAAGCCCAGAATTCCAAGTAGTATCTCATTTTTGACTTCTTTTTCCGTCTCTCCTTCTTTTTACCTCTTTCCTTTTATTTTACTGCAGCTTCCACGTCGTTCATGCGCATACGTCGGCTTCTCCATTTTTCTTGTCCGCCAAGCTTCTGTCCTGTTAACAAGTAATACATATGCACCGTTCTCCCAGTAGTTTCTTAAGTAAAAGAATAAACGGTGGAATGAGGAAATCTGTGGTAGCCGGCAGTACTAAATGAAAATTTTACGACTTTTCTAGGAAGATTTTGATGCGAGTTTACAAATTTCCGGTGTGAAACGTCGAAGAAATATGTGTTCACGTATGAGGATCATTATCAATATTGTTCCGAGCTAATCGGATGTAGAGAAGACCCGGCAAAAACGGATGTGTTGAAGAAAAAGTAAATAACAAATATATAAAATAAGAAAAATTTTAATAACTTTGAACATATTTTACTTTTGTTTACGATAACAAAGACAACAATCATATGTAAATGTGTAAATTTCAATATTTCGATATTGAGTCCGAAAAATCGTTGGGCTAAATGGACATATTACCAAAAAAGAATTTAATCGCCACAATTATCGTAATAGCTAATATGTTAGCGTTTTTATCTTGTTAATATGTCGTTGAGGGTTATGTAAAGTATATTATAATGTTTCAAACTAAGTCCATGGTAGAAATGCTAACCAACGGTCGGCGAACCATTCGTAAATTTTTAAATTAAAAACGTCACATCGTGATTATGTTGCTATTATCGACGAAAGAATAACTATTTGTACACATGGAAATATTATATTGTAGATGCTTTAAAATATAGTGATAGTTTTAATTAAATTTCGATGTTAATCTTAAGTGGGAATGATTCCATTTGATTAACATGTTAATCAACGAAGTTGATCTATTTTCTACCAGGGGTTGATCAACTCCTTATCACTTATAAATGGCAGATGATATTTTCATGAAGGATTCTTCTAATCAGCTTATTTGAACGACTTTACAGATGTATTTATACACTATTATGAATAATAACACAAACCTGTAAACAAAAAATAAAAAAATTTAAATCACATTATGTTTTGAAGCAATATCGACGGTTCGGTAAAAAATGTATCAATTTAGATTTTGCTTGAGAAAGATGCCAGTTAAAATTCTGCTGGAAAAAGGTGCAATTTCAAATTTTTCTTGAAGAAAAAATGTCATTTCAAATTTTGCTTGAAAAAGGTGTCATTTCAGAAGCACTTTATTTTCCATAGATTTTGATGTGGTATCACTGCAATTTATTTATCAACGAAAAGACGAACCTAGGAGCAAAATCTGAATCGACACCTTTTTCGACCGAACCGTCAATATATATTATCCACATAAACCAAATAAGGTGACCCTTTTGCGCTGCCCGATTGGCCCGGTACGTGCAACAAAACAATTAATATAAATATATAGAATACATATTAATTTTTTGTTTTAATATTAAATTCTTAAAGTATATATGACGCATGTAAATCCTTAATATGTTTTAGACATGAATAACCACCCAGAAGTTCAAAACACACTTACATTCTTATAGCTCGGTGAAATAATAGCATAACCCAAAAACAAATTTTTTGTATTGTTTTTGTATATTGCAGCAATATAATCATCTCGAGTGACTAGAGCAAACTGGGAATCCGTTACTGGTGAAATTTAGTATTTATACTAGTGACTTCAATAGTATACATAACTTATACATACGAAATATATGCGATTGTCCGTTTTGTGTGGCATGACCATTTTGACCAGGTCTCCCCTATGGCAGCATAATATACGCAAAAGATAATGTTAAATGATTTCATGAATTACCTGAAAGCATAGCTCAGTATTGGAGCCGACTCTACAATTTTATTTCTATTCTTATCAGTACGTATCTATTTTGATTAGTACACGGAAAAAATAAATTGTTGATTCTACTTTACACACAGTTGCTTTAACTTGGAAATATCGAGTTAATTCTACTCACCACGATATCGGTAGAAATCAAATTAAAAAAAGTAGAATCTTTTTCTTTAGAATCTGGAATCCGCATTCTAATTTTAAAACTAAAGTTGTTCTAACTATAAATAAAGATAATTTTATTTTTTTTGTACTACTTTGACTTCTTTCTAAACCAGTTGATTTCACTAGTGTAAACAAGTTGAATAAGGTTAATTTTTTTTCTGTGTAGAGATATAAATATATAAAATGGATGACAAATAAATATTATCATAACAAGGCGAACAATTTTATCTGGTAACTCAGCGTTAGTTTTCAAGTCCTTCCTACCACTTTCTACAATCTAAAATATTTTAGAAAAACTTGTCATATCACAAAAGAATTCAAAGCCCTAAATTACATACAAATCTTCAAACCTCACTCTTTTCCTTCCCATCCCACTCGCCTTTCATTCCCTCGGAATCGGAAAAAGAGATCAGCGTAGAGAACCTCGCGTCTCTCTCTCGCTGCGCAACCGTAATAACCCCTTTCCGTGTACACGCGCGCACGCTCGCGGCAGATATATACACACAGACAATGTGCGCACCATCGAGCCTAATAAGCCTCTCTCTCTCTCTCTCTCTCTCTCTCTCTCTCTCTCTCTCTCGCTCCCTCTGCTTTCATCCTTAGCAGCAGTATACAGCTCAGCGAGAGAGCAAGCGATCTGGCGCGTGCGAGGGCTCACGATCATCACGATTTCGCCTCGCCTCCGGCGGCCTACTATTCGCCGATAGGAGCAAGAGAAAGAGAACACTCGTGCGGTGCGCGCTCCTTCGAAAAGGACCAAAACGATCTCTCGAGTGCGCCGCGCGCGCGCTCTGTTCTTATTCGCGCGGTGTATATGCGCGGCTGATACGAGAGTGCGCCGGAGCACGGAGAGGAGAGAGAGAGAGAGAGAGTGTATGCGAATGTGTAGTGGAGAGAGATAGGGAGAGAAGTGGTGTAGGAAGGTGAGGTTGAGAATTGAGAATTGTGTTTTCGAAGATGTAGATGTGTGTTGGAGAATGGGTTTGGATCTATAAAATATTGAAAATATTGTAGGTAATATAGTTAGGGAATGTTTTTACCGAATTTACTTTACTTTTTGTATGAATTAGGTTCTTTTCCTGGTGGAAAATTCATGATATTTTTATAGTTAATGTGTTAATTAAATGGAAGCATTTTTAAGAAAAATCAATATGTGACAATAACACAATGTACCTAAAAGTATTACTAGTTGCTAGTAGATAAAATATCAGTGTTGTCAAATGTAAATGTCAAAATTTACTTTAAATTGGTATATAGTTATCGAACAAAAGTAGAATATGGTTCTTAGCCAGAAGTTAGCTAAAAAATAGGTAATTTATGGTCAACATATTTACCACAGATGATCGTTATTGCAATTCTCTTATATACTTTATTTTATACTTATTTTTATTAGTATCGGACATAATCATGACGGTTTATTTTCAAACGCAATAATATGTTGTGTTTATTTTTAAGGAGTTAAATAAACAAAGTCAAAAGTTTCAGTAAAACTCACGAGTACAATGTACAGGCTTCAACGTTGTCAAAAGAAAATGAGGAGAATGAACGATTTTGCTTATACTTGCTGCAGCTTTTTCTACTGCTCTGTGGTAAATCGTAAAACTGTATCATAAATTACATTCAGCAGCCTATAAGATCACGGGTTTCTTCCGATTTATATTTTTGCACAATCGCTGCATAAATTGATTTTAATTAATTCATCTATAAAAGTAGACGAATTTATGAAACAGCGTTGTTTACGCTACAAATTATCAGTGATAAACAATAATCCTTAATGCATATTAAGTATTTGGGAATTCCCCTCTGCTATACTCTCCTTGACCCAGATGAGTTTTGCTATCGCGCGATGGGTTTCTCCTACGCGTGCTTTCAAAACAAATGTTGTTTATCAAAATAAAATACAACGTATACTAAGCTGCGTAATAAACTTTTTCGTCCCGAATACATGACACTCAGTCGCGCTAGTTTCCTTTCTTCTTCACGCAAGAACCACCAAAGTTTATTTCAATTTCTTACGATACATCCGCTACAAAGATTCAATACAATCAGCCACAAGGCCTCCCAACTTCCTTCCTACTCAGCTTTCCGAAAAACCAAAGGACCCCACCGCATTATCATACAAATGTCTTCGTCCTCAGTAGGAACTACAGCGTTCGCACCCGCGGCCACATTAAACCAACTCCTCCCCGGAAAGACACCCAACAAGATTCTCCCCACAGACTTTTTTTCTTTATTCTCTCTCTCGCCTCTCTCCTCTCTCTCTCATCTCGCGTAACGCACGCGCGCGCGTAGGTACTTTCGGCCATCGGTTATCTGGCCGATCCGCATGAGCGCTCGCGCGCTCGCTCGCAACAAAGGCCCCACGAGATTTCGCCGCGCGATGTGTCCAGAGAGAGAGAGAGAAAGAGAGAGAGAGAGAGAGCGAGAGAGAGAGCGAGTGTACGTATAGTCGGATTCAGCGAGCGAGAGCGCTTCCTTTCCCGGGGTAATGCCTTCGATGTCGACGACCTAACAAATTGCTGCTGCCGCCGCCGCTGCCGCCACGGCGAGACCGATTCGAGTGAGAGAGAGAGAGAGAGGGTACTCTGTTAACGGCGCGCGTTCTAGCGAAGAGAGAAAAAAAGGCGACGGCGGCAGTAGCGCGGGAGTAGAGACGGTGAATTCTCAATTGAGAGAGAGGAGGCTAGGAGGAGAGGCCTGAGACGCGCCTACGCGAGGAGAGAGAGACGACTTTGAAAGAATTTATAGGAAAAGTTCGAAGTTTAATTTGGTTTGTCGTGAAAATAATAATTGAGAGTTGAGAGTGGGTTGAGAAAAAACGATGAATTTTAAATAGAGAGAGAGGTTGGATGTTCAGAGGTAGTTATTTTTAGAGGCGAGGTTTCATTTTTAGACCGGGAAAATGTTTAAAAAAAGTAGAATCGATGTGAGTGTTTCAACATTTTAAATTAGGATTTGATTTTATTAATAATTCGGAAGCCATTAGAAGATGGATATAGTCTTTTATACAATATATATATTGATAACTTTTCCAGTCTTATAATTGAATGAGTCTAGCGCAAGTAATCAGATAACATGTTTGTAAATAATGGAATAAAGGAAAGAATGTTACGTGTAAATAGAAAAAGACAAGTAAGATTATTAGGTTCGATGTTAAGCGTATTATCACAATATTTTAGAGAGAAGGACCGACAAGTGAAGCGTCTTACTCGCTGATTTGATTGGCTAATTATAACGTACCAAATTTGTATACTATTTCCTTGCGGGAAATCGTCCATTTTCCCTCCTTTGTGAAACGATTTTTCTCCCATTTTCTAGCCATTTAATGGCGAGTTGACCGAAATCGATAGAAAATGGCTAAAAATACGAAAAAAATCATTTCACAAATGGAAGAAAAATGAACGATTTCTACCAGGGTAGGTACGGTGTTGTTTCTCTTTTAAAAAAATAATGAGCAGAGAAAGAAAAGGAGCGCTTGCAGCACGACGGTTTTCGCCAGGCGAGCTATTCATTTAATATAAGACTATAGCGGATTTTGCTTGCGCGATGCGGCCAGCTAATAACGCGAAGGAAGTCAGAGCGCGAGTAAAAGTGTTATATTCAATTTGAGATTTATTGCGTTGGTTTTGCTCAAGTGTCTCCAAAGAATTTTAAAATTGTTTAGCTAAATTTTAGCTTTGAAGTGGTACTGTACTAATATATTAGTAATCTCCTGAAAATTCATGGTAAGTATATTATGAACCATAAAGTTCTGAACCTGTTAAACTATATCACTTATCTCTTCAATAACATTTGACACTATTAAGTATTAGTCGAAGGTATGCGAGTAAAACCCCGAGTAGATCATTTTCACCGTAGAAACGAAAAAATATTATATTCTCCAAAATCTGTTTGAGAAATCTACCAATTAATTGCTCTGAAAAGCTTCCTCTAAACTAATAAATTCTATCAAAATCTACAGCCTATATAGGTCTCACTTAAAAATAAACACCCTTTACAAACCACAGTTACCAACACATCTCCAACCCACATCCGACAAACCACGAACAAAAGTCAAACTGTCTCCTAAACTCTTCCGTCCTCGCATTACTACACACTATACTCCCACAGGGGACGCACCACACCGCCAGCTAATTTATACAGATCAATCGGCTCGTGAACGCGAGCGCCGCGGCGAGGAGTCGTGGAATAAATGCGAGGCTAATTTTACTCGGAAATTAGGCTCACGCAACGGGGCATTTCTCGCGCCTCGTCACGTTCCCGCGTGCATGTCGCTCGCGCACCGAGTCTCGCCTCTCTTCGCCGTGGAAAGACAAACGCGCGCGATCGTAAATTCGGGCAAAACACACGACGAGAGAGTCTTAGGGGCGGCCCCGTCACGTTTCCCAGCTGTTTTCGGATACGAGTGGAATACAAAGCAGAGGTGGAGTCGGCAAGTTCTGTGGCGAATTAAGAGGGCTTTTCTTAGCGAAGTTTCCAAGTGCTGTTTTTGCGGGTATGGAAATGATGTGATGCGGTGGAGTCGTTGGAGGAGGCAGGGAACTCGATGTTGATTGTGTAATTTAATGATACTAGAATTTCGTGATGTACTTATATAGAGTCAGAGCAATTTAAATTTAATATGTACATATTTTGAATTGAGTTCTAGTTAGCACGTTTCTAACATTATAGTAAATTCATTAGCATAGTCAATGTATAGTTCTGTGACTTCCCGGAATAACGACCTAACCCACTTGTACGTGTTTTCGAGAAATCGACGTTTTAAAATTTCTGTCATGACACTTCATATGTAAGATCGAAATGTGCGAGATGAGTCATAACAATGTAAACATTTACAAAGGTATCAAATATCTTTCGAACTCCACTATCAGCTGCTAGAATACATTTTTATTCTTTGTATAAACAAACAAAACAATGCAGTTAAGTCGTTATTCCGGTAACTGTGCAGTTAAGTGGTTTAGGGAAATTGTTCAAATAAGATAAATAACATGGTTATTTCTACACTTAAAACATAGAATACGAATTCTTTTTTAAATATTCATTCGCACGCATGTGCCTCCTAACGGAATATGCGTGAAGTCAACGGAATTCGGTAAACCGAATACAGAACGTTGCTCGGTTACTGTTTATGCACACTCGCCCCATCGCCCGGCAATCAAAGCTGTTGTGTTACCTTCTATTATCTATTACCTTTGATCTTTGTTGCTATAAAAAGAGGTATGTCATAATCTGTTTATTGCGTAGTATTAACTTCAAAACGGTGCTTTTAATTAAATATAAATATTCAGTTAAGTGGTTTTTCCGGGCACAGGTGCAGTTAAGTGGTTATACACTTAGCTGATATTTGCTCTTTGAACGCGTTTCAGATTTTCGGACCAAGTCTATATGAAAAAGGGTAATTAGAAGGTATAAATTCCGGTGCTAACTCAATTTTGACCCCCAAGTGGGTTAGGTCGTTATTCCTGGAAGCCACAGAGTTTCCGCTTTAGTTTTAAGATTTTGGAGCTCAATAAAATCTCCGATAAGTTTATTCTTCTTTAGTAAAGACTGTGCATGTGTATAGTGTACTTAGAGACTAAATAGTGTTGGCTTTAAGTTTATTAAGCCCGCTACCTCCGTACCAATCCTAAATATCATCATTTCGGAAGTTGATGAAAGTTTTTATAATATTTCTTTTTTTAAATGTGACCACCGAAACGTCGCTTTTATAATAAAGTATTGTTCATCAAAATCACGTAAATACTTCTTATTTTTATAATAATGTTGGGCGAATGATTGATGTCGTAAATCCGAGTGCATTGTGTAATAAAGGCTGAATGGGACTTTTCTTCTTGTTATAGTGAATCTTAATATGAGAATGGAATTACGATAAACAAATGAACGGAAATAAAGGGACGATTCATCTTATACAAAGCTCAAGTGATCGAGGAGATAATGGGCTGACAGCGATTTAATTAAGCCACATTGTAATTCAATCAACATTATAAGCTTTTTTCGAGTAAGACAGAAGATTTTGAGGTAACTTCCGTTTTCTAATATTCGTGCAAAATTATTCAATCTTTTTACTTTGGATGTAACACCGATTATAGTATTTTGAGTGAAAAAAGACGGTGAATTATTTCAACGACAAATTGAATCAGTGCACCCGCGGATCTACACATCATTCCACAAAATTGTGTCGGAGGTATATTGAAAGGAATTCTAGCCGGAGGCGCATCAATGTTGTAATCACGCAGGCAGGAAGTATATATATAAGCTATGCACCCGTAGGCAATGTTTTCAAGTAGTTTATGTTTTTATCAATTTGTAATCATATGCAGACGCGAGAAAAAAAACAGTATTATCCGCTATTTCAATGCATACAACTTTTTAACGAAATAAACGAAACATCTTTAATTACACTATATTATGGCTATTAACAGTTTTTTTTCATCTAAAAATTCTATTTTTTACTAGATAAAAGAGCAATTACTTTTCGATGACAAATAATTATGTTGACATTTTGACAGATGCATCATGCTGTGCAATAAGGCAAAAAAAGAGCAATCTCTTAAACGAAATCGATCATTTTATCCCTACCCATACATCGACACTATACGCACAGCCACAGCCGGACGAATTTACGCATGCATTATACATCCGACATCGGCGATCAACTCTGTGCCTTTGCGCGCGTGCGTGCACGCGAATAAGAAGAATCACGTGTTCAGCACTCTCGACTATACGTATATGTATACAGACGATGAGAGCCGTGCCGAGCAAGGCTTCGGCCGACGACGACGACGACGACGCGCAGGCACGCGCGGTATATATATACGTCTCTACGCGCGCCCACGTACATATACTATACACGTATAAGTATGGATGTGTGTGTGCTCGGGACGCACGCGCGCGAGGCCGAAGAGTCTCTCCCTCTTTTTCGCTCTCCGCGGAGAGCTCGTTAGATGGACAAGGACGAAGTCATTGAGGAACCTAGGAGGGAAATCGAGATCGACAAAGAGCGAGAGCGCGTGCAGGAGGGGGGAAACGAGCTGCTAGCGAGGAGAGCGAGGGCGAGAAAGGAAGAGGGAGAGAGAGAGGAGAGAGAGAGAGAGAGAGAAAGGGAAGGATTATCCGAGTTAGTGCGTGCTCGAGAAAGACGTAAAAAGGCATCTACCTATATGAGCTGTCGCCACTGTTGCTGCTGCTGCTGGCAACGGCAGTGTATATAGATTGTTTGTGTATTGAGATACATTATCGTCGGGAAATGTGGATAAGGAGAGGCGGGGTTGGGTGTATCGGGGATATGGTTGTGGGTGTAGCCATGTGGTTTTGGAAAGCGATAAGTTTTTTGGAGATTATAAAGTTCGGGAATACGCAATAAAAAGTATGTTCATATTTTCCATTTTACAGTGAAATGTAAGTTTCAATAAAATTGTAAAACTTTGATTCTGCTCCAAAAATATATCAGAGAATTTTAGAATTCTAAAAGACTGTACTCGCAAATAGAGAATTATACTGGTGTAGCGCGCATTGATTATCTCAACGGAAGTGCGATATTCCTTTATATCTTACATCAAAGGCGTGATAAGATAGCGTTCGTCACTAACGTTTGTTGTATCAAAGCACGTGTGAGTTATCAAGAGAAATTTTGAAAAATTCTATGTTACGTATTTTCGTATCAGATTTATCAAGGGGAAAAAACTTTATTATGCAATGTGAGAGCACACATCACTCGTCTCATACCGTTTTCATTGCTAGGTACGAGTCAAAATACCGGAAAATTATGAGACGATATCAGAGTGATATGGAAGTATCGGATTACTATTGCGAAAGTACTAGGGGAAATAAAGAGCAAAGAAAATAAGAGAAAGAGGAACAGCAGTCTTCGTTTTTCAAAACTAGGTGCTTTACGAACAATAGTAAAGCTTTAATAAACTAAAAGCTAAGTTGCTCTTTTCTGAGACGAAAGCCAAAGAGATAAACGCAAGAAGTATAAACTGTAATTTCTATTACTTGAAGGCTACTTTTGCGTCGAATTGCGCAGAAGATCGCAAAGTTTGATTAATAGTGAGGCATTTCTAACGGCGATTGAGTGATAGTTAGCGGTAAGTATAACTTCACGTGCGAAATGATCTAATGGTTAGCTCTTTTTTAAGTTTATCAGATCATTTATGTATTCTAAATCGTTAATTAAATTTTTCAAGAAATATTATTTTACATAACAAGAGTAATACATTCTGTATTAGTTACTTCGAAAATAAGATATTTCAAACTTACTACACAGCGGAATTCACTAGTTTCTATAGATTTCGACACGTTTACTATTACAATACTTCTATATCTATATGTTCGATTTTCAAATCAACATCTGTCTTTAATAATGTGAAACCTCCTAACTGACTGTTTAGTCATATCAATTCCTAATACAGAGTTTGCTGCCTTGACTTGAGTATCACCCAATGATCAAATATATGTTTCCGCTATTCATGTCACATTCCGGATCCTTAAGCACTAAAACCATACATAGTTACATATCAAATACTTCCTGAAGAATGAAAAATTATCTGAGCTATCGCGAAAGTCACATTACACGGCGATGCCCTATCCAAGTATAAATTGCACACAGCGTTGCTTAACATCAATGACCGATGTCATTCCGCTACCTTACTTACTAATAAATACCTATCTGAATTTTTATAGTATAGTGACGTGTAGCATAGTTTTCCCTTTCTCGTGAACTATGTTTTAGCGACAATATATACTTTCAAAATTTTTATAAAGAAACAGATTTCGAATACTGTGGATATTCCTATTTATACGTCATTTCGCTGCGGCTAAATTTCAAGAAATACTTCGACAAAAGTGTCGGGGTACAGGGCATAATCATAATAGCAAACGACGCGCAAGCAAATATTAAGTGTTTTGGAGAAAAGTTTCATTCCGCAGACTGTGAAAGCAGCCACCACGACCTTTCGAGGGTCAATCAGTAGCGCGCGCGCGCGGAGAGACCCTGGCGAGCATGGTGATTTGAATTTCAAAAGGCCGGGGCCATCATGGAGAGTCCACGTGCCGCTTCTATGCGAGAGACCGCGTCACGCCATGTGGAAGAGACGCTGCCGCCTGAATTTCATGCTTCTTTTTCTCGAAGTCGTTTGTCGTTCTGCGCGTATACGAATGTTGAAGAATTTGATGTATTATATGCCATGGTTGTGTAAAAAATGTATGGTTTGTCGAAATTATTGAAGACGAGTATGCAAATGTGAATATCCGCGTTGTTTAAAAAGGAAAATTCGATTATATTTCATGATTTTTGATGACTTGGATGATGAAATAAAGAGTTTAAATTTGGTAAATTGAAACTTTAGGGAGGTAACATTTTATACGAAGAAAGGGTGTTAGTATAGTACCGAAAAAGATTAAAATTTTTCTCACGTATATATTTGCTTTCGAATTGAAAATAGAAAAGTTGTTAAATTATTAAATTTTTAAGAGTAGATTGTTAGAGTATATTAAAATAACTTTGAATATGTTTTATCTTAATGATATTATTAACATGAAAAATTGGAAGAGATTTACCTACTATTAGAAACAAAAGTACTTTTAGTCATAAAAAATTGTTTTATTACTCCATAGAATATTATTTACATTAAAGGAAAAAAACATTGAATAAATCTGAAACTACAAACACGTGAAATTTTTCGTTAGATACCATGTACACATACTATTTAGAGAAAAATAAGACAAAAATACACGTGGGAATTCTGTCATGGACAACCACTTAAATAATCTCATTCGTATTATTCAATGATTAACAGTTGTAACACAAAGTCTTCTTCTCAAGGTTAGTACAATTTCTATAAATTCGAGAAAAACATAGTTTCAGTGTTCAATAATTGGAGACTGTTTCTGCCCAACCATGAGCAGATTGAATTTTTTACAAAAAAAAGTGCCTAATGCATAATTACGAGCTAAGTAATCAGAACAAAAAATTCTTTTTCGTAAAGTAAAAATTAATTTACCACGTCTGATATATTTATAGTATCTAGTAGTTAACTTAATTTCATCAGGATTTCTAAATCCCAAGTGTGGATTGCCAATTCGGTAAAAAAAGTTATAAAAATTCTTTCTAGAGCTGCAATCTTTATCATTGCAACGTAAATTACGAAACAGTTAATACAATAATAGATATATTTAATGGATTCATGCTGTCATAAATCGAGAGTATTATGACTTCTCCAGAATTAAGCAAATTTTCTCTACACAAAGACTTGTAATTCTTATGGAGCGAAATTTTCCAAATTCGTTTAAATTCTTTCAGGCATGTGCACGTCTATATATCTGCCTACATTTTCTCACTGAAAATAGACTTTCAGCAAATATTCATATTGGTTCAGGCGTGTTCTTCTAAAGCATTCAATACTCACAAAATATGTATTTTCTATTGTTAGGTAATTATATATGCATAATTTTGCCGAATTTTTATGTGTCTATTCTAATGAAGCCCTTCTGATGGATCTCCGACAAATTCTGGTAGTATTTTTGCAGCAAGTAGACGGGTTTCAAGGGCGAATCTCCCCTCATTAGCAGAGTTATTTTTATCACATGAAAAGATCTGATGAGAGCATTGGTTAATCTGTGTGCCGGGATCTGTGGTCGGAATTGCGTTAGACGCATGGTTTGCAGCGCTTGCATTAATACCATACTCGCATTATTTTACATCTTTTTGAAAATTTGATTATTTCTTATGCTGAAATTTTTAATGAAAAATTATGAGAAACTAAGTAAAATTATGTAAAATTATAAACAATTATAGAAAGCTATGTAAAACTCAAATCCAAACTGTATAATTCATCACTTGTCTGCAAGTCAAGAAGAAAATGTAAAGTAGGTGAATATGATTTCGGTCCAAATTTATTCAGAGTCGATAGATTGTTGAGCTTCTAATGATTTATTCCTCTTTATTATTGAAGTACTACAGAAAATAAAGATAACCTGGAGTATTTTTGGGAACATATTCAGATGAAACAATACCAAAAAAGCAAAGAACATGTATTTATCCTAGTTTCAGACTTCTAAATCATTTTATGAATTTTTGGAGTTCGTTGAATCTCTCGTTGCATCAACTAAGAGTGGCTATTTCGTATGTTCTGAAATTTCCCTAGTCAGTAACTGACAGTTTATGATTTTATTATCTCTTAAAATAAGATATGAGTTCATATGCTTCAGTATTGCTACAAAGATACCCTTATGATATATAATCACACGAACTTTACTAATTCCTGTTTCATCTATGGAAAACACAAACATCGTTTTCTTTCTGAAAAACAAAAAAATGATATTTGAATAGTACATTTCGATACAAGTGTACAAAGCACGTGATTCTCGCATAGGTGTAGTTTGCCACCCGAGAGAAGCAAGTTTTGTTTACGTGTATCGAACTTAATTTTTTCAACGGAATGAGCGGAACGAGCTTTTTTCTGCTCGACGAGTAAGAAGTTTGCCACATGAGTCGTGCAAGAATAATGGTTGCTTGTGATGCGAAAGAGAACGATTTGCGCACGCCCCTTCTTTGAGGAGCGCGCATAAAATAAAATGATTTGCATATGCGTCGTTCTTGATGCACGCTCTCGATAGAGTGTGCGAAACCAGAACTTTGCGCACGCTAATCAACCACAAAAAGAGTTTCGAACACTCTTAAAAAGTAGTACATTTCGATACTAGTGCATGATAGTGATTTTATCCTCGCGTTGACGATTTTGACCGAGCGAAGCGAGAGTCACACGGGCTAATTCCCTTACGAAAATAAACTACAAGCATAACTACTGTCAAAACTAAACTTTTAACTTTAAAAATATTAATATGAAAAATTATGGGATGCGAATAGCTTCAGTCAAAGGAGATATGAAAATAAAAGCTTCTGGCTCGTATTCCATTGAAAAAATCAAATGGTTCAGACTGTATGTTACGGCAGAAAACAAAATTAAAAATCTCAATATCTTTGGATCAAATGGGTTTACAGACCTCTGGTAGGTCATATTTTATCAAAAATTACATATCTTAATACAAAATTTATAAGAGATATCATTACTGATATCTTAAGTAAATATATCACTAGTTAATATTAATTTGATAATGTAATAAGTGAAATGTTTGTAATAACTGAGAAAATTTAGTGTTTCAAATAAAAGTGTAGTGTTTTAAATAAAGTTTATATTTTGTCAGTAAAGATTTATTATGTACTTCGAATTTATTTTCCTTATATTTATAATATTATAAATACTTAATTTTTACTTTAAAATAATTTAAATAGATATAGATTTTATTAAATTAGATTTTGTGTCCACCCACTAGGACAGCTTTGTCTAAATACTGGGACAAATGAACTTTTTAGAATCTATCTAATTTTTTATATTACTTATGTACACATCAACTTTTGAGTATTGTTTCTGAAAGAGGAAGAACTGATCTACAAATTAAGTACACTTTCATGTCATTGTATATTATTTTAATGCATAGAAATAAGTTCTATCTAACATATTCGTCTTAGATGTCCAACCACTGGGACATTTACCTTAGGTGTAACTACTGGCAGAACTACTGGCAACACTATTGATCGACTACTCCCTATCAGTAGTAATTTTGGAACTACAGAGAAACTATACTCAAGTGATGAATCCAGTTAAACTATGGCAAAACTACTACTGTTTACTGTTTAACAGTTGAAAAATAACTGCAAACTTTTAAGTACTTTTTATCAACAGTATAACTAATGTTTAACTAATGTAACTATTGATTAACTACAGGTAAACTATTGTATTAAAATTGAAGTGTTTATGTTTTAAAATCAATTCTTAAAAAAAATTCATTTATTTCACGCAGATATGGCATAAAATTTTGAGTCTCCATTGTAAAGGCGATATCAAAAACAAGATGCCTTGTAATTCAGGTTCTTCGTAAAGAATCACACGGAAAGAAATTTGTTCGAACCGACGTTTAGCTAGTCGGCGAACAGCGCGCTCACGACGTTAGGCGTCAGACCGCCTCCATTGGGCTATCAGATCACCCAATTTTTCGATCGTCTAACTTCTCACTCGCGGAGAGCCCTCAAAATCATAACTTTAATATGATTATTCGGCTCTCGGGGTATAAAATGCGGTTCGAAACTGGTGCGTAAGAGGATTTTTACCTCATGTGACTTTTTGCATTCGCTTCGCTCGTGCGAAAAACGTCACATGAGCTAAATAATTACCTTCCATACCCGACTATCACAGCTCATGAAAAACAAAGGAGAGCAGCGCCCTCAAACTTTCGTCTGTCAGACGCCGAAAATTAAGCGAACAGATAGCCCAATTTGGAATTACGAACCGCCAAATTGTTGGTTGTTCTGTTTATATCAAAATTGGCGTGTCCGACTTCCACCGGTGGACAACTGTTCGCCCAAATTTCTTTCCGTGGAATTTGAACTAAAGAAAGAAGAAAGAAAGAAGGGATGGTGGGGGCCCCCTCCGTCGCCCCCTACCAGTGAGGTACAGCCTGCCCGGATCACCGTCCAGGAGCCCCTTACGTAGAAATGAATCCACGTAGGAGGAGCCGGGCGATTCGAGTTACCTCTCCTTAAAGAAGGAAATCAAAAAGAGGAAGTTGTGCGTTTTACCCTGTGAGCAAAAACGGTTGTATGGCTGGACTACTATGTGGAGTGTAGAATGGGGAAAAACCTCGCTAGGAGTAAAAACCCATTTATCTTAAGTTAGTTGTTGAGACGCGTAGAATGACTTTATTAGACAGAAAAAATAGATGAGTAATTTATATAGGTAGGTAAAGGTGATATGTGGCAGAAAGTTTTAGAGGAAAAAGATTCACCCAGAGGGAGACGCTGCATCCGCCAGCCGGTCCGGTCAGGCATTCGTTGCGGTTTTGAGGCGCACTGAATATCAGCCGCCAGCGTAACGTCGCTGCGTCTCTTTTTGAGTGAAAGGAGAGAGAGAGAGAGAGAGAGTTTAGTGTATGAGGTGCGTCTTCTTGATGTGATCCTGAAAGAAAAATGATTAGTAAGGGGATGGTAAATCTGCTGTGTCTGCATTTGTCCTTGGCTTGGATCTGTTGTATTTGAAACATCGTAAATTTGCGTTATTTACTAGGATTTATGTGGGTGGATCTATATGCAAAAAGTCTTTAGGTCTCTTGTATTTGTCTCTTGCGTCAGAGTCTTAGTTGCCTAGGTTTTTAATGATTTGATATTTTGATTCCGAAATTCTGTTGTAGAAGTTTTTGCCGGCTTCTTTGATGTAATCTTTAATGTACTCTACATTTAAATCTTTATGAATTAGAGTGTTTTTAGTGTATCTAGGGGCGTTTAAAATAGTGCGGAGTGTTTTATTCTGTACCGTTTGTATTTTTTGGTAATTAGATTTGTTTGTGTTGGCTCAGATCGTCAAGGCGTAGGTTAAGATGGGTCTTATTATCATTTTGTAAATTATTACTCCGTTATTTATATTTAGTGCTGAGTGATTATTTAAGATCGGTTTGAGTTTCATTGTGGCTCCTATTGCTTTGTTACGCGTGTTATTAACGTGGGCTGTGTAACTTAATTTTTTATCAAGCATTACTCCTAGATATTTTACTTTATTTTCCCATTCTATAGACTCGTTGTTTAGATTAGGCGGATCTAGATCCCGTGTTGGGTTTTTTTTATGCGAGAAAAGGATTGATTCTGATTTAGAAGCGTTTATTTTTATGCCCCATAATGTTATCCAGTTTTTTACTTTATTAAGGAATTCGTTTAAAAGTTTTACTATTTTGAGATTGCTCTACGAGGTAACCCACGCGGCCGTGTCATCTGGGTAAATTCTTATTTTTACTCCTTCAACGGTTGGAAGGTCATTGATGTAAATGATGAAAAGTATAGGACCGAGTAGACTACCTTGTGGTATGCCTGCACGTATATTAAATTCTTTAGATTCTACGTCATTTAGTTTTACTTTAAATTTTCTATTTTTTAAATATGATGCTAGTAGGTGAATTAAATTTTTATTTATTTTGGCTTCGATCAGTTTGCGGATTAGTCCGTTTATCCACACGCTGTCAAAAGCCTTCGCGACGTCCAGAAAAACCGCGCCTGTGTTTCTGTTGCAGTTAAAGTTTTTTGTGATGTCTTCTGTTAGTCTAAGTATGGCCTGTACTGTCGAGTGTCCATCTCTAAAGCCAAATTGTTCTGCTCGGAGTCGAAGTTTATCGTTTAGTTCGTCTTTAAGTCTGTTGATTATGATTGATTCGAAAATTTAGCTCATTGTATTTAGTAAACTTATGGGCCTGTAGCTGGTGGTCATGGTTAGATCTTTACCGGGTTTAGCAAACACTAACATAGTTGCTTTTTTCCACTCCGTAGGGAAATAATTTAAATCGAAGCAAGCATTAAGAATTTTCGTAATATAACTTATGGCGCTGGAGGGTAGATGTTTAAGCATGCAATTAGTGACTTTATCCGGTCCGGGGGCTTTATTGTTTTTAGTTCTTTTAATATAGTTTTTGATTTCGAATGGTTTGGCTTTATATTTAGGATCCGTAATTTCCAGATGGTTTAAGTACGAGGAAACCATGCGGTCTGTTTCTGTGGTGAAGAGCTTTGCTTCTTCGGATTCGTTTTTATGCGGGGTAAATGTATTAGCGAAGTGCGTTCCAAATGCGTTAGCTTTGTCTTCTGGAGAAAAGTATTTAATTTCATTATTTTCGTTTTTAAGAGCTGGAATATTTGTTTGTTTACGCGTTAGACCTTTTGTCATTCTCCAGAGGCTGTTATCTTTAATATTTAATTTTTTAACTGTGTTATTCCACGTGTTACATTTAAATTCTTTAATCATTTTATTGTATGTTTTTATTTCTGGAGTTAATTAAATCAAGTATTGTTTGTGGCAGAGGGGGTTCACCGGTTTTATTTTCATTTTTAGGTACTGCGATTTCTAATGCTTCCGAGATTGAGTTAGTTAAATTTAAGATTGCAAGATTTATATTATCGATTGAATTTAAGTCATTTTGGCGCTCTTTAATCGCGTTATCTATATGATTTTGAAATGAATTCCAATTTGCTTTTGCTAAGTTATATTTAGGATGGTTAGTGGTGAATTTAGCGCTCAAGTTAACTATGATTTCTATGGGGTAGTGATCTGAATCTAACTCGTGAATTGTGTTTACATCCGAAGTAAAATAGAGATTTTTTGAGATCATGAAATCTATTATGTCCGGTTTTAGTCTTTTGTTAAATGGATAGTGCGTGAATTCCGGGGGTGCATGAACTGAAAGGTTATTTTTAAAACAGAAATTATTAATGTTTTTGCCAAGTGTGTTAATAGATCTACTACCTCATATGGTGTGTTTTGCATTGTAATCACCTGCTGCAATAACAACCGGGGCTATTTTAAAGATTTTAGTGTAGTCGGCTTTATGGAATTTTACGCTAGGAGAGTTATATGTGGATATTATCGCGACTTCTTGGCCTCGCGTTTTAATTTTTATAGCCGTGGCTTCTAGTTTTTCGAGATCAATCGGAATTACGTAGTGACTGATGTCATTTTTAACGAGAATAGCCGTGCCTCTGTTAGTGTTGTTTTTATATGTTTTATAATTTTTTATGTTGAAATTTTGTTTATCTTTAATTAAGGTTTCACTTATGAGGCAAATGTCTATTTTGTTATTTATTAAGAGGGATTCTAATTCAAGTCTTTTGGCATATAATCCACCACACGCGTTCCATGCGTAGATTTTTAATTGTTTATTTTCCTGCTCCATTGCTGACATTAAGGGCTGTAGAGAAAAGTTGTTTTATTAGATTAGCTGTTTGAATTGTTGCATCTTTAAGTGTGAGTGTACCTGTTGTAATTTGAAGTGTTAACTCGATTGCCTCGTTTATAATGTTCATTAGGTTTTCGGCGTCTTTAGATTGTATTTTATCATTATTATTTATCATGTTTGTTTGTGTGTGTGTCCAAGCTGGACTTGCGTTTTGTTTATTAATAAGTCGCGGGAAGTTACGTTCATAGTTAGTGTTGGCGTTGTAATTATGTTGTTGTGTTTGTTGTTGTTTTTGTGGCGGTTGTTGTTTGGGCGCGTGAATTTTTACCTGTTGTGTAGGTTTAGCGTTTGTTTGTTTTTGTGACCTGATTTTGATTAGATCGTGTTGTCTTTTATATCTTGGGCATCCCTGGTAGTTTGCCGTGTGGTTTCCTCCACAGTTAGCGCATTTTAGGTTGTTTGTTTTATCCGAGAAATCTAATTTGCATTCAGTTGATTTGTGGATTTCTCCACATTTAACGCATTTGGGAAGCATGTGGCAGAATTTAGATACGTGATTAAATTCCTGGCAGTTGAAGCATTGCACAGGTTTGTTAGGTTTGTTGTATTTTTCAAGTTTTATTTTAAAATAATTAATCGATTTTACTTCATTCAAAAGCTTTAGGTTTTCATCATTAGTTATGGTTAATAAGAAAAGAGGGAGCGGCGTGGCTGTTCTTCCACTTCCTCTTTTCATCTGTGCAACGCCCTCAATCTTCAGTCCTAATTCAATCAATTCTTTCTTGATTTCATCCGTTTCTGTGTACGAGAGGAGCCCTCTTATCACAATTTTCGCAGGGGCTTCGAATCAGCAGGTCGTCTCAGGGAGAATTGAAAATTTGCTTCCTCAAGACCCTTGAGTAACAACCGATAGTCGTCAAGTGTACTAACCCCAACTGACATGTGGGTGCTGTCAATAGTTTGAACCATCGGTGGAAACTTAAGTTTCTTGAGAACAACTTTGAGCATCTTGTAAGGAAAGTTTAATTCGTCCACTTTGACTGTCACTGGTTTAATGTTTTGTTTTTTAGGTTTAGGGTCTGTCACGTTGTTTGTCTGTGTGTCGTTTGTGTTTAGGCACCCGGTTGGTACCGTTTTTTCTGTGTTGTCGTTGGCAAGAGTCTCAAAGTAATTTTTGGTTTTATTGGAAAGGGTCACGTTAGATGGTTGTGTATTGATCTTACTAGTGCTAGTTGTGGTGCTGCTGCTGGCCCTTGTTGAGGTCCTGGCCTTTGTCGATGTCCTGGCCTTCTTCCTCTTGGTCGATGATACGACGCTGAATCCATCATCACTATTATCTAGGTTCACTCGCTTAGGGTGGTGTAGCGTTGAACCATCCAAGGGCTCCGACTGGTCCATTTTGTCCGATGAGTGTGACATGGTGACCTTGGAGGTCACCTCTCCTAGGTCCGCTCTCTGGTGGCTACTGTTGCTGTCGAACTTGTAGTTTGGAAGGATGCGGTGAATAACACAATACTGTGTTCAGCCGTGTGGTTGCCCTAGAAGGGAAGGTGATCAAACTGATTCTCTGATGCACTATCACTATCACTCACTGATGAAAACTATCGCGATACTACGATGCTCACTGCGATCTTGACGCGACGACTGTCAGAGACAGAATCGATCATCGAATTTGAACGATTGACTTACACCATTTATATACTCTCCGCCATCCAGCGTATCCACAGAAAGCACTACCGGAGCGCCGCATAGCGGTGACAAAGGCGAACTTGTGATGGGTAGCACTCGATAAGCGAGCTTCGACTATTTATCTGCTATGCGGCGCTCCGATAGTGCTTTCTGTGGATACGCTGGATGGCGAAGAGTATATAAGTCGTGTAAGTTAACCGTTTAAATGACTCTTTACGAAGAGCCCGAATTACAAGGCTTACCTTGTTTTTGATATCCCCTTTACAATAGGGACTCAAAATTTTACGCCATATCTGCGTGAAATAAATTAATTTTTTTTTTTAAGAATTGATTTTAAAACATAAACACTTCAATTTTAATTCAATAGTTTACCTGTAGTTGGCCAATAGCTGCATTAAACATTAGTTATGCTGTAGCTGAAAGGTACCTTGAAGTTTGCAGTGGTTTATCAACTGTTAAACAGTAAGCAGCAGTAGTTTTGCCATAGTTTAACTGGATTCGTCACTTGAGTATGGTTTCTCTGTAGTTCCAAAATTACTACTGACAGGGAGTAGTCGGTCAATAGTTTTGCCAGTAGTTCTGTCAGTGGTTACACCTGTAGTTTTGGCAGTAGTTGTACTTGTAGTTTATTTTCGTAAGGAAAAAATCACTTTCTCGTACTAGTATCGAAATGTACTATTTTGGAGATAAAAACGATGTTTAAATCTATTGATATTTATGAGTAACTATGTTATTTTAATTTAGGGAAGATCACTTTATGTTTTATTCAGATGTACGCATATACAAATATAGATATAACTTTAAAAAAATTATATATTCTTCAATGGATATATATATATATATATATATATATATATATATATATCCATTGAAGAATATATAATTTTTTTAAAGTTATATCTATATTTGTATATGCGTACATCTGAATAAAACATAAAGTGATCTTCCCTAAATGCGAAAATTGGGGCACGCGCGTCTTGTGGTCAGGTTTGGATGGACGCTCTCATACATGTGTATGAAACTGAAACAATCACATTTTTCGATAATTATTTGCATACCACTTAGTCGCAAAAGTCTGTTTACTAAAATACTTACCAGGCACTGCATTATATATATAATACTTACCAGGCACTGCATTATATATATAATGCAGTGCCTGGTAAGTATTTTAGTAAACAGACTTTTGCGACTAAGTGGTATGCAAATAATTATCGAAAAATGTGATTGTTTCAGTTTCATACACATGTATGAGAGCGTCCATCCAAACTTGACCACAAGACGCGCGCGTCCCAATTTTCGCAATGCGCATATATTCAACTGGCTCTGAGATCGAACGCTAATGCTCCGAAAAAAATCACATATATCGATAGATTTTTTCTGCTTTTAATGATGGTGCTATTATTTGTTCTCTTTTTTAATGATCAAAAGCGTAGGTTTAATGTTCAGAGTGATTTTACTAAAAAAATGCATTTTTATTTTGCAAATAAATGCTTTTATTCAGAAGGGAAACGCTTAAATTATAAGAATTCTCCAAATGTTAATTTGGAGGAATGATCCTGATTAATAATGGATGACAAGCAATTGTTTTTTCAAAGTTATGTTTAGTTTCTCAGCAAAGTAATTAAATAGCAGAGTGTATCTCCTTTGCAGATAATAATTCGTTGAAATTATAAACGTTCTCTAAGAATCAACCCAGTTCAACTCTACGTAATCTCTAGCGCCTTGAATCATACAAAACCATGTGAATTAAATTCCTCACAATCTTTTCAGCACTCAAGAAAAGCATACCCTTACACTCACCATCGCTGCAACATTAACTATCCAGCTCACCGAAATATATATACCACTAGCCGGAGAGTCGCGGTTAGTCTCTTTTCTCGTGGTGCGGCTTCTCGCAGCAATGCAATCCGATACTCGCTCGGATCAACTGCGGCGGCGGCCCCGCGCACTCGTGCGACCTCGTGAATTCGAGACGGTCGATTTGATCGTTCGAGCACGACGACCTCGTGAAACGCCGCATGGTCGCGAGGAGAGGAGATTCCGCCGAGCGATTTCGCGATGCCAACGGTGCGCGTTCGGTCGGTCGGTTGGCGAGACGCCGTAGATATTCCATAGGCAATAGAGTTGGATGCAGTTGTGAGTGCTGTTTAAAAAATATAGGGTAAGGTGGAGTATGAAATTAGTACATTTCGACACGGGTGGGGAAGTCGATTATTTAGCTGGTGTGACTTTTTGCACGAGCGAAGCGAGTAATTGACCACCTAAATAATCGACTTACGCACTAGTTTCGAACGGTATTTTATACCACGAGCGCCGAAAAATCATATCAAAGTTGTGATTTTGAGGTTAGAGTGGTATAAAGTTCTTTTAATACGAGTTTTGCGAAGATTTAAGAGTTTGACGTGCAGTTTAGTAGAGTACACTTTATGTCAAATGTATTTGACTCTAACAATATTATAACACAGAGCATATACTATTTTTTTAAATGAAGAATGAATGAACCCATTAAAATTATGTTGTTGTAACAAAATTAGCTTAATTATCTTCTATATGTAGAATGAATACTTTAAGGTGGTCTTATACCTAATGGCTTCTGAGGTCAAAATTACCTGCTAAAATTAATTAAAATATAATTATTATAAAACAAAGTATATGTATCACTAATAAAATTTATTTCTAATACAAAATCCCAAGAGATAGGTCTCTGAACCCATTTTATGCAGAATTATGTTATTTTAGAAAAATCAACTGATGTGCAAGTTTTCTTGGCAGTCACTCGATGGATTTTGATGAGACAAGTCGAAAATTACTTGAAAAACATGTACCTATATGGAACGAAGCTCTGGAATTAAAAAATTTCGTGACCAAGTATTTTGCTTCCTCCTAGAGGAAGATTTGTAATAGTAAAATTTTAAGTTCGTTAAATTGCTCTAGAAACACGAATAGTGGTGATAGAAGTTCGAATCACATGATTTTAGAAAATGTATGTGTGGATGTGTGTGTGTGTGTGTGTGTCTGTGTGTGTGTGTGTGTGTGTGTGTGTGTGTGTGTGTGTGTGTGTGTGTGTGTGTGTGTATGTGTGTGTGTGTGTACCGTTTTATCTCAGGATCTATTCGATCGATTTTAACCGGACAGGTCTCATTTTTTTTTTGTTTTTCTTGTGTGAATCTTTTTGATTTGCCGATACATTTTTGTTTTATTTCGAATTTTCGATTTTCGCAAAATTCATTTTTGCCTTTTTTAATGATAACATATATATTTATTATTTCAGAGAAAAAAATCACATAGTTAACTTTAGTTACTGACCAAATTTACTAAAGAAAAATAGTACTATTTTGTCACTACCAATATTTATAGTAAATACAAATGAATTTCAAGGTTGGACACATTTAAAAATTGCATTAGGATTAACGCATTACTTAGAAAACTCATCAAGATTTGCCATAAATATCTAGCAAATTCGAAATTTCTTATTAAAATAAAACAAAATTATAATATTATTATATTCAGTAAAGAAACTATTTAATTTTATGCAAATTAACTATGTCAACTTATTTTACCATTATGGTTTTTATATTATTAATACTTATTTATTCTATAAGAATATATTTTGAAATACTGAAATATTAATAAAAAATATAATTTTTTAATATAACGTAGTTACTCTTACAAAGTTCTAGTTATCTATCGCTTTAGCAAATTTTCTTCAGTGCACATATAGGGAAAACCGTTGTTGATATTTTCAGTGTCCATATAAGAAAAATCTTGGTTGATAAAAAAAGTTAGTCAGTTTATTCGGTATTATGCAAATTAATTTTAGATTTGAAATTGTTTACATTATTAAGTTACGCAATAAAATAGATAAGAAAAGGTTTTACTTGTAATTTCTTGACATACTCAATACTATAATAATAATATCAGTTATTAATAACACACGCATAGTATATTTGATATAGTATTAGTTATTATTATTATTATTATACATAGAATCTGATGGATTCTACTTTCTGGATATTTTCTACGCAATTCCGAATCATTTATGGTGCAGACGCACGAAATCGTCCGAGCCGCTATTTTTCAAACTGGTATCGACAGTCTGAAGTGCGCCGTCGTGGTGCCGCGGAGTCGCGAGCGGCAGCCTTCACGCCTACGGTGCCAGCGCCGGCCATGTTGAAATAATTTCTGCCCCATCCCTGATTTATGTATACTAGAAAATGGAAATGACATGCGCTATGCGCTATGCGCGCTTGTTGTGCACCTGCTTTTGTTTTGTAATAGCCATTTATTATTTTTAAGGTTAGAACCTTTTTCTTACATCGGAAATTCCAGAAAGAGCACACAAATACGGACAGGCATACTACTAGAGACAAGTATCCTATGTGTGAAATTTCACAAAGAAAATATAATTTGATGTAAAGGTTATTTAGGAATTTTAAAAGGTTTTAACGATAATATTACAATCAATTATTTTATTTATTTTTCACACATAATTTAAAAAAAAAATCTTACCTATTATTTTATTCATATTTTATACATAATTTAAAAATGAATACTTTTTAATCTTTATAAATGAATTTAATTATAATTATGTCATAAATTGTTACAAAAATTATAAATTTTGTTATTAAAAATTAATTAAAGGAATAAGCAAATTAAGTTTGAGGAAGCCACGGGCCAATGAATTGGCAGCGGTTTTGTACTTGTCTTGGAAGTTTTTCTATCATTTTGTGGAACAGAAATTGACGAATGATCGAGTCTATTATTATAAGCATCACTTGATAAAGATGTCTGAATTACATTCAAAGAAGTTGTGGATGCGCTGGATTGATTCAATCAGAACTCTTGTTGACTATCAGAATGATTGGTGTTTACCTCTTGTAAGCAGGAACTCTATTTACAAAGAGAGCATTAAATTTAAATATTAAATTTAATAAGTTTACTGTGAGTGTTACTATATTAAGTAAGTAAATTATTCACCAATAAATTTATAAGTGGCTTTGCTTGAACTATGCATGACATAGGTATACGGATTTCATTTTCTGCTACATTATTATCCTTGATATTAGCTGCATGTTGTTTAGGAGTAGGTATTTCGTTGCCTTTGATAGATTGTTTAGCACTATCGATTTGGTCAGTGTGTGTGGAACTGTGTGCACTCATAGAAGAATGAAAACCTTGAATATCTTGAATCGTAGTAGATGATTGACTAGAATTTATTACATCTTCAAATACTCTTTTCAATTCTTCAACTCTTTCCTCCGAATTTACAATAATAAATAAAATATGAAATTGTTTATATTGCTAAAAAATGTAAGAATTAGACTAAACAAAATTTTAATAATATATTAGAATAATATTTTTAAGTATTCGATATAATAAATAAAATAGAAATTTCATAATTTAATTTTATTTACCTGCATTATTTGAGTTGCTTGAGCTTGAAGGCACTGCATATTTTGAAGCAGAAAGATCTGATTCAGGAAATATTTCTGAATTATAGGGATAGATTTTACATCTTCAAAATGCATTGATTGCAGTCTCCATTTTTGCTACTTGTATGAAAGCCTTATCAAATATTGAAAATAAGTTCCTTAGAGTTACTCGATTACCCTGCCGTTGAAAGATAGATACTTCTTTACCGAACAAGATATTAAGTGGACCATTAAAACCGACATCCAAGGGCTGCATCTTGTGTGTGCAGTGAGGTGGAAAACATAATATTTCAACACCATTTTCTTTAGCCATATCAATTACTTTCAAATTTTTTACGTGTATTACATGCCCATCGAGAAAGAGTAAAACTTTGTTTTCTGGCGTTGCTTTGGAGAATTGGACAAACTTTTCAAACCATTTTGTAAATAAATCGGTTTGCATGTATCCACTTTTGTGAAATTCTCCCCAAGCTCCAGATGGAGCATCATTTAAAAGATCCAAATTTTCCTTAACTCGAGGGAATATTAACATCGGTGGCATGTAAGTACCTGCTGCTGACATGCAAATATCTGCTGTTACATTTTCATCTCTTTCACCAGCAGTCAAGCCTCCAACTTGCCTTCGTTTTTTTGGTGCGATGATTTTTGGAGATGTTTTAGGTACAATAGATATACCCGTTTCATCTTCATTAAAAATTTCTGTCAGGCGTAAAGTTGTATTCATCCATAAATTCTTTTAAAAGATGAAAGAATTCTTTCACATTTTCTTTATTAAAACCGTTGGCTCTGGCAGAAGATATGTGCTCAGCTTTCCGATGCGAAAATTTGTGTCTACTCATGAAGTTGCGTAGCCAATCTTTTCCTGCCTCTTTTATTTCAGAGTCACTCATAAGCTAGTCTCCTAACTTCTGTTCCATCGAGTCCAAATAATTTAGTTTCCATCTCTGTAAGATAAAGAGCCAAAGCCTGCTCTTGCTCATTAGTAAAAGTTTGCGGAAATCCTACGACTAAAATAAAATTTTTAGTACAGAAATTATAGAAATTTCTTTAATTCTCTTTTGGAGAGTTGATCGTGGGACTAGACTAGTACGTACGCCGTCGCGCACCCTCTTCCTGTGGCCACACGTACCTAAGTAAGCCGGCCCGAGGGGATATAGGAGCACGTCGCCGATCACTTCGCCAGTCTTTATCACTCGAACATCTCGTTAGAGATGATAATCCTCTACTTTTTTCATAATAATTTTCTTCTTTCCCTCTATTTCTTCAACAATAGAGGGTTGCATCCCTGTTATTATGATAATTTCGATAAATTATTACGATTAGAAAATGTTAAGTTATTCTCAAGACAAGACAAGATTCTTTACATTCTTGACACCACAATCATGATATTGTATCAAAAACTGTATATAAATATTGTATCGATTATTGTCTTGAATATTGAGGCAAGACAATACAATATCAAGATTAATCTCGCTATATCCCGAGACTCGGTGAATTTTAAATTTATAGGCTGTCTAGCAAAATTTCATTTAAGATTGCACTATTGTTTTTGAAGATATTCATTTTAGAATTTTGGAATTTTTTTGGTATTTAATTAAGATTTTCTGATTAGTGTTTCAAATAATTTATTAGAGCATATTGTTATTTTTATTAATACATATTGTTTACAATTAATTGTATTTTTTAACACAAATAATTTATGTTGTGAAATTAGAAATCGCATTAAAATTACATAACATATGTGCATCGGCGAGTGAATTCGGTCTTAATCCTAAATATGATAATTAAATTTTGTAATATGTGAAAAATTAAAAATGTATTTAAATATTGGTTCTATATATCAGCATCGCCAATAGAAAACCAAGTAAATCTAGAATAAGCACAGCTTAAGGTGGCTCATGCGTTTGGTGCCGTATCAAGTCGGGGCCCCGCAAGGGGCTTCTTTATTATTGCCAAATTAAGTTAACGTATTTTACGTAAATTTATTGTAAATAACTTCTAAATGTTCAAACAAAAAAAAGATTTTATAAATAAGTAAAAACTTTGCTAATTTGTCGCTACATTTATATGACTGGCCGCAGTGCGCATGCGCAGTAGCACATTTGTAACGTTTATTGTTAATATCTTTTTTGTTTGGTCGTTAACCTATAATTCTGATGATATCATTAGATTCTTCACAAAAAATCTTTAATTTCATATATTGTACATTAAAAACTGCTTTTTTACAAGTTACTACGAAGCAATAAACTGTTCATTCCCATAAGATTATGTGTTAAACGTACCTATTTATAAACTCAGTTTTTTCGATAATTTGGTCGTTGACCTACAATTTTCTTAGTACAGATCGAAAGTTTAATGTCTAAAGAACATATTTGTTAAGATGTATCTGCTTTTTTATAAGAAATCGCATGAGCCACCTTAATGCCATAAAAACTATGGTATATGAAATTTCTTGGAATTAAAAAATAAACTTCTTCCATGGGGTGGACACTGTTTTCTAATATGTGCTCCATCCAGTGCTCCTATGCAATTTGGGAAGTGTCATTCTCGTTCAAATACACCTCCTATTTTCCGCCATACTTCTTTATCAGGAAATTTACAATACAAAAAAGACAAAATAGATATTAACACTGCACATGTTTGTTTTTAATAATATGGCACATTGTCGACTTTCCCCACTCTAAATAGCAAAGCATTACTCGAAATTCTTCCTGCATGACCTAAGTGACTGTAATTTATATACAAATTTATGAATGATTAATAAATTATACCTATAATATTGTTGTATGGACATAAATATAATTACTGTAGTGTTGCGGCAAGACGTATCTCTGGTGAAATGGGTTGCCTTCAATGATTTTTTTTTATAATCTGCTTTTAACTAACTCAAACAAAAATTCGAAGTCATTAACATCAATTCTTAAAAAATCTTTAAATGCTTCGTGATCTTGAAGTTGGAATGTTGTGCATACTATTACATACGCTCCTAATTCTTTTCTTATTTGGGGATATAAATGTGGTTTTACCCACCACCTCCGAAGTTTTTTTTTTTTAAATACGTAAAATAAGTAATGTATTGATTACTGATTCTGCTGATTACAGCAGAGATACAATTTTTTTCTTCTTAACTATATTCATTTTGATTGAAATGTGTCCTTTTTACATCAACCATAGATTTAAAATACACCAAGACGATGCGCGGTAACCAGGATTTATCGAACTCGGTCATAGGTTATAAGCATAGGTGGACTTCTCTGTTATTAAAATCGGAACGCACAGCGCAGCGCAGCTCAGCACAGCACGACACAGCACACTTGTGGATACTCCCTAATAAATAAAAAAAAAATACCACACGTTTCTAATGCTTTAACGCTAATTCGCTTTTGTATGTTGGTTAACAATATCTACCTGCATAGGCCAAAGGAAAAGGTTATCCATAAAAATCGGGATCAACAAAACATAATTTTCACGAATAACCAGTAAAAATCTCGAAAGTATTTCTCGTCAACGAAAAAGTCATTATCCAAGCGACGCTCACAGCCTCTCTCATCCTCCCGTGCAAAACCTCACCGCTGTCTCTCCCGCGAGTAAAGAGAGAACCGGAGAGACTCTGGGCGCGCGCCGCAGCGGGTGGATATCCCAATAAATCAACAAGTATATAAACGCGGCGGCATCTCTCTCTCCCCCTCTCTCTCTCCCTCTCTCTCCCTCTTCCTCTCCGCTACAGCAACATTGGTCGGAGAGCTCGACTGTACACGCACGCACACACGCTCGTGCGCGCGAGGATGTTTGGCGGCTTGAAAGGAAGCCGAAAGGGGCGCGTGAAGCCGAGTCCAGGGATTTATCTCGTCGGTCGATCGCACTCGCGAGCACGCGAGGCGGCGAGTTTTCGGTCGGAATTCTCGCGCGCGAGCAGGCGAGAGAGAGAGAGAGAGAGAGAGAGAGAGAGAGAGAGAGAGAGAGAGAGAGAGAGAGAGAGAGAGCGTTTGACCGTATACGGAAGGTCCGCAGTACGCAGTCTCGGGCGTATAATGCGCTTCCGCCTTGGCTCTTAATTAAGCACGAGAGGGGAGGGGTGGGAGGTGGAGGCGCGATTGTTTTAGGCAGAGTGAGAGAGAGCAAGTGCGCGCGTCTTCTTCCCGCGTGAAGTCGGCTGAGCGAGCTCACCTGTTGATTCACAGCGTCTTTGCTGCTTGTAAAGAAGGCGGAGGAGAGAAAGAGGGAAAGAAAGAACGGAGGAAGGAGATTTAATGTAAATAAAGGGCTGTTCGACGGCTCGTCGATGCCCTCGCGGAAGTTGGGACGAGAGCTGTTAATGTATTTGTTGGCTTATTTGTTTAATCCAGTGCAAATTTGCTTGGCGACTTTCGCGCCCATCTTCATCTTCTTTGACTCCGTAAAGTATCTGCCGAGTTTAAGGAAAAGTTTTTATGTGTCTGAAAAAAGATTGTATTTCATCGATTAGTTTTCTGAATTGATACTTTTTGAAGTACTCAATTAGAGTTATAAAAGTAACGCTTTAAAATTCTGTAAAAAACTTTGTATGCAATGTACAGATGGATATATAAATCTTAATATTTATTTTCGACCAATCTATATCTTTTTTGTATCATCATTGCATATAGCGTTTTCTGGTTTTGTTTGCATTTAAAATCATTTAAATAATTAATCATTCCTGTGATTCCTCTTAGAAATCAGATAAACCCTTTAAGAAATTTCAAGGCCGCAAGTTTCCCCTGTGACTCAATTCTCAAGAATCTGTCGTTATCATTCCAATTCCTTAGCGCACCGTGAAAACTCCTTAGCAACTATCGCGCTCACTTCTTGGCCCAGTCTAGGATGATACACGAGAAACCAAGAACCACGCGTGTAGCGTAGTATAAGAAAAAACACGTCTCACGCGTGCGCTTTAATTACCATTCAGGCCGGAGGGCCGAGGGAGGATCTCCGCTCATGCAAGTATAATACCCTCTGCCACCCCACTTTTTGTATTCTTCCCTCTCCTTCTTTCTTTTTCCAGACGCACTCATCTCTTTCCGGCGGCGTGCGCGCGTGTGAGTGACGAGCTGGAACTCTGGGGCGCTGCTGCAGCGCTTCCAACCATTCAAATCCCTTCGAGATGCGGTTACGCCTACATCTCGTGTCGAGCAGCGCAGCGTGCGCACACGCCAGTGAAAGAGAGAAAGAAAGAGAGAGAGAGAGACAGAGAGAGAGAGAGAGAGAGAGAGAGAGAGAGAGAGAGAGAGAGAGAGAGAGAGTGAAGGTGAGCGAGAGAGGGAGAGATGTTATCTCCGAGTTCAATTAAATATTCCACGCGTGGCTCACTCGGGCCTGCGCGATTGTTAAGAGGGGGCGTCCTGTTCTTTGTATGTGTGCGCAGGAAATAAGAAGGAAAGGTGCTGTAAATTTATTGTAGCTGTGATTTTTTATGAAATAATATAGTTTCTAACTTGAGTATTAAAAGTGTGCCGTTCTTTTGTGTGAATTATAAATATTTATCGACGATTGCTAATTAATTGCTACATCAATTTTGATTGGTACTTTCGTTCTATTTTTGTTCAAAGGTATATCAAGTCAAACAATCATCATTTTTTATTTGAACTCCTTGCTTGCAATTTTGGAATTCAGTAATCAATCAGTGACATGAATGTGTTTGTAACAAGAAGTATTCGTTTCGTTCACGTGGTTTATTAAGTTTATAAAATTTATTTAATTGATAAAGACTAATTGGGTGAAGCCCATACAACATTATGTTGAACTTACAAAATTAAAGCGTAAAACTAAAACTTATCGATCACACTTATCAACATAATATGTCATATCATTGATGTGTGTGACGCTCCTGCATTAAGCTATAGGGGCGTCACTCACAATCAGTCATTTGCCCAGGTCTGGATTATCAAGAAGGAAAAGCTCGAAAACTAAAAACCCCAAAAACTGGAAAACGCAAATACATCACTAACTCAAGGACAACTATGTCAACTTCAATATAGTTTGAATAATTGAATCGAACGGCTTTTACCCCAATGAGTCATACAGTACCGAAAACTGTGATTCGAAGGGTAAAGAATAAAAAAATATATTTTAGATCAAATAAATAGTTTTTATTATTTTCTATCTTTCTTAGTATACCATATCAAAGCGTAGGCGGGGGATATGAGGTCCACGCATATTAGGGAATTACGTAGATGTGTAACAATAAGCAAAACCATTATTTAAACAATTTTTAAACCCAAGTAGCCGGGGAACGCGAGGTCCACGCATATTAGGGAATCACGTAGACGTGCAACAATAAGCAAGACTCCTATTTAAATAATTTTTAAATCCAAGTAGCCGGGGGATGCGAAGTCTATGAATATGAAGGAGTCATGAAGATATGAAAGAATAAGCAAAACGATTATTTAAATAATTTTTAAACCCAAGTAGCCGGGGGACGCGAGTTCCACGCATATAACGGAGTTACGCAGACGTGCGACGTAAGCAAGACTTTCATTTCAAAAATTCTTAACCTCTATAACTCGACTCCCTTATATGCGTAGACCTCGCGGCCCCGGCTACATGGGTTTAAAACTTGTTTAAACAATTGTCTTGATTATTGTTGCACGTCTACGTAATTCTCTAATATGCGTGTACCTCGCGTCCCCCGGCTACTTGGGTTTAACATTGTTTAAATATGTACATTTTTTTTTATCAATGTACGTTTTTTTTTAAGGAAAAAAATAAAGTACGTTATTTTTTTTTTTTTAAAGGTGGCAACCCCTACTCCCCCACCTATTTGGGTTTTATTTATTTCTGCCCGTCTGCACATTAATAATTTTGAGCGAGAACTTGCTTTCCCTGCCTATTTGGGTGCTCAGTTTGGGGTAGTTCGGTTTATGATTTTTTATTCTTGAATTCCAGGTCTGGATTTCCAGACCTACCCACTTCCCATCTCTGGATACATCCAGACTATCCATAACCCAAAAGATGCCCCTGGCTATACCGCGGCGAACTTAACAGGCCCCTGCACGCGCATTAAGGAGCGCGGGAGCGCTCTGAAGGGAAGTATAGACGAAGCCTTAGGGGTCGACCTCACTCTAAATACATTGAAATAGGTGCCCGAGAATTTGAAATGTTTATTTCCTTAATACAACGTCGCATTAAAAGCTTATTGGTTATTGGTAATTATCACCGACCGAACGGAGCGTATCGCTCGCTCCTATACCTATAATATTCGTATCTAACGGTCGAAGCCACCAATTTACGGCTAATGATCTCCGACGCGTTGCAGTCACTCGCTCTCTCGTAGCAGCGCTTGAAACTTCGGTATGTGTTATATGCGCGAATAGATAACCGCGCACAGTCGCGGAGGTAAACCTGTTTCCCTCGCGCGAGCGCATGTCTGCCTGTCTTGAATAATCGCGCGCGCGCGTGAATCGATTTTTTTTCGAGCCACGTGATAGATCGATCGATATTACCGAATTGCGCAATAAAATTAAATTACCCGACGGCTCTTGTAAATCAAATCGCCGATTTGTTTCTTTTCTGTTGCTTTTAAGATTAGTGAGAGGTCGGAGAGAGAGAGAGAGAGAGAGAGAGAGAGAGAGAGAGAGAGAGAGAGAGAGAGAGAGAGAGAGAGAGAGAGAGAGAGAGAGAGAGAGAGAGAGAGAGAGAGAGAGAGAGAGAGAGAGAGAGAGAGAGAGAGAGAGAGAGAGAGAGAGAGAGAGAGAGAGAGAGAGAGAGAGAGAGAGAGAGAGAGAGAGAGAGAGAGAGAGAGAGAGAGAGAGAGAGCGTGGCTACTGTTTATTTTGATAAATGCAAATGAGTCTGCATTTTCAGCGTTAGTCAGGTCATTATCGTTATCTGCGCGGGATTCTTGAGGTTGGCGAATGAAATGGTAATATGAAATGGTCAGCAATTCAGGATTGCAATTTTTTCGAGCAATTCCCGATTTAATTGCGGCTGTTAAATATATCTATCAAAAATTAAAAATTAAAACTAAGAGGTATGTATTTAAAGAAAAGAATATAATAAATTTCATAAAGCAATGATGGAGCCATTAACGTGCAAAAATAGCTTCTATAAAATAGTACATTATGTAATAAGGGGTGAAAGTAGTAGATTTTTTCCGCGGGTGAGTTTACTGCCCTAGTGACAAGATAGTCGGTGAGGATGCGTTTGCTGCTCCCGCGAAGCGAGGGCAGTAATCACCCGAGGGAAAAATCTTTTTGGGAGGCAGTACCTCCCCAAGAGAAAAATCTACTTTCGTCCCGTGTTACTAGTATTTTATTCCACACTCGACCGTGGCCACCTTTTGACTCTGAAAAGCGGGGCCGATACGTTCTCTTTTTTGTTTTACACTAGATTTTCATGGTTTTATTACAAAATAAATAGTATTATTATAAAAATTGTAATAAATAAAATTTCAATTTTTACTTTCGCTCCGCAAATTTTACTTTCGCCCAGCAAATTTTACTTTCGCTCCGCAAATTTTACTTTTGCCCCGCAAATTTTACTTTCACCCCGCAAATTTTACTTTTGCCCCGCAAATGAGATCTGCGGAAAATATATGCAACTTTTGCCCCGATTTTCGGGGGCGAAAGGTGTCCATTTTGGTCGAGTGTGGAATAAAGTAATTGTTTTTTTGTATATCGTTGACGTAAATTTTTCGTGCATAAATTTTGTTAAAGCAGTCATTTATAGGTACTTAAAATTTGCTAGCTTGAAAAAAATATAGTTTCCAATATTTAATAAGTAAACTTTGAAACTTTTAAAGAAAGTATTTTTCTATTTGAGAGTCGTTCATTGGTGTGAATAAATGAAAAATATGACTAATTTTTAATGAATATTCGTTTATTGAAGCAGTAGAATAACATTTTCACCACGTAATAAGTGAATATTCACTAAAGAATTAGTAAATTATTTCACTTATTCGCACCAGTGAACGGCTTTTCACACATTCATTGTTAGAGAGTTGAGATGTTAAAAATGTTTGTAGTACTGTACTTTAAAGCTTTAGATGACAGTATTTTTCAATTCGAGATTCTCTAGAATAGTATATTACGCATCTAGGGGGGAAGCAAATTGGACAGTCCGCAGCTCGTGTAAATTGCCACCCGAGCCGAAGGTGAGGCTAGTAGAAAATGTCTGCTATGAAATGTCTATAGTTATGAATACCAACGTGAAGGTTCATTTTATCTTCACCCCTAAATTCCTCGGAGCACTCTGGTCATTAATTCCAACAATTTCATGATCGCTAGTGAAAAGCGGTCCACCACTATTGCCCTGAAAATATTAAAATAATAATTTATTTCTTAGAAATAAAAAATAAAACAACGATATTTGCCACTTTTCACAATAATCCTTTTTCAGAAGAAATAATCATCATTTTACTTACACACTTTGCAACTGCAGGCGGGCGAGCTTGTGTGCAAATATATATTGAGGACATAATATAATCAATGTTCATAACTCTAGAAACAATGTCTGAACAGTGCTGTAGACTTGAAGCAGTACCTGGTACAGTTCGCAAGAATCTTGATTTACAATCATTTTCCGTTACACCCCAACCAGCAATAGTGAAAGATCTTCCTACCGCACTAAAAGTATCGAGAGAGATCGTTGCCGGGACTATTCTTGAATTATCGACTGGTCTGGACAACTAACAATCAGATCAAGAATTAAGTTAATAAAATAAGGTTTATTTACACGGGTATGAATTTACAGCACAAATAATATCCACATATGTTGAAGCAGTTAGAAATTATTTATTTACTGTTATAATACATATATCGTTGTCTTCGTAGTTTTGTGGCTGGTTATTTTCGTTGGCCCAATTGTCGTATATTATCGACAAACTCACTGAAAATTTCTCAGTAGCTAACAGATCAACAGATCCAATGCTTACTTGAAGTGTCTCCAAATCTCCTTCATCTAGACAATGTAGCGACGTCAAAACATGACGTCTGCTAATTAAAGCACCAATACAAACGTGACCATCTTCTCCTTTAGAGTACGTTCTTCCAATTGAAACGACAAAAGGAAATTCATTTTCGTACGCTAGGGTCAGCTAATGGTTCGGCATTTGAAAAGTACTGACTATCTGCTCAAACAAAATGCGAATAATATTATTTAATAATAAAATCATAAAAACTAAAAATATTTTTTACATACCATACATAAATTGAAAGATGAAAAAGGTGTGACGAAGATATTCATGATTATTATCGGAAGATTTTAAGAAGTCTAACTAAAGTATAACGGGAACTATATATTTGTATGAAA
Organism: Torymus aiolomorphi; assembly: GCA_036365515.1. Classification (NCBI taxonomy): domain Eukaryota; kingdom Metazoa; phylum Arthropoda; class Insecta; order Hymenoptera; family Torymidae; genus Torymus; species Torymus aiolomorphi. Next base: position 257,197,322 of record CM070873.1, on the reverse strand, counting down.
AAAAAAATAATGTAGCGGAATACAATTAAAATGTAATTGTTTTCTGTATATATCGTTGACGTAAATTTTTCGTGCATAAATATTGATAAAGCCATCATTTATAGGTACTTAAAATTTGTTAGCTTGAAAAAAACAAAGTTTCCAATATTTAATGAGTAAACTGTGAAACTTTAAAAAACCGCTGCCAATTCATTGGCCCGTAGCTTCCTCATCCGTAATTTGTTGATTCCTTTAATTAATTTTTAATAACAAAATTTATAATTTTTTTAAAAATCTATTGCATAATTATAATTAAATTCATTTATGAATATTAAAAATTGTTAATTTTTAAATTTATTTACTTATTTATTATTTATTTATATCAAATTTATATAAATTTTGAGCTGATAAATAAAGTTATCATTTGAAATAGAAGTAAAATATCTATATTTTATAATAAAACAAATAGCTATCACGGTTGTTTTGTTATTAACAAAAACGTGTTTTTTTTTATATTTCGTAATTCATATTTTTTAAGAAAAAAAAAATTTATAGCTATTATTGTTCTTTTGTTATTATCAAAAACGTGTTTTTTTACAAAAGTTCATAACTCACAAATAAATTATAATAATGCAGAATATAATGCATTCATAATGCATAATTCATAATTATAATAGATTATAATAGATATAATTTTTAAACATTTTAATTCATTTTGTTGGTTGGTTTTTTAAAAATTAAAAAAATACTGATGATAACATCATTGGAGTTATGAGTTTTAAAAAAAAAACACGTTTTTGTTTTTGATGATAACTAAAGAACCGTGACAGATAGAAAATTAATTTTTTTTAGAAAATATAGGTATTTTAATTCTCAACTTGAGTTTGTAATTGTATTCACAATTTTACTCCCCATTGTCAAATGTAAAAATTGTTGTTTTGGTCAATTCTGACCAGATCCGTTGGGAGCAGGAAAGAAAATAGACTACGATGCTAAGTAGTTGCAACGTTACGTCGACGGGTTTGTCGACCTCTTCAGGCTAAGTTATCGCACAACTACAAGTTAACGTTGCAACTACTTAGCATCGTAGTCTATTTTCTTTCCTGCTCCCAACGGATCTGGTCAGAATTGACCAAAACAACAATTTTTATATTTTAATTCTCTTTCGAATGCCACCCACCCCATTCAGATACATAGAGCCGTTCTCGAGAAATTACGATTTTTAAAAAATGTCAAAAAATTTTTAACCTCAAATATCTCTGAAATTTATGGACAAATCATTTTGCCCAAAGAACTCGACCGAGAACTATAAAAAATCTACCTCTAAAAGGAATTTTGAAGCCATTAAGTCAATTTTACTCTTGTAATCGTTGGACATACAAAACTGATTTTTTTCATTTTTCAATTTTTTACTCAAAATCTAGCCTACAGAATGTATTCAAATTTTAACAGATTATAGCTATTTATATTCTGTATTATTATGATTTTTCTCAAAAAAATTGACCGTTAAGTTTAGGAGTTATAAGCTTCTAAAAAAAAGCACGTTTTTGTTAATAACAAAAGAACCGTGATAGCTAGAAACTTTTTTTTTTAGAAAATATAGGTATTTTAATTCTCTTTCGGGCGCTACCCATCAGATTGGAATAACTCGATCCTATCATTAAAAAAAATCAAAAAACAGTTTTCAGGAAATCGAAAATTTGAAAAAAAAACAAAAACGCATCGCCCCAATCAAAAAACGGATTTTTGACCCGCCATCACGCAAAAAAAAAACAAAAAAAATGAGACCTGTCCGGTCAAAATCGACCGAGTAGAAGCTGAGATCCAGGCGTACACACACACACACACACACACACACACACACACACACATCCATACAGACATTTTTCAAAAACCATGTATTTTGATTCCTAACACCTCGGAACATAATTATAACATGTTTTTACAACAACTCAAAAATTTACTATCACAAAGCTTCCTCTAGGAGGAAGCAAAATTATTTTCTTGCTGGAGTATTTGTGGAAAATTGTTTTGTTCATTAACACAATACTTCTTTGAGAAGGAATCAATAATTATAATGTACTTAATATTTTAACAATTATTTTCAAGTTATACGTTGCATGTAAAGGGTGCGAGCTACTAGTAATGTGCTTTGGTCATTAGTCACATTCATTTGGTTATTAGTCGATTCTTTTTCCTAAAAGGGACTTGTACGATAAATATACAAACTCATTTCCACAAAATTACAACATGAACTCTACATTTCCACAAAATTACAACATGAACTCTACATTTCCACAAAATTACAACACTAGTTATCATGCGACAAAAAAATTGATTTTGTAAAATACGAAAATCTTCAATATCAAATATCTCAAAAAGTAATCGTTCGATGTTGATGAAAATTATCACACATATTATCTATATCACATACAAAATTGCCTATAAATTTGGAGCTGATACATAGAACCGTGTTCGAGAAATTACGATTTGAAAAAAAGGTTAACAAAATTTTAATCTCAAATATTTCTGAAATTTCTGGACTAATCATTTTGCCCAAAGAACTCGACCAAGAGCTATTCATAATCTACCTCTGGAAGGAATTTTGAAGCGACTTAAAAGACAATTTTACTCCCGTAATCGTTGGACGTACAAAACTCATTTTTTTCATTTTTCAATTTTTTTATCAAAAACTAACCAACAGAATGAATTCAAAATTTTACAGATTATAGCTATTTATATTCTGCATTATAATGATTTTTCTCAAAAAAATTGACCGTTTAGTTTGGGAGTTATAAGCTTTAAAAAAAACACTTTTTTGTTAATAACAAAGGAACCGTGATAGCTAGAAAATTTTTTCTTTTTAGAAAATATAGGTATTTTAATTCTCTTTCGAATGTTACCCATTCGATTAAAATATCTCGATCCTATCATTAAAAAAAAAGTAAAAGTAAATTTTGAGAAAATCGAAAATTTGAAATAAAACAAAAATGCATCAATCCAATCAAAATCACATAAAAAAAGCAAAAAAAAATGAGGCCTGTCCGGTTAAAATCGACCGAGTAGAAGTTATCCAGTAGAAGAGATTCAGGCATACACACATGCACAAGCACACGCACACGCACATCCACACTCACACACACACACACACACACACACACACACACACACACACACACACACACACACACACACACACACACATACACATATACACACACACATACACATCCATACAGACATTTTTCAAAAACCATATATTTTGATTCCTAACACCTCGAAAAACAATTATAACATGTTTTTACAACAACTCAAAAAATTACTCACAAAGCTTCCTCTAGGAGGAAGCAATTAAGTATACACACTGTCTCTTACAAAAAACATTTAGTGTACAGATTCAAATTCATTTTCAAAGGAAGCAAAAGATATGTTATTGTGCAGAAAAACATTATGAAACCGTTGCTTCTGTCAGAAAGTCACCATCATCAATCATCGTCTGAATCTCACTGTGATATAATTGATATTTATATTCTGAAGTCAAAACTGTTATGCACCGCAATAAATATACATTAGTCATATTCTCTTTATTAAGTTACAATGTTATATGTGAAAAAGAATAATGAAGGAAAAGTAAAAAAAAATTCACTCTATCAGACATTAAGGGTAGAGAAAACATTTGTTAGCACTGCTTTGACTAGGGATTCATGAAAGACCCACCTTAAAGATTTTGGATTTCTCAACACATTTTACCATTTACCTCAGTATATAATTACCAAACATGTGTGAGAAAGTTTATTAAACGCATATGGATACAAAAGCACCAAGAGAACTTTGTGTTTGACCACTAAACAATGCTTGACTGACTAATGTGGCTATGGTTGTTGCTGCTACGTGTGCTCATAGCTTACAAGCTTGAAGGATCAGGTATACTGAGGTATCAGAATATTTGTTCCAAATATTAATGATTTTAAGCTAAAATCAATACTTTTTTATATTTCAGGCTAGAGAAGGAGTTACAGAAGAAATAAAAATGTATTTTGGTAATTTTATCTTTAAAGCTGTTTTCTACATAATGTAAAATTGTGGGCTCTGCCATCGACTCCAGGTCCAGGAAGTGCATATATTTTCATGGCTTTCGCACTAGTTGCGTAATGTACTATTTGCGCACATTTACCAGTGCGCAAAAGTTTTTTGCACACGGCTATAACAATGTGGAAAAAGTTTTGGGACTCACTTTACGCACAAGATAGAGGCATCAAAAGTACTTTTGCACACTAATTTTACGCACAGAATTGCAAACAAAATTTGTACATACTGTACACATATGTGGAAGGTATAGTTGGACAGCAATAAAAGTTCCTGATATGATCTCAAAAAATCACTTTAATAATTCATTCAAGTTTTAAATAGCAAGTTTGTATCAAAAAGAATGTCAGAAAAGAATTATCAAACTTTTGTTCAGTTGTACGTGCGTGTACTGTCGATTGGCCTTCGTGACTTTATGATTAGATAGATCCACAGGAATAAATGGGCAACTACAACTAAGCAAAAGTCAGAATTATAATGTTAAATGGTCAATAATTTTTATTAATTTATTTTGTTGTTGACTTCTACTAACAGGAAAAACTTACGTTGGATAAACTTCAAGAAAATGCAAGTTAGGGTCTGTAATATACGCAGTTTAGGCCCATAAATCAAGGAAAGACAAACCGGCTTGTGCTCAATGTCCCACGTCTAGCAAGCGTGTGTCTGTCGGGTGCCCGTAGTCACGCGCGAGCGTTCCCCGCTCGCCGCGCCACCTATTCCCTTCCAGACACTTGTGCTATACGCGCGACTCTTTATTCCAATATACTACAAGGTCAATAATATTTCAATAAATGTAAAGTATGTTTGAAAACAAACATAATATGTGTAATTGACTGATTCCATTCAAATTCAGGCAGGCTATCACAGATCGAATTTTTTTTTTCGCCTAGAAAATATAAGACTGTATTCTAAATCATATTTAAGGAGACACGTGTCTCGGAATTTTGCATAAATTTTTTTTTTACTTTACAGCCAAAATTTTAAAAGTACCTCAATTTTCAAAATGCTGTAACTTTGTCAATTTTTAACCTTTTGGGATAGGGTTTTTTCAAAATGTGAGGTACTTCATCTAGTTTTAATGAAAAATTTTACTTTGATGATTAAGATTCATCTTACAGAGTTATCAATGAAAAACTGAAAAATGACGATTTTTTAAATGTAAATATCTCAAAAACTATAATTTTGTGTCTCTGAAATTTTAATATGTTTTCATACATTAAAAAAACTACCTTTCCCAGTAGGTGAGAACATGCCATTTTTTTATTTTATTTTTAATGAATTTTCAAAATTTTAATCGATTTTTTCGATTTCTAAGCTATCAACTCGTGCAGTTTTTTTTTAAATTATGCCATTTCTCTATCTATTTACTATCCCATTTTCTAATATATTGATAGAATAAAGGAGAAACTTTAAAATAAGTCGCCAGGCAAGTATAGAAGAAGCCTGAGGATCGACCTCGCTACATATACATTGAAATGGATGCCCGAGAAATTGAAATATTTATCAATTATACGTGAATTTATAGCGGTTTCTCAATGTTTATTTGCATCAAATTTAAGTATTCAAGAATATTCAATTTCTACGCCAATTGTCAGTAGTGAAGCAATTTTAAATGATAGTGAGATTTTTGTAAATGAACTTAATGAGACTTTAAGTTGTTTAAAATTAAAAACTTCACCTGTCAAAATACCTCAAACTGTGAACAATAACAAGGGGCAATCATATGCCATTGGGGAAAGAAAACAAATTAATGATGTATTCCATTCAGAAATACCTAGTAACAACTCTTATTCCTACTGATATTTCTAAAAACTATTTATTGTCAGTTTACAGTTATACCCAAAGGAACTAAATATATGATTGATGAAGCGCGAGCACTAGTGAATGATGGGGATATCTATAAACAGCCTGGAACTTTACATGAGCCATTCTTTAGATAGTGACATTGTGTCCAAAGTCAAAGATTATTATTTAAACGATGATTTTAATTGCTCTCGTCAGAGTGCAAATAAATGTAACACAATGTCCGTTAAAGAGGATGGCATGAAAACTAAAAATGTTAAGCGTTTTCTCACTCGTAGCATGAAAGAAATGTACACATTATTCATAGAGCAGAATCTACTAGTTACTAGGTATTTTAGAATGGAATACATCATTAATTTGTTTTCTTTTTCCAATGGCGTATGCTTGTCGCATCTTACTGTTCACAGTTTGAGTCATTTTGACAGGTGAAGTTTTTAATTTTAAATAACTTAAGGTCTCATTAAGTTCATTTACAAAAATCTCACTGTCATTAAAAATTTCTTCACTACTGATAATTGGCGTAGAAACTAAATATTCTTGACTACTTGAATTTGGTGCAAATAAACATTGAAAAATCGCTATAAATTCACGTATAATTGATCAAGAAACCTGCCTGGCGACTTATTATAAAGTTTATCCTTTATTCTATCAATATGTTAGCAAATGGGATAGAAAATAGATAGAGAAATGGCATAACTTTTGAAAAACGACAATTCACTCTATCGTCCTCTACCACGTATACGTACCATCGTCAATCACTACTCCAATGGTCCCCATGATATAGCAATGGTGTTCTATTTCTGTATTCCTTCGGTGGTGGTGATATGTGTCTTGATGTACACCGTGTACTCTTAGCGACATAGTTAACTACGGAGTTGTAGTGTGCAATGCGCACACTGTAGGTATGGGGACGTACCCGGAGGACATGATTGTTAGTTTCGTTTATGACACACCTTGCATACCTCTTATACCTAATGGCTTCTGGAGCCAAAATTACATGAAAATATAAATTAAAATGTAATTACTACAAAATAAAGTATAAGGGAAACATCCCAATACCCGAACACTTAACCTTACCGAAATGTCCCGGTACCCGAACAATCACACATCACCTTTATTTATACACAACTATTTTTAACGTTTGAAAAATAGCAAAAATCTAAAACCCTTGTGTAGTTTGTTGATATATTACCAAGATACTTTTACTAAATATCGTTTTAAAAAATATATTAATGATTTTGTTCGGGTATCGGGTCGTGTTCGGATATCGGGACGTTTCCCTTATGTATCACTAATATAACTTATTTTTAATACAAAATCCCAAGAGATAGGTTTTTTAATCCACTTTATGCAGAATTATGTTATTTTAGAAAAATTAACTGGTGAGCAAGTTTTCTTGGCAATCACTCGATGGATTATGACGAGAGAAGTTGCAAATTACTTGGAAAACATGTACCTCTAGCATGAAACTCTGGAATTAAAAATATCAAGACTAAGAATTTTTTTAATTGGAAAAACTATAAAAATTCATAAAGATTGATAAAATTAAGACAAAAAAATAGTTTTTTCAATTAAAAAAATACTTAGTTAAGATATTTTTTAATTCCAGAGCTTCATGTTATAGGTACGTGTTTTCCAAGTAATTTGCGACTTCTCTAGTCAAAATTCATCGAATGATTGCCAAGAAAATTTGCTTACCAGTTGATTTTTCTAAAATTACATAATTCTGCATAAAGTGGATTAAGATACCTATCTCTTGGGATTTTGTATTAGAAATAAGTTATATTAGCGATACATATCCTTTATTTTGTAGTAATTATATTTTAATTCATTTTTTTAGGTAATTTTGGCCTCAGGGGCCATTAGGTATAAGACCACCTTAATGTTAAAGAACAACTTATCATATCAAGAGTAACTCATCGAATCGCAAACTTTAGTTTATAAATCTGTCAACACTGTTAATCGATTGAGAAAAATGATAGGTGCTTATCGAATTTAAAATATTATTGTGATTTAAATAAAATACAGGATTTTTAAGATAAAGAAGGTTCGTTCTTACTTGAAATTGTCATTTATCGTTGTGTAAAACATTATACTGAAAAATTCAACGTCTTAAGTTATTATTTTTAGATGTCAAAGAGACTTAATAACCTTTCACAATTGTTTGTTAAAAATAAGTATAATAATAAAATAGGTAAAAGGTAGGTTAAAAATAGGTATAATATAATTATCATGGAACCAACAATATTTTCTTTATCAAAACGAAATCTTCAATTGCTCAGTTTTATTTTAACATCGCAATTTCATCGTTATCACTCAAAAGGCGGCATTACATTAAGAAAGAATTCCGCATCTTAGAAGCCCACTGAGCGGCAGTGATAAAGAAGTGATCTCCAGTCGCGGAGGTTTAATAATTAACCAACGTTACGGCACCGTCTCTACTGCTGCCGACAAACTTATCAGCTTACATCCCGACAAAAAGTCGGGAAGCAACGCTCGTGTACAATTGAATAAAACCCAACGGCTCTATCGCGAATTCCACCACTCTTTCTCACTCCTCTCAACGTGTACTTAGATCCCACCCGCTATAAATACATTGCTCTATTTATAACCGTCTATGCGGACGCTGAAGAAAGACGAGTGATTTCGCATCCCGATAGCCGGCACTCTCGCGTGAGCGTGCGCGACCAACTCTTCGTAATTACATTCGTACACAGACCGGGCGAGAGAAAGAGAGAGAGAGAGAGAGAAAGAGAACTGCCTATTTAATCCGGCGAAGTCCGTCCTATTAATCCGACGACGTTTTATTTGCTCTCTTTCTCGCTCCACTCTTTATCTTTGCACTATTGCCGGCAGTGCGATTCTTTCCCTCCTCTTTCCACCCGCGTTTCCTCAAACACCGCACGCGCTCACTCTCTTTATCCCTCTTTGCCTCTCAGGTGTTATCTTTGATTTGCCTGCTGCGCTTTTGCTGCCTCTCTCTCCTGCACGCCGGCAGAAGTGAAGATCGCATCGATGCCTCAATTAGACGAGCGCGGGCTACGAAGGCCGCGAGTGATAATTTAAATAAATGGCACGTCTATGAGCCACGCCTATCCTGGGGGCCTCCGCGTGCTGTAGTAGTGATCTTTCTCAGCACCGCGGGCGATCGGACGGTACAGAAGAAACTGCGCCGAGGCTTCTTTTGCACGCGCGCGCGTTGATAGCCAATCAGCGTCGTTATGCTTTATCGGGCTGGAAAATTTTACGGATGAACTTGTAGACGAGTTATGAAGCGTAAATCATGAAGCGCGCTTTGCGGCGTTTTATCGTTAGTCCGCGCACGCGCGTTGCGGCCGCGTTTGAATTGCATGGGATATGATGCAGTCGCGGGTTGCGGTTGGGTGGTATGGAAGGAGTTTCGAGGTGAAAGAGAGATGAGCCATGATGATGCGTAGTTTAAGAATCATGCGGAATGTTTATGCGGCGATGAAATGCTTTTTATCCGTTCTACTAAACGTGTTATTCTGAAAGTGTAGCATTATCATAGTTTAGTTAATATTGAGAAGAATTTGAAACGGAATATCTGCCAACAATTATTATTCAAGATTCTTAGTCCGTTCAAAAATCGTAAGAACGTTATATTTTTGCGTAGATATAGAAGCAAACCAGCTTTTGTAAAAAAAGGGGAAACTAACTGGAAAACGATTTGTAACTTTAAATCCGATTTTGAAAGTATTTTCGAAAAGTAGTTGTCGAATTCCAAGTATTTTCCCTCCAGTCAAGTTTTTGAAAAATGCAGAGAATGATGTTTACAGCGGAATTCGAGTTTTCTACTACCCACAAAATTTATTTTAGTTTATCAAGTTTCTGATTTAAACTTTATATACAGTTTATTTTGTGTCTCTATTATAGTCGTTTATTCAACTTTATTATATTATAATGTATAATAAAAATAGAAAAAAATATTAAATTACAGATATTTACGTTATTTATTTTTAATAATGATTTATAGCATCATCTGCTTTTGATAATAAAAAAACAGCTAGTAATCAAAAGTGCTATAATAATTATAAATCTTTAAAACCAATAAAATCTAAAAAATCAGACTGCATAATCAACAGCAAAAAAAAGCGTGGACAAAAACATTTACTTAAAACTATAATAGTTCGCATTCAACAACTTCGCCTGCCTCCTCTTCTTCGCTTCCAAAACCTGCAAACTACATATCACTATCTACTCCAAAACCTAAACCCATACGTTCTACAGGAATCTCGACACGCGACGCCAGCATTTACACTCTTCCACAAGGAAACACGGACACACACACTTACACCCCTGGCAGCAAGCCAACAGGCTCTCCTCTTCTTTTTTCTCTCTCCTCCCGCGCACGCGCCTCTTTTCTTCACTTCCCCTCCCTCCTTGTCGCCCGCCCCTACTCGTCTATTCTTCGCCGATATCGAGAACGCAGCTCCAGAAATCTATATCGGCCGGCTCTCTCTCTCTCTCTCTCCCTCTCTCGTTTAGGGAAATCCAGAAATAGAAGCTTGCGCGCGAGCCGCTGCTACCGCCGCCGCTTGAATTGCTTTTTATCGACGTCGTAAGTACACACGGAACAACAGCGATATCGATTGCCGGCGAGCCGACGCGCCGGGTTCTGGAAGAATGCGCGGGCCGGCGCGACGACGAAGGCAGCGACTAGCTCCTTCGTTTTCTATTTACCGCTGCCAATTCCCGGCGGCGCATCGATTGGAGAGCGGGAGAGGGTGTAGACGATGTTTCTTTGAGGGACGGGTATAAGGTGTAATTATGGCGGGAGTCAGATTTTTCGCGAGTTATTGGCGAAATCTACAGGCTTGTTGTTTGATTGAAAAGTATTATAGTTCATCTGGAATAGGATTGGGAGCTTTATTAAAAGATAACGGCTTTATGAGGGTATTTCCGAACGGACGTTTTTCATCAACTTTTCTATTCACACTTTTTGGTTCATTAAGTTTCGTCGTTAAATGTAACGATTCTCGTGATTTATTGAGTGGATTCATAATTGTGCAGCACAATTAAGTTTCTTCAATAAATCTAACATTTATGACTTTAATTCGCGGTTACAGTAAAACGAAAAGCTCACAATGTTGAAATGTTAACGTTTTGTGTGGGTTCCATTACAATGCTGTAGCAAAGAGTAAAATATATATTGCATAATAACAGGTAATGTTGTTGGTTTTTGCATTCAATGGTTGACATATGTGTTACAGCGATTCATATGCTAAATTTACGTTATTTATTAAACGAGAATTCCTTCTTGAATAATCTACGTCAATCAAGCACGTATATACAGAATCAAAACCACAAACAATAAATAACATTAACAGTCTATCGTAATTTGAACAAAAAAAAAACTATACTTTGTTACTAACAAGTAAATTGAAAGCATTGAACATTCGCCGTTGTTCTAGACCCATATTTCACTTCCCAACGAGAGCGAGAGAGATACGCCGGCGCTATCGCACAATGACTATAGGGATGACGGCAGAATACCGGTGCTATTATCGATTGACTTACGAACGCGGGCGCAGCTCACGAGAGACAGAGCTAGCGAGCGAGCGAGCGAGAGAGACGACCTTGTTGTAAGCGTGGCTCCCTCTCGCGATTTGCTTTTTCTCTTGCTGCTCTCTCGCACGGCACGCTGCTGCTGAAAAAAAAGTCCGTCGAGAGTTTTTGCGAGGGAACGAGAAAATGCGATCGTCGTGGAAAAGCGATTTCTGCGTTGTTTCACTGCGATCTGTGGGGAGAGAAGAGAGGAAACAATGGCGCCGTCTGTGTGTGTGTGTGTGTGTGTGTGTGTGTAGAGTAATTCGGTATTGAGCTTCGGTAGTTGTTTAGTCAGCGATAGTATGTTGGACGAGTTTTTTATCGGTGCGTTTTGTAGGACGGTTTTAGCTAGTATTTTCTACCAAAAAAACATTTCTACGTTATTTTTATTGGTGTGTAACATAGTTTTTTTTTTTTAGTTTTGTCATAAAAGAGAGAGAGTATATAGTTGATGAACATAGAAAAATATTGTAAAAATAATTTGTAACTTTAGATTACAATTGACAGAGTTAACAAAATTAGGCGAAAAAGGTATTTGTTACAATTTATCCGACTCATCCTTAGGTGTAATAATCAGCCCACTGTTTAAATAAACGCCAGTTATCTCAGCAGTTGCAGTAACTGCTTTTAGTTCGTTAGTTAGAAAATCGTTACCCTCACTATCAACTTGCCAGAAACAAATATTGGAGTTTACGAAAGTTTCAAATGGTTCCGCTATTTCAAGTTCTCTTTCTTTATAGCTTGAGAATTGTTCGAAATAGGGAAACTGTGCCAGCACGACTCCGAAACTTTTTGCGGAAGCTATAATTTTTCGGATTTTCCAAGTATCGCTTAATTTCAACAATGCGACAATCCCTACTCCTATATTTCTTTGCTATAACCATTTCCCTTATCACGCGCAATCCATAGAAATCCAATCGTGAACGCTTACAAACAAGTCTCTTCGAACGAGCTCGACGCCTCCATCTTTCGCGCATAAAAGCCTCGTAAACCGTATACGTATTTGAGCCCCTTCAGTGCGAAGGGGTTAATTCGAGCATTAATTCCGTTTATCCGAATTTCGCGGGATCAGGGGGGAGGACGGACACCCTCCGCTCGTAAAATCCCGGTATAAGAGGAAAAGCGTCGAAACTCGCGCGAAACAAGGAGAGAGAGAGAGAGAGAGAGAGAGAGAGAGAGAGAACATAGGGGAGAGGATGAAGCGAACGCGCGCGAGAACTACTCGGCTAAAGTACTAGGGCCGAGCGAGGTTCGGGAGACCGCGTTAACGAGATCTCCCTTTTAGGAAAATTCGAGTGCAAAGAAAAAGAACGAGCACGCGCCGTGGTTGGGAAAAGAATTGTCCGAGAGCGAGTGTATAGTCTCTCCTCTCGCGTGCGCTCTACCCTAATTTCGAGTCCCCAGGGCAGACAGAGAAAGAAGAGGGTGGGTGCGAGCAGCGGCGTGAGACGCGCAGAGCGAGTTGCCCGCCGGCGGCACGTCGCTCCGCTCTCTCTGCAGGAGAAAATCCGCGAGTGCCTGGCTTGCTTGCCTCCCGGGTCGTCTTGATGGGAGGACGGGAGAAGGAGGGATGAGGAGAGGACGCGCGCTGTGCCGCAGCGGTGTGCGAAATTGTGGGAAAATCCTTTTCATAAAAAGTTTGTCTTGTTTGCAAGATTACTGTAAGCCCTTCAAAATTGCCACGTATGTGCGCGTTTTACAGAGGAAGCGCTTGGAATTTATTATATGATAATGCTTGTTTGAGCTTTCTTTCGCGAAAGATGATGTTTTATAGGTTGATATTCGTATAAGGAATGAAAGATTTTCTTTTGGGAACGTTTTTAATCCTTGATTGTGAGGTCTAGAACGCAATGTAGCGAAACTAATGTAATAAGTATTGTCACGGAAGGTTTCTATTCACGTGACGATGATTAGAATCTGCATGCTGCAGTGCCAATCGTATATATAGCTTGGAGGTCTAAATTAAAAATAGATTTAGGGTATAAGAACGGAAGAAAGTTTGAGATCTATATCGTTCTTGTGATTTAAAACTCTTGTATCTGCAAAATTTTCGAAAATGTGCTTTAAAGTACACCCGTGTAAAATCGTCCAACAAGCGAGACTTTTGAAGCCAGACTCCTGCAACTTTTTTTTTACACGGGCATACCCGTGGTACTAATATTTTATTTGAAGAATTGTATCGCTTAACTTTATTTCAAATAATACTCTACTATCTTTGTTCTTCGTCTTGTATCTACTTATACTAAATTTACAGAGTTACGCTTCACAATATGTGTATTATAATCCTTCCCTCCTTAGAATCTTAACTAGCTTTTTAGATTCTGAATTTAAATGCTAATACACAAGTCTTTGAATGTCACTGGTTTAATTCGTTCAGTACAATGGTTAAATGTTATTCTATTATAGAGTAATTTATAGTTTAAATAGCATTTTACTAAGAACTTTATTATAATAAAGTTATAAATACGCTATAGCGTATTTATATGATACGTTTTTGTAAAATCTACGTATTAAATCTTCATAATTTACTTATTTTTGTATCTATTTGGCATTATACCACAAGGTACTTAACTTACAAGCTACTACTATTCAAACATACCCATTTTAAGCAATCATTATATTATAATAGTTCAACCGCAAATTAAAACCAATCACTTCCTATAAAACCTCTCTGCCCTCTTTCTTCCCACTCAAAAGCAACACCCCAAAACAGCCTTACGATTCACTTTATCTCCCCGAATACCGCGCGCGCGAGTGTTTATCCATACACGTGTCTACCCACACCTCGGCGCCCAAGACACCGTGAAAAGGATACCCTACAACCGTGGGGGAAAGACGTCTGGCTCTGCACGCACATCGCGCACGCGTTTGAAGAAACAAGAGGAAGAACGAGGAGAGCCGCGAAGGGTGGCAGAGGGAAAAAAAAGTAAAACGCTCGAGATAGCTCGCTCTGTCTCTCTCTCTCCCTCTTTCTTTTTCTCTCCTCATGGGGGAAAAAGCCGAGGCAGAAAGGAATTCAAAGCGATCCCGGCCGAATCGAATTGAAGCGGGCGCGCGCGGAATTGGCGGTGATTTAAATTGGCTGGCCTCTCGACCCGCCGTTTAACCCATTTACCACCTCGGCCCCTCGTTCTCTCCTGTATTTAAACGGTCCACTCTCCCTCTCGCTCTCTCTGTTTCTCTCTTCTCTTTGCTATATCTTGAGCGAGCGAGCCCTTTTTCCATCGGACGCGCCGCGATATTCTGCTCTGCGGAGCTTTCGAACTTTCGGGCGCATAGGAGCGAGAGCCGTCGACGTGTGTTATCGACGCGACTTTGCCGGCAGCCAGCGCGAAAGGCCAACGTGTGTATGCGCGCGCGTGTGTGTGTGTGGGTGTGTATATATATAAAAGTTCTTCGGAAAGTGAGAGAGAGACATCGCGCGCGATCAAGCGATATTTCAGAGGCTCCTCTTGCATTTTCTTCCTTTTCTTCCTCTTTCTTATGCAACGATGGCGCGACGACGGTGCTGAGTCGGCACGCGCAGTGTATGTCTTTTCGCTGTTGCTGGATTTATTGATGCGTTAAATTTGTGAAGGGGAGTTGAAGTGAGAGCTGGGGAATCGAGATGATTTATACAGTTGTAATTGATGGATGCGCATAGTTTTCTGTCCTATACGAGAATTTCGTAATAATAAAGGTAAGAGAAGAGTGTGGAACGTTTTACGTAGAATACATTGATGTGAAATTGCTGAAGCAGCTAGTTTTGTTGTTGTAATACTACTTAAACGAAAATAATAACTTTCTCTCCCTCTCTCTCTCGCCCTCTTTCTCAACATCCGTTAAATTCTGTACCAAAAACTTTAATAAGAGCTTAAATATTTTTTTAAAACAATAAACACGTTCTTTAAAAAAACTAATTTTTTATGTATGTTCTAACAACACAATTTGTTTAGTCCTTTTATTTCTTCTAATCTCATTTATTTAATAAGCACTCTCTACAAATGGTAATAATTTTTCTCAAGACTGTAAAAATAATAATATTTCTCATTGACTGGCAGTGTTGCTGCGTAGAGCACGTTTCATAAAATGTAATCTAGCCTAGAAGAGGGGCATAAAAAATGTCCGAATTCATTTTGAACCACTTCGACAGCTGGACCATTCCTATCATCTTTCCAACAAAAATAATAATATTGTTAATAAAACTTTCTACGAAAATATAAAATAAGGCAAGTATAGAAGTTTTTCTGTATAATCTATAAAATAATAATATTTATGATTTTTTAAACGAAATGAAATAAATACTAGTGAAAAAGTTTTTTACTTCTTCGAGTCAATGATATGCTGAAAAGATTATCTGTAAGAACATTTAAATTGTTCATTGCAAATCAAACAAACGAAAGTTGTGAAATGATGCACTATGCGCTTTGTGCCGATGCGCGCGTGTTATATATCTGCTTTTGTTTTGTAATAGCCATTTATTATTTTTACGGTTAGAACCTTTTTCTTAGATCGGAAATTGCAGAAAGAGCACACAAATACGGACAGCATACTACTAGAGACACGTACCCTATGTGTGAAATTCGACAAAGAAAATATAATTTGAAGTAAAGGTTTTTTAGGAATTGTAAAAGGTTTTGACGATAATATTACAATCAATTATTTTAACTATTTTTCACACATAATTTAGAAAAAAATCATACCTATTATTTTATTCATATTTTATACATAATTTAAAAATTAATACTTTTTAATCTTCATAAATGAATTTAATTATAATTATGTCATAAATTGTTGCAAAAATTATAAATTTTGTTATTAAAAATTCATTAAAGGAATAAGCAAATTAAATTTGAGGAAGCCACGGGCCAATGAATTGGCAGCGATTTTTTCAAAGTATTTGAAAGCACGATTAACACAACATCCATAGGAAAAAAATCTATTACATATCTAGGAAAAAAACTCAATCATATTTAACAAAAAATGACTTATTCTAAATTAGCTATAAAATAAATCTTATTTTGTACATGAAATTCGGTACTACTAGTTGATCCAATATATGGGTTTTCAAATACACTATAAACGAATTTGTATGGAATATGTATGAAAAAAATATGAGTGTATTTGAATAAAAATTTTGTATTTATTTATTTATAATGATAAAACTTATTTACCCAAATTGGTCATGGTCTTAAATAATAAGACTAAATTATTCCCTATTTTCTAATTAATAGCTATACTATAACAACTGAGGATGCGGCTGGGAAAAAGGTGCATAATTCATTTAAATTGGACAGAAGTTGTGCGCCTTTTCTAGCCGCACATTCAGTTATAGCGACTTGTTATAAACTTAATAAATTCTATCGCCATATAATTCAGCTTCGACGTTATTGCGCTGTTAATGATTATGATTGGGACGGTGATGCTGCTGATTTGGCAAGCTATTACGACGTCTCGTATGGAGGTCAAACATGCTCTCATGGTATTGCGATAGCTTACGCCCAATATCAGTAGGCATAGGGTCTGTCCAAAAAAAATTATGATTTAAGGCATTGTCTGCATTTATGCGGTTTTGTGGATCGAGTACGAATAATTGGTTGAGGAGATCGCACGCATATGGGTCCTCGATGTAAGGTTTCAACTGTTCAACGACCTATAGAACAAACCAAATATTGAATAAAATGTTGAGATACTTTATCCCTCAATGTTTCCGTTTTCAAAATTCAGTACTTACTTTTCGTTTTTGATTTTTAATGAGTTCCATATAATTATATATACTTAATTTAACAACATTTGGCCAAACGTCTGGCGTTATTGAGCCACAAAGATGAGAAATTAAAGTCAATTGCTCTTGTTCCGATGCCCCTTGCAGTATTGGTCTTCTATAAATAAATAAAAAAAAGTTAACGTTTCCAATATATTTTAACCTCTAGGCTGCCGGAAAGCCTAAATATAGGCTCTACCTGTGATCGGAACGGGGGGGGGGGGGTCCAAAGTTTAGACGACTCACTTGAAAATTGAAGTCAACTATAGACGTTCTCGGTTTCAACACAAGGTACTTCAGATTGTGCAAAATTTCGAAATTATAAATTATGAAAATCTTATTTTCGAATGTAACAATTCACCTACTGTCCAAAATATCGAATTTCATTAATACGATTTCAAAGCAAATATAACTTGTTTCTAATGATTTATTTCAAAATATCTTCATTGTATCCCTATTAAAATTCTATTAATGAAATTCGATATTTTGGACAGTAAGTGAATTGTTACATTCGAAAATAAGATTTTCATAATTTATAATTTCGAAATTTTGCACAATCTGAAGTACCTTGGGTCGAAACCGAGAACGTCTGTAGTTGACTTCAATTCTCAAGTAAGTCGTCTAAACTTTGGACCCCCCCCCCCTTGCTAGGGGGGGGGGGTCCAGAGTTTCGACGATTCACTATAAAATTGAAGTCAACTGTAGACGTTTTTCAGTTCGACATATGATAATGAAGATTGTTTTTAATTTCGAATTCTAAATTACGAACAGCATATTTACGAATGTAACACTTCACCTACTGTCCAAAACATCGAATTTCATTAATAGAATTTTAATAGGGGTACAATATAGACATTACGAAATAAATCATTAGAAACAGGTTATATTTGCTTTGAGATCGTATGGATGAAATTCGATGTTTTGGACAGTAGGTGAACTGTTACATTTGAAAATATGATTTTCGTAATTTAGAACGTCGAAATTAAGAACAATCTGCATTCCCATATGTCGAACTGAAAAACGTCTACAGTTGACTTCAATTTTATAGTGAATCGTCGAAACTCTGAACCCCCCCCCCCCCTTGCTAGCTATATATCGGCCACACTACCAAAAGCTATATTTGGATGATAATAATTCTCAAAATTTCTTGTTTTAATAATTTTTTCCAATTAACAAACTAACCTTGTCCACATTTCTGCCATGACGCAAGCGGCACCCCATATGTCGATCGGCGGTCCGTAGTTGCGATCGCCTAGCAGAAGCTCTGGTGGACGATACCACAGCGTCACTACTCGATTCGTGAACTTGTTTTCGTCCTTAATACTGAATGCGCGGGCCAAACCAAAGTCAGCCAATTTCAACACTCCTTTTTTGGTAATAAGGATATACATGATTAATTTACTGTAACTAAGTTTTATATTGAAGAAAAATTAGATAATTTATCCAATAATGAGATAGATACCTTGTTTTTGTGCATGAAAAATAAAGCCTCGAAGAGCATTTTTAAAACTTTTTTTATTTCGGCAAAAGTAAATTTAACCTTTATGTTTGATAACAACCCAGCCAGATCGTGATCGCAGAATTCAAAAATTAAAAAGAACGTTGTCTTCAAGTTATCACCTGTAGCTGTAAATAAAAGTTTCGATTGTAAAATAAATTTTTAAATAAAATGCAGGAAGCATTAGTCTAAAATATTATTCTTACGTTGAGAGCGACAAATCTCTATCAATTCAACAATATGCTTATTTTTCAGTTGTTGAAGAATTTTGATCTCTCGAATTGCCGTTATAGGAAACTAAAAATATAATACTTTCTGTTATCTTTCAGAGAAATGGAGTAGTACATTACGATATGGGTGTGGAAGGTGATTATTTACCGCATGAGATGATTTTTCGCACGAGCGAAGCGAGTGAGAAAAGTCGAATGCGGTAAAAATCACCTTACGCACCAGTGTCATACAGTATTTTATACCACGAGAGCCGAATAATCATAACTTTAATATGATTATTCGGCTCTAGTGGTATAAAAAGGATTTGTTATTTTAATTCACATATTTATTCAAAACTTACCCCTTCCTTTTCATTAGCCATAATTATTTTTTTTATTGCAACGAACTCTTTTTGATTCTTGAATGATTTGGCCTTCCACACTTCCCTGAAAATTAGCAGCACTTTGAGTATTCACATTGAAAATCACATAGTAAAGTTTACTAAACCTACCCATATGTTCCTTGGCCAATTTTTACAATGAAATCATATTTTGACACCACTTCACAAAACGGGAAACTGCACTTTGCCATGTAATTTTGCTTTTCTATTTTGTTCATTTTGCTTAGTTTTTGTCAAAATACCAAGCGGAAAATTTTCAAAAATATTTGTGCTACCAACGTCCATACAGATCGTCTGTCAAATTGCTTCTGTTGGAGCATTGGCCCCGTTCACAGCTTTTATAGTTGAAACTTTCAGTGGATAGAAAACTGTCTAGGATAACATTTGCACGATTGCTCATATTGAACTTTAAGTAGGAACACAATTGTCTTGGGATTTCCTAATACCGTTCCTGTTAAAGCTGTCGCTGCTGGAGATCTTTCCCCATTAACTCAGATATAGGTCTTGTGTTAAGGCGGTTTTACACCTAGTGACCTCTGCGGCCAAAAACAGCTGAAAAAAACCGCTGCCAATTCATTGGCACGTAGCTTCCTCCAAATTAATGTATCGTTCCTATATGTATAGTATATTTTAAATATAAAATATGTTTCTTCATTATACTTTTTTTCAATGATTTAATAATTCATTAATATTTAAAAAATTGAATATTTTTTTCTTATTATTGAAATTATTTGTTATTTGACACTTATTTTATTTAAAAAAAGGTAATATTTTAAAATATAAAATTAAAAAATTGCTATCTATACCCTGAGATCAACTTACTCACATAAAATCATATATAATAAGTTCATTTCTTATATTATAAATATATTATTATTCAATAATTGTGTATCTTTATTATAAATAATTGTGTACATATTATAAAAATTGAAATTATACTTCTAATTTTTTGCTTCCTCCTAGAGGAAGTTTTGTGATAGTAATTTTTTGAGTTATTGTAAAAACATGTTATAATTGTTTTTCGAGGTGTTAGGAATCAAAATACATGATTTTTGAAAAATGTCTGTATGGATGTGTGTGTGTGTGTGTGTGTGTGTGTGTGTGTGTGTGTGTGTGTGTGTGTGTGTGTGTGTGTGTGTACACGCCTTGATCTCAGCTTCTACTCGATCGATTTTGACCGGACACATCTCATTTTCTTTGTTTTTTTTGTGTGATGGTGGGTCAAAATTCGTTTTTTGATTCGCCGATGCGTTTTTGTTTTATTTCGAATTCTCGATTTTCTCAAAATTGCTTCCTCATAGAGGAAGCTTTGTAACGGTGAAAAAAATTTTCGAAAAAAAAATGTTCAAAAAGATATTTTAAGGCGATATATATGTATATTACTTGATTTTGATCATTTTTGTTTTCGTGGGTGTATGTCAGTGAGTGTGTGTATATATATTTGAACTCTTCATATCTCCGAAACGAATCGACCGATTTTCGTCGGGTTTTTGTCTCGCGGGAAAAGAAAGGTACCCTGATGGATTTGAGTTTTTATTGATTTTCTTTTGTTTTATAACCAAAAAACGATTTTGAATTTTTAGTGTTTTTGATTTTTTCATATCTTACAGTCATTATTACATAATATAATAAACTTTTCTTGAAAGGTATTTAAATTACCTATATTTTCCTTTTTTAAAATTTAAAATATCTTCACTTTGTCATTTGTTATTAAGGAAAACTTTTTTATATTTCATAAATTAATTTCTCAAAAAATATTTTATTTATCGACTTGAAATTTTAACCAGTTATTACACTAATTGAAGACTATATGTGGTTAAAATTTCAAGAGATTATCTTCATTTGTTTTTTAGAAAAAAATTATTTTAGAAAAAATTTGCGTTTTCGTTGTCGCACGATAACTAGAGCAAAAATTATCCAATCGTCCTGAAATTTGGCACAGATGTAGCTTTTATAGAGAGACATTATTTTTTTGAGATTAAATATTTGAGATTAAATTGCCCATATCTCAAGAAAAAGGGCTTATTCGATGAAATTGTCAGCACTGGGCTTCTTTTTTAGGTACCAGAAATCGACTCTCCAATGCCCGCTAAAATCCGTTTCCCGCAGGTTAGACCCTCTCCTTGTAAGATGAATATATGGTATCAAATCTCGCTGAGATAATCTGGGAACTTGATTTCATACATACGTATATCCACACATACATTGTGGAAAATATTCAAAATGAATTAAAAATGATGTCGGAATTTGTCACACTGTCAAATGGTGGAGGTATCGAAATAAATCGACCAGCTCCTTCGTCAAGTTATAATTCAACAAATCCACTGTCAGCCGAATCTCTACATAATTATCCAAAATGAACTTATTTTGGTTGGAAACACATTTTTATATACTAATATAATAGTATTTGAGATGTAATAATTTTCATTCTGATGAAAATATAAAGCTCTCCCGAGTAGAGGTCGTGCCTAAAAATCACAAATAGCGGGTGAGACTCAGCGTAATATAGAAAATAGTAAATTTTTTATTAAAAAAAAATAAAGTTTACACAAAAATTTTATTCGCGTGATTCAAGCAAAATCTGTATTTTAAATGTTTTAAAGTAGATGGCAAAAACTTAGATTTGTAGAGACAACTGTCGTAATCTATGTATTAATTTCAGAAACTAGAATTATAGTTTCTAAAACGCCAATTACCTGGTATTCTATTATATTCAAATGGTCAAAATTGAAATGGTAAATTAATGCACAATAGAAAGGATAAAATATTAATAGCAGTATAGTATAATATTACGGTTTCATTAAAAGTACGGATACGATATTATAGTACACTATCAATATTTGATCAATATATGCAAAGCCTAAATTAGGTAAACCACAAAATGACTTATTTACATTATATTATTTTTTTATATACGGTAATAATAAAATTGTAGGAAATAATGTTTTATTTTTATTGCCCATTTGCTATATGATCAAGTAATTTTAAGAAGTAAGCGATACAATAGTTCGCGCTGTTTGATTCTCTTTGAAAGAATTATACTGTTGGCTTTCGTTACTATAATTGAAAGTTCCAATTGGGCCGGCCAACATATTATTTGCAGTATTTAGATCAATTTAAATTTGATACATCACACTTCATTCTAAATGAAAAAAATAAAAGAAGGATAAAATTGTTTGCGAAAGTAAAATTAGGAACTTGGCAAAAAGAGAAATTCTACTGCATCAAATTCACCTAAACTATCACTCACTTTGACCTCAATGTTACCCAAACTGTAACTCCCGCCCGCTCGACGAAAAAAAAAAAAAAACTAGACCAAACCGCGAAATTACAAACGGTACAGTATCGCACTCGTGGAATTGGCCGTCGCGCGCACACTGGCTCGTCTGCCCCGGCTCCGCTTTCGCGCGCGCGCGGGCCGTGAGACACGAGACCGAAATTATCGGCTATCAGCGTCGGGGCTACGACTCCCTCGGGACGCCGCGGCTATACCTTAACCCACCCTCCTTCTCTCTCCCTCTCTCGTTCTATCTATCTCTTCTCTTCCCGCTAATTGAATGTTCGAGGATAAGCGGGAGGAGCCAGGGCCTCGGCGAAACGGCATCGACGATCGCGGCCACTTGATCTCCTTCGGGGATGCGCGCGAGCCTTGCGAGGGAGTAGTGGTAGTAAGTGAGCGCCTGGTTGCGATATCAGGACGCGCGCGGGATACTTTCGTGATCTCGTTAGGGCGATTGTCGGATGGGTTTCAGCAGAAGAGAAGGAGGAGAAGAAGAAGAAGAAGAAGAGAGTTTTGTTTTTAATGAAGACGGTAGTGGCTGAGAGTGGGTTTGTTTCGTTGTAAGGCGGAGATTGGGAGAGGAATGGAGATTGTCGTGATTTCAAGATGATTTGTGTTTTGTTGTAGATGTTTTTGTGGAGAACCCTTTTTTACCTTGGGTTGCGGAAAATAAAGATCACGAGAGTGCACAATGCAAATTGATTAAAGCTGTACGTTTCGGCATAATGTAGAATGTCGTATTACATCGTTTTAGTAGTTTAAGTAGTGAAAGAAAAAGAAATTGAATCATTTTTTTTTTGTATTTACACTGCATACTTTGCAGAACTTTGCAGCATTCATTTTTCAAACTTTTTACTTATTTCCAAAAAATGATTCATCCTGTCATTAAAAGGTCAATGAAGAAGTTTCCGAAATAGCTATCTAAAATAGATTTCTTTCAAAAATGAAAATATTCGTCGCGCGCTTTTATAGAAAAGAACTGAAAAGAAGTCTTAAATGTAGATAAAAAAAAGATCAGGCAAACCGATTATGTGATAGACCTTGTCTACTAATAGAAGTAGTGCAAATTAAGTAACTGGTTAAAAGTGGATTATCAGACGTCACATGACTGCGGATATTTTACTGGAAATACTAATAAAAAATTTATTTATGTTTTTCTTTTCTTGTGTTGTTGTTGAAGAATGTCAATCCTACCAATGTTAATGTAATATAAAATCAAACAGAGCGTTAGATACTAATAAATTAATGGTTCAGACATAATGATAGTAACATTTTTCGCAATACAAACAGCATTAAAGTAGATTTACGGATCGCACACAGTCCAAGATCTTACAATTTTTTTCGGATCGTTGATATTACCGAATTTTTTTCATTTCTTTTACAAAAATATAATATTATCAACAATATGTACCTCTTCTTAAAATCAGTATTAACATAGTATTGACGAATCGCTTCACCGCTTATTCTCAAACGCACAACTCGATCTCACTTCAAAAGTAATTTAATTTCCACGAACATTCTCGATTGAACGTATAAAACAAACAACGCTTTCAACCGCAGAAAACCACAACCCCGCATTTTTACCGATCCCGCAACACTCTCTTCCCCTTCTCAATCGCTCGCGGGCACCGATCGAAACTCAAAACTCTCCTCTCTCTCTCTGTCTCTCTCTCTCACTCCGAACGCGAAACCCCCAGCCATCGATACACCTCAGCGTCACCATCATCGCCGTCGTCGTCGTCTGTTCTGTGTACAGCAAACTCGCCGACCTGCTATGGTAATTCGATAACCGTCGCGCTGCGAAAGATTGGTTTTTGCGCGTGGCTAGCGTCACGGCCGTGCACGCGAGCTCGTGCGCTCGGTCCATTTATTGCGCAAATGGAATTAAAGCCCATTCGCGGAGAGAGGAGCGCGCGAGCGCCCACTTGCCGCCAATTACCGCTGACGCAAACGCCGCGAGCTGCTGTTGCTGCAGCGTTGCCGCCACCGCCGCCGGGTCGCATAATGCGACGCGAGCGTTTATAGCGAGGTGAGTCGTCTTGGGAGAGTGGATTGTCGGCCGATTGAGGATAGACGAGCCTGTGGGAATGTTCGATAATTGTTGCTGTTTATGGGGTGCGTGAGTTTATAGGAAAATTGAGAAGTGCAGGAAATCTGTGAGATATTGCTAGTTGAGATTGAATTTGGGGTTATTTGAATGTAAGGTAATTCTGGATAATTTGGTAATACTCCTAATTCGGTCATACATACATTTCGTCGGCCCCACTTCAGGGGAAAGCTTAATTAGACGTATAAGTAGTTAAAAATGTGGAAAATATGGATTATAAATTATTCCAAAATATAGCCAGTTTATTTCTTTTTAGCTCTTAGCAAGACTAGTTTTGTTTTGGGAGTGTTCGGAATTTTCGTTCTATTGTAAGATAGATTGTATTTTAATGTATATTTATATTTTTTTGTCCGTTTTGCCTTCAAATACTCGAAGCATAGTTAAAACGTTCATTCTGCAGTTGGTTTCGTGTGAAATCAATAGCACTTCTGGTGCGTTTTAAATTCTTTTGTTCCCTGGTAGAAAATAAGCTAACGAAAATGGCTGGTAAAGTAATTGTACGATAATTTTTTTAACTAACGGTTACAACAAGACTATAAGCTAACGGTTAACCAATGATTCGGAAAAAGAGCAAATATAACATTTCAAAAACAAAAGAAGTGTCATTTGTAATATAAAAATTTTTACAAAAATATATTTAACCTCAAAATGTTTAAACTCTTAATATGTATAAAACATTCCTTTACCATAAAAATATTTTTTTTCACACTGTCGGTATAGCATTATTTTGATTATTTTTATTGTATACCAAGTGAATAATTTATTTTTTTAGTAATTTTGAAAATTAAGGATCTGTAGACCAACGGCTCGTTATCTCAATAAATAAATTTATAGAATTTTTAAACCAACGATTGGTTCAACTGTTGGCTAAGCAAACCATCGTTTTGTGACGAAATTAGTAGTATTTTAAAGCAAGAGTTGGTTAAACCGTTAGTGAACTCGTTCCGATTTCGCCAACCGATTGTAAACTATTGGTTAATGTTTCTACCAGGGTTGATAGAAAATGTATACTAAACTTTAGTATCTATATTTATTAGTTTTTTCTAAATCCAAGGTGGCCGGATTGACCAGAGTTACCTTATGTTATTTTACTGAATTTAGAAAAAAGAATTTAGAAAAAAATAATTTTGCTTCCTCCTAGAAGAAGCTTTGTAATAGTAAAATTTTAAGTTTCGTTAAATCGCTCTAGAAACACGAATAGAGGTGATAGAAGTTCGGATCACATGATTTTAGAAAATGTCTGTATGGATGTGTGTGGGTGTGTGTGTGTGTGTACCGTTTTATCTCAGAATCTATTCGATCGATTTTAACCGTACAGGTCTCATTTTTTTGTTTTTTTTTTTGTGTGTGAATGGGTGAAGGAAATACTCTTTTTGATTCGCCGATGCGTTTTTGTTTTATCTCGAATTTTCGGTTTTCACAAAATTCATTTTTGCGTTTTTTTAATGATAACATTGAGATATTTGAATCGGATAGATAGCATTCGAAAGAGCACAAAAAAACCTATATTTATTAAAAAAAACTTACATTAGGTATTACGGTTCTTTTGTTATTAACAAAAACGAGTTTTTTTAAGCTTATAACTCCAAAAATAAACGGTCAATTTTTATGAAAAAACACGATAATGCAGAATATTAATAGCTATAATCTGTCAAAATTTGAATTCATTCTGTCTACTAGTTTTTGAGAAAAAAATTAAAAAATGAAAAAAATGCGTTTTGTATGAAGCACGTTTATTTTTGTAAAATTGACTAATCGCTTTGAAATTCTTTGTAGAGGTAGATTTTGGATAGCTCTCGGCTAAGTTCTTTGGGCTAAATGATTGGTCGATACATTTCAGAGATATTTGAGGTTAAAATTTTTTTAACCTTCTTTTCAAATCGTAATTTCTCGAGAACGGTTCGATGACTCAGCTCCAAATTTACAGACAATTTTGTGTATGATATAGATAATATATGGGCGAATTTTCATCAAGATCGGTCGATTACTTTTGGAGATATTTGATATTTAAAATTTTAGTATTTTGCAAAGTCATTTTCTTTGTCGCATGATAACTAGAGAAAAAGAAATTAGTTAAATCATGTTGAAATTTTGTGGAGATGTAGAGTTTAAGTTCTTTAGGTAAAAGAATTGTCTCATAATTTTTAGAGATATTTAAGGTTAAAATTTGTTTCCGTATTTTTCAAAATCGTAATTTCTCAATGACGACTTAATGTATCAGTTTGAAATTTATAGATTATTTTGTATGCGATATAGGCAACATCTACATAAAGTTTCATCCAGAATATATGGTTCGTTTTTGAGATATTTGATATTTAAAATTTTGGTATTTCTGGAAATGACTTTCTATGTCGCACAATAACTAGAGTAAAATTTAATTACTTTGAAATTTGATGGAGATGTAGATTTGATGGAGGTGTAGAGTTTGTATATTATTTATTACATGAATTGTTAGGGTAAAAAGTTAGTTTATAAATTTCAGAGATATTTGAGGTTAAAACTGTTGTAGCTCTCTTTTCAAATCGTAATTTTTCTGGAACGTTTATATGTATATGTTACTAGAAAATGGAAATGACGCGCGATACGCGCGCGTGTTGTTTACTTCCTTTTGTTTTTTATTGAGGTTAATTTACAGCGAGCTCTGCAGAAACATGAAATTAGTCAGATACGCTGGCCAATTATTTTGAGTATCGAATTAATTTTTGCGAATAATCGCGATTTGAAGTGAATATAGTAAGAATTACACTCTCTCAATTTTGTGATAAAAATTTTAAAGTTGAAACGGTTATGGTTCAATTTTATATTTTAAAATATTACTTTTCTTTTAAATAAAATAAATGTCAAATAACAAATAATTTCAATAATAAGAAAAAAATATGCAATTTTTTAAATATTAATGAATTATTAAATCATTTAAAAAAAAGTATAATGAATAAACATATTTTATATTTAAAATATATACTATACATATAGGAATGATACATTAATTTGTAGGAAGCTACCCTTGTAGAAACAATGAATTGGCAGCGGTTTTATCTTCGAAATCTAAATTTCTATAGATATAAAATGTTGATTAATTAATGATTTTATTTTTATTTTATAAAATTGCAAGTTTCAGTCAACCGTTAACCGATTACATTCGACATTTTAAAAATAATAGTTTTTGCTTTCAGATGAGTGAAACTGGAATGTCAACACACTTATCGACAACGGAAGTACAAACATACAGTCGACGCAGTTTTCTAGATTACACTCCTATCCAACGTTTTTCTTATCCCGTATGTATTCTACGTACTGCCGAGCACGCATCGTTTGATCGTCAGCGCACAGTTGTGACAACTTTCGTGATAATCGTATCGCGCTGACCCTGAAATTGCTCGACTGCAATTGCTCAACGGAGCGGAACGAAAGCTAGTCGAGTCCTCTTCCGGTGCACACGCACTACACTATACTCTCTATTGGTTTAAACGCGATATGCATTTCGTACCCGTATATTCTACTAATTCTAAATTTTATAAAATTATTTATATATAATTTTAAAAATTATTGTAAAAAAATGACTAAAAGTAAAGAGATTTCAAGTCGTTTAACATAAGACTTTAAGCGAACCGGTAACTGCTCGTAAAACAACTAAATTTTAAATGGATTTAGATAATTATAACCTTTACTCAATTTTGCACGTTTAATGTAACACGATACCATAAAAGTACGACCAAAACAACCGAATCACAAACCGAACCTCTCCCCCATACGTTCCCTCAATCATATTCCCCGCTCCACCACCCAAGCATCGCGGAACCGTTTGATCCTCGATTTCCGCGCATACGTTTCGGAAGACACACATGCGCACGCACCCACACTGGCGAATAACTCGATTGTTCGTACGGCCGCGCGTGCGCGAGTTAAAACGACGCACGAGGGATAAATGCGATCTCCTCCCTTCGGCTGCGCCGGTGGATTTCCTGCGGTTACGCTCGCTATATACGCGGGAGAGAGACCCTGTCGCGTGGGCGCGCACGCGAGCACTTATAATTAAGTCAGCCCAGGCCCCGGTTGCCAGCTAAGGTATAGGGTAATCAGTGCCTGCGCGACTGCTACTGCTGCTGCTGGCGTATGTGGTGTACGTGAAATAGTCAAGGACGGGGAGAAAGGGAGAGAGAAAGGTTCGTTAAGGGGTAATGGCGGAGGTGGGTGGGTAAAAATGAGGGGGTGGATGGGAATGATTTGTTCTGAAAAGTTTAATAATTTGGTAGTAATTGAAGCTTATTCTTTACTCTTTCTCGAGTATGAATTGGAATAAGTTTGTCGTCAGAGACCTTAGAAATCGATCTATACAAAGTTTCATGAATTTGCAGAGTTTTTCAGGTTTGGCAGTTTGGGCACGATTGACTAAAAAAGGTCGTCAGTTGATGGATTAGTTCATTTTTTTAAATTTATAACAAATTTTCAACAGTTTCGGTACACCTTTGTAGGCCGACGTGCACTTAGGAATAGTATGTGTGCTAGTATGCAACAATCACTTTGCTTGTTGAAAACTGACTTATGTCTATTTTGCATCTATTTCTATAGTTTGTGTCTATTTCATGGATAAATGAATGTTTATTTGTATTTAAATTATATGCTGGTACACTTATTTCCTGAATGGAATTCGTATTTGTATAGAAATCGTAAATGTTTTTTCATAGCCCCACAAGAAAAAGGTTCTGTGCATTAGACTAGACCACCATATTTCGGTGTATTTTGGCCCCCTAAACATGACTCCAAGATCAGAATTGGTCTACCCCGTCTGAATTTTGGAATATTTGAGGTATAAGATTTTTGAGATATCTTTCAAGTCCAACTTTGAATCATCTCTCTACCATTTTTTCCGAGGTCTAAATACGTGAATTTTGAAGCTCTTAAACTCAAATTCTTTATTTCTATTTCGAAATTTACACATTTAGATTTCGGAGAAAAAAATGGTAGAGAGATGATACAAAATTAGTCTTAAAAGGTACAAGCACTGCTATATTATTTTGTAGAAAAAATGAATAAGAAAATGGTTTTCGCCTTGATTTTAAAGATATCTCAAAAATCTTATACCTTAGATATCTCAAAATTCAGACAGGGTGGACCAATTTTGATCTTGGAATCACATTTAGGGAGACAAAATACACCGAGATATAGTAGTCTAGTCTAATGCACTGAACCTTTTTTTGTAGGGTTATCTTTTTTTGTAGGGTTTTGTATGTGTTATCTATTTTCAAATTTAATATTCATTATATTTAAATTCTCTTCGTTTAATTTAGTTTATAGTATTATTCCACACCTGTCCTACTCAATTATGGCTGCCTTTGTTTCCAAATAAAGACATTACATCAAATTATCCCGAATAAGTATTGACAAAAGGATCTGTCTAGAACCAACACGGAAAAGAGTATTCCGTAGTAATGAAAATTTTTCTTACAATTGAATAGTGTTGGTACTAAAATAAAACTAAAAGCAGATTTGAAATATTTACAAATAATTTTTAATTTACAGACGAGGTTACGTAATTAAACCACAAACATCCTTTTTATCCGGGGAAGCAAATTACTGGGGGGAAAAAAGATTCTGAAGTTAAAACCTAATCGTAGACAACATGCCGCTATGCCTCAGGGAAATCAGTATAATGGCCTATTCCTTGAACAATGGTTTAATTAATGAACGTTCCTGGTTTTTAATTCAGTCTAATTTATTTTGCAAGGCAATATTTATTTTCAAAACCTTTTCCGATTTTTACCCGATGTTGCTTTATTCAACGGTCATCTAAAATATTTTCATCTTCAATAATTCACCGAAATGGCGCCATTTTATATTCCCTTCTACCCGAAAATACCCCACTGTTTACATCTCCTCATACATCATCCAGCAAAACCACCACTCCAAAGCAAAGTCTTCTCTTCCTGCCGCGGCGCAAAGAGGCCGTTCCCGCAAGCACAATAAACGCATTACACCCGCACATCCCGTGCGAAAATTCTAAATATTCCTTCACTCGAGTAAAGCATCACCTCCGGCACGCATATTTCACGGAGACATCGATGCTGCCAAAAATATCCTCACATCCTCTCTACATACACTCTTTCTCTCTCTCGCGTTATTACGAGCCTCTTCTGCTCCGCGAAGAGCCGCGCGAAAATAATTGCGGGCTAATTCGGTTTCGCGCGGGCGCGAGGGTTCTCCCGCTCTATACGCACGCGCGCACGTGTACACCAAGTTAATGGAATTAGCGACGGGGCAGCTCGCACTCGAGATAGTGAGCAGGGGGAAACTCGCCGT
This sequence comes from Torymus aiolomorphi, assembly GCA_036365515.1. Taxonomy (NCBI): domain Eukaryota; kingdom Metazoa; phylum Arthropoda; class Insecta; order Hymenoptera; family Torymidae; genus Torymus; species Torymus aiolomorphi. The sequence continues at coordinate 257,166,351 of CM070873.1, read as the reverse complement.
AATAGAAACTCCGCTCTAGCTATATAGCTGGGCGCGCTCGCCCTCGGTCTTTCCCTCCTGCGCGCCGGATTCGATTTTTCCGCCCGTGGCCTCTTCCTCTCCTTCTTCTCTCCGCTCGCGTATGCGTATACGCGTGCGGTCTGTGTGCTCGGTTATTAGCCGGCGCGAGCGCGTGCTGTGTTATCTTAATTTTCCGAGGCTCGTTCGTACGTTTAGCTGCTGCGGCTGCTACGGATGCTTATATACAAGTCAACAGATTCTCTTTTTCTCGTCCCCGTCTTGCGCGCTTCCGCTTCTACGCGTGTGATCCGCGCCGGAAATTTGAATAATGAATGAATTTCCGGCGAGAGACTCGTAATTGCGAGGTTGGCGTATATGCGCTCGAGTTTTTAGTTTCCTGGATTAAATCGTCACGAGAGAGAGTTTGGACGGGAGGGAGTTTTATATATTATATGGATCTCGATGAAGTTGGTTTTTTAGATCTCGATCTGGTAAGTCTCTCATGGTACAATTTCATAACTTCGTTAGGAGACTGGCAATTTGAATTAATATAACGTATGAGTTGATTAGAATATGAAGTTAGTTAAGCTCGTTCTGCAGTTCTACGTTTCTATTTAGATTTCTTTGGTGGCTGAGAATGTAAATGAAGATTACTTTTCCTTATTAGGTGTTAACTTATGCAGAGTCGACTTGGCGCTGTTTTTAGCGTGTTTTTCTTTCTACGATAAAAATCTTATATTTCATACCTATACCTTTATAGGCGTTATAAAAGTAGGTAATGCAGTAAATATTGCATATGATGAACTAGTTTTTCTCTCTCAATTAATACCTGTCTAGAAAACACCATCACTTTAACGCTACTCTATATACACGGATAGAATTTTTCAGGAAAAATTCTATCCGTGTACAGCATACTTTTCTTTTCTAATCTTCTTTTTAAACATTTTCTAAATCCTGTAATTGATCGAATATGTAAAGACAATTCACGACATCACCCAATTTCATCCAAACGAATACTACTTCTCGAAACCGCACGATAATTCACATCCACGCCTTGGCAATTTTCTCTCTCTCCCTCTCTCACTCTGAAAACTTTCGACGCTTCGATTTCCATGCCAAACATTTTCGCGCCCAGGTCTTTCTCTCATTCAGCGAAAAACGCGGCCAATCGAATTTCAAAGGATCCCCTCGTGCTCGTGCAGAGCTCACACGGCACAAAAGACAAAGTGCCCCCGAAAAACTCCGAGAGCGAAAGAGAGACAGAGAGAGAGAGTTGAATCGAATCGAACTCTGCCTGGCACACAAAGAGACAGAGAGAAAAATATTTTCGGCGTTCAAAAAAAAAAAAAAAAAAATGTCGCTCACAAGCGCGAGAGCAAACGACCTGACAATGGCAGCACACACACACACACAACACACACACAGGCATTCGGAAGAGCGACCTTGTTTACGCGCTATCGCGCGCGTGCGCACGCGGTCAGTACACTCGCATGCAGTCTCCCCGGGGATTAGGCGCCGCCGGCCAAAAATGTGGAACGCCGTGCAATGCGCGCCTGTCCCTCTCTATATATCTATATATACACGTACACTGGTGTGCATGCCCATGCCGTACGGCGTTTTCAATCGGCGAGGCCGCGCCGCGTATATCGAGGTCAGCCGTGTGACCCGCGCTGGGAGCCTCGGAATATAGCGAAACTCTCGCTCGCTCGCTTTGTCTCTGTTCCTCTCTCGCGGCACCGTTATACACAGACGGAGAGAGAGAGAGAGAGAGAGGCGCGCCGTATATAGGCGCGCGGCACACTTGCGCCTAGCCTATGCACAAAGAGCAAGAGAGAGAGAGAGAGAGAGAGAGAGTACGGCGGATACCTGCAGTAGAGCAAACCGAGCGAACGCTAGCGCTCTTTGAAGGAATATCCCCTTCGTGTGAAAAAAAATCACGCGATGAGAGAGAAAGAGAAAAAGAGAGAGAATGCATGGGATGGGATCGATTGAGCGAGGAAATGGACGAGAAATGTACGTATACGTACGTAGCGCGCACGTGAAATTTTATCCGCGTTTCTGTCTCGTTTGCTTCGCCATCTCTTTTTTTTAATGCTTTTTCCATCTCTCTCTCTCTCTCTCTCTCTCTCTCTCTCTCTCTCTCTCTCTCTCTCTCTCTCTCTCTCTCTCGCTCGCTTCATGTCGGAAAGCGAGAAGGGAATATAAATAGCGAGTATGCGTGCAGCCGTCGTTTTTCTCTCTTTCCTTCCGAATTCGGCGAGCGCGCGCGAGAGAGAGAGAGAGTGAGGTTCAATCGCTCGAACTTATACGCGGTTTTGCCGTTAGTCACCCGCGCCGGTGTTCGCTGATCCGAGTAAAAAATTCGTGCACGCGAGTGTTTGCGGCAGAGATTTTTGACGTTGTTTGCCCCGGTTGTAACGGTGTTTTTCTTTTTCTTTTGCTGGGTGAAAATTTGGGCAAAGCGTTTGTTAAACAATTTACAGCACTGTATAGTCAGAGTAAACTCTTGTGTGACGATCAAGGTCTGCCGTAAGCGAGGACGAACTATGCAAAACTTGTAAGATGAGATGAGAAAAACTCAATTAAGATAATGAATTTTCTGGACATTCAGAACAAGCACCTTTTTTGTGGTTTATCTCTTTGGTTTAAGTATGTAAATTACTTTCTGATCGTACAAACCTGTGGTTAAATTATGGAAATTTCATTTATTCGAAAGACTATCATATTAAATTCAAATAATGCTTTTCTAAAAAAAAAAGAGGAAGAATGAAAATAAATAGTCAATGAGTGAAAACAATAAATTATTAAAACGTCTTATCTATTTTGGCCTTTGTATAAAACAAAATTTATAAGATCAGTTGGATTGACGTACCGGATGATTAAATACTTTGTTATAATACACAAAACATATCATTTGATTATCTAACCCTTAGTATGACTGCGTTTTCGTGGAAAAATAATGGTTTTTATTTGGTAAGTAAACATTTATTTATATCTTTGTCGTATACATCATGATGAATCTAGAGGTTTGTATAGAGACCAAAATAGTCACCCGAATAGTTACATTGCGAGAGTCTAAAGGTTTAGTACATTACGACACTAGAGCGGGAAAGTAGATTTTCGTCTCGTGTGACGTTTACACCCGAGCAAAGTAACTAGCACATTATGACATTATGCGTATCTACTACTCAATACCTCTTTTTCATCATTCATGTACAAAATCAAGAAGAAACACAATCAGAGATGTTAATAAATCTGGAACGTACAGCAATAGTCCTAATTACAATTGCTACATCAATTTTCTACATAATTGAACAAATAATCAGTGAAATTCAATGATGCATGGGTAAAAAAGGACACTGACACACGATCCAATTTATAAAAACCCTCCTTTATTATCTACATTTAGAACTCCTTTTCTTGCGAAAAAAACCGCTGCCAATTCATTGGCACGTAGCTTCCTCCAAATTAATGTATCGTTCCTATAAGTATAGTATATATTTTAAATATAAAATATTTTTATTGATTATACTTTGTTTTCAATGATTTAATAATTCATTAATATTTAAAAAATTGCATACTTCTCTCTTATTATTGAAATTAGTTGTTATTTGACACTTATTTTATTTAAAAAGAAATAATATTTTAAAATATAAAATTAAAAAATTGCTATCTACCCTGAGATCAACTTACTCACATTTTCAAAATCATATATAATAACTTCATTTTTTACATTATAAATATATTATTATTCAATAATTATGTATCTTTACTATAAATAATTGTGTACATATTATAAAAATTGAAATTATACTTCTAATTTTTATTTTTTTAATGATCCGTTATAATTTTCGTCATCCTCTTCTTTTATTTTCAATAAAATATGATTGATTGTTGATTTTATCATTTCTTACACCATCTTAATAAAAAAAAAGCAAATAAAATATTATGTAAACACAAATATCAGTGGCAGCTAATAAAAACATTTACATAACTTTCTAAGGTAAAATGAGTGTATATATAATTATATGCTCGTGAACCATAAACGTTTAAACATTAAAATATTTATACTATTAAATATAATAATATACTAATAATATACTTTAAAATATTTATACTATATTCATTTCAAATCACGATTATTCGAAAAATTAATTCAAACTCAAAATAATTGGCTAGCGTATCTGACTGATTTCATGTTTCTGCATAGCTCGCGGTAAATTAACCTCAATAAAAAACAAAAGCAAGTAAACAACACGTGCGTGTATCGCGCGTCATTTTCATTTTTTATTAACATGTACATAACACCGTTCCCGAAAAATTACGATTTGAAAAGAGGGCTAAAACAGTTTTAACAGCTTTAACCACAAATATCTTTGAAATTTATAAACTAATTCTTTCACCGTAACAATTCATGTCATAAATAATATACAAACTCTACACCTCCATCAAATCTACAGCTCCATCAAATTTCAAAGTAATTAAATTTTACTCTAGTTATTGTGCGGCATAGAAAGTCATTTCCAGAAATACCAAAATTTTAAATATCAAATATCTCAAAAACTAACCATATAATCTAGATGAAATTTTACATAGGTATTGCCTATATTGCATACAAAATAGTCTATAAATTTCAAACTGATACATTAAGTCGTCATTGAGAAACTACGATTTTGAAAAATACACCAAAAATTAAAAAAATTATGAGACAATTCTTTTACCTAGTGAACTTATATGATAAACATATAAATTCTATATCTTCACAAAATTTCAACATGATTAAACTAATTTATTTTTCTCTAGTAATCATGCGTCAAAGAAAATGACTTTGCAAAATACGAAAATTTTAAATATCAAATATCTCAAAAAGTAATCGACCGATCTTGATGAAAATTCGCCCATATATTATCTATATCATACACAAAATTGTCTGTAAATTTGGAGCTGAGTCATCGAACCGTTCTCGAGAAATTACGATTTGAAAAAAAGGTTAACAAAATTTTAACCTCAAATATCTCTGAAATGTATTGACCAATCATTTAGCCCAAACAATTTAGCTGAGAGCTATCCCAAATCTACCTCTACAAGGAATTTCAAAGCAATTAAGTCAATTTTAAAAAAGTAAATGTGTTTCATTCAAAACGCATTTTTTCATTTTTTAATTTTTTTCTCAAAAACTAGTCGACATAATGGATTCAAATTTGTACAGATTATAGCTATTTATATTATGCATTACCGTGATTTTTTTCAAAAAATTTGACCTTTTATTTTTGGAGTTATAAGGTTAAAAAAAAAAAACACGCTTTTGTTAATAACAAAAAAACCGCAATAGCTAATATAATTTTTGTTTGTACCGCAAGCACGATTTTCGCGTTTTTCGAACCTATTAATAGAGCCGAAAAAAAAAACTGAAAAGCGCCCGCTGCTCGTCGTAGCGGGCGGTAAAAAATCAAAATCGCCTGCTGCTCGCCGTAGCGGGCGGTAAAAAATGAAAAGCATCCGCTGCTCGCCGTAGCGGGCGGTAAAAAATCAAAATCGCCCGCTGTCGATTTTAGTACATTAGAACAAAAAAAAGCGAAAATCGATACTTGCGTTACAAAATAGTTATTTTCGATACAAGTGCGAAAAAGTGATTTTATCCTCGTGGTGGACGTTTGCGCCCGAGCGAAGCGAGGGTGAAAAGGCCACACGAGGATAAAATCACTTTCTCACTCGAGTATCGAACACAATTTTTTGACACGACGTGCGGGAAGCTTAATTTAGGGCATGCTTTTTTATTAGAGCGTGTGCGAAATCGAGCTTTGCGCACGGAGTGTGAAAAAATATGGTATGTACCAAGGGCTAAGTGGGTTTTTTGACCTCGTGTGGTTGCAGTACTCATCTTCGGTTCGCAAATGCACTCGCCTTCGGCTCGTGCTAGCTCACCTTCGACTCGTACTGCAACCCCACACTCGGTCTAAAAAAACCCACTTTACGCCCTTGGCACACAATATTCTATTTTTGGAAAATATAAGTTTTTTTATGCTCTTTTGAATGCTATCTGTCCGATTCAAATATCTTAATGATATCATTAAAAAAACGCAAAAATGAATTTTGCGAAAATCAAAAATTCGAAATAAAACAAAAACGCATTGACGAATCAAAAAGAGGATTTCCTTCCCCCATTCACACAAAAAAACAAAAAAAATGAGACCTGTGCGGTTAAAATCGATCGATTATTATCCTGAGATAAAACGGTATACAATACACACACACACACACACACACACACACACACACACACACACACACACACACACACACACACACACACACACACACACACACACACACACACATCTATACAGACATTTTCTAAATCATTTGAACTTCTATCACCTCTATTCGTGTTTCTAGAGCGATTTAACGAAACAAGATTTTACTATTACAAAGCTTCCTCTAGGAGGAAGCAAAACCATACTTCAATCTGAAACCAAACACAACAATTTATATCAAAACATTTCACATTTCATCACCCAACCGAAAAAACAATACGAAAGAAACTCCCGATCCCCACTTTCCCATCTTATCGCGGCTTCCTCTAACCCGACCTCCTCCTCCGTTCCATCAACTTTTTACTCCGGCTCCATCGTCACGTCCTTCTCTCGCGGGAGAGCCATCAGTCGCGCGTGCGCGCACATGACGTCATACAACGAAGATTTCCTACCCGGCTCGTAGGCGACGCAGGAAGGAGTCTAACATCGAAAGACGTGCGCGCGCTCCGCGTGTTGGGAATTCCGCGCGCGAAGGGTTCCCACCCCTTCGTCGTATATATACCTGATGTGCAGTCGACGGAGCGAGACAGCAGCGCGAACGCGTAGCGCGGTTTATTGCCCCCAGAGAGTGAGCGAATCTATGTAGCTTCTTTTTGCTCATTCTTTCTTTTTCTATTGTTCTGTGTAAAGATGGTGCGATGGTGATGATCGGGGTAATGATTCACTTAGGAGGTGGGTGAGCGATTGTTGGCTTTACACCTGTTGAAATGAGGTAAGAAAAGTTACGCGTAGTGTTGTTGTAGAGGCGGTGGGTGTAGATGTGGTAATGGCGCGAGGGGACTGTGCCTTAGACTAGGAGAATATAGTTAAAAAGGTGATGTGATGATGGGGTTATTGGTGTCTTGTCAAATGTTGATGACTGACGATGTCATTTTTGGGAGGCTTAATTTTTATTCTATAAAAGGCTTTCACCTACGTTTTTCTACCGGTTCTTCGGCTGAGAAATAAATTGAGTTGCACTATTGCACATAATTTGGTAATGGTTATACAGTGATGTTGTATAAGATGTAAATAATATAAGGTAACTGCACACATGAGCGCACACTCACGCACGCACGCGCATACGCACGCACATACACACAGATACATTTTCTCGGCTCTCTTGTATGAGAAAGCTTGATTAAATATATAAGTAACGAAGAAACAGGAAAAATATGAATTGTTTAAAAATTTTTCGAATCATTTTCACTTGTTTTACAATAGTATCAGTCCAAAAAGTGATCGTATTGGGTATACACGTTGAGTGTACAGTTAGACAGTTTATTATTTAGCTCTTAACAAGGCTAATTTTATTTTGGAGTGTTCAGAACGTTTTTTTTATTAGATGATAGACTGTAGTTTAATAGTAGAAAAATCAAAAAACTTTTTTGGAATAAATTGAACGATTTAGATACACATGAAGCATAGTCAAAATATTCTTTTTCCATTTTGGCTTGTTGTGAAGTAAATATCACTTCTGGTGCGCTTTCAATTCTTTTGTTGGTAGAAAATGTACTACAATTTGATGTCTATTTATTAGTTTTTTCTAAACTTACTTGCAGAAACATACACAAAATTTCGAAATAAACGGGGGCTGCATTGACCAAAATCATTTTTGTAACCTCTGGACAATTAAGTTGAATATTTTTTTAAGTGTAGTATTAAGCAAGTAAGACTAAGGTAATATCAATAATAAGATGTGATATCTTATTACTTTACAAGAAAAAAATTTCGTCCTCTTCGTAAACACAATAACGCATTTGACAGCAAACTGACAATATTTGCCTACTTTGGAACAGACGAACAAGAATCAATTCCTCCTTGTTCTACCGGAAGTATGTTTTGAGCTAACTTGATAAAAATTATGTTAGCTTTAAAGAATAAAACTTTATCACAGTTTTGCTCATTGTATATAATGGGTAAATCTCCAAAATATTTCATTTTCGTATGATTTTAAAATTTGAGTTTCTGAAAGTTCCGAAAAAGATACATTATACTATCAGAGCTTGATTTTTTCGTATTAAGAAGAAAAACATTAAATTACTAAACTATTTGAGTACCCGCGCAAAAAAATGAAGACTGGCTAATATATTGCTCGGAATGTGGGCAATATATGCAGGGAGATGTCACTTCCCATACATGGCCAAAATTTCTCCATGTTGCGCTCCGTGCCTTTTTCCCATATATGGGGGAACATTTGGGGACTTCTATAGTTCTATATGTATAATGTAGTTCCGAAGCCGCCACTAGGCGCACTGATGGCATAACACATGGATAAATAGGAACCGTGCGGGTATATAAGGAAGTATGAGACACAGGGGTGGGTGGGTGAGACCAGTGCTTCGCTTGTATATATATTTACAAAATTTCTTGTTAACGAGGAACTGAAAGCAACACTTGCCCAATACATGGGGTATAGGTCATCCCAATTATGGGAAAAAAGCACGGAGCGCAACATGGAGAAATTTTGGCCATGTATGGGAAGTGACATATCACACATATTGCCCACATTCCGAGCAATACATTGGCCAGTCTTCATTTTTTTGCGAGGGTAGTTGCTGCTAATACAATAGATAAACGTGCAAATTGGATATTGAACTCATTTCGGTCATTTTATCGTACTATTGTAATCGATCTAGAAGAAGTAGCATATTTTTTATCATCGCCAAAATTTTACAGGTACTTTTTAAGGTAGTACAGTCGTTGCATCCCTAGTAGTCTAGGCGCCGACAATACATTTCATGGCCAAATTTTGTCCCCGCCTGAACCAAAGTTTTCTAGGCGTAATTTGGTCTGCTGAATCCGAATTTCGAGGGTTCCCGGCCGAAAATGTGGGAGAAAAAAGTTATAAACAATTTAATTGTTTAAACGGCCATATCTCCGAAGTGAAATATCGCAGCGAGCTGAAACTTTTTTCAAAACGTTTGTTTTTTTATTTAGAAACTTTTTTGTTCTTATACCTTTTTAGCTATGCCTGATAGCTTTAAAGATATCAACAATAAACGCCTTTTGGTGCGCTTTGCTATTTACTATAATACCACGCGCGGCCGCTACGCACCGCCTCTCGTCTTTGCGCTTACTAGATTTTTACTAGATACTTACTAGATATTGTTACTAGATAAAATGAGTACATTTTATGATTTGAAGTGTTTAAATATATACTCCATCGCATAATTGTCAAAACAATGATCCATTCAACCATTAAAAATCAATAATTTGTATACTGTATACAAGCTTGCAGGTGAATATTTGATTTGTCTACGTAGAAATATTTCACGTTTTATTTCATTAGTGATCCAAAATTCTAAACGAAAATAATATTTTTTAATAAATAATAAAGGTAATAATAATAAATTAGTATGAAATATTAATAATTGATAATGAGAATAAATTAAAGAAATAAATATGTTGAATAAAAAAGTAGCAATTTTGTTACCACCGATAAGCGAACTAACTCAGAACTGTACCTGTAAAGTTTGTAAAACAAAAAATTGTTGTTGTGTAGCAGCTATGGTACCTTGTTGTTCATTCTGCTATTGTAAAAACAATAATACTTGTAAAAATAAAAAAAAGAATTTGATTAATTTTTAATAAACTTTCTTAACTTTTTAATAAATTATAAAAAAAATAATTATTATTGCTCAAAATTTTTTCAAACAGTTCAACAAAATCATAAGTATGTTCACAAAATAATAATATTGCCTGCAAAAAAAGCGCAAAGACGAGAGGTGGCGTGTGGCAGCCGCGCGTGGTATAGTATAAATAGCAAAGGCGCACCAAAAGGCGTTTATCATTGATATCTTTAAAACTATCAGACATAGTTAAAAAAATATAAGAACAAACTAGCGGGGCCGAGCCCCCCTGCGTGTCTTCGACATGCCAACCCCTCCCCCCCACACACACCTGCTTTAAAAAAAAAGAATTAACGTTAAATTGGACGGTATTCAACTGTAACTGATAGCTTACTAAAATAGAAACAATATGAGCAGACAGAAAAATCATTTACAGCAGTTCTTTTGAAGATATTACGTAGAATGTATTTATTGTCATTACATTCTGTCTCTGTCACTCCTTTTCATAACAACAGGCCTTCTACTAGCTATTTCCAGACTAAAAAACTGATCAGTTTTAATACCTTTAAAATACTCAAGAATAAAAATCAGTTTTAATACCTTTAAAATACTCAAGAACAAGCTTGTGCTTGTCTTCGCAAAACTCATTCTATTTTTCAATCTATTAAATGTTCGAATAATAGGGAAAAAAGTGTTTCACCAGGAGCTAGAAACTGGACAAGGGAAATTCCCATTTTATAGCAAGTTTCTAATATAAACAGCCAGTTATTAGTTAGAAAATGTTTTGGATTTCCACCAGGGTAGGATTTCGAGATATCTTAAAAAATGAAGTCTAACATTTTAAAATCAATTTTACAAAAGAAATAACGTACACGGAGGAAAATTGTATTGAAAGTACTATATTTCATTGGAAATGAGGGATGGGCTAACATTCACATGAAAATTACTACGGTCTATAGTAAAATTGCTGTTAAAAAGTAAAAATTACCAAAATAATAGCAATTTTTACTTTATATTGTGATAATTTTCATAAGAATCTGAGTCTGTTTCTTATTTACAGCCATTTATATGGTTTTTACTACAACACTTTTCTCTGTGTAGTACACGGAAAAAATTTCCTAGAGTAACTACCGCAGCGCCACGAGTGACTGTCGAATATCTCGCATATATGTATAGTACACTTCTCTTTAGAGCAGTGACTCCAGGCCTTTGGTATACTCACTGTACCAATCTGATAAAGCAGCTATACGGAATGCGGTTAGTGTAGCAGTTTCTAACCTACCTCTCCCCGGGATTGGTGTACTGACTAGGAGAGACTTAGGGTTCCGGAACCCCAATTTTCTTGAAACTTGCAGAGGTTGTAGGTAATCACCATGAACCTCTGCAGAGTCATAGACCCTAATGCCTTCCCAGAAAAAAGCTGTAGCCATTCTAGTTAAAAAAAAAAAAAAAAACGAACAATTTGTCGTACAATATTCACATTTTTTTCTACTGTTTGTGCTGCAAAAAAATGTATCCAATTACTTATATCAATAAAAAATACATAAATTATGTTAAATATTAAGAATCAAGTCAAAAAATTAGTTTAAAAAATAGTACATTTCGACACGGGTGCGGAAGGTGATTATTTAGCTCGCGTGACGTTTTCGCACGAGCGAAGCGAGTGAGAAAAGTCACACGAGCTAAATAATCGACTTGCGCACTAGTTTCGAAAGGTATTTTATACCACGAGAGCCGAAAAATCATGCCAAAGTTGTGATTTTGAGGTTAGAGTGATATAAATGTTATTACCTGAAAATATTCCATTTTTTGCGATATTTCGATTATTCCTGTTTTGCAACTCCAATGTTAGATCAAATGCCAGAGCTCATTCTTCTTTTTGCAAAGGCATTTGTTAATATTTAATTTTACCATACACTGAAGAAAATTAAATGTTCTTGGGCATACATTAAGCAGATTGATATTCGTAATCCAAACAAACTCTTCTTGAAAAATTTGTAATTGGGTGTCAATACGACATCGCTGCTTCATGTTAGATAAGCTTGTCTACTTCTACACCCTAAAACGAGAAGAAACACAAACAAAGAATCGATTTTTAAAGTAAAAAAGTAAGGTATAATGTTTTGAGTCTCCTCAAAAACTTTTGAGGTTACTCGTACTTATCTGACTAATTGTCCTAATGATGCTCCTTTGCCCAGTGATGTGAAGCAGCAGTAACTGATTACTTCTACAGTTATTTATAACAAAAAAACTGTAAAGTTTTGCTGTCAGTGACACTACACGTCCATGCTTTATACTAGATTGCCAGATGAGTGTTGCAGTTTGCAATAGCCTTCAACTCTGTGAAAACACCTGATGTTTACATGAGCTCTGACAGAACAGTGGACCACTCTGACATTAGCCGCTGGGAGTAATTGAAATAACCATTTGTCAACTATAGTGCAAGTATACATCAATGTCAGCAAAACTCTACAAGGTTTGATGAAATTGAACTTCTGACAACAACAGTTTTTATTATAAATAACTGTGATAATCACTTACTGCTGTTACAAGTCACAGGGCAAAAGGAGCATCACTGGGTCAATATTTGTCAGATAAGTATGAGTAACCTCATAAGCTTTTTAGGAGACTCAAAACATTATACCTTACTTTTTTTTTACTTTAATAAAAATGGATTCTTTGTGTTTTTTTTTTCTCTTTGTAGGATGTAGAAATAGACAACCTCATCTAACCTGAAGCAGCGATGTCGCATTGACACCCAATTAGAAATTTCTCGAGAAAAAAGTTTGTGTGGATTATGAATATCAATCCGCTTAGTGTATGCCCAACAACATTTAATTTTTTTCAGCGTATGGTAAAATTAAATATTAAGTAATGCCTTTACAAAAAGAGGAATGAGCTCTGGCATTTGATCTAACATTGGAGTTGGAAAACAGGAATAATGGAAATATTGTCAAAAATGGAATATATTCAGGCAATAAAATTTTTTTAAACTTATTCTTTGACCTGATTCTTAATATTTAACATAATTTATGTATTTTTTATTTATATAAGTAATTGGATACATTTTTTTGCAGCACAAACAGTAGAAAATAGAAAAAAAATGCGAATATCGTACACATTTTCCAGTTTTCTTTTTTTAAATTAGAATGGCTGTAATTTTTTTCTGGGAAGTCATTAGGGTTTATAACTTTACAGAGGTTCATGGTGAGGTATTACCTACAACCTCTGCAAAGTTAAAAAAAATTGGGGTTCCGGAACCCTGAGCCTCACTAGTGAGTGCGACAAATTGGTAGAGATACTAATGCAAAGTGTGAAGACGCTGCCGCAGCAGCTATGGACTAGTCACAGTAGGAAATTTTTTTCTTGTGTTCATGTTTAAAATCCACTTTGGACTACCCGCCTACGACTCTTTTCTTCGAGATGTAACTGACCAAATTTTAAAAAATGCATAATTCTTAAAATTAATCACGTGGGTATGTGGCAGAATAAAAAACATAACTCTATTTCAAAATGTGCTCACGACATCATAGATGATCCAAAGTGAGATTTAAGTAAGACAAGCAAATAAGAAGAGGAAATACACTACGATATGGAATTCCAGTCTCTATATTATACCATTTTTGTCTTTTTGTGATTTACAAGAAGAGTGCACCCTTAAAAACGGATTTTAATGGGGCTTTGAAAGCCGATTCTTGGTATCTAAAAATAAAACCAAGTGCACACAATTTTGTCAAATAAGCTCTTTTTCTAGAGATATTTTCTATTGACTGTGGCTGCAAGCATTTATCATACGAAAACCAGTTAAAAAATTAATGGGAAAGTTCAAATTTAAGCTTTGTTTCGTTAAAAAATATTAATTTTTCAAGAAATTATAAGCAATTATAGAGAGCGTAAAAAAATGGTGAAAAAATTGCCTTCTTTTTAAACGATTTAATGACTGTATTTCCAACCATTATCTTACACTATGTTTGGTTGCTTGTAATTTCCTGAAAAATTAATATTTTTAAACGAAACAAAGTTTAGCTTTAAGCTTTTCCTTTCTACTTTTATAATCTTTTTTGCTCGTTTTCGTATCATAATTACTTGCAAAGTGACATCATTTTTTTACGAAATAGAGTATATGAAATTAGATTGTCCAGGTCTCAAGTAAAAGGGCCCATTTGACAAAATTGTGAGCATTGGGGTCTCATTTTTAGATACCAGAAATGGACTTTCAAAGTCCCGTTAAAATTTATTTCCCGAAGGGTGTGCACTCTCCTTGTTAGTGCAATACATTGTTATTCTTTTCTTATAATCTCCACCCTATCCATTAAAAAGCTCTTGTAAATCCACTATAAATCCAACGAAGTGTCGCTTAATAACAAAATTATCATTATAAACTTCAATCAACAACAACCAGCACTTTACAAAATTATACACCAATCTTCAAGATAACAACGCCATCAGCCACCAAATTCACCGACCCCGCAAGCTCAAAGACGGCCAGATTAACCAATTCATATTTAACCCTCTCCTTCCTCCATCCCTCCTGCTTCTCTTCAACGAGCGCCATACAAAACTTTGCGCGTTAACGCGCGGCGAAATTCCGCCGGCGAGGCTTGAATATCGCAGCAGAGCGACGGCTTTCGCGTTCGCAAGAGTTCGAGCGCAGCAGCAGCAGCAGCAGCCCTCCCCCCTCCTCCCCCTTCGAACGATGCACTTCATACTTTATGCCCACACGGTATACACCGCGTCCGCTCGTAACGTTATAGTTCGGCAAAGCGGCGGCCAATCTGGGTTATGCGCGCTCTCTCGCCTTCCTCTCGATTCATTGAAACTGCAGCAGCAGCAGCAGCAGCAGCAGCGGGGCACGTAGTCGCCTGTAAATGCCGCGCGAAGCGTGTATAGTCGTGGTGGTAGTAGTAGTAGTAGTAGGTCTTTTGCCTCCGTTTTGTATGATCCTTCGTATCATCGGCGGCGAGGTAGTAATTGCTTCTCGGCGTTTATGGGTTTGGATTTAATGATTCGGAGGCTGTTGGAGTAGGGGATTGAAGGTATCCAGAGTTTTAATTATGTTCAGTTTTTTTAATATATGAAAATTTAATGTTTATAGCATTAGTTTGAAAAAATTTGTACAGCAAGCTGGTTTGATTGACCTGTATATTTCAGTTTAGACATCATTTATTTTAGTAAAAACTGACCCTTCCAAACGCTAATCAATCCCCCCGGAAGCGTGAAAACTTCGAGCTACAACTTTTCCATTTTCCAACCAACCGTGCACCTGAAATACAAAAAAGCTACACCACACGAAAACCAAACCCAGTCTTTTTTATATCCGCCATGCACACATTTGCACCTGCTTCCACACTCGCTCTAAATTAAAACGGTTTTATTGACAGGCGCCCTCATCTCTGTCTCTCTCCCCTCTCTCTCTCTCTCTCTCTCTCTTTCCCCCCGGCGCCATACGGCAGCAGGTCCCGAGGCATCTCTCTCTCCGTCTCTTTCTTTCTCCCACGGCGGATCGAGGGGGACGGTGCACCCTTGCCACTGTGGGAATTTGTAATTGCGCGCGAGCGAGCGAGCGGGACGCTGGGGATTTCGGCGAGGGATCTCCTGATTGTCTATTACTCGCGCGAAAGTACTCGCGGCATACACAATGGCGAGGGAGATAGAGAGATGAGACGTCGAGGGGGAGATCGAGAGAAGAGGTGCACAAAAGTGAATTCCGAGAGAGGGAAATCCATTATGCGCATCTTTCGGTGCAGGGGGGAGGGGGCTTTTTCGAAGAGTTGGAGGGATTCTGTTAAGGGACAGCGAAATTAACGCGTACATGGGTGATATTATCTTTATGGATTTGAGTTGGAAAATTTACGGTGATTCTGCGAAACATGGAAAGGACGTTTGTAAGGTTTATTTTCCATAAGTATGATTATAGTGTGGTTTTTATTAAAAATATAAGATATAAAATTAGAAAAGAAAAATGTTTGAAAAGTCATAAACAATGCAGTGTATATAAGCATACATGCTAGCGTTATTCACTACAATATATTATCTTGCATTTTAGTTAAGTTTTTTTTTCACTGTATTTTATCAGACAATTATCGGTTTAGATGAATCTACTTATTTAATAGCATAAAGTAAACATTTTTTCCGAAAAAATAGTGTTTTTTCATTTTGATTATTTATTAATAAATTATTGTTAACATCCCTCCCCCTCCTCTCCTTCCCAGTGAAAAGTAATGAAAAATTACAATATGTAAGTACTTAGAAGTCTAAGGAACTTTATTGCATCCAATTAGTTGTCGTAATATATCCATAATGAAAAAAAGTATAAAGATAAATATAGGTGTATCATATATATGATACACCTATAAAAGGGTTAAAGTATTTACGAACGGAAATGATTTTTTCATTTAAAGCTCGTCTAATTACTTAACTTTACTTCCAAAGAATATTTTTACCCTTGCACAAACAATCTTTATCAATTTATTTACGGGAATGACGTTTACAATAAGTGTATATTTACTCATCAAATATTTCGACAGCGAGACGAGTAGCTTCAATTCTTTAAAAATCTTTATCAATAATAAAATAACAGCCAATCAAAATACGCAATTAAATTTATCATCCCGAGAAGCTCTGACTGTTCTGTCATCGATCGAAATTAACGTCGCGTGTTCTTTGTGGCAAAATTGAATTTACGTAAAGCAGGGCATATTCAGAACGCGGCGTTTAATCTAAATTTAGCAGATTGTATGATGTTTCGCATTTGAAATGGCATACACACCGCGCGGTAATTATCTGTCTACTAAAGCAGATATGACTTTCAGCGTGTAAATAAAGAGAAACACATCGTCACGCTATGTTAATGAATGTCGCGTTGAATATGTAAGTCATGGAAGGTTATATATACTAAAAATAAGTGCGGATACTCTAAACATAGAAAGCTTAGGCTTCATTAAACTACTTATAAAGTCATGTAATTTAAAACTCTCTGGGCTATAACTAAGATCTGCTATTAAAGTTTCTAATTCCCTGGTAGAAAATTAACCATATTTTATAGCTAACTTGTTAATTAAATGGAAGGATTTTTAGCAAAAATCATAATGAAAAAATAATATAATTCATCTAAAAGTTCTACTATTATTTAAAATACATATTTTACGAAGTGTAAATACCACAATTTATTTCGGATTGGTACATAATTATGAAATACAAGCAATGTTCGTTTTTAGCCATAAAGTTAACTGAAAAATATAGTTAGCTTCTAGTTAACATTTCTACCGCAGGGTTGCTATGATTTATTATCGGTTAGCCTTTAATTCTTAAAACCACTTATCCTCTCCACCAAGTCAACTCTTTCCCTTAAAACCTCGCATTTTAAGCACCCCAACATTTACGTTCATTCAATCTCGGAATAATAAAATCCATCAGCCCGACACGGTCCCCAACGTGAAACTACAGTTTCCTGGAGCCAACGGAGTTATATTCCCCGTTTCACTCCTCCGCATCACAACTCTTTGACCAACAGCGAAGCTACCGCGTCTCCGCCAAGATCCACACACACGCACAGTTATATAGCTTATATACAACCAAATATGCGAATTTTAATGAGAAAACCAAGCGCTCGGGTATTAATTCGTCCGGTCGCCTCGCTCGCGTCTACTTTGATCTACGCGCGCACCGACGTTAATGAACTAATTGAATGCGCGCGTACACACAGACACAACCCCTTCGTGTGCGGCACGAACACTCGTGTTCTCTCTCTCTCTCTCTCTCTCTCTCTGTCTTTCTCTTCTCCCTTTTTATCTCTCTCTCTCTCTCTCTCTCTCTCTCTCTCTCTCTCTCTCTCTCTCTCTCTCTCTCTCTCTCTCTCTCTCTCTCTCTCTCTCTCTCTCTCTCTCTCTGCTCGTTCTTGCCGCCCGCGCGCGAGCGAGAGATTTATGAACACGCCCAGAGCGCACCTCGGGGCACAGTCGAGCATTGTGATTCGCCGCCGCCAGCGTGAGCGCGCGCGCGGCACTTTTTTACTCTCTCTCTCTCTCTCTCTTCTCTCTCCCTAAGAAGATTCTCAGCTTCTCTTCTTCTTCTTCTGCGTCGGCGTCGTCTTCAGCTGGGATTTATAACTTTATGAAATAAAATACCGTGCGGTAAAGTGGCACGCCGCGCCGACGCTTCTTTATCTTTCTGCATACTCTTTGGACCCGCTGGTGCGGTCGCGCTGTAATTGGCCCCGCGCGCGGTAATTACGCCTGTGGCTAGTTTACAGATTGCCCCGCGCGCGGGGTATATGGAAAGTTTTCGCTAATTGCGAGAGCGCGCGCGGGAAGACTACGTGTTTTCTCGCGTGTGCTCGCTGATATCGCGTAACTTGTTGCGCGCAAGTTGCACGCGTGCGTATAGAAGAGGGAGGATGAGAGAGGAGTGTGTAAATATTTCGGGCGATGAGTCAGGGGAGGTAGGAGGTATAACAATTTGGCGCTGCGCTGCGCGCGATGAATCGCTTTGTCTTCGTGAACGAGAAGCGCTGTGCTGGTGAATTATTCCGAGATGAATTATTGTCGGAATGATGCGCAGACGTTATTAGTTAAGCGGGAGGTTATTTTTAATCCTCGATGATTGGCGTGAAAACTTGTTACAAATGAATTAGTAGAAACGTTCTTGAATTATGGATTTCTTGAGTTTCATTGTATTGTTTTTGAAACAGATTGGTCAACACCTCTACTATTTGTCAAAACATGTATTTATATAGTCAGTAGAATTAAGTTCAACTAAAATGAACAAACGTAAAAGAAATCGTGATTAGATTATACTAAATTCGATTATATTTGTCTCGACTTTATGGTACACGAGTGTGTGATTAAACATTTTCAACTCATATCGATCACAATAAGTTCATTCATCTGATCTCTCCGTATAATAACCATAATTATATATTTTCAAAACTGAATATACCAATTTAAATTAATTATACCTTATTTAACTTTCACCGCGACCCACTCCCAAGACAAAAAACAAATCTCTCCTCTCTTATCATCCCGTTCATTATACATATACCCAAACACTTTTTCTCAACAGAACTCGCGAACAACGCGTCCATTGTTATTCTCCTCGCGCGCTGCACGCTCGCGCAGTTCACCTTATCGAAGTTAAACACGGAGACGGCGGCGGCGGCGGCCGCGTCTGAAAGAGACAAACTTAGAAAGCGCACCGCACGCGCGACGTGTTTAATTCTCTCTCTCTCTCTCTCTCTCTCCTCTCTCTCTCTCTCCCACTCGCAGGCGACTTCGGCGAGCTGAAAGGAAAGTACGATTAGCTCGACGCGGCGTGAGGACAAAGACGCGCTATAAGCAAATTCTATTGTCTCGCCCTATAGCGCGTCCGTGCCAGTATTAACCAGGACCCATTATACCGAGCGATAGGTCAAAGATGTGTGTTTGTTCTCCGCCATTACAGTTTTCTCGGTCGCGTAAACGCGCGCGCATGTATAGCCCGGTTTGCTTCGGGATCGAGAAACTATTATGATGTGGAGAGTCGAGAGACGACGACACACACTCGCGCGCGGATTTACGAGCGCGTTTCACGATCGCCTGTATGAAACACAAGCGAGGAACTTTTATGGGGAGGCGAGTCGCGCTGTGGTGGTTCGTCGTCTGAGGATGTGTGATCTATGGCTTTGATCATTTCGCTTCGCGGTTGCTGGATATCATCGTTGGGAGGTTGAAGGATGGTGTGGCACGAGCGGCGATTGATTTAGATGGGTAGGAGGTTGAGTTTTATGTGGTGACAATTTATGGGATAACTGGGGAATGGAATGGATGGACAATTAATTTGTTTGAGAAGGAAATTGGGTTCGATGCGTTCGACATCTAAGGTACTAGAAACAGTTTTGTGTCTGCGAAAGATACTGTTCATAGTACAAACGAGTTTCTCTTTGAATTTTAGTGGTGATATTGAAGATCACTTATTGATAATAGAAGTAAATAGTACTCTTTTATATTCTCTAATAATCGTTCGAAGAACTTTATGGTAGCCTGTATGGTAGCCTTGAACTTTGTGATAGGAATGTTTGTTTAGCTAAACATTGCCAGGCACGGATATTGATTAGTACATCTGCATACAATTTTGTGTGCTCTGTGCTGTGTGCTAATATCAAAGCAGCTCTGGTGATTGGGGATTCACTTGAAATTGTACACCCCTATCGCGGCCTGATTTGCGGTCCAATCTCAGTGAGGATGTGTCTAAACGCATCATGATCGAATAAATCGTATCAATCTCGTAGAACTTTTTTGAGTAAAATTTTAACTTCTTAAACTTTTACGTAGGTATCATTGAGCAGTGTAGCAGCGTTTTAATAACAGATTATTGAATAATTATTCTTCAGACCAGAATAGATCAGATACGATCGATTAGGCCTAAATACGCTCTTGCTTTCGACTGAATACTTGGCCGCTACGAAAATAATGTAAAGGCGAAATATGACTCAATAAGTAATTCAGATAGTTGCAACATATGAAAAGGAAATTTATATTGGAATGGTACGCATGTACAATATCATGTCGATAATGTCAGTAATTCTTGTAACTTGACAAAATCGCGTGTGCCAGATTGAAATATTCAAATAAGCAAACTTACTGAAAACCATCATTCTCGTGCTTAAAACTTCCTTTACAACAACCATAAAAAGGCGCTCCAAATTGCACCACACAAAAAGCACCAAAACCTATTAGTTCTCAAGCCGCCGGGATTATAGTAATACCATTTATACCCCTTCATTGGACCTACTCTCGCCGCGTTACCGAAAAAAAGGCGACGCGCAAGCACGCATGTATTCATACCTGTTTCGCGTGCGCGCTCTCTCTGTTACACGAAAAGAAGCGCGGGGTGAAATATTCCGCTCTACCTTGTGACATATGCCACTCATATTTGAATTGACGAGAGTCACCCCTCGCTCGACTCCTGCCGGCGGCGCGCGAGATAAAATACGCGAGAAAAAAGTGGAAGAGCAGGCTCGTTTCTCACGAGGTGCACGCTGTGCAGGTTCGGCGGTAAGGTGAATTAGCTTGCAACCGAGGGGAATGATAATACTCGGAAATGTGGTGCAATATTTTACGAGAGAGATAAGTTTTTGATATTTTTGCTTTGTCTTATTTATAGAATAGTTTCTTCTTTTTAAAGAAAACAATTCGAAAATGATTGATGCTCGTACGGGAGTAATATAAAAATGCTATATACAAGTTAATTCAGCTTAGATGCAATTAATGTAATTACTTATACGAACTCAGTCATTTAAACAAAATAAGTGCCTTGCGAACGCAGAATTAGCCGCTTAACCGCAGCTATTTCGATAATATATCACCGGAGACTCCCAGAGTCTCAACTTCTACGTGTATAAGCACTTAAGTTGCACGCGTGCTTGCATGCGCGAGTTATCGCGACTCCATCTCGATAGCCCCGCGTCGGAACTAAGAGTTTATGTCAGTTCTCACGATTCTTAAATAACTCTCGCGAGGCTCTAAATTCATTCCAAAACAAAGAAAAAAAAACAGATCTTCGTTCCACACTATACACACAAACCTCTCTCATCTACGATCCAATAACAAACTATTAATCTTACGTAATATTCGATTCACATTCTATTCTTCAACACAGACATACGCGGAACACATTTCAGCTACTCCACACATACAAATACAAACACTCGTCGCTCATCAGACGGACAGACGAAGACAGAGGAAATTATGTAGAGCGGCGTCGGCGGTCACGGTCGCGGCTCCGCTAATTAAATTGTAGAGCGCCGTGCGCGCGCGCTCTCTCCTCTTCCCCCTCCCTCCGCCCGTTTAATAATGCACGCGAGTCACGGGAGCTGCTGCAGCGATGCAAAATTCACGCGCAAGTACCTATATATATACACGCCAAGTATTAATGTCCCTGCGCGCTCAGCCCTAATCGGCGCGCACGCGACGACGAAGCTCGCTCGCGTGCCAAGCGCGCAGGCGGGTATATGTATAATATACGCGTGTGTGTGTGAGTTTACACCGGTAGCGCGGCCTTAATCGATAAGTGGGAGTTGTTATGATTGCTACTGCAGGGGAATGACGACGACGACGTGGTGGTGGAGTGTATAACGAGGCTAGCGCGAAGTAATTTTGGGGGTTAGAGCCTGGTTTCAAGCTGATGGATATAAAAAGAAATGTAACGAGGGGGTGTAGAGAAGAAGGCAGTGTGTGGAGGTATAGGTATCGAAGGGTATACATGTGGAGGTAAATTACAGTGTATAGACTGCGCTCGGCGCATTTGTTGGAAAATGACAAAAGTCATGAATGTTGCAGGCTCCTAATTGGAGCGCGATCGGGGTCGCTGGCGCGCGCAATGGAAAAACGGCGCGATTACGAGTTTATGAGAATAGATGTGTAATAAGTTGCTGGTACGGATATGTTGAGCTCTGATATTATTAGTATTGTATTATTATAATGTCAAAATGTAAATGAGTAGTTTGTATTACTCACCGATGCTTACAAAATTCTATGTGCTTTGTAGTGGCGCTAGGAATATTTATAGTACAAGCTAAATTTAAACGCGCTTCGCGTGACATACTTGGTTTTGACGTTATAAACATGTTTTTTTGTGTAATTTTTATTTTTGGCCTTCATATAGTAAGATGAGTAGACAAATCCTGTAAGAAAACTTTATTTTAATTTATTTATTTTTGAATACTGAAGTTTGAAACTTTACTAATTTAGAAAATTAAAACAGCAAATTTTGGCGCATTTCTATGCAGACCATTCAAATTCAATCTTTACTTAAATGCACTTCAACATCCGGCCATTGTTTTTTTAGGAAAGGATTATGATATACAATGTATGTATATATACTTATTCAATACGTCATACTGTAAACTGTACGTAAAGGGATATTCTGTAAATATATCGAGACCAAAAGACAATTTGTAGAAAGTGCTTTGAAAATTTTGAAAT
Source organism: Torymus aiolomorphi (assembly GCA_036365515.1). Lineage (NCBI taxonomy): Eukaryota > Metazoa > Arthropoda > Insecta > Hymenoptera > Torymidae > Torymus > Torymus aiolomorphi. Next base: position 257,143,527 of record CM070873.1, on the reverse strand, counting down.
GAGATATAAAATATTTCATTGTACATTAAATTCTATCTTTCATATAGTTAAAAGATGTTTTTAATTATGCATAATTACGTTTATTATAAATTATACAATCAAAGTACTTATAGAAAACATTTATTACTTTATACTGATTTTCAGTAGTATAAGTACTTCACTATTTACAGAAACTTTACCTTTCTTTACATAAATTAAAAGTAGGCTACGGTTTTTCATGATGTCACGACAGACTGACTTTCTATGCATCGTTGACACAGTTATCAAACGTTTAGTTACTAAAGACAAATATAGTTTCCCCGACCTATTTCAGTTTGTTAGCGCATCTAGAGAAAGTTGCTAATCTACTAATTAGAGCTGACTGAAATTAAGTTAAGCATTGATTATTCATGACTCCATCGTCTTTCTATCCATGACACTTGCATTCGACTTTTAAATTTGTATCATCTATATCCACAGAAACGCTCTTTACATAGCCATTTACACTCAAACCCTTCATCCGTAAAATACTTACCCGTTTCTTAAAAACTTATCGATGACCGGGTATCAAAAGGCACAATTTACGATTTAAACCCAATTAAAACTTCTCGCGAGAGATGGCTTCGTAACGAAAAAAAAAATGAATTTCCTTTATCGCGGGAAACGCCGAAAGTAAATCAACACTTAAAACTTCTCGCTCAACCTCCTTCACCTCCTACCACCAATGAAACTCTAACGCTCCTTAAACATCGTAATTCCGCTCGTAAAAACGCCCGTAAGAAGTCAAATCGCGCTCGCCGCTAAGCAGACGACGACGACATCGAGGAAGAAGAAAAAGCTCCGCTCCTTTTTATTTCCAATTAAAAAGGACTCGGGCTGAAAGTTCATTAATTCGCGCGAAAGTGCGCCTCGGCTAATTGGAAAGAAGAGCAGCAGCAACAGCAGCAGGAGCGTCGAGACGCGCGGTCTCTCTTTTCGCGCAACCCTCGCGCTAAACCAATAACTGCGCGCAAATGAAACGACACTTTGCGAGCGAGGAGGGGGGAACCCCGCAGGCAGCTTGTAGCGATAAATAAATATCAGGATGCGAGGCTGGTGTGCGCAGTTTGCGCTGAGGGAGAGCCAAGGGAGATCGGGGTGATTCATACAAAAAATGGCAGAGTGCGTCGAACGTCGGGGATGAATGGGTTGGACTGCAAGCGTTTTCGGAAGGCATGGGGGAACGAATTGGGGGTCGGAGGGTGAGGTGTGGGGTTTTGAGATTTGAGTGCGATGGGAGGATCGAGTGGTTAATTGGAGGTTTCGGTGGATTGGCGCATGGAAAAGTGGTATTTTGCGGTGTTTGAAGTTGAGGTTGGAAATTGCATTAACTGAGGAATTATTAGGAAATGATTTAATGCTCCCCTGGTAGAAACATTAACCAATAGTTTACAGTCGGTCGGCGAAATCGGAACGAGTTCGCTAGCGGTTTAACCAACTCTTGCTTTAAAATGCTACTAATTTCTTCACAAAATGATGGTTCGCTTAGCCAACAGTTGAACCAATCGTTGGTTTAAAATTTCTATAAATTTATGTACTGAGTTAATGAGCTGTTGGCCTACAGATCCTTAATTTTCAAAAGTACTAAAATAATAAGTTATTCATTTGGTATACAGTTAAAATAATCAAATTAATAATAATAATGCTATACTTGTGTAAAAAAAATATTTTTATGGTAAATGAATGTTTTATACATATTAAGAGTTTAAACATTTTGGGGTTAAATATATTTTTGTAAAAATTTTTATATTATAAATGACACTTCTTTTGTTTTTAAAATGTTATATTAAATTTGCTCTTTTTCCGAACTGTTGGTTAACCGTTGGCTTACACTTATTCTAACCGTTGGCTAAAAAAATTACCATACAATTACTTTACTAGCCATTTTCGTTAGCTTATTTTCTACCAGGGAAACCAGTTAGGAATTCGGGAGTTTCGTGCAGTTTAATTTGAAAATGAAGAGCAAGATCAACAAATTTTTATGAAACATAATAAACCCAAGAAATTCATGCAAAAGAATATTCATCTGTGGGAAAAAGATTTGTTTAAGACTGTGTTTAACTAAAAGTCACGTACCTTAAATACTGAGAAAATAACGTAGCCTAAAGATTTACGGATGTTTAATGATTAAAACTCGAAAAAATGTACTCAAGGTTATGTGTAACATACTGCGAAGGTGATTTACAGCTTTTGCGCCGGTTGAAATTCGTTTTCGAACTTTCCGACTTTAAAATTGCCAGACGCTCGGTGTTAAATTACGTATACTCGAGTCCTGCGCTCAAAGTATTCATTGGGTTTCAAATTTTTTCGTGCTGCCATTTGTGTTTAAAATCTTTTCGGTTTGTTCTTTTAATGCTTCTAAATTGTGTAAAACAAAAATTACGTACAACTTTTAGTACTGAGTAAAACTTTGGATAAATTGCGATATTTTTAAATTAATATAATCTCTATTCATTCCTATATTTCGTTCCTCAAATGAAAAACTCCTAATTATTTTCTAATTTGTTTACATCCACCTTTGTAAACGGCAGATTTTATAGCATATATTATAAACAATCAATTTAAATTAAATAAGTAGGATATGAATATAATTTCAAAAGTGAACAACTTAAAGCAAATTTTCTATTTTCCAAAAACGAAAATAATTTAGAACCCAGCCGGCTCTTACCGTCAGTCATAACCATGACTAATTCGCCGATCGCATCAGCATTACAGACGCACACGCGTACCACCTTCAAACGGAGAATTTTTAAATTAAGATAAGCACGGAACCGGCCGGGCCCAGATATCATTATACGGGTGAAAACCGTCGAGGCGTGACGGGGGATCGCCGCCGCCGCCGCAAAAGTGCCCCTTATACACACATACACGTGCGCACACTACCTCGACTGCCTTCACCGTTGGACGAGTAGGCAAATTCAGGGCAGGTGTCCGCCTCGGGGATTATATGACTGCGCGCGGCCTCTTTGCTCCACTCTGCTGTGCGCTGGCGCGCATTTGCATGGAGATCAGTTTATCTAACGCGTGACTCGGTTCTGCATGAAAATGCCTAGGAGAGCGAGAGAGAGAGACCGAACAATGCGCCTGAGCGCGAGGGTAAACGTTGTGGAGCCATTCAGAAAACGATCTTAAGCCGCGCAGATTTCCCGAATTTAGTCTTTTGGGAAAGTTTGTGTATTGTCGACTTGTTATAGGATTACGGAGTTTTCGATGGGTAGGAGGATCTTTTGGTGTGTGATTTTTGGGGTGAGGCGCGTGAGGATATTGAAATTCTATTGGTTTGATATTCAGTCTACAACACCATATTTAAATTTACCAAATGTTATCTGAAAAAATTTATTTCAAAAAATCTTATTATTCAAAAGGTGATTTAACCCTAATTACCATTCTTTGTTAAACCGTCTACCTCATTAATTATAATTCATGACCTCCATTAATTTCAAATATAATTCTGAAATATGCAAATTAAAATTATACACCCTTGCTTCACAGGTTATTATATTACTTATTATATTACTTCACATTCAGGCAGGAACTGGTCTTCCTCGTCAAACAATGCAAGAACCAAACTACAAGGGCAAGCACGAAACCAACCTAACCGAACGTACATGCAGAACTTTTAATAACCAGCCAGCAGTTGCAGTCTTCAAAGACATCCATGCATTCACTCTTTCTCTTTCTCGTTCGCCCATGCGAACTGGAAGAGCGGGAGAAACACAGCAAGGTACCTGACGAAAAGACCGACGACGGTTGACAATGCGAGAATGAGCGTGAAAGCATAAGACCGAGCTACGGCGCGGGGTGTGTATGATGCATGCACGCGCGCGTGCATGGAAGTGCAGTTGTGGTTGAAGGCCACTCTTGACTTGTTCTCTCTCTCTCGCTCCTCTGCCGTCGATTTATTTCAGACACCTCGCGAGTATCCGAGCGTTCGCGAGTAGTCGCCGAGGTGGTCGAGGGGACAGAAATATCGCGCCGTAAATGACAAACGTTAATGCGGTTTTACAACGAAACTTTAAACTTTCCTCGCATGAGCGAGCGCGCTGCAGCGCGGCTCGTCGTAATTCATGTGAGCATGTAGGCGCAGCACCGACGCGCGCCGCCGTCGACGTACGTACGACCGAGGCCGATCGAACCGCAAAGAACTCGTTAAGTCGTCGAACATTGTCTTTTTTATGTTTACCGTGCGCTTGCGCGCGCGCGTCTCGTGTGCTTTGGGCGGCGGTGGTGGTGGTAGGTTTTTTATATTGATAAAAATGCAGGGTATATGGTATGCATTTTAATTGGAAAATTAGGAGTCTGAAATGTCGAGGCCACCATGGCTTTGGGTAGTTTGTTAAGAGTTTCTTTCGAGACTTTACAAGATTAAGATAAGTTGAAATTTTAAGAGAAATTTTTTTTCTGAATCTGGAAACAAAAGTTATAGCTTATCTTGCTATTTTACAGTTTTGTCAGATCTTGGTCCCATTATAAGTATCTTGTTTTCTTCATGTTAAGGGGCTCATAGATCTAAAAGCCTTTGAGGCCAAAATTACCTGAAAATATATAATAAAACATAATTAGGTCTATATACTAATAATATATTATAAGTAGGCACAATTTCTGATAAAATGGCCCGACATATAATCTGTAGACCATTTTTTCTCAGAGATATTGCATTGCCAAGATTTTTGTTTTGGTACAGCTTTTTGTAAAAAGTATTCGATAGATTTTCATGGGACAGGTCTTCAAATACTTGAAATTCATGAATTTTATGAATTTTTATGTTTTTTTTGTGGCTTTTAGCATTTAGAAATTATTTGCTTCAGGAAATCTTATATTTACGACTCTTAGGTCCATAACTGCATGAATTTCAAGTATTTTGAGACATGTCCCATGAAAATCTATCGAATACTTTTTACAAAAAACTGTACCAAAACAAAAATCTTGGCAATACAATATCTCTGAGTAAAATTGGTTTACAATTATAATATATTATTAGTAGGTATAACTAATTATATTTTATTTTCTATGACCCCCTTAAGTATTTATATAAATATTATCTCAAACAACGTTTCACTAAAAGGACTTGAGAAATATATTAAATACACGAAAGTTGAATAAATAAATACATATGACTTCGATCTTAATCTCTACACATTTATTCGTTTACATTGGTTCGAACTCACTTCAACGTTCGAATGACGCTGACTTTTCAGATGACAAACTATACGATTTGCAACGCAGCCAACTGAATAGAAGACATCTTTCACGGCCATCCTTCTATCAGCGTCCTCCAAACTTATCCTGCCTCGCAAAGCAGAAAAAACACTCCTTTTATACATCGCACACCGAGCAAGCGCGTCGCGCGTCTTTGAAGCTCTTGCTGCCTTTTTCCTCGCGCCGGCAAGGTCTCTCCTTCTGTCTCTCCCTCTCTCGTGCGCATCTCTCGTACTTTATCTAAGTAGGTACGTACAAGGCGAGAGTCGAGTCGGAGATAGAGGAGGGGAGATTCTCCGACTTTCAAAAGAGGGAATATATTATGCTCTGGCAGCAGGCCAGGGAAATCGCTCCACCGGCGTCTACGCTCGCGTCTATGTGTACACGTACGTTACATATTTGTGTGCGTGCGTGTGTGTGTTCCGGTATGCAACTATGCCCGGAATATCGCCACACGTGCATTCGCAGAATACGAGACGGTGCGCGGTAACTCCTCTCTCGCGCCCCCACCCCAGCGAGACTACTACTACTCGGCTGTGGAATCCCCTAGCTCGACTGCCGGAAGTATCTCGAGAGCTCGAGACTTTGGAACTATTTCGCGGACGGTGCAACTCGCGACGTGGCGCGTACAGTGGCGCTGAAAAGATGCTAGCTCTGATTTTTCGTTGTAAAAAGTCGGTGGGTATTGTACGGATATGCTCAATGGATTGTTGCAAATCAATGGGATGACTGTACCTACGAAGGATTTTTGGTGTAAAATGGTTTTGGGTAAGTATCTCAAAGGCTATTTGAGGTTACACGTTTTCCGACATTTTCATACTATTCGTTCTTTTTTTTTAATATTCATCTTTGACTAATTATTTTGGGTATTCATTATTCATTAGCTAATTACGAAGACGGAATGTCAGTGGAAAATTTTCGAACACAATTTTACATAAAGAAAAAATTTGATGTATAGGTATCTGGACTAGTTCTCACATCTTTTTAATGCTTTTTGTAGAATTGGGTGATATATATAGTCTATTTTCCGACACGATGTCACCTTTATAAACGCCAGTAAATTCACACCTTGGACCATTTCCAAAATGTAACAGCGATACGCACAATTTAAATACTTGGAAGGGTAAGCGGAGCGTGATTGCTAGCTTGGCGTGATACTTCTGACAGTGACAGAAGAACAAAGAAAGTCAATTATTTCAACCTTCGTAGAATAAACTAATCTACAAAGTGGAATGTAGGATATGCACATACATGCTAAAAATGATTTTTCCTTCAAAATTTAAATATATATATATATATATATATATATATATATATATATATATATATATATATATATATATATATATATATATATAATAGATAATCATAATGCATAATTTCTGTTGTTAAAAATAAGTTTCATTTTTTCTTTATAGTTATAAAAATATATCTGTGGGTTTCCGCTTCCCGGTGTAACGGCTAAATCATTTTTCATGTTTTTAAGAAATTACGTTTTTAAGGTTTGTATTGAAACACTATATCGATGAATGCAAAATGCATTTCGAAATTATGCTCATTTATGTTAGTGTGGTATTGGGTGACTTCTGAATGATTATATTAGATACAAAATAAATTGCTTATCTTTTTAGAAATACTGCAATGTTTGGGCTTAAGTCGTTTTTCGAGAATCTGAACTTCAGTTATCATCCGGTATATATATATACGATCTAATCCATGAAATTTCGTATCATCGCGCTAAAAATATGAGCTATTAGATATGCCCCATTGTAAAGACTCATTAAGTTTGTGATTGTAAACAGCGATGGCAAAAGACCTTTTTATCTGTTAAGAAGTTTTTTAGTTCTGCATCCGTCTAGAACCGGAGAAATCGCAGCACTAAATCAAACCAACCCACGATTTAAGAACAAAAATTCTGTTTTGGAACGTCGGAGATTCAGAGCATACTTCTTTGGAAAAGTTTTAGATTTTTATAGAGCTAAAATAAATTAATGATAAAATGGATTCAGTTCTAGATTACAAATCTTTATTGCAAAGCCTTCGCAAAGCATGTTATTAACTGTTTTATTTATCATCACTTTTAGCAATTTGATGTTTCTAGCCGTCTAACCTTGTAATTGACCTCCTAATAGTAGATTATGTACCGTCGCCAAACTCAGACGAGTGACAGGACTCCCCTGAGCGCCCATGGTGCATAACTATTTTTTGACCCTCTGAGCACGGAATTCGGGCACGACATAGTAGATTCTGCGCATGCGTGAATTTTGCGCCCTAGGGCCAGAATGTACTATTTCGCGCCCGCTAGACGGGCACGAGAAATCGGATTGAAGGAAATCGGATGAGAATCGAAGGGCGTGAAGCGGGTGAGTCAGGACCGAGCGGAGTTTGTCGCCCGAGCGAAGCGAGGACGTCACCTAACGCCCGTGTTGCGTATTAGTGTATTGTGTGTCAAGGGCGTAAAGTGGATCTTTTTAGATCGAGTGTGGGGTTGCAGTACGAGTCGAAGGTGAGCTAGCACGAGTCGAAGGCGAGTGCGTTTGCGAACCGAAGACGAGTATTGCAACCACACGAGGTCAAAAAACTCACTTAGCCCTTGGTGCACACCATATTTTTTGTACCGCAAGTATAGACTTTTGCGTTTTTTCAAAATATCGATGATTTTCTTAAACAATCTTGAAAACTCCATTCAAAAACGACAGCGGGCGCTTTTCAGTTTTTACCGCCCGCTGGTCGACAAGCGGTCGCTTTCGGCTCTATTAATAAGGTTCAAAAAACGCGAAAATCGTGCTTGCGGTACAAAAACTATTTTTTGATCCGCGGGGCGCGAAATTCGATTTTGAAGTCTGTTTATATAGCGGGCGCGAAGTGCTCGATTCACGCCCTACGGTACGACGTATTTACTTCGCGTAATAGTTTATACACATTTGGAAGCTGTTATTGTAGAAATTTCAATCTAACTGTTACTATACACATCAACATTTGCCTTCCATTGAACAATAAAATATAAGAACCAATGGCTTATTGTTCTACTGATAGTAGAAGTTTATTTTTTAATTAAATTCATGAAAATTATATATTAACTTATATGATAAAACTTTTTAGAACAGCTGCGGTCACTGTATATCAATACGGAATTACTGAAGCTGGTGTCTATGAAGTACTTTACAAATATCTAGAGTAAATATTCCATTTGTGTACCTCAACCTATTTGTGTATTTTAGATGCATTTTATATTAAAAGTACATAAGAAATAGGTTTGCATAAATCACGGTACTTATCCTAACGCTTAAATGTATTATTTTGTATTTTTCTCTAAATACCTATAGTATTAAATTATTAGTGACGCTATCTAGACAGAATTTCCAAAGATTACTTACTTCTTTGGAAGTTAGAACAAAGCTACACATACATGTACAGACTCACGCGCGCGCGTACTCATACAAATTTCGTTAGAAAATGTCTGAATTTTCAATACTCTTCTAATATTTTTTTATGTTTTGCTATTTTCGGTCAATTATATCAGATATTATGGGGTAATTGGTTAAAGATGTAGCTAGTTACAAATCCTACAAAATGTGACTTCTAATTTATTTTAGGCGCATTAGATAAGTGTTTACGATTAAAAGCCTTTAGTTATTCAATACTAGTCTACTGTAAACCCCTTCACTTGAATACACTGAGAGAAGAATTTTGGAATATTTACAAAGAACTTAGAGAAATTTTACTATATTAGTTTTAGAATCCGACCACAGACTGTCCACCATCTAGTAATTTTTATTAGCCATGAGTATAGTAATTTTTGTAAATGTCCGAAAAATACAGAAAAAAATTATTTTTGCACGCATATGAATACATATCAAGAAATAAATTATAAATAAATATTATCATGAAAAAAACCTCCGGGGCGGGGAATCGAACCTGGATCTCCTAGTTGGAAGGCGAACTTCTTACCGACTGTGCCACTGCGTACACTTGCGTGTTTATAATCCGAATCGTCTAGATATGTTACATTATACTGACACTCTTAAAGTGAATTCGTTCTTCACGTATTTTTAAAATGATTTTGTAATGAATACATAGAGAATTATTTAAATTAATTAATTAATTATACGAGTGTTAATTAAAGTTATTTATACTGAAATTATATCGTTTTAAATTAGTTGTTAGGGCTACATCATTGCAGGTTATGACGAGTTAAGCGCGCATGCCCTCGTGTTTTGTTTATAGCGCGCATGCGCAGCATTGCACATATACTGTATATATCGTAAAAATTACTATACTGTCTTGTAAATTCTGTCAGCTCTATAGGAAAAATTCTTATAAAGTCTAAGAATATTTGCCAGTTGCCTGGTAAAATTTATGACTTGTGATTTTTACTATATACTGTCTAATAATTTATCTAACTTTTTTATGTTAAATTTTACAATACTTTTCTTGTAGTTTTTCTTAGTCAAACTGTAAAAATTATTAGAAATCTAATAAATAGGTCACTTTTACCAGTCTGTGGTCAGATTGCGCGTACAGTATAGTAATTTTAACCAATCGTCTCATAATTATTCCAAAAAAATTTTCTCAGTGTACGTAAATAGTATCAATTGTCTTGTAAAAATTTCAGAAAAATATTTAGCTATTCTCACTTCTATCCCTATAGAATGATTCCCAGTAAATAATGACATTACATTACTATAAAGTATTAAATTACTAAGTAAGAAATTATCCGACAATTCCTGCCACGCAAAACTCGTTGAAACAGCCCCAGAAGGAACCAAATCCCTCAGTCTCAAACGACTGTAATCAAAGATCGGCAAAAAAGAAACCCAAGTACGCGGCAATCGCAGAAATTGGCATTCCGATCCCCTCGCCTCGCGCACCAAACGATAAAAGAGAAAACAGAAAAACCGTATTGCACACGCGCGGTGTGGCTCGGACCGTCCTACCCCGGCGCAGCGCGTGTCCTTGTTTCGCAGCGCGGACGCGGGAAGCCATCAAACCGACGAATGAGCTGGAGGAGCAGTTATCTTTATCTTATCCGGCGCGCCGGACTACCGGCCCCGGGGGCCGCGCCTACCGTCGCGCTTTTATTGCCCCCCGACGCGACTTTCTCGACCACTGCTGCCTGTATAATACAATGAATTTTTGAGCCGCGTGCGTTGTATACCAGAAAGGTATAGAGCGCATGTTTGAGAGGCTGTCTCGAGGCTAATGATGATCTGGTGTACCGATTTCTACATCGCTGCTGACCTGTATCGGCTGGTGGGTTTCGAGGTTTGTGAAGGAGGAAAAGTTTAGATACAAGAGAATGGCGATTAGAGATAAGTTTGCTTCATCTTTTTTATACTTATGTTTCCATATGTATTTATAAACAAAATTTTAAACTATTTATCATTTCTTTTATCATCTTGGTAAGGTAATGATATTTCTTTTTACATTTGAGGAAAAATTAAACGAATCAATGTTGCTAATTATTTTATCGCTATAAACAACGCTATCTTATCAAACCGCGAATACCTCGATACTCTTTCCACTTCCAACTCAACGCGCAAAAAAGCCTTATCTCGGCCATACGATTGCACACACAGCAGCAGTAGAAGCAAGAGAGACTCGAAACTGCAGCGCGCGAGATACGACGAGAGTCGCCTAGCTCGCGGCAGAAAAAGGCAGCGAGTCACCGAAGAGCAGCGCGGAGCGAGAGAGCCTAAGCGAAAAGTCGCGCAGTAGGTAGCGGCTGAGCAAGCGTTTTCCTCTCTTTCTCTCTCACTCGTGCGCCGGCGGGGGAAGGAAGCTTATTTTCTTTTTACAGGCTGCTTCTGCGCGCAGTGCTGCTGACGCGAGTTCGACCGGAAGCTGCCTACTGCACTATCGCTCGGTCAAAGTATAGCACACGAAGCACGCGCACGTATATATAGTTATGCCTTATCGTGTGCGAGAGCCCCCCTCCTCCCCGACAATACCATCGGGGTACATCGTCACGTCCGTAAGAGGGATAGGAGGAGGGGGGAGAAGAACTGGCGCTTGGCTTTATCTGCGTTCACAGGCTGTCGAGCCTGCTTGCCTGCCTGCGCACGCTCGCAAATATGCATGAGCTCCAGTTCAAGTCGTCTGAATAATTTTCCTCGTTACTCTAGAAAAACTGGCGAGCCATCGTTCTCGCTCTCATTTCGCTCGATTAATTTTAATTGAGGGTTCGCTTTTCCCGCCCCGTGTGCGCGCTGCGCTCTTCTTCTTTTTTCCTCTCTTTTTCATCATTCTGCTTCTTCTTTGTTTTTTGTGGAGCCGAGGGAGAGAGAAAGGGAGAGAGAGAGTGAGCGAGAGAAAGAGAGAGAGAGAGACTGGTTGGTAGGGCGGCGGTTGTCGTCGGATCGACGTTTTTTGCGACGATGGCTTTATTAGGTTTTTTGCCTCATTCGGTTGCAAGAGGGAGACAGCAAGTATTTTTAGGCACGATAGAGGTGAGAAGATGAATGGCGAAGGTGTTTATGAATTTAGCGCGGAGACGAGGATTTGGTTTGATGCGCACGCTTACAAAAAAGCAGTTTGTAGTTGGGGATAAAGCGGTTAGTGTTTTATTAATTTGTTTACAGATTGTGTTCTTAAGTGAGATAATAAAAAGAAGTAGCGATTAACTATTATTCTCGTCTGGTGCGATTCCTTTTTAGATATTGCCATGTACATTTCTACGAGTTGAAAGTGAAGTATTGAAACTTTTATAAATCGCAAAAAGAAGTGAAAGTCTTAACGGAAAAAATTAAGAAGCAAAAAGAGACGAGTTGGTGTTTATCAAAAAAATTTATGTCACGTCCACTGAAATCTCTCAGGAATTTAAAATGGTGATGTCAGCTTAACTGATTTTCGTTTGTTATTAAAAGGAACATGTTAGAACTTAATGTAAATAAAAATTTCTTAATCTTTAGAGTGCCAGCGGTTGATGTTTTATAATTTCTTTTATAAAAGACATCAAATATGGAGGGAGGTATTTTATCAGAATGGTAAAATATTAGATGGGTATTTTCTCAGAAAATATACTATCGTTTAAAATATTTTTCGAATCCGATACTGTAAATTCCGAACATGAGCTATTCAGAATACACAAGGAATTTCTTTCGAAGAAAAATATCAGAAAAATTTGCGTCTATAAAAATTTAAAACAGATTGCATAAAATTATAAAGATACTTTTTACTAGAAGAATAAAATTACGAAAATGTAAAACATTCATTCCTATTATATATGATTTGTAGCTCATTTTTCGTCGTTATAGCTTTTTTAAATCACTGCATTTTCTACAATTTAATCGTCAGGCAGAAATGGCATCCAAAAAATTGATATCACATATTATATAAAAATAATTTAATGAAAATATTATGGCCTTCTTGCCAAATTTTTTCGAACTTTTAAATATTATACATTTTTAAACATTCGGAAAATTTACCCTTCTATCATAAGATATTCTAATTTGTTTTTTTACTTTTTTGAAAAAATACCCATCTAACATTTTACCATTCTGATAAAATACCTCCCCCTATCAAATATGTATCTGATATTATAAAATTACTATAAGCGAAGTACCCATTGCATAGATTTCTTGGTAATTTGGAGCTCAATTTGTTAAATAAAATGGCTCTACAATAATACTTCTTCTAAAAGCTGCAGTTCCATTACTTTACAGTAAAAAAGTTAGAACAGTCTTCTTCTACTTCATTTGGTTGGAGCTGGCGTAGCTGCTTTTGCAGCTTATTCCATACGGACCATCAACTAACTTGGTTCTTGATGTGGCGGAGTTGGTGAAGCAGCTAATAGAGTTGAGCAACAGAAATTGATTTAAAGAAATAATGGATCAGACTAGCTGCAATATCCTTTTATGACAAAATTAAAAAGTTACTATTTAACTATGAAGATAAAAGATACTATTATTAAAAACACTTCATCACGATAATTGTAAACGTGGCGTTTCTTGCATACTAAATATATACCATCATAATAAGTAGACTCGCAGAGCTATACGTCATGTACTAAGAAAAATTTATCAGTTGGGTCAAAAAAATATTGTTTTGAAACGATTTTTTTCTAAGTAGAAGTTATACTTTGACAACAGAAGTCCAAATTTTTATTTTAGACAACTTTGATCTATATTCAAGAACAATTTCTTTTTTTAACTGAAGATGATCTTCACTAGAGTTAAAATAATTATTTTGCTTCAACCAGAAACTTCTTAATTCTATCTTCAATGAGTAGTCCTAATTAAACAATTGATTTTCCTTTGGAAAATAAATCATATTAAGCTCATATTTATTAAGGCGGTCGGACAAAAGTTCACCCTATCAGAGATTAATAGAAGATCAGTAGAAGTGTTGCTGCTATAAGCATTTTTTTAAGCAATTGGCCATAACGCTACTGACTTGGTAACATGCATTCAGAATTTCGGATTTCTGAACACATTCTACATTTACCTCAGGATATTATAATCTAATATGTGTGATAAAGTTTATTAAAAACATATGAATACAAAAGCACCAAAGTATCTTTATATTAAACTACTAAACAATACTTGACTGACTAATGTGGATATGGCTGTTGCTATTACGTGTATTCATAGCTTACAAGTCTGATAGACCGTATACTGAGGTACCAGAATATTTGTTCCAAATATAAAAGATTTTAAGCCAAAAACAATTTTATATTTCAGGGAAGAGAAGGACTTACATTATAAATGAAGTATTTTAGTAATTTTATCTTTAAAGCTGTTTTCTACATAATGTAAAATTTTGACTCTGACGAAACCTACAGGTGCAGGAACTTAAGGGATTTTGATGGGACTGGTTTTAAATCGTTGGTAGTTTATGGCACTATTGACCGAAGAGTTGCATGTATTAAATTTATTTGAGTAAAAAATTGTTTACGGTCAAAAATTTTTCAAACTCTTAAATTTAAGTATAATTAAGAGTTTTGGATAGTCTTTAGCCCTAATAAATTATTTACTTAAATAAATTTGATACATGCAACTCTTCGGTCAATAGTGACATAAAATACCAACAATTTAAGACCGGTTCCATCAAAATTCCTTAAGTTTCTCGACTTGCAGATGGCCATATCTCCGGCACATTTTATCACAAATTAAATATACTGAAAATTATTTTTTTCAGGTCGTTTTAAGTAAAAAATTTAAAGATGTCTAACCGTCTTAAGTTTTTACGCCAAAATGACTTTTCTTCATCTAACAAAAAAAAAAAACAGAGTAATTTATTATGGTATCAATTACAATATAGTTTACCGATACTTTGGTAGGGTAGCGCAACTGCACCTAAGCCGATCACTATAGGTAAACAGCACTGGGTGGGATTAGTACTTGAATGAGTGACCGCTGCATATCTAAGTACGGAACTTCAGTGATCGTTTTTTAAATATATTAGTTTTTTTAGAAGTGAAGTAATGGACAATCGAATTCTTAACCTTTGGATTGGGAATCTAGTTACCGGTTCCAATTCAATGATCGATGATTCAATTCGCTGCCACTGTACTTTCAGGATACCTTGAAACAGAAATTCTCTTTAACTTTAATGGGTCAAAAATTCATCATAACAAGTCTACGAATTTTAAATTACTTGGAAAAAATTAATATCTTTAAAAGTAATAACAATAAGTAAAACACTTTTTAACAAAGTAATTAAGTTACCCCAGGATTTTGCTTTTGGCACAAGAATATGTTTAGAACAAAAGGGTTTCTTCGGACTCAAACATATTTTGAGTTACAGAGGGTTTTCCTGCAAAGTCAAATAGAGAACATTTTGACGTCTAATCTAAGAAGAATATCCTCTTGAGACAACAGTATCACGTTTGACTAAAATAAACAAATTTTCTGAATGTATACTTTCACCAAACCATCCAGCAGCCGCGCTACCGGTAGCATTTGCCTGGCACATTATTTATGAGCTGCCGCCGGCTGACGCGGGCGTGCGCTTGCTGCGCACAACACGCCATTGTCAGACGACGACAACACATAAACGCTATATGCGAAATTCATGCTCACGCTCTTTGTGGTATCGTGATTTGAAGACGAGCTCAAAATTTTTAGAGCTGCGCGTGCGATGTAAGTAGCTGCGCCTGCAACCGCCACGTTTTGCCATCGATTTCTGTGGTTAGTACCAGAAATTGAACGAGTTCTATGCCTTTTCTAAGATTCATCAAGCCGCGCGTTCTAATGTTTGCTTACACTACGTAGTGGTTCTCAGCATAACGCAGAAGTTTCAGTGTTCTGCATGAGCTGTTACACCTCTTAAAATTAAAATTTGTGTACCTGATGGTAGGGGTTCTGACGAAAGCGGTGCTTTAAATTCGGAAAAACTAGGCGTATAAGTAATGCGTAATGAGTGTAGGTACAGGGTGGTAATCTAAAAAAATGCGTTATTTTACGTAAGGGATGAAGACATCCTTGGGATTTGTATTTTCAGAAAGAATTGCTATAAATAATTCATCAAAATTTATGAACGAAAAGTTGACTTCAAACTTTAACGAAAACTAATAATTATATTATTTTTCGCTACATTTTATTATTTTTAAAAATATAGATGGAGTTTCTCCGTCATAACTTAGTAACACTAAGAAAAAGTTATTATTTGGATTTATAATAATACATTTCGATACTAGTGCGTGAAAGTGATTTTACCCTCACGTGGACGTTGGAGCTCGAGCGAAGCAAGGGTGAAAAGGTCTAACGAAATTAAAATCACCTTCTCGCTCGTATATCGAACAGTATCTTATACCACTCCAACCTCAAAATTATAACTTCAATATGATTATTCGGCTCTCGTGATATAAAATACGGTTCGAAACTGGTGCGTAAGAAGATTTTTAGCTCATGTGACTTTTTTCAATCGCTTCGCTCGTGCGAAAAACATCACATGAGGTAAATAATCACCTTCCGCACCCGTGTCGAAATGTACTATTTTATAACTGAGTTCGTAAAACTCGACTTTAGATGCCTGTTTAGCGTGTGTAGAGTACCCCCTTTTTTCACTAGTGCGTAAAATACTCACTTTACACACTCGTGAAAAAAATCCAATTACTGTACGTACACGCTGAACAGGCATCTAACGTAGAGTTCCACGCGCTCAGTTATAAAAAATAGTAAACGCAACACGTGCCGCAACTCGCTTCGCTCGGGCAACAAACTATGCCCGTGCAAAAAACGCCTACTTTACACACTAGTTGCGTAATGTACTATTGCGTACACTTTATTGTGCGTAAAATCAAATTTTACGCACATGATTAAAAATAGTTCGTTGCACAAGAAGTACACACAGTAGATAGATGATTCTCGTGCGAGTGCTGTTTGTCGTCGGAGCGAAGCCAATATTATTCTTTTAAACGAGGTTCCCAAAACTCGATTTTTTCAACTCATTTGCGTGCACAAAGTATCCTATGCCCATACTGTTTTGATGTATGAGCAAACTTAATTATTTTTTTAAAATGTGGGTACTTTGCGTGTACATGACTTTACAAAACTGAACTTTGTGTACGTACGACGTGTGTACCAAAAACACAACAATTTTCACAAAAACAATATAATGTTGACCCAAATTATTTCCAATAAATTTCTTTTGATCAAACAAAAAATGATTGAAAATTCCCTAACACAAAAATTTATAAAGATTTTTGCAAATTATAATTGAGAATTTAATTTGAATTTAACACAAAAGTTGAATATTTATGGAACTCAATTTCGGTTCAATCAATCTAATACCATCGTTTACGGACTAAATCGCAAGAAATTTCAAGATTTCCAATCACAAAATGCTAAACAACGAACACCGGAAACTTTACTCTATAATTAAGACTTACAGAGCAAAATATATTGCTCAAAATATTGCAGTAATCAAACCTCAGCCGACACCTCGGTTGATCATCTCGACATTCGACGGGGCTCGCGGCGGCCGCGGCGGCCGCGGCGGCAGCTAATTCGGTAGCTCATTAAATACCAACTAGCCTAATGCGCGTCGGCGTATAGGCTTTTAGCCAAAAATACAGCCATGACATCGTCGCCACACGTACGAGAAAAATGCAAGACGCTGGGCGGCACTATGTGGGTCAAGTTGGTCGGCATGGATGTGACTTGCTACGCGCGTACGGTCCATCGAGCGCGCGTTGTTATAGGTGGACACGACGACACGTGTAGGCAATTGTGTTGAATCAACACACAGGGAGAGAGAAAACAATCGACTGTAAAAGCACACGAGCGCTAATTGCCTTTCTATTTTCAGGGATAGGTAGGCAGGCGTGCACGAGCACGCGATGAGGCCTGTACAGTTTGCGAGGAGTGGTGAATTCGAGGTACGGAGACTGTTAAAAATAAGGAGTGACGGAGGTGTGCATGTCAAAAGACAAATAAGTTTTGTAGTGATGAACGCTGAACTGATTTCAAAACGTTTTGGTAAATTTTTGTTGGTATTAGACGAAATATTTAATTTATTTTATAATCAAATGGAGCTAATAAAATATATAATTTTATCGTTTAGAAAGAAAATAGAACTATTTTGACGTCTCGCTAAAAAATGAGCCATTTCTTTATAAAATGGTATTATTTGGCAACACTAATTAAAAATAAAAAATGTTCATTAGACATCTTAAAACAGTTTTTATTAAATAAAAAGGTTTAGATAATTCAACCCTGGGCTGTATCAAGGGCACCTCATGTTACTCTTCGTTCGATATTTTGTTTTTTCCATAGAATAAATAGTAGTATTCTGAGAATTACTTATCATTAGGTCAAAAACATATTTTTTCGTGAAAATCCTAGATTAGGTCCTAATCTATATTAGGTCTATGTTTATTAAGCTTTTACTCCAAAATAATTTTTTTTTTTACATAAAAGCAGTACACGAGTAATAAGAACAAATAAGTTATTGTGATGTCAATTGAATGAATTATTTCTCAATTTGAATATGAATCATAAATACGAATCCTAAATTTAATTTTAAAACAAAAATGAAGTCTTAAAGCTAAGTAGTAGCTATAAATCAGTTATTTTTGGTTGTACATGTTTCTGTTGGAAGTATCTTGTGGTTGAGATACTGGCTTCTCAATCTAAAGGTCTAGGGTTCTATATTCTATTACTATACTTAGAAAACTATCTTCTAATAACGTTTCAATTTTTTTTTCTTTTTTCGTAAGTCTAATAAAAACCTAAAAAAAATTAATGTTTATAAAAGTAGTAACTATAAGCAAAAAATTTTTTAAGAAACAGCAAGTTACTGAAGGATTTTCTTTTTAACACAACTATTCGGTTAGAACAAAATGATTTCTTCTGACTCGAACGAATCTAGCCATGTAAATATACAAAGGATTTTCCTCAAGAGTTAAACAGACAGCTTTTTGATATCTAATTTAAGAAGAATATTCATTTGAGTGAACAGCATTTGTCAGGTTTGATTTAAATAAAAATTTTCTGAGTGTAGTTTTTCTCCTCTCCTTCAACATTGTTAATAGTACGACGTGTAAAATGTTCGGGTTGAAGTAAACGTGAGTGGATTTGAGTATTGATTTGCGATAGAACTCCCTTCCTTTGAAACTTTACTACTTCTCCAACATGTATTATTTGAAGTTAAAGGTCTTTAATGATTTCTCAGATAATGGTCTTGTATGAATCACTAGCAATTTGACAAAATGGTGTGATCCTTAAAATAATGTTAACAAGCAAATTTACCTTACTGCTTTTACAAAATAACGTATCAACTTATAATACTTGTCAAAAAATTTTATTTTTCTTTTATCAACCACTTTAAGTATCTCTTATTTCATTCTAGTTTAGTTTCCTGTAAGCAGAAAAATCTACTAATTACCACAAAAAACAAGGCTAAGAATTATAGTCATACATCGAGATACATTCATTACTTATTTGTGAAAGAATCATCAATAACTAGTTAAATGAACTACTTCTTCAACAAAATTCTATAATTTCTAGATCAGTAATAATATTTTGAACTACCTTCAAAAGTAATTTATTCAACATTTTTTAGTTTAATACCATCAGGTAACTACAATTTAATGCAATAAATTTACATTCTCATCTTGCACCCCGTGTAGCTCAAACATTCATGCACTATTCTCAACAGCAGCGCGAATCGCCGTCCTTCCACCCAGGAAAAACAAGTGCACATGAAAGAGCTCGCTCGTTCGCTCGCAAGTGTACAGAAGAGCGTGCAAAAGGGGAACAACGAGAACCAAATGAGTTTTGGAAACACACATACACACGTGCACGCCCGCGCGCAGTCGTCGGCCTCTAATGCGGGCGGTGAACGCGCGCACGTCACGTCCCCCTTTTCGATTTGATAATTGGCAACGCGGCGCTTCGCTCGTCGCCAAGAACGCGCTCGCTCGGCTCGCTCCAATCCTGGACGCGTCGCTCTCGGCGGCGGCCTCTGACGTCAGCTCCGCCGCGCGTGCGCATGCTGTACTGCGCATCCTGAAAACATCCGGCCGGGAAAGCCATAGGGTTCGTGTACGTAAATGAAAGAGAAAGAAGGCCGTATAGGGAAGCCGTAGTTAATGAGGGAGACGAGTGGTGGGAGAAGCGGAAGAAAAAGAATAGATTAAAGACGGAGGGGTAGAGCAAGAGAGGGGAGTGAGAGAATAGCTGATAGATCGGTAGAAGGAGAGCGTGCTACAAAGGTGGGCGAGAAGCAGTAAAGTAATCACAAGCGTCGAAGAGAGGATGTGAAGTAGCGGAGGGAAAGAAGCCGGTCAGGGGATCAGCAGGGGCTAGGAGATGAAGCAAAAAGAGTCGACGACGCATCTGAAGGAGAGAGAAAGAGAGAAGGAGATGAGCGGAGATTAAAGCGATCAGGAGGCAAGACGGGAATGCGTGCCACGGCGTTTTTTAAAAAGAAGAGGTATATGAGGAGAAGCTGAGGATCAGTCGGGGGAATAAAGCTGCGTATTTGTGGAAAGTAGAATGGGATATCAACAATGAATGAATCTAAAAAGGGCAATGGAATAGAATTATATATTAGCGGATAAGCCAAGAAATAAATCGCTTAGATTTTACTTGTTTTGCAAGATCTTGAGCTCAGAATTGTCGAAAAAAGACTTGTAGAAAAATCAAATTCAGACAGAGAAAAGAAAATTTTTACTGTCAACGAACGGACGTTTGAATATGGACAAATGAACATTCATTTGTTTATCCAAATGTCTGTTCGTTAACAGTAAAGATTTTCTTTTCTCTGTGTACAGAAAACCGGTAAAAAAGATAAACTATATAATAACGTAATTAGTTAAAACAAATGAACATCATTAGAAATCTGAGTAAGTGATTACAGAAATACTCAATGATAATTTAATAACTATAAATAATACAATTTTGAGAATAAAAAATGATAATTATTGAAGTAAAAGAGAAAATTATTTAAATACGATAGAAATAAAGCTAAATTTATAAAAGTAATGATATTATGAAGAGAATCAGCCAAGATTCCAGATTGAAATTGACCGTAACTATCGCGAACTTCGGCTCCACAAAATGTCGCAACAAAATCCGATTTCCCCCGCGAGAGAAAGAATAATTCGAGCGATTTTCGCTCTCTCAGCCTCTCTCATCGCGCAACAAATAAGCAGAGAAGGTCCGTGTACAGAGTAATCAGAGAATTAGAGGGAGCGCGCAAAGAGCGCACTCGGCGCGAGCAGAGAGTAGATAAATAGAGCGAGCGAGCGAACGAGCAAGCGAAAGGGGGAGAAAACGATGGAGAGAGAAAGAGACAGAGAGAACACGGTTCTCGAGGGAGATTAATGGGGTCTTGTGCCAAAAGTTCGCGCGCGTCGAGGTGGCGCTATCTCTCGCGCATCGGCGCGAGAGAGGAACGATACGTCCGGTGTGTGTAGCTCGCGCGCGAGGAAGTCGGCGCCATGAAATATTTATTATGAGAGAAAGAGCGAGTATAGTGCTGCTGCTGCTGCAGTGATGCTTTGCGTTGGAGGAGGTATTTCTTTGTTCCGTAAGCGAAGTGAGGTCGGATGGAGAGTTTATATGCGGGTATGGGAAGATGCTTGGATCGTGCGGATGCAGAGTTGAGATTTAGAAACCTGTTGATGGATAAGGGAGGAGAAGTTGTTCATGTATTTTTACTGGCATTTACTGGAAAGAGTTGTTTATGCAAGTCAATATGCAAGAATATCAATTATATTGAATTTAATAAGATATACTAAAAGTATTTCTTGTTATAGAAATGTTTATTTTACATTGATACTAGTTATACATATATAACATACATTATAACTATGAAGTTAATGATCACTACTGCCCAATTAATTCGACTGCTGATAACGTGGAACCTCTCATCCTCAGTCCCGGGTTGTTTAGTCAAACCCTAGGAGAATTTTGAGTGTCTTCGGACGGAGTAGATATTAAAAATTTTATACAAGAAAAGAAAAACAGGTTTAATTGAAATATTTCTTGAAACGTTTCAAGTTTTCGGAAGTCGAATTAATTATAGGCAGTCATGATTATATTCATAACTATAACGTATACTATAGAAATGAATAAAAAAGTCAGAAGATCATCCTTTTACTATAAGAGAGTTAGTTCGCCAAATTACAAATCAGCTTAAACTTTAGAATATATATTTTTAGATATAAATATGTTAAAGTATATCCGTGTATAAACATTTTCAGTTTTAATTTTTTTAAAAGAAAATGTCTAAAAAAAGTCTATTTTAATTAAAAAAAATTAGACTGAGAAAGGCAAGAGCTTTTATTTGGGTTTTCAACATTTGAGAACAGTTTAAAGTTAAGGAACGGAAAAGCACTGGTAACTCATTAAAATTTACCTAGTTTTGTCAGTTTTAAATTAAAAAACTTTGGTAGAAATAAATGCTTTTTAACTCAAAAGAAAAGTAATCTTTAATGGAAATAGCTTGTTTCACTAGAAATAAGCGTTATCTAACGTCTCTTAGATTGAAAAATAGAATGATTCATGCGCAAGCTTATTTTGAGAAACAGTTGACTATAGTATGGGTACTAAACAACTGACTGAGATAAGTTTATTGGAATAGCGATGAAGAAGCCTGATAGAATCAGATGAAAAAATAAACGTTTTTTCAATATATATAGAATGAATAATGAAAATTCAGAGGCCTTATGGAAACAAACTGAATACAACTGATGCTTCAACAAGAGTATTTTATACCTTATAATTCCGTATATTTTGACGGAATCCGAACATTATTTGGGAGATATTTAATTTTTGTATACTTGGAGGATATTCAAAACTGCGCATACGTACTTCAATAATACGTCTTTATAGTAAAAGTATGAAAATTCAGAAAGAATATCCGTATTTTAATAATTAAAATGTCATACTTAAAAAAATAGACATAATACTAAGTGAGTGCATAGCCTAAGTGTATTTTTACGTCTACAGTTTGCAATTAATATTGTCTAGTTATCAATTACAAACATGTACCAAATTTGATTAGTAATTTCAAGGATTTTGATGATGGTGTCGAAGTAATGCGCTTCCTAGTTTTTCAGTCTATTTTTAAATGAATTTTTACTGCAAAGTTCTGGCTTCTTAAATCGTTCATAATACTTTTTTAGTATAACATGCTTCGTGGTTTTTCGTGTCCACATACAAGTTAAATAATCACAATGTCTAGGCATACCTGGTCACCGATGATGTTATTCAGATTAAGCGCTTTATACATTTTTTCGTATCGAATTAGTTCTCTTTTGTGTAGTAATATTTCAACACGAAAAAATACAAAGCATGTGTGTATGGGCGGGACGCACGCAACGGCAAGGTAAAGCAGATCGCTGATGATGTTCAGATTGTGTACTTCATAGCTTTTTATGTCTTCGAACAAGGCACTGTCGAATCCGATGTCCAGGTCGCCCATAACGATCTCCGGATTGTATCAGAATTAGAACAGAACCCGTAGAGTGCTTCGTAGTTTATGACGTCTAAGTCCAAAATAAAATTCAAAATAAATATAATGGCCGTGTATACTCCTAGTATGCATACACATCATATTCAACCTTATCTTGTACCTAGACGTCAAAACTACGGAGCGTTCTACCTAGACACAGTCACTGTCAACATGGCATGCTTGGAAACTATCATTGTCAACCTGATATTTCTGAACAACGAATGCAACGTTACTTCAGAACTAAACAGCAAATTATGAAACATAGTATCTAAACTGTCATC
This sequence comes from Torymus aiolomorphi, assembly GCA_036365515.1. Classification (NCBI taxonomy): domain Eukaryota; kingdom Metazoa; phylum Arthropoda; class Insecta; order Hymenoptera; family Torymidae; genus Torymus; species Torymus aiolomorphi. The sequence goes on along the minus strand of CM070873.1, from coordinate 257,120,122 downwards.
AGTGATCTCGCATATCTCAACACTGTATAGTGTATGTAATGTTGAGTTAGATGTACTCTGGTAGAAATTGTCTCTCTCGGAAATGTCCAGGAAAATAATAAATAGCTAGTAAAAATAGCTAATTTCTGGCTATTGATGAAACGATTTTTCCGGTCATATTTTCTATTTAATTGAGATAACACAACCTTAAAATGTTTTTACTGAATTTTCTATGTAATTTGATCATGTATTGGTATTTAATTCGTTTATAGTACTGTTTCAGAAGATACAAACGAAAACAATGATTTTTCCGTTTGATTATGTCTCTCTCACTCCTCGCTATCATAGCAAGCCTCTTATTAGCCATTTCCTGGGTAAAAAAACTGGCCAACTTTAATATCTTTTAAATACTCATAAATAAGCTAATGTAAATTTGTGAAAAAACTTATTCTATTATTCTGTCTATTAAATGGCGAATATAATTGGAAAAATCGTTTCATTGATGGATAGAGATGGCCAAGAAAAGTGTCTAATTTTTAACGATTATTGGGGAAACTAGCTATTTATTGGGTAAATAATGGAATCGATTTTCACCAGGGTAGGGTCTTCATTAATTTCAGATTTCTTCTTACATTCACACTGATATCGACTACATCTAACTTCACTTAAATACTACCAATCGACTTCAAATATCAATATGTATTATAATTTCTTGAAAACTACTATATCCCAATTCATATTATTATTTTAAGTTTTATAAGACCTATGCATATGAGATACAGCGATATAGTAATTATTAACATACAATTACTTAACGGAAATTTAAGTGCCGATTTACAGCTAATATAACGTATATTATCTGTTAGAATATGTACGATTCGTGTATATTAAAAATACTCATGTAAACAGTTAAAATATGTATCAACTACAATAATATCTTTCTCCCAGTGTAATGCAAGTAAGATATAAAAAAGTTAGTCACGCAATAGAAAAGAATATTACTTTGCCAACGTATTTTTCTCACGAGTTTTACCAAGTAAAGCGAGCTTAAAATACCATTCTCTCCTCGAGCTCCCGACGATAAAAGAAATCCACTTTAACGAGCGCAATGACTAATAGCCCTCATTATACACGCACTTCTCGGCCTGGAATGACGCATTTACGGGAAAGGTGGCGAAACGGCAAACACGCTCATGCGCGCGTCATTTCAATTTTGCTCGATAAATTATTCACGCGCGCGGCAAAGCTCATGCGGTATGAAAAACCGCGCGCACAAGTCGATTGACCAATCGATCGTTTTACGTGACCGACTACACTCGCGCTTCGAATTTCCTCGGGTATACGAGAGACGGCCGCTGAAAAGAGCCGTGAAAAATGGCCGATCAAAATGCATGGGACGATTCTCGAGCGGGCGTGGGTTTATATACGAGTAGAATTTATGACGTGCGAGGGTGATACTTCGTCCCGGATGCGGTACTTACGGGAAGAATTTTCCGGGGGCGTCTTCGTTTCCTCGAGTGTCTTGTTATGTCGCTCGATCGTGGGGAATTGCGCGGGATGATGTAGTTTTGCCCAGGAAAAAGATCGAGAGTATAAAAGTATCGTATTTTTATGAATGCGTTTTAGAAGATCATAAATGATTTAATTATAGGAAACATATTACAATGTCGTATATCATAAAATGAGAAAAAGAATTACTTGTATTTAATTGGTCGCTATAAATTTGACGTTTCAAAAGCATGGATGTTTTTATAAAAAAAAAGAAATAGAGGATTCACTCAAATCAATGGTTTTTTGTTTTGCAAAATAGATTTAAATCATTATAGATAATTGTTTCAATACTAATAAATACTATTTAAGATAAATCCATCTATTATATACGAAAACATGTTTTAGAACAAATAAATTAAGTAAGATTTTATCTGCAAATATACAATATAATATTTTTTAACTTCTCAAAGATGGCACTGATCAGTTTATTCGGCCCGGGAACTGGCTAATCCCAACTTCACAAAATTAATATTGTTATTCAATCTGTTTTAGATTTTCAATGTAGCATTAAAATGTAGTATTTAAATGTTTGATTATAATAGAATTTATTATTGATTTCAAATTTAATACGATTTCATTATATCACTAATAAACAAATTCATAATAAAACTGGCTGCGCAAATAATGTTATCGATCGATTTGCAGGTAAACAATAAGCATACGAATTATTAACACTTAACCGTCCGACGTGCTATAAGTATTGGATACTGAAAGGCGAAACGATTTGATCATCTACAACGAATAGATGTATGTCCGCATGGATTGGTCCGAATGATCGCATTGACCTGGATTGATCTAAATTGAAGAGCATAATATCGAAGCACGGCCAATTGAAGAATAGTGGAAGAGCTGCGCTGCAAGAATTGCTGCACACATGTAAGCAGGAACAACGGAATGAGCTCAAAATAGAGTTCAGGTCACGCCAGATAGCTCATTTTGAATTTCGGAGTTGTTATATAAATTGCAAATGTTTTTGTATCTTTGAAAAAGGATTTCTACGCTTATTTTAGTCGTTATTCAAAGCCGAAAATTCAAGTCTCAAGTTTATGTTGTATGCTAATATTTTTTAAATATCTTATCGACAATTTTTGCTAAAAGAGTAATCTGTACAAACATATATAGACAATTAAGATTGAATTTACTAAAAAATGATGAGATACAAGAAATTAGCCCCATAAAATACTTTTTACAATGATTTAAGATTCTAAACAGCTCGTAAAAATATGTATAGCTAGTATACGATAATTCAAAGAAGAATATCATCACGTCGTTTGCTATAATATTCCTCCTTCAAAAATATTCTGTAGAATAACTAATACGCACCAAACACATTACCCTTTTTATTCCATCAATCATTTCACAACATCCAACGACCAATCTCCAGTCACCATCGGCCACCCATCAAACTACCGCTCAAAGCCGCACGCCGCGCCTTATTCCCAATCTAAAATACCAAGCCGCAGATCCGTGAATATAAAGACACGTACATATAGCGGGCTCGCGAGGCCACCACCGCCGTCTCGTCCTGCTCCTCTGATCCCCTTTCGAGGATGCCATTGTCCTACGGGATTTTCAATCTTTGCTCCTTGCCTCTCGACTCGCTCTTTCTTTCTCGCTCTTTCCTCGTTCGCTTATATATATATACGCGACGCGACTCCTTCGCCTCATTCTCTCCCCTGCGGGCACTCGATTCCCCCCCGATGCGTCTCTAACAGGATACAGGATATTCGATCCTTTCTATCTTTCTCTCTCGCTTTTCCCCCTGGCGCACGCACACGCGATTATAGGGGGAGAGAGAACGAGAGAGCCCCAGACCGAGCGTAAGTAAGACTGGCGTGCGGTTATGGTCTCCTGGTAGATCCTGGCAACGGTGCGTGCGAGAAACGCTTGTGGGATGTCTCTGGGCACGTGATAGTGGTGGTGGTGCAGAGGCGTAGGTCGAGAGAAATGTGTAGGAAGCGCTCGTTTCCTAAAATCCTAGTGGATTTTTCACGCCAGGAACGGCCTCGGCACGCACGCACGTGACGCACAGCCGGTGGGCTCTGTATGGAGATGCGTAGGTGCGGGCTTTGCATTTGTATGCGTAACATCAGTTCGGGACTTTTCAAAACGAATATTTATCAAATCTATGTCTTTAATTAATTGTACTATGTGTTATTAAATAAATAATTAATCATAACCGGATTTCAATCAACGTTTTTGAGTTTTAGTCAAGTCTTGTAAGTATTAACATAGCTTAATTATAAATTAAGATGATGGTATCGAACATATGTAACTATGCATTGTTCAATATTAATTTACAGGATAAGAAAACAATATATAAATTTGTGAATTATGAAATTTATAAACTTCTATAAAAAATCAATGATATAAGCTTTAATGGACATTTATATTGTGTTATTTAGTAATTCAGATATCTGATCTCAAAACATTTTATTTTGGAATTATAAAACGTATATTTATATCAATATTACTTATATCTATAAAAAAAATGATTAAAGATTTATTAACATGTAAATAAATCTTACAAGGAGAGAGTTTCAGCTGCGGGAAACGGATTTTAGCGGGCATTGGAGAGTCGATTTCTGGTACCTAAAAATGAAGCCTAGTGCTCACATTTCCGTCAAATGGGCCCTTTTTCTTGAGATATGGGCAATTTAATCTCAAATATCGTCTATTTCGTAAAAAAATGATGTCTCTTCTATTGATTGTCACATTGCAAGTATTTAAGATACGAAAACGAGAAAGAAAAATTATAAAAGTAGATAGTAACAGTTAAAATTTAAGCCCTGATTCATTAAAAAATATTGACTTTTCAGGAAGTTACAAGCAATCAAAGATAGGGTACGAAAATGGTTAAAAATTTGTCTTCATTTCAACCGATTAAATGGATCGTATTTTTAGCCATTTTCGTACCCTATCTTTGATTGCTTGTAACTTCCTGAAAAGTCAATATTTTTTAATGAATCAGGGCTTAAATTTTAGCTGTTACTATCTACTTTTATAATTTTTCTTTCTCGTTTTCGTATCTTAAATACTTGCAATGTGACAATCAATAGAAGAGACATCATTTTTTGACGAAATAGACGATATTTGAGATTAAATTACCCATATCTCAAGAAAAAGGGCCCATTTGACGGAAATGTGAGCACTAGGCTTCATTTTTAGGTACCAGAAATCGACTCTCCAATGCCCGCTAAAATCCGTTTCCCGCACCTGAAACGCTCTCCTTGTTAGTATATAAGAAAAGTAAATGTTGTTAAAAACAAACGCTATTTACAATGATAATAAGATTTTATCTGAAGATAACGTATCATATTTTACACGAGAATTTTTCAATAATTTCTAATAAATCTTATATTAACGGAAACTTTATGCATTAGTCATAATTGAATTTGTGTTTTGTGAAAAATCCTTTGTAATAAAACAGAAATGTCACTGAATAGTCTTTAATGCATGATGCACTCCAATAAAATTATAAAAGATTTAAGGAATTTAAGCAGTTATTATTTATTAGAAATGGTTTACTTTTTTTACATTTTTTTTATACATAATTAATCAATGCGTTGAAATACTTTAAATAAATTTATTCACTGTGATGATAAATGGTATACTAACAAACGAACAATTGTTCTAAAATAAAATTTTTTTTTTACACCAACCTGTAGTAGTACTTTTTATACCAAAATGCAATTTCACTCCCTCTTGAGACTACAGCGCCCTCGAGCCATGGTGTAAAAATTATTTTTCGATGCAGTGGTTGTAAAACATCTATTTTCGCCTTTTTTGCGGATATAAAATGAGTGGTTTTCGCTTCCAGGGTCTTATACCTGCATCAAAAAGTAGGTATGCAGTTACTTTCACGTTAACACTAACTTTAGACTCTTTCAATTCGGGCATATAATATAATTTCCTGACTACAAAAATTCATTAAATATTCAAATTAGTTTATTTCGTAATAAACATAAATCAGATTTTACCCTGGGAACGAAAACTCAATGTAGACGTGAAATTGAGATGTAGTTTAAATTAGTTTCTTACGTAAAATCATATAAAACGAACCTAAACACATGTCTTGCTATATATTTCCATCGAAACAGCCATACTTAACTTCACAATCCACCTAGATTACAAATTTAGCAGCGCCATACTTTGATCAAAAAGCGAGGGAGAGCTTACGCCATAAAAACCGCTCGCCCAGAACATACGCAGTCGTTTGATTTTGGCGCGGTTCCCCGGTAATGCGGCATATTTAGAAGGAAGGGACGAGTAACAGATGTTGGCCGTCGCCTTTTGCCAGCGCCGTGAAAGGTTTCGCCGCCGCCACGGGATCGATACCCGCCCCCTTCTATCGCGCATAAAGGGATATTAATGCCAAGACCACCTCCTGCGCGCGGGCACGACGAGAAAGCGATTTCTAATGCAGTTTCACGTGTATATCCTCGTAGCGATCCATTAAGCGGAGCCACTATGTGTACGCGAAACACGAGAAAATAAAGAGAAAGCGCTGGGTTTCTTTCCGTTCCGCGACGCCGTTGTCGACGTACGTCTTTCGCTCCTTCTATCGCGCTGCTCCTGTTTTCTTCGTCCTGGTGATCGGATCGACTTAAATGCTGATGCGATGTAATCGGAGGGGGAGAGAGTGAGAGCCCCCGGGGAATGACGCCGATGCCTAAGTCGATTAAAGAGTTGCACGAAAATTTCATTAAATGGGATTAAGGTGGCGAATGAGAGCTAGTCGAGAGTGGCTGGTTATCAGTGATAATCTTGTAATAACAACTATTTAATTTACGTGATAGACTGATAATTGCAGACGAGACTCATACCAGTGAGCCACTACGGTAAAGAAGCTGGTTGTCACTTATGATAAATTCAACTTATTTTCTACGGTATAATGATTACAAAATAAGTATGGTAACCGCGCATCATTGAACATGGATACAGAAAATATTATAAAACATTTAAGGGAGTACTACACAATCTCTTGATACAAGGCATTTAACACCTGTAACAAATGTGGAATGTTAAGAAACTTTTACTTTATTATTATAATCTTATAATATGTATAATTTTGAGTAAAATGCACTCTTGCAAACATTTCTAGTCATTATTTATTTATTTATTTATTTATTTCATCATGATTAAACGGGCACACGCTCTCTTACAACTTATTATTTATGTACACTATTATAAACAAGATATACAATTAAATTACGATTACAAGCATAGAGTAAAAAAATGTTGGGACTAAAAAGTAGTGACTAATGAATTTAGTGAACGTTTGAAAAGTATAATGTCCGAGATGTTGGTGATATTTCGTGGAAGCAGGTTCCACGAGCGCTTCAGCCGGTTAACTCCGTAGAATAAAAAATTACCAAAAATATTAAGTATTTATGATTTGTCTCAACAGATTTTCATCGAACAAAGTTCAATAGAGGTGTTTTTGATGTCATTTAAGGCTGCGGTAAATTTATTAAGGCTAAAAACTTAATCTAAAAAATGTAGTACCAAAAAAGACATCCATTGAACTATGTTCAATGATAATCTGTTGAGATTTCTAGATTGGAGGTTACGGTAAAGTTCAAATCATACATACTCAATATTTTTGTTAAGAATGACTCTAGAAATTTTTTCAAGGGTGCATTTTACCCAAAATTATACATATTATAAATATATAATAATAAAGTAATATTTTTAACATGTCACATTTTTCACAGGTGTTAAAAAGTCTTGTATCATAAGATTATGTAGTATCCCCTTAGATACTTTATACTAATATGCTGGTGGAAAAGGAACCAGTTCTTAACTAGCAATCAGCTAATTTTTTGTTAAGAAGTAGCTAGTTTTGCTACAGTTTTTATCAGAGTAAATTTTAGAACATTGTAGAAATATATTTACTTCTACTAATAAACAGATGTCATAGTCTACTAAAAATGTTAAAACCGTAATATAATTATAATTATTTTTGTCATTCCTTACGTATTATGTATCTGTAGTTAACAAAGAAGAGATTGCTTCAATTTGCAGAGTTAATTACCTGTAAATTGAAACTTAGTTAAGTTGTCCATATATATCTAACAGTTTGATGTGAATGAAATCGCATCGAAGAGGGTCATTATGCAAGCAACAAAATTTGTAATTGAATTTAAGTTATCAGTTACAAACTAAAAAGATTCCATGTCTTTTTACTACAATATTGTTTTGCAACTTACAAGGAGTAACTCTGGCCTCTGGGAAATGGATTTCGGTAATTCTTTGAGAATAATTTTTTGGTACCGGAAAATAAAGTTTACTATCAGCTGTAGTTCGATCCCACAGACCTTTCTTAGCGAGATGTAAGCTTCTGCAATTAAAATAAGATATTTTATAACGAAAATTCTACTTAAGTAATTACTTATATGACAGAATCACTCGTTGTTTGTATTCAGACAATCTACATAAAATATTTTTTAGTGTTCGAAATAGGTAAAATAGTACATTATGTAACAAGGGACTAAAGTCGGAAATTATCCGCGAGGGTGAGTTCATTAATCACCCAGAGGAATGATCGACTTTAGTCCCGTATTACATATAGTACTTTAGGCTATATATGCGGGAATAACGCACTTTGTTCCTGCTAATTTACTTTATTCCGTTATATGTGGGAATAAAGTAAAAGAGGGAATCAGACGCGCCTTTTGCCCCGCTTTTTCGGCTATATAGTGGAGATGGGAATAAAAAAATTTAAGGGTATCCATTTCCATATCTCATTTTTTCAATACCGTAGTTTTCTACTTAAATCTTATTTAGGTTTTATTTTTGATATATTCCAAATAAAAAAATTATGGTCAGTTCTTAACCAAATATATTGATTTGATCAAAATTAATTTCTAGGTAAAAAATTTTTGGTAAAGGACTATGAGTCTACAATTTGACTGAGAACGTCCAATAGTTCTCTAAAGCATTTTAATATTTATTAAGAAAGCCAATAAAATGCCTGAAGAGGTTGATACTACAGGTCGACGAAACATCGTAATTTTAAATAAAACAATTTGTTTTATTTAATTAAACACCTTAGCCCCAGATCAGATCGAAATCCAACTTCAATATAGTGATAAATGACTGATTTGTTCTTTTTACCAAGGCGGTGTTGTTACAACAAGGATGACTAGAACAGACACAATCAGTAATACCGGAACAAATGCTTGACTTTAACCAGTAAAGCAGTCCATTGTTGTATCAATTTTCTCATCTTTTAATCATTTCTATTGGGTGATTTTCTATCAGGGAACGAATCCAAAGATCAATACAATGAACTTGACATAAAGTTCAAATTAAATGTTTTTGCTGATAAGTAGATATCAAAATTATTGCTTGCAATTTTTAGGTGCGAAATCATTGCTATCATAAATTCCAATATCCATATTTAATGATAAATTATTACGTCCAATTTCTACGGATGAATTGCGAGCCACGTTGAAGCTAAATCACGCCGGTAGCTAACTCGCTTTTTATACATTATTCAAATAAAACAAGCTCATATACACATATATTTTATTTCTCATAACCTCGCTCGTCATAAATCGAAGTGTATCGTGGTAAACTAATTTTATGGACTGTCATTAATTGCATCACTTATCCACCAGGCACCGGTAACATTTGAATAAATAATCACTCACCGCCATCCATTAAAACCCGTCGCACACTTCTCTCTTTTTAATTACTAAATACCGCACGCCACATACTTCACACTCTCACTCGCTCTCTCTCTCTCTCTCCCTGGTGCAATAATTCAGAATCAGCGCGCATAAAACACAGCCAACTCTACTCCTCGTCGTCGTCGCGCTCGTTCATCCGTGAATAAAATGGAGGCGACATTAGCGCGAGCGAACGAGAGAGTAAATCTCTGCGCGCGCGCGAGCTGTTTTCAACTCGTTGAGCCCAGTATAGGCCGCCGCCGCAGTCGCGGCAAACAGTCTGCTTATCGCGGTTGGTTAATGTACTCCCGTTCCGGGCCGCGCCACCCCACACGACGACATAGCAGCAGCAGCAGCCTCTCTCTTTCTCTCCCCCTTATCTAACGACATTGTGTCACCCTTGTTGCGTTTTATGTCATTGGTCTTTACGCCGTTCTCGAGGGGGGGAGTTACACGACGTAGGCGCAGGGGGGAAGAGAGAGGTGTACACGCGTAGGCGAGACGCGCGTGTGTATACATAGAGACTCACACAATCACGACGCGCCCGTTTACCGATTCTCTCTCTTTCTCTCTCGTGTTCCGCGCGTGTCTCCCCTCCGCAGATCGAGAGCGTATTATGTTTACTCCCCCTACTTATCTAATCCGTCAGTGACTTTATTTTTTTTCCCTCGCACTCTGGGCTGGGATTTCTCGAGAGCGCTGAGAGGGGAAGAAACGTTTAAAGTGAAATCAATTGGAAATTCAATTTGAAGGGGTTGGACCTTGTGATTGTGGAAAGTGATGAAAAGTCATTTGTTTTCTGATGATCTGCGTGTGCTGATAGAAAAACAGGATATTGATAATAAAGAACGTTATTTGAGAACCAGGGTACATGTCTACAGTGTGAGAATAACACTTAACGAAAAAAAGTTATTCATCTGCATGGCCTAAAAATAATACGGTAAATTAATGTTTTAACTTGAATTTGATGAATCATAAATTGAAATTTAAATAATTTTGTGTGATCGGAACAGTTATTGAATAGAACTCGATTGATCCGCTTTCAATCTTCTGACAGTTACAGTTATACATTTTTGCGAATACTACCGTCAACTATACTATACCCTAAATATACAAGTTCACGCTACATACTTGAATACATTTATAAGCAATTACCAGAATTAGTTACATAATTAATTAAACTCCCCAATAATTAACCAAATTTAAGAAATAAACTCATTTTCAATTCACACATTTGTAATGATCAGTTAAACATATACTGAAAAAAAAATTTCGTAAATTCAACTAAATAAATTTATTTGAATTCCATTCAGTCAATTTGAATAAATATGTTCTTGAAATAAATACTAAATATTCAAGTTTAATAAATATTTATTAGAATATCTCGATCATTTAGTAAAAATAAAATTTATTAAAAATAACTAAAGCTTTAATAAAATTAAATTTATCATTTGCTAAAATTACATAAACGAGTTTTTTAAATATAATAAACCAATTTATTTAAAAGAAATAAATACATTCTAATAAATAATTACTTAAAATTCATAACTAATTTATTATAACATACCGGATACGTATTTCTAAATGATTGATCATTTACTTGTATACGGATGATTAAAATTGATAAATATTTATTAAATTTTACAGAATATTTAATTAATAAAGTAGAAAATTTATTACGTTCAAATAAACAATTTGTGAAAACAATATTTTTATTAACTATACCTGATAAAATTAATTTCTAAATATAATTAAATATTTATTTCATTGAATCAAAAAATTATTTTAAATTACATAAATGCCCTTGACATAATAAATTAAAAATAATCGTAAACAGCTCACTTTTTAAATAATTATTCCGAATGATCATAGGATGGTTTCATTGGATGTAGTATCTTTGTTTACAAATATACCTTTAGAGTTGTTGAATGATATTATACAAGATAAATGGTCTGAAATTAAAGTACATACTAGTTTAACAAAAGATGAATTTATAAAGGCACTTAATTTGGTTTTAAAAACACAATTTTTTCTTTTGATAATAGTCTATATGAACAAAGATATGGTTGTCCAATGGGATCACCTTTGTCACCTGTTATAGCCAATTTAGTAATGGAAAAATTGGAAAGTATTGCTTTGTCTAAGTTGGTTTTTCAGCCAATTATTTTTAAAAGATATGTTGATGACATTTTTGCAGTTGTACCAGAATGTTTTGTGGATGAAATGGTGGATGTGTTTAATTCTATCCATGATAGAATTAAATTCACAAAAGAAGTTGAGAAAGATTATCAATTGAGTTTTTTAGATATTAGAGTCATTAGAGGTAATAATAATAGAGTGAAATTAGATTGGTATAGAAAACCTACATGGTCAGGTAGATTTTTAAATTTTGATTCTCACCACCAATTCGGAAACAAGACAGGTGCGATCAAAGGTGTCATTGACAGAGCGATTAAATTGTCACATAAAGATTTTAGGAAAAAGAATTTAAATGTAGTTAGAGAAACATTTATTAAAAATAGTTATCCCGTAAAATTTATTGATAAAATGATTGATGAGAGAGTGTGGGAAATTTATAATGGTGGATTGAAGCAGCGGGTAGATAATCAAACAAGGAATAGAAATGGAAAGAATGCATATTTTAGTTTACCATATGTTAGAGGTTTGTCGGAAAGGATTAGAAGGGTTTTTAGTAAACATAATATTCAAGTTTTCTTTAGAAATGATAATAATTTAGAAAGGTTATTTAGTAATTGTAAAGACAAGGATGATAAATGTTTGAAATCGGGAGTTGTTTATAAAATTAATTGTAGGGATTGTAATGGTTGTTATATTGGTCAAACGGGTAGATATTTGAAAAAGAGAATATATGAACATCAATATAGTTTACGCAGCTCAAGTTGTACATCGGGTTTGAAAGAACATTGTTTAAATAGTTTGCATTCTTTCGATTTTGGGAGTGTGGATATTTTGGAACAGGGGATTAAGAATAAATATAAGAGGGAAAGCCTTGAAAGTATTCACATTCTAAGAAATCGGAATAATGTAAATTTAATGATAGAGTCAAGTAAATTAGATAACATTTATCATTCTTTATTAATTTAAGTGAGAATGGCAAGTTGGAGAGGGAATGTGGAGGGTGGTGGGGTAAGAGAAAAGAAGGGGTATGGGTGCATGGTATATAAGGAGGTGTATCGCGGGTTTTATTTCAGTCCCTGAGGAGGAGCCGGAGCAGGCTCGAAACGTCGGACAATGTGGTGGTGGTGGGCAGTCAGATCGTCCTTTGCTAACAAAGTTTTTTCCAGATTTTAATTAAGTTTTTATTTCAGATTCTGCGGGGGTGATTATAAACAAGGGCAATCTGACTGCCATAAATATTAATTATTTTAATTTAATTTGTAAGACTGTAAGACCGATGGAAAAATTCTTATCAGTTGATATTAAATTGCAGTCGACATAAGTAATATTTTTAATGATAAAACTAAGGTCTATTAAAGGTGGGGTAAAATGTTTTTTAGAGATATATATGGGATTTATGGGAAGGTGGTAAAAGATTATTGCTCAAAATGGGTAAAAATGGTTTTAAGGATTGTAATTTTAAAGGAGCAACTCACTTTTCTTCTAAGGTGTAAAAAATCAAATATTTTTCCTAAACATATTGGAAAAAAATTTGATGATAAGGGTTTTATCGGGATTACAATAAAAGAGTTTCTTATGATCTACGGAAAAATATTTTCTTTTTCAAAAATAAATTACTTAACTTAGAAATTAGAGATTTGAATTTTGAAATTAATCGTTTGAATAAATATTTATTAGAGCTTGAAAGATATTTATATAATAAAATAGAACAGAATGATTTGCAAGAATTTTTTCGTGGTCAAAAGAGGCACTTTGAAAAAGTAAAATATAACCATAGGAGAAAATTAAAAAGAAAATTTGAATATTTAAAGCATAGAAAACACTCTCAGGTCAATCAAACTAACAATGTTAATAAGGATTGGTTTAGAAATTTAACTGACAAAGTAATACCAGAAGAAGTGGTAAATATCATGTCAAAGGGTGCTAAATTTGGAATATCATATTCAAGTAAATCTCTTCCGATCAAGAATATCATCGCTGAGGTAGAAAGTAGTATGAGTAGTTTTAATCTGGAGTTTAAAAAAGAATGTAGGAGTTCTTTAGTTAAAGTTGTTAATAATTTTAAAAGAGAACATAGATTTGATAATTATTTGAACAGTAATTTATTCCATGAATTAAAAATAACGAAGAAATTCTTGAGAGAGAATCCGAATATGATCTTCCAAAAAGCAGATAAAGGAAATGTAACTGTAGTTTCAGATAAAAGGGATTATATTAATAAAATTCAACTTATGTTGGAGGATGATACCACTTATGTGAAAATTAGGAATCCACATATCAATAGACTACAAGATAAATTGAAAGAATTATTGATGCATTGGAAAACAAAAGCTTATATTAAGGATAGTACGTTTAAATATTTAAAATGTGAAAATGGCACTGTAGCTAAATGTTATGGGCTTCCTAAGATTCACAAAGAACAGTTGACATATAGAATAATAATATCATCGATAAATTTTCCGACGTATAGACTTGCTAGATTTTTGTCTAATATATTGTTCAAGATAGTAGGTAAAACAAATTCATATATTAAAGATAGTTGGAGTTTTTATGGTATAATGAAAGATATTATTATTCCGAATGATCATAGGATGGTTTCATTGGATGTAGTATCTTTGTTTACAAATATACCTTTAGAGTTGTTGAATGATATTATACAAGATAAATGGTCTGAAATTAAAGTACATACTAGTTTAACAAAAGATGAATTTATAAAGGCACTTAATTTGGTTTTTAAAAACACAATTTTTTCTTTTGATAATAGTCTATATGAACAAAGATATGGTTGTCCAATGGGATCACCTTTGTCACCTGTTATAGCCAATTTAGTAATGGAAAAATTGGAAAGTATTGCTTTGTCTAAGTTGGTTTTTCAGCCAATTATTTTTAAAAGATATGTTGATGACATTTTTGCAGTTGTACCAGAATGTTTTGTGGATGAAATGGTGGATGTGTTTAATTCTATCCATGATAGAATTAAATTCACAAAAAGAAGTTGAGAAAGATTATCAATTGAGTTTTTTTAGATATTAGAGTCATTAGAGGTAATAATAATAGAGTGAAATTAGATTGGTATAGAAAACCTACATGGTCAGGTAGATTTTTAAATTTTGATTCTCACCACCAATTCGGAAACAAGACAGGTGCGATCAAAGGTGTCATTGACAGAGCGATTAAATTGTCACATAAAGATTTTAGGAAAAAGAATTTAAATGTAGTTAGAGAAACATTTATTAAAAATAGTTATCCCGTAAAATTTATTGATAAAATGATTGATGAGAGAGTGTGGGAAATTTATAATGGTGGATTGAAGCAGCGGGTAGATAATCAAACAAGGAATAGAAATGGAAAGAATGCATATTTTAGTTTACCATATGTTAGAGGTTTGTCGGAAAGGATTAGAAGGGTTTTTAGTAAACATAATATTCAAGTTTTCTTTAGAAATGATAATAATTTAGAAAGGTTATTTAGTAATTGTAAAGACAAGGATGATAAATGTTTGAAATCGGGAGTTGTTTATAAAATTAATTGTAGGGATTGTAATGGTTGTTATATTGGTAAAACGGGTAGATATTTGAAAAAGAGAATATATGAACATCAATATAGTTTACGCAGCTCAAGTTGTACATCGGGTTTGAAAGAACATTGTTTAAATAGTTTGCATTCTTTCGATTTTGGGAGTGTGGATATTTTGGAACAGGGGATTAAGAATAAATATAAGAGGGAAAGCCTTGAAAGTATTCACATTCTAAGAAATCGGAATAATGTAAATTTAATGATAGAGTCAAGTAAATTAGATAACATTTATCATTCTTTATTAATTTAAGTGAGAATGGCAAGTTGGAGAGGGGAATGTGGAGGGTGGTGGGGTAAGAGAAAAGAAGGGGGGTATGGGTGCATGGTATATAAGGAGGTGTATCGCGGGTTTTATTTCAGTCCCTGAGGAGGAGCCGGAGCAGGCTCGAAACGTCGGACAATGTGGTGGTGGTGGGCAGTCAGATCGTCCTTTGCTAACAAAGTTTTTTCCAGATTTTAATTAAGTTTTTATTTCAGATTCTGCGGGGGTGATTATAAACAAGGGCAATCTGACTGCCATAAATATTAATTATTTTAATTTAATTTGTAAGACTGTAAGACCGATGGAAAAATTCTTATCAGTTGAAATTATTCATTTAATAATAATAATTATGATTTCAATAGTAATAAATATTTTTGCAAATTCGTGCTAATGCCAATTTACATTGATAAAATATTTTATTACTTTTAATACATGTATTTTTAGAAACGAACAAATCAAAATAATATTTTCCTTATATTAATAAATAAATATTTATTATAATGAGTGCGTACATTTAAATTAACAAAATATTTAATTAGTACAAATAAATCTTTACTTAAGTCAATTATTAGAACTTGTTAAATTAAATAAATAATTACTCATTTTTACTAAATCTATTGACACTATTTAATAAATATTTATTTAATATAGATAAATATTTCTTTGGCATAAGTAAATAAATTTTGTTAAGTTAAAGAAATATTTAAATAGTAGTATTCTAATAAATAATTTATTAGATTTTAAGAAAATTTAGTTGATTTCAAGAAATATTTTTTTCAGTGTAAATAAATTCACGATCATTTATTTATCAAAGATAAATAAATGATCATTAAATAAACTAAATCAGAGAGCAAGAACGAGAGTGAAAGTATATCAATTCGAAAAGCGCGCACGAGCCGAGTACTCATACTATCTTGAAGGTGTATGTAGCCGATGCGCACGAGCCAAAATTAATAAGAACTAGGTAAAATCCAGAGCATACACATTAGTCTAGGCGCAGGCTATGATTTCGTAGCCGATTGAGTGCCATTGTTCTACTAAAGGTTTTTATACGTATTTTTTCATCCTGATTACGACTTTTGAGGGTAGAAGTCCCGAAAGATGTCAGATAAATTGTTATTAACAATTTAATTGTTTAAATCGTTATATCTTTAATTCATTGATAGATATCAAAATTTTGCTTTTGCAAAATTGTTGGTTTTTAATTCAGAAATATGCTCGATTTTGAATTTTTAAGAAAACTTAATTAGAAAAAAAGTTATAGCAAATTTAGTGCAAAAAAGTTCTGATGTAGCTTCGCGCGGCCACTCTTTCGCTTGTATCTCCGGTTCTAATGAAAATTTTTCAACTTTCAACCTCGCATTTTGAAGAGAGAATAATATTCTATTAACCTACTTCATAATTATTATCTATAATTTAGTTTACATAATTATTTAAACGTTTTTAATTAAAAATTTCAGTAAAAAATGTCAATTTAATCTGTTTATAAGCCTTTTTTCACTATTTACACTAATTTTATCAACATCTTTCCTTTGCAAAGTTGTTTGTTTTTCATTTACAAATACGCTAGATTTTGAATTTTTAAGAAAACTTAATTAGAAAAAATGGTATCGCAAATTGAGTGCAAAAAAGTCCCGTTGTAGCTAAGCGCGATAATTCTTTTACTTGCTTCTGGCAAAAATTTGTTAATTTTCAGCTAAACATAAAATATTATTACATTAATTTATAATTATTATCTATATTTTAGTATAAAAAAATTAAGCGCCACAATTTTAAACTTTAAGTAAATAATATTGATTTATTTGATGTACACGCATAAATAAAAACGACATTGATATTTTATTAAACAATCTATTATTCGTTTTTCAACGTATTTGCACATCTCAAGTTTAATTTGAAAATTAACCAAAACCAAAAATATGCGAAATGTAAAATTTAAAATATTATTTATATGTTTGAATTTGAATTACCGCGTTATATGCGATGCGCGGGGGCAGCGCTCATAAATACAATGATTAAATTAATATAATTTAGAGTTCTTAATTACATATTTTTATGAAGTTTTATTAAAAAAAATCTGAGTAAAATATGTGTATTGATTTTATTAAAATATTTTAATTTCATTTAACAAATAAAATCGACATTTTTTACAGAAACTTTTCAGTTGAAGCGCTGAAATAATTATTTAAACTAAATTATAGATAATTATTATAAAGTAGCTTTATAGAATATTATTTTCTCTTCAAAATGCGAAGTTGAAAGTTGAAAATTTTTCGTTAGAACCGGAGATACAAGGGAAAGAGTGGCCGCGCTTAGCTACAACGGGACTTTTTGCACTCAATTTGCGATACCTTTTTTTCTAATTAAGTTTTCTTAAAAATTCAAAATCTAGCGTATTTGTAAATAAAAACAAACAACTTTGCAAAAGAAAAATTTTGATAAAATTGGTGAAAATAGTGAAAAAAGTCTTATAAACAAATTAAATTGACATTTTTTACTGAAATTTTTAATTAAAAACGTTTAAATAATTATGTAAACTAAATTATAGATAATAATTATGAAGTAGGTTAATAGAATATTATTCTCTCTTCAAAATGCGAGGTTGAAAGTTGAAAAATTTTCGTTAGAACCGGAGATACAAGCGAAAGAGTGGCCGCGCGAAGCTACATCAGGACTTTTTTGCACTAAATTTGCTATAACTTTTTTTCTAATTAAGTTTTCTTAAAAATTCAAAATCGAGCATATTTCTGAATTAAAAACCAACCATTTTGCAAAAGCAAAATTTTGATATCTATCAAAGAATTAAAGATATAACGATTTAAACAATTAAATTGTTAATAACAATTTATCTGACCACTTTCAGGACTTCTACCCTCAAAATTCGTAATCAGGACGAAAAAACACGTATAAAAACCTTGAGTAGAGCAATGGCACTCAATCGGCTACGAAATCATAGCCTGCGCCTATACTACATACACTTTCAAGGAGTATGTGCTCGAACAATGAGCGGTGGGGGGATTAAGAGTCGAGCGATAGCTCGTCAGTCTGCGCCTAGCAGAGCAGGGAGAAGGACTCATCTCCCCCCTTCCAAATTCAATCAGAGCAACACACGTGAGTCACATCGCAAGGAGCCAAGCAGTCAATTTTTACGTAAAGATAACTTCTCAGAAAACAGCCTAGGATTATCCTCAGGGAGAAACTAGTGCGAGTTGGGTTGATTTAGTTCAATTCGGCGACTCTTCCCTTATCATCGGTACTTTTACATCTTCGGTGGAAAGTAGGAGACCTTTGTCCTCCCCCGTACTTCCTCACGGAGGACCGGGTTGTCGGGGTGTAGAAATATTGAAGGTTGCGGGCATCCGCGTCCGTCCATTATAATTACCACCGCGCCGTGTATTTCCTTGTATGATTTATTATTAAATCATATTATTAAATGATTTATTAGTAAATTCACTCTATCTCTATCTCTATCTCGATCTCTATCGAATCAGATAAATGAAGTAATTCGAGTCTTTAGTGAATATGAAAGTTAGGGATTGTTGAATAAAAATACGTCTATTTTACCATATATATTATACTTATTATTGACTTTACCCGTGCCTTTCTTAATACCTGGAGTCCTTAATTATTAAATATATTATTAAATAATAAAGCAGCGAACGTTTCAGGGTCAACCGATGCCGGCGATTATCAATGATTATAATAAATCATATAACTTTATTAAAAAATGTAAACGAATTTTAAAAAGTTTTATGTGCCAAGCAATTTTATATTTCCATAATTTCTATAATTCTTAGTTTGATAACAAAATAACAACTCGCCACATTAAACCACAAACATCAACACTACATCCTAAATTACACCCCACTAGATGTAACGGTGGTACAAAACACTCCTCGTTTGTCACACAGCTTTAGACAACCTTGTATACTTTTTGAATGCTCGCTCTAGCGTCTGCGCATTTTTCTCCATTGTATATCCATCCACTTCTTTCCCGCGCTAGTCTGAAATTTTTTCCTCTTTTGTATCTGTCAAATAGACGCCGGCGCGACGCTCTCTCGCTGATCTTGCTCGACTCGACTCGGGCTATATATGTATACGAGCATCCCTCATCACTGCTATTTTCCTCCCTTCTTAGAAGCACGTGCGCCCCTTCTTTCTCTCTTTATTCTCAACGGGTGTATGGTTTTCCCAGCTACCTCATCAGTGTTTTTCACGCTCGCGTACTCTTGATATTAATCTATGTACGGGCTAAATTTCAAACCTTTCATGATTCATGAGTCTACACTTCGTCTCTTTCATGGGAAATTTTAGAACACGTGGTGTACAGTGAAAATGAGATTTTTGTGTGGAAAGAATGGTATCATAACTCTGATGAAATCTTTTTAATTTGACACTCGTTAGTAAGGTTTTCACGTAGCTAGATGTATATTCGTTTATTAGCATAATAACTATACTCTGAACTGTTATATTTTTCAAGTATAATTTTTAAAATTTCAGCATGTTTTGGATTTCTTTACACCGCATAAAAGGTTTGGTTCAAATGTACCAAGCAATTTTTGTTCCAATATAAACACCATTTTTATACTCAAAAACAAGCAGTAATACCTTCTTTAAATTTGATCTTTATTTTTGTCAAAATATTTTCTTTACACGCTAAAAGCTAAAGAGGGAAAATTTTTGTAAATATCTACGTTTACTCTTTTGGAAATGTAAAATTTATTTTTTACACTTTACGGTCGGGCATATTATGTTTTCTACCTTTTAAAAGTAGAATTTTAGAAATCTTTCCTTCTTAAAAGAGTATCTTTTAATGTTGCTTTAAGAGCAATTTTTATTCATTGGTGTTAACCTTTAGCAGGATAATCAGTATTTTGCGAAGCCACTCATGATACTCGCCAAGCAGGGCGCTGCCGCGCCTTTTGATCCACCGTCAATTATATGAGTGATTCTGCCATAACTTCTCCAGATTAGGTCCAACTTTTTTTTTTCGAAACCAACTTTTCATAGGCATTTTGAGGTTTCATCTGCTCATTATAATATTTAAAATAAGTACCCAGAACGAATCCACTACAAAATATTCCGGCTATAGTTTACGTAACATTTTATTATTTTGGTAGGGGACGGAACTGACCATTATTGTAAAAAATTCTCGAAATTAATTCTAAAATATTTAATACGATAAAAAAATTCGGTAAAACGATTTCGAACAAGAGCTTGAAAAATAATATTTTATATAACCAAATTAATTAATAATATCAAATTCCGTAATAATATTAAGAGTAATAATCAAAATGATAATTTATGATAATTTATGCAAATTATTTTTCATACATTGTTTTGATTTACATTTTTATTTACAATATTAAAATAATATTACAATTAATATTTTCTGTTTACATTTAAAATTAATTTAATAAAATATAATATTTAATAATTTGTTAATGTGGTCTTACACCTATAGGCCTTTATGGCCAAAGTTACCTAAAAAAATGATAAAAAATATTATTATAATAAAATAATGAAAATATATTGTAAATATAACTTATCTTGAATAAAATGAGCCTAAGCAGAGGTCCTTAAATCACAATTTTCGTGATATTAATGAATTTGAGTCGGAGAACGTCCTTAATTTGTATAAGGTAAAAGACCCAGTACTCGAACACTTACGCACATACAACCTTTATAATCTCTTATATCTTCAAAATTAATCGTAATATACATAAACATATGATCCGAGTGGATAGTTCAAACCTTGTAGTAACATTTTCCTTTCTTAAATGTCTTATTTGTTAGCTTATTTATTAAAATAATAATGTTTAAAGAAAATAGCTACAGGCCGGTGTAGTTGGACAAGCTATATTAAACTGGGATCAGTACTCGGACATCTTTAGGACCTAGTAGTTGGACTATGTTTTTAAATGTGTCCCACTACTGCGTTATGGAAATTGAGAGGTACCTAAAGTTGGACAGATGCTAAGCCGTCCGCGTATCGAAAACATAACCTCGCAAAATTTCTATCTCGTTATATAAACATTTGAGAAATAAAATCAAATAATGTCATAGTGACTACGTAGTTAACATCACAAAGAATGCTAACGAATTAATTTTTTTCGAATTGACCACTTATAGTAGTTGTTTTACTGCTATCCAAGTACTACGTCCAAAATTCGTGCTGTCCGACTACTGGGTCTTTTACCTTAGAAGGATGAACAAATTTGAATACATTTCTGAGAGCAGTCATACAGTTATTTCGGAAAACTGTTTGCATTACCTGGCTATCGATAATTGATTTCACAACTTTCGATTGCTTAATTTGCAGTGAACAATGGAAATGTACTATACGTACAATTTGTTGAGCATGTATTGGCTCAAAGAAGTAAAAGACTTTTTCGCTAATATTTATTTGATTTCTTTTACAGAATCATAAATATTATTATCTTGTAGATTATACAGAAAAAACTCATACTTGCCTTATTTTATACTTTCGTAGAAAGTTTTATTAACAATACTATTTGTTTTACGGATTGTTTTAAAAAAATATTTAGGCTCTCATTAAAGTTCTTGGTACAGAGTTTGACACATGTTAAGGGAGAGGGAGAGGGAGGGTTAGAGAGAATGAGAGAGAGTGCGAGAGAGAGAGAGAGGGAAGTTGTAAAGTCATATGGAAATAATTCTTTTAATTCTTATAGATGCCAGGAAAAACTTATACTTGCCTTATTTTTATGAAATACAAAGGACAATTTTCAAGGATGTTCTGAAATCTCAAAGCGCGGCCTTTTATAGGTTAAGAATGTACAGTGGTAGTATATCGTAAATTACAAAATTTAGAATACTCAGACTACGATAAATATTTTACTAAGCAAAATATTAACAAATGTAAATAATGCGAAAAGAAAATCGCTACAACAGAAGTATTTTATAATTGCACTTTTATCTACAGTCACGAAACAATGAATTCGCACGACAAAAACCCGTACCCCAGCGCAACTCATTGAATTACCTCAAAGACAACTTCGCCACAACGAAAAATGTTCCCGCCGAGTGGAGAAAAGCACTTCTACCCAAAGCGTGACTGCGAAAAAGGGAATAACTCTCCACTCCCCGAGCCACCCCGAAAAAAAAGTTCCAAGCATGGGAAAAAAACCTGCCAGCGTATACATCGATTCAAGAATTCTCATTAAAGCGCACGCAAGTGACTTTGCGCTCGCGCCCGCGAAAAAAAGTCCTCGAGACTCGGGACGAGTATAGAAGGGAAAGGGAGAATGAAAAAGAGCCGAGAGTGCGAGGAAGAAGCGCGCGAGCGTCGAAGGAAGGGTCTCAGATCCACAGCATGCGAGAGCGTCGAAGACCCTATCTACCGACGGAAAACTCATGAATAAACCGGTTCGCTAATGCCTCCTCTCCTCTCTCCCGGGTTCTGTGACATTTCGCTCCCTGCTGCTGCCGCTGCTGCCTTGGCGCCGACCCGTGCCTATATATACACGCTCCTTTCACCTCGCGGGTGCGCGTGCAACAAGCTCTCCTTTGATTTGAAGAGAGAGGAAAAAAAGCCCCAATGCCCCCCCCCCCCCCCTCCTCCTGTGACGACGACAGTGCTTCTTCTTCTTCTTCTACTTCTTCCCTTTCTCGTTTGTCGCGCGCATACAGCGCTGATTATGATAATCGGCGCGCGTTGCTCGTTAGCAGCTCGTTAAACCGACTGGCGCGAGAGCGCGGCCGCGGGCTTTAATTATGCCACCGCCGCAGTACGAAGAGGGCCGTGAAAAAGACGAGGGAGGGTAGAGGTAGCGAGCCGCGAAAATGGATGTTTCGGTGGTTTCGATGACTGGGCGCCGAGGTGGTAGTGGCAGTTTCAGATGACGAGACGAAGGAGGTGACAGGAAAATTGTGGCTGTGGGTGGAACGACGGGTTTGTCTGCTTGGAGATGTAATTAAGCGGTAAATGAAGAATAAAGTTGGTATTTCAAGCGGATATTTTTTCGAAGAGATTTACAAGGTTTGTAGTGAAAGAAAAACTTGATTTTTTTAAATAGATGTAAGAAAATAAATGTCTATATTTGAAGCTTTTGAAACTGAAAGTCGCTAATTTTTAGAAAATCGCGTTGATTAAACAATATTATGGCACTGTGGTGAACCTATTTATCTGGGTTTACACAGATTTATAAACATTTAGGTTTAACATAAGTACACAAATAAGGTTTGTGGAATACTTTTGAAGAGTTTTATAAGTTAAAAAAGTTACTTTCATGTTATTAATGCCATAGTTTAAAATGTAGTAACTTTGAGTAAGTTAAATATGAAAGTATGAATTGCAAAATTTGCTCACTCCCTTTAATCATTCTGAACTTCCTCCAATCTATTCCGAGTATGCAGACTACAAATCTACAATCATTTGTAACATGCTACCTGTGTGACCTAGATCCATGCATATATCTCCTGCTTGGTACGATGCCAGTACTTGACAAGTGAAAAAATTTTAGATGGATCACTTCCAATCACGTCAACTCCGAATACCGACATCGGATATTGCTACTTCAACGGTATAGCTGTACATTTTAGCATACGTAAATTTCTATTTGTTATCATTTATTAATGTCGTCTATAAAGCTGACTAATGTAAAAAATAATTTGATTAATTATTGTATTTGAGATAATTTAAACACTGGTCAGAAAATTATTTAAACTATTTGAGATTTATACTTTCGAAATAATGAGTTTCATTTTATAAATTTTACCGCTCTTAATTTTTAATATTTTTATGTATATATAATTTATCATACATGGTAGAAGCTCACTCGGCGAGGAACAAGTTAATGAATGGATTTATAGATGAAGTACTTTCTTATAATCTATTTGTTCTATTTATCATTTAAATGTTTATTATTTATTTAATATTTATTTATAACACTAATTTTATTTTCTATCATGAAATGTATAATCACAAGAGACAGTTTACCGTCATGAACAACGGATATATTGGCTTTTCAGTAGTTTATAGTTTCATTTTAGAACATATAAACAAAAATCATTATTTTGCCATCTAATCTTTTCTCTCACTCATTTCCATTATACATACTGTGTTATTATATTTTTAAGTCTTATTAGTAAATATCTTATTAGATATATAATTTTAAATATCTTAAACATATCGAATAAATATGTGTTGTTCAGAAATGACTCCCTTTTTACACTAATTAATGTGAGAACTAGAATGAATGGTACCGTTGATTGATGACTCCACTTCTTTACCACTTCAAAGCTGATGCGAATTTCTATCAAGAAACTTATGATTTTTTTTAACTTCAGATTCGAAAGCTATTAATCAACGAGATAAAGTGGTTCAGAAAAAATGTGCACATTTACTGTTGAACTTCCTCTTTATCTAACTCATATACATATGAAGATAATACAATTCAAATAAGGTTATATGATGGTGACCAAGTGAACTTAAAAATTATATGCATAGATTAGTTTATTTGAAAATTATTCACTTTAATCATATTAAAGTTTGTGACATGTGCAGGCCTTTAACGCTGCTACCCTTTTAATTCACGAAACTATTAAAATTGTCTGCACCAATTAATATGGAATGCCTAGTGTAAGAAGTGGGCTTTTTATATCGCAGTATGAAATCATGAGATATTTTGCCTAAAACATAACCTTTCTTTATACCCAAGAAGACGCGTAAAAACTTGCTACATAAAAATTCAATAATGACAACCTTTTTATTCCCGATGCATAATTTCTCAAAGTTTCCCCTCATCAGCATACAAACTTCGCGTAACATCCGCTCTCTTAATCCATTTCTCGTGGAGTCGCACAGCCGAAATTATGAGTCCTTTAAACCGTCCTCCGCTGCTCCCTCCTCTCCCTTTAACGACCCTCAGCCAGAGGCCGTAAACGTATATTTTAAGATCGCCACCGCTCTTAATATAGCATTGATCCGTTTTCGACAAATCCCGCACGTCCTTCCATTCTCCCTCTCCTTCCTTCCTCCGAAGAAAACACGACCAACTCTCTCTCTCTCTCTCTCTCTCTCTCTCTCTCTCTCTCTCTCTCTCTCTCTCTCTCTCTCTCGCGCGAGCTTATTCATCGCGAATTCCGAGCATGCCCGCGAACGCGCGCTCGCAATTTGAGTCGACGTGCGGAATCGTCCGCGTTTTGAGCGCTTGTTGCATTCCTGCGCGTGTGCAGAGAGAAAGAATGAGAGAGAGAGAGAGGGAAGTCTCGCGGGATAGCTGTAGGGGACTTATTCGCTTTTCTTCGTATAAGTCATTGCCGATATGGGGGGTTAAGTCTTGGGGGACTACTTGAGCAGCAGCTCGGACAGAGTTTTTCAGCGAGCGCGCGTGTGTAAAGTGAGGCGACACATTTCCATTCTAAATTGACGATGCTTTATGCATTTTAAGCGGGCGGAGGGACAAAAGGTGGATGAAGGTGGATTCTCAAGATTCCGAGGCGGTTGGTTGGAAGAAGATTCCAAGGTCGAGCTAAATATTTTTTTTCGCTTATCTTGATCGAGGGTATTGGAATTTTGATAGGAGTCTTACGTGGATTCTTTTGACTTATTAACTGCGCTGTACCTGTTTCTTGGTTCGTTAGTCGTAGGTTTTTCCAATTGTTGATGTTTAATGAAGAGTAACGATAAATGTACAACCTATAAGAAATCATCTATCCTATACATAGTGATATTGTAGAATAATTTTTAAGGAAATTAATTAATAAGTGTTGTGCATTCTTTTTTGAAAAAATTAATTTTCATTAAAGAGAAGCCTTGGTTATAATCTCATTAGAAACTAGTATTATTGAAATATTAGTTTATTATTTAAAAAGTAGTAGTAATTATGATACGTATCTTCTTCAAACATATATAAAATTTTAGTAAATATACTAAAATTCCAGACTAAATTTGCAAATCGACTGATTGTCTGGCAAGCAATTAATACCCGCTAAACAGCAGACGCTCGTAATTAAATTATCCTGCTAAACGCGTACCTAAACTATTACCCTATCTACCGAATTCATTTAACCGCTTCGTTCATCCTCGAACGTGCCGCGAGTCGGCCGCATACAAAAACGCACTCGCGAGCATTTATCTTCCTAAGCGGTGAGTATAAACTCTCCCACAGCCGGCACACACGCGCGCCCTTGCGCTCATCGGGAGGATTTACGATTCCTCCGTGGGACAGAGTACGAGAGAGAGAGAGAAAGAGCCGCCTTGCCTTTGCCGCCGCGCACACATAAGACGACGCGCTAGCTGAGCTCTCATAGCGTAAAAGAGACGCAGAGATAGCCGGGAGGAGATAGGACGGGGCGCGCTGATGCCGGAACCGAAATAGCCGGGGAGATTTATCTCCGCGTATGTGTGTATGCGTTAGACGCCGCCGACGCCGCTGTCGACGCAGCACAAGTGAACCCGTTAAACGACTCGCTCTCGGCCCGCAAGGCACGGGGTGACGATAATTCGACGCCTGCCCGCGCGCGGGTGTTATTATGCGCGCGAACGTGATTACACGTGTAAATTCACTGGTTAGTAGCGCGTGTCGCGTACAGTAGTTGTTGTAGGTAGTCGTTGGGTGGGATGACATGGGAATGTCCCGGGAGCTGGAAGACAGCGAAGTTGCTGGCTAATGGGCGGGGGGTAGACTTCGAGGTGAGGGCCGGAGTTGTTACGGCGAAGAAATTACCAAGTGTTTTGGATTAATGACACGGTGTACGAGGTGTCGGGATGCGGTCGGTAGCGTGTGTTTAAGAAAATTTATGGAATGAGGCTGAGTGCTGCTGGTGTGAGACTGTGCGTTGTTCGAAGAATGGACGTATTAGCGAAACTGGCGGTGATCTTTTTTTAATAAACGTGTATTTTTGTAACAATGTTTGCGAATAGGTGTCTTAATGATTTGGTCTTTTCCACGTAATATGTATGACTATATATTCTCCTTTTTTATGATTCTATTACGAATATTTGATTCCCGGTAAATTATAAAAAGTTTAATGAACTGTTGCTACTTAATTTCCATAGTTAATGAACTTCATAAATATTTATCCACAGTTATGTTTTTATCAGATGTTAATAGAAAATTTCCAGATACCTGATCTAATTATTTGATAAATTCTTGAAAAACTAATATTGAATTTATTTTCAGGTTACGTGTCCGAAGCAACCAGGCGATATATTTACATGTTTGAAAAAATATTTATAGTGTCACCGACAAAGTAATTAAATTCTTGGTGTAAATTTTAGTCGCGTAATTAACAGACCAGTCTGCAGAATATTTGCAAATAGGTCAGAAATGGCGCGGCTGTGTATAATAACGTTGGTCTAAAGTTATGACGCCAGCTCTCTAAACCAATATTGCCTCGGTAACCTAATAGGAATTTCATTATCGTAATAAGAGTAACTACGTATAAACTAGTTAATGTAACCGCGCGATACTTTTCACTTGTTAATATTCGACGTTGCCTGCCATTTCAAAATGACATTATGACAGTGAATATCAAAATGCGCCGAAACAACGGAATAGACTGTTCATTTCTATATGATTGTCTAGAAAATATAGCTCGTAAAGTGCATATAATTTCTGGTCATACTGCAACGTTTACCTCAAATACTAAAAAAATACAACGAACAAAAGAATATAGAGTTTTGTCACGCTATCATTCGATTGTAAATCTATCAAAATCTATCATCCTTGAAAAGTAGTAGAAGATTTTAATAAATAAATAGAGCCATTAAAACATTTTATATCCGAGAAACTTTTGATGTTTTTCTCAAATAAAAAAAACACTGAATACGTAAGAATAATTAGTACAACGTTTTAAAACAAAATAAATTTTCCAACAATTTGTACGAACTATCCAAACCCCACAACTCCTTTATCCCTAAAGACAAAAGACCGTGATTCAGCGCACTCGAACCTAATCACCAGCGAAAACGACGAAGGACCGAGAAGGAGACATAGCACGCGCACGCGCCTACGTGTGGGGCGTCGAAGTATCAACAAGTGGAGCGACGACGAGGCGAAACAGGACACAGATTCGAGGAAACATGGGACGGGACCGCGTAACGATCCGTCAAACGCGCGCCGAGTATATACAGACGCCGAAGATGCTCATCTGCTGCGGGCAGATTCTTTGCTAATTGGCGACTGCGCACGCGTATACGCTTCCGTGCTATAGCTTCTTTTTTTGTGGGGATAAAGGTAGCGGTGTGGCGGTGGGCTCTACGATGACGAGGAGAAGAAGAAGAAGGTCGCGGGGATTGAGGATTGAGATTTCGCTCCGATGAAGTTGCAACTTTGACAGCCGGCGTGATTAATGGAGTTTTAAAGCGGTCGGAAGTTGCTACGGGAGTTTACGAATGATGGGGATTTGAAGAATTGAGTCGGTTTGATTTGTATGAGTGTTTCTGGCTGCAAATTGATGTTTGTTTAGTCAGAGTTGTAAAGGTGAATGCGATTCCTGGAGTATTCTGGTAATTTCAAAATGACAGGGTAAACATTTAGTACTCAAATATCAGCGAAATGGAAACGGTTTATACAACAAATAAGATCGTAGAAAATTGTTCAAATATCAGGGCGATTTAATGATTTATTCATTTTGACTGTGCATTTGTGAATACCACAATTTGCAATAAATCATATGTTAATTATTGTTCTGTATACTGATGGTGTTTTTTAAATCAAAACGATAAACTCAAAAAGGTTCTAGTTTGACTAATATTCTGTATGTACTATTGCTGAATCTTATTTAAGTAACTACTTTCTAGGGGAGTGTACTGTATTTGAGGTATGTACACAGCTCAAACTTAAAAGATATTCTGTTTTATGTGAAAATATAAAGAATGTAACCATGACACTAGTTTTGGAAAAACTTTAGTTATAGACATTTTTAGTTTTGCTTCAAAAAAATGTAAAAAATGACTCTTTTTCGAATGTAAATCTTGAATTTACAAAAGTGTTAGAAACACAGATTTATAAAAAGGAAATAAAATTGGAGAAAATGAGCTTATACGAGCTTATATTTCCTCTCTTAGAATGAAAATGTATAAATTCTTATAGTGGTTGAAAGGTATACACTCCCACAGTTGGTATTGCGAAATTCCCGTTTGATGAAGCTCAAACAATTAAGCTATTTTCTGACTCATCGTGTCACCATATTATGTGACAAACAAAAGTATTTTTTTTTTCAATAAATAATGACTCACGCCAATTAATCAATAATGTAATATTTCTTAGTACACACGCAGATACCTATAATTACGATAAGCATATATTACCTTACGCACGTATCGCAATATGCAATTACTCGATATCTTTAAAAAGAAAGGCTCGCGAGCCACGGCATATACGCGTACATGAAAAATATAGCAATCAACGTTATATATCGGCAGCGACTCTCCGATCTCTTTAAAAGATAAGCCTCGAGACTTGCGATCGCGGATACGAGTACCTTTCCGATAAGCCGAGTCGCCGTTAATACGCCCGCAAGAGAGAGGAGTCGCAATCAATCTTGTCAGAAGGGTTTAGAGCCACGCAGAGCCAAAGTCTTCGGCGGCGGCGATTGAGATTTCGTGCAGCGGAGCGCGCGCGCGGGGGAGAGCGAGCCAGGTGGTGCCCCGTAATAAATCGCATTGTAAGCAATCCTGAGGGCAGCCACCTGCGAATCAATATCCGCGAGTGGCTGAGGTAGTGGTAGTGGCAGAGTCGCTCGCTCGCTCGCGCGATTGCATGCAAATTCCTCAAAGGGAGGAAGCCCATACAAATGAGTTTATCCACCGGGCTTTCGCGCGCGAGAGAGAGAGGGCGCCATTTTGTACGAGTATCTCTGACTTATATCTGCATATTTTAGCTCTCGGGGATGTAAAGGGGGATAAATGAAGTTAAGGCGCGTGGAAGTTAGTTTCAAAGAGCGGAGAAGTTTTCGGCGGGATAAGCGCTTTGAATGGTAGGGAGAGGCCTCTGACGCCGGATTTGGGTTAATGTTATGCCGCGTCCGGGCTCCGAGTGATAATGCCGAGTTATCGGTGAGTTCGTTATTGTGGGAATTGTGCTCGAGTGTCAGGAGAAGGGGCAAAGAAATGCTTACTCTTACTTGCTATGCTAAAAAGGTCATTTTTCGTGCCATTGGCTTTTAGAGCGCAATTCAAAAGGCACTTTTCAGAAGTTTTTGATAAGAACCTATCGGATTGTACTAAATAAGATTTTAACTTTGTTTGAGCCACTTTGTATATATTGGTACCAATGCCGCTTTATGTATAAGATTTTACTTCAGTGAGGTATTGTTTCTCTTCATTGTTTGGCGCAGCTTATAGAAATTTCTGGTGTTTTCCTTATATCTAAGAATAATATTGATGCAGCCACTTACGATAAATTGACAATATTTCATAATAATAGTATTTCAGCAAACGGATTTCCTAAAAAGTAAAGTTTAGGCGATGCCGAAGTTTACACAATGAACGTGGAAAGTAGTCTTTAGTTACTTTATTAGACAATGAAGACTACCGAGTAAGTACTGGTAAAATCCTGAACTTCTTGGACGTTATGGGGCGAATGCAATTGACATTTAAGAGGATGATTCAAGAGAGTTTCCAGAAGCTTCTAATTAGGTAGCATTGCTATTCGGCGGTAAACATAAAGTAAAATCAGGCAGAACAACTTTGATAAGATAGTGTTCCCCTTAAAGATCATAATTCTAAGCACCTTGAGTTGTGGGAACTTTATTACATCAAGAACAAAAAGATATAGCCAAGTTAGAAAGTTTAGTCAAAAGAACTTATTTATTTAATCGTTGAGGAATTGTCGAAAAATTCCATTTGCTACTTAATTCGTCCATCATAATAATATTTACTCGACTCCCTTTCATCGTCTCCTTCAATTCCAATCAATTATACCGCAGTAGGTGTCGACGTCACGACCACACTCGCGCGCGAAGAAGTCACAGGCTATTCCCAAATCCGTTCATAATCACTGATCAACTCAGCGAGGGAATCCGTCGTCAATTCCGACAAAAGCCTGATCGCGTATTGAGCGGATCACGCGCACGCCGCGCTCATTCACGTACAAAGTTTCGACACAGAGACGTTAGCGGCAATAAAGCATCGGACAAAGGGCCAGATAATTCACGCTGAATTTATTCTCTATGCCTCTCTGTCCCTCTTGGCCTCTTTTTTGTCTCTCTCTCTCTCTCTTCTTCTCTACCACAGCCCGAAAGTTTATCGACGAGCGCGAATAATCGCGCGCAGTGGACAAAGAAGCCCGTAAGTGGACTTAAAAGCCGCTCTCGCTCGCCGGTATATACAGGTATACGCCACCTCGCGGCTTCGGAATGAATGGGCGAGCGTACACGAAGAAGAAGAAGAAGCAGCGGAGGAGGAGGAGGTGGCGGAGAGAAAAAAGAAGGAGAGAGCGAGAGAGTTGTAGAGTGGTAGCGCAGCCGGTTCGGCAAGTTTTTGACCGTCTGGCGCTAACTGCCGCTCTCGCGCGCGCGAGTGCGTATATATCCCACGCGACGACTCTCCTCTACCATTGCTCTGCGGTGGTTCTTCTTCTTCTTCTTCTTTCTCTCTGTCTTGCGCGTTCGACGAGGGCTTTTTGCTCTCGCTGCTTCTTCTTCTTCTTTGCGCCGATTTTTACGGACGTGGCGTGCGCGCTCCATTCATGTTAACCGCCCGGCGTGGTTATCAATTAGCGCTGTGGAGCCGCGCGCGTATATATATATATAGAACGACACAGAGAGAGAGAGAGAGAGAGAGAGAGCTCTCTTACTCGCCACTTGTTAAGTGGCTGCGTGCTGTGTATAGGTTTTTGCTCGCGCTTCGGATACTTCACAAGGTTGCACAAGAACGAGTGGTGAGAGTTTTACTATAGAACCCGAGTGGGGTTTTTAATTGCGTTGAGCATTTTTCGGGCAGCGTAATTGAAGAGGTACCGCAAGTGGATATTATAGGTATATTGCTTGTACATTGATTATTGATTCTTTTTGAGGGAGGAAATCGAGTTATCGCGATCGTTTACAAATTTTAACGATAATAAGTAAATACTGTGATGTCTTGATCATGGACTCGATTGAGATGTGTACATAGACGCTTGGTTGTCCTGATAATTTCCTCCAAGTAATTAGAAAATTCGCATGAAACAAATATCCCGTACGATTATATTTGTGCTCTCTTCGCGAGAAATATAACCAATTACCGAAACCTCCTACGTCGACTTTACGACTCCAACAGCGAACCGTACAATGTATATATTTCCGCCGAAACAGCACGAAAACCTGTTACCGTGTAAAAGCGTAAAACTACAGAGAGCAGAATTTAAGAGCGAACACGAGCGTATAAGGCACGGCACTTTCATATATCGATTCCAGCGGCGCGCGCGGCTTCACGACCTACGTTAATACTTTGGTTCGTACGTACGCTCTGCTCTGCGGTACGAGGAGTTCATGAACAGGCGGCAGTGGCACCCAACTGTAACGACGACGCCGCGCGCTCGCGTCTGACGTGGCGCACTGCTCACAAACCGCGCACGGGAGTTTTGTAGTTGTCGCTGTTATTATTGAATATTGGATTGTTTGTGAGTGCACAATGTGTGCTAATGCATTCTTTTTAATGTTTGATAGCCTAGTATCGATGGGTAGGCTGTTGTTGCAGAGGAATCGTTCGTGTTGGAAGATTGGTATTGCTTTTCAATGGGAATAACGGCATTGGTCAATACAAATATTACATAATTGGTAGCTTAGAAGTGATTTTAGAGGTATAACGGGATGGTTGTTTCGATATTATCCGCATAAGGTTGTGGAAAAATACGGCAACGCCCTAAACTATACAATGATTAAAACCTCGGCAGACGGTAACATTTGAAAATTTCGAAACGTAACTGTTGGCACTATACTGTACAATATCTGCACAGGCAAAGAGTGAGAAATCTAGAAGGAATAATTTAACGCTGGCCTAAAATTCGGTGGCCTTCGAAGTTTCTTGCAGGTACAGACTTTGAAACAGCGCGAACTTTGTTCGATTAGAGACGTTAATATTGCTAATGACAAAAGGCGAATTACACAATATTATGTATTTCTATTTATTACTCAAATGTTTCTGCGTTACAAGAATCAATTTTAGTAAGTGAATGAACAATACGGTTAGAAATAGGTATGAGCGCATACCATTTTTCTTTGTTCGTCAATGCATATATTATATTTTTAAATTTACGTCATGAACTCAATTCGCAGAAGTAGTTATGCTCTCTATTCATCGTTTTTGCAGTGTACTTCACATCAAAGTGTAATTTGTGACTTTCAAGCGCGGAAAAAATAGTATTCGAAGTCCATCGTATATTATCGTTTTAAAAAATAGACAAGCGTATACGTCCCAAGCCGTGGCAAATTATCCACTTCGCATCCATAAATCTTCACACATAGAACGAGTTCTGTGAGTGGATTATTTTAGGCGTTTCCAGGCCGACGTATACTCCGACCGCCGTAAACATGGCAGCAATGAAATCTTTTACGAGGTCGGTCGACCATTTTCGGGTCTCATCCAGAGATAGCGCGCATGTGCCAGAAAGTTGAAAATTTTGTTTTAGTTTTATGTGCGATGTTTAATTAATGTTACGTTTTCGTGTTAAAATTCATGATAATCCACAGAGCTAATTTAATACATAAATTATGCATCATTATCGGCGTTTACAACAGCGTCATTTTAAATTATCAACAATGAAACGCGTAATTCCAAGCGCATAGTTAATTATCGCCTAATAAGCATACCGCGTATGGCTTTACATTTACATATTGATTCGATTCCTGTAGTATTGAACAAAGAAAACCTGAACGTAGTTTGAAAATAGTTTGGGAAATGTACAAATACGCAAGAATATCCAAAAGTTTACTTAGAATTATCCATGTTTGTCGACTACAAATATGTTACAGTTGTTTACTACGCTGCTATTTATTTATACTCTATGTAACTTTACTTGTTGTTAAAACAAACGATATTTATTTAACAGAACAGCTATAGCAATGTAACGCATAGCTCAGCTATATTTGTACGACTATGTACATAACACAGCTATTATTAATCTCTCTCATACGCAAACAACACATCGAAAACTTCAATTCTGCGCATAGTATTGCTCTACAATCTAGCAATCACCTCCAAAAGCAATCGCGAATATCAAAGCGACCGTTGTCAATTACCCAGCCAACCATTCTCCACTCTCACTCTCGACGCGCGGTGCATCATCATCCACAATCAATCGCGCGATACCCACCACCCGCGCCCGATAATCGATAAACGCCGCTGCCACCGCCGTCACCGCGGCAGTGGCATCAGCAACGCTAGCGACAAATCGAGCCCTTACGCGCTGTAATACCGTCCATCCGTAACCGCCGAACCCTTACATATCCGCGTGCGCGCACCCGTCGCCTAAGTGCGCATCGTCTCCTCGCAAAAACCCGGCTGAATAACTCGTCCTCTTTCTCTCTCCGACTCACACACGTAAAGCGCGTCAGCATATAGTCCCCGCTAAAGTTTCGATCGACCGGCTCCCTCTACTTTTCAAACGCACACAGACACACGTATACTTGCACCGAGAGAGCCGCGAGGGGGGAAGGGAGCAAGAGAGAGAGCCTAGGAAAAGGGGGCTCGCTTCTCTCTCTCTCTCTACGGCCTGTGACAGCTCGCGCTCAGCGGCGCTGCCTGCCACTTTGAGCTCTTCATGTTCGCCTGGCCGCGGCTGAGCCTTCTCCTCGTTTCTTCCATACATGGTAAAGGCGCGGGTCAGGCGGGCTCCGGCCGCGGCAGCACTTGTTTGGTCGACCGAGCCTCCATGGGCGGTGTCCCGAGCTCAAGCGACTCTGTAGAGGGGGAGCCAAGCGTCACGCGTGCGGGGACAGAGAGCAGAGTCGCTGGTATCGCGTCGAATGTGTATGATATATACTCCTGCGGTATGATGCTCTCCTGCTTTCATGGGCAGCCGGACGCAGACGTGCAAGATGGCGCAGGCCTGCCGTGATGCTGCTGCTGCGTTGCGACGTTGAAGTGAGCATTGAGCAAGGGGAAAGGAGAGAAAGAGAGGAGAGGCGCGAGAAATTCTTGCGAGGACGACCGCAATTGCAGCAGCGCGAGCACGCGCTGACGGGTGAGTCGGCGGAACTGGGCGTGCGAGCTCGTTGCAGCAGAGGAACGGAGAGAGGAAAAGAGGAACGCCGGCGTGATTGATTGATTGGTTGATTGATTAATCGGTTGGAATGCTTTTGTTGGAAGACGGCTTGTTTTGCGCGATCGATGCGGCTTTGGAGAGAAAACTGGTAGCGGGTTGTGATGAAATTTTGGACGGGGTTTTCAGCGTCGTTATGGATAGTGTTGGTATTTTGGTGGTTGTATGGTTTTGAAAGATTCAATACTTTAAGAATGTCGAGCTCGTTCAGAAGAAATTCTCGATGTTTCTCGTAATTCACCAGTTGATGGCGCGGTGTACAGACTGTAACATTTACCGTCTATATCAGACAGTAAATGTTACTATTGTATCAAGAACTAATAAAGCTGCAAAGGTAGAAGATGTTTTGACGCGTATTACATTTGAATTTCAATTGTCGTTACAATAAATAGTTGGTTTTGACTTGTTTCAGTTAATATTGTGTATTATAGTGATACGACGTGCAATAACAGAAGTGGCGAGACGTTGATAAGGCACCAAACAAAAGAAGGGTTTGAGCTGTAATTATACATTGTATTGCTTCACGATTTGAAAAATTATTTTCGAAGAAAACTATTCAACACTCTTATAATTGTAGAAATATCTTGATGAAATATTACGATGATAAATTATGAGCAAAATATGTTTTCTCATATTTAAACTGGAAAAGCCTCAATTTATTCACGTAACCATTTAAACGGCTAAAAAGAATTAAATTAGTCGGCCACACGAACCTATGGAATAATAATTACACGCGACCGCCAAGCCTCTCTTTTCCCCCACGCCGCAGCGCGTTTATGACAAAGTCGCGCTCGCAAAGTGCCTCGCTCCGGGACTGACTTTGCTTACACAAAGAGCGAAAAAGACACATAACAGCCGGGACTTTTAAATGAGAAAATTCGCTGACACCCTTTGATCTTTTTTCCGCTTTTAGATTCACCCAACGTTTCATCATTCTCTTTCCCTCTTTTTACCAATGCTTCCGGTTTATCTTCCATCGCGCTCAAGCACTGCACGCGCGAGCGTGTCTACCTTTTTTCCCTTTTGCTCTGGATATATATATATATATATATATATATATATATATATATATATATATATATATATATATATATATATATATATATATATATATATATATATATGACATGTTAATTTTCAGCGCAAAAAATAAATAAGGATTTTGCTCAGAAAATATTACGGGTCTGTTCCGTTTTTTTACAGTTTTCCTCTCTTAAAAAGGTGATGGATCCAATCTCTCATCACAATCAGACTGATTTGATTGGTTGTTAAATAAAAAATAGTAATATGGCGCGAAAACTTGAAAATTAAATTTTTATTTTGTTTTTTTATTAAGAGTGTAATCTTCAAATTTACTCCAAAAATCGAGGTATGAGAAGTTGATACTTTTAATAAACAAAAATGATTATATTTTTATTATTTGAAAGCATAATGGACAGAAAAAAAGTGCAGGAATCGCATGTGAATTTTGCTAGTTATTAATAAAAAAGATTATACTTTTTGATTGGCACATCTGTACCCTTTATTTATAGTAATGCCAAAATAACCGCTCAAATTCGGCAAACAAGTACGAAACAAATGTAGGTATATTATAACATTTCACGTTCGTTATGAACTTTTCTTACCCCGACAAACACAATATTTTTAATTAACCCTCTAATTAAAACTGTAAAAATAACCCAATTCTCAAAACAGTAAAAACAGCCACTCTCCCACCTCATACCTCAAGCTCGAATTAATTGCAACCGCCAATCGAGACCCCTAATGGCACTGTTTTAAGTTTAGAGTAAAAGTTGCAAGTGACGCGGTCTATCCGATAACTGCGTTTCGATTTCTTCCATTCAGAATCTCGACTAGGACTCACCACGCAGAGCAAATACGCCGTCCAGGTATGTCCGGTAAGTACCTACCTCCGGATCGTAAAAGAGGTCCGGGGTTTTATGAATTTCCCGGCTCTATGCCACTGTGTCAGATGTGAGCGCCAAAGCGTAGTTGTCTGCCGCCTATTATGGACAGCGCATAAAAATTAAGAAGAAAGTGTCGTTAATCCGACCATCAGAGACAAAAGATTAAAATTTAATTATTTCTATTTTAAATTACTAGAGATATGCATAGAAATCAATAAAACAACGTGAACATTATTATCTTTTAATGTTAAAATTTATTTAAACTCAACATTTACAATAAATCTTGCAACTACAAAATTTTATCCTAATTTCACATTTTATTATAAATAACATTATTCATTCGTAACATTACATTATGTAAAAAAATTGTATTTATTAGATTTATGTACGATCGGTACAAAATTCAAAAAGATAGATATAATCTATAACAATAGAATAGATCAAAATTTACACATCACGTCGCTCCCTTGCCCAGGGCCTTGCCGTTTATGAGTTCACTTTACTTACGTACGATCCTCTCGATCACTGTTCACGCAGCCTACGCAGCAATTGTTATAACTGCTAAGCTCGAATCATGAGAGCCAACCGCCGTGTCGGTGACAGGAACTCAAACGCATCCTTCCAAATCTGCAGTTAGCATGGCCTCTATTACGAAGAATTCAAGATGAGGTGCTCTTTGGAGCAACCTAAGACGCTGTTCACGAGGCATGTCATTTTCGCGTACTATTATAGCGAGCCTTCTCAGGCAAGGCAGGTCAAAGAGTGGTGCACAGACATTTGCGTCATATAGGTAATCCGCGGAGATGGACAATAAGAGACCCTCAAGTTTCCGAAAATTTTTAGCAATATCGGATATGAACTGGGTATCGAGGTGCACTATAGGTGTAGAGATCGCAGATTTTTTAGCTTGCGTAAGTGCTGCAGGTTGGGTACGGAACAATGAAAAAAGCTGTACCTTAGCTCTACGAGCGACTCGGCGAGTTTATTGGCAACCTCGGCGGTGAATCGAAAACTAAAACAGTACTGTATGTTCAGGAACTCCAGCTAATCAGGATCGAGATGATCGAAGTGACTGGCCGTCAAATAGTTAGTGGCAAAGATCTCTAGCCGGCGCAGTCGTTTATTACTGCGGAACAGTTCGCCCAACTTGTCGGGTTTCTGTTTAGAGTCCTGGCAGCTAAAGTTCAACGCCTCGAGGTTGCTGCAAACCAACCAGTCATCGTCACTCAGCATTAAGTGACCTGTGTCTAATCGCTTCAACTTAGGGCAGAGTTCGGAGATCCACTTAATTATTCCCTCTGGAAATCTATAACTATATTTCTCTTTAAAGGTGATCTTCTGGAGGTAGGGGCCTGATCGTTTTAAAATCTCCTCCAGTATCAAGGAGCACTGGTTTTCACCGATGGGGTTGTCATGCGAAGGTAGGAAGTCCTTGTCAATTGTCAAATGCTTGGAATAAATGCACCAGTTGGCTTCGCTGACGGCATACCAGCGTTGGCAGACATTTTCGATGCGTATCCTGTCGATGCAGGGCAGCTTGTTGAATATCGTAACTAAACTGTCGCCATCCAGGTCGTTGATCGTCAACTGATTTTTTTCTGTAACGGCGTTCGATGTCGAAATGCATTTGTCGGCTTCCATGATATGTATTTTTGAATCTTTACTTTAAAATTTGAAAAGAAAGTGCGGACAGTCAAAACTTTGGCACGAACTGTTTAGTCCGGAGTACAAACTGAGGATGACTAGGGTAAGTGTGGCTACTACGGCGGTATTTTTTTTTCAGGTTAGTTTCAAACGATTATATTTCGTCTCTATGCAAAAAAATTATGCTGATTCTTTTTAATAACGAAACTTAGGTATCATATCTATCGATTAAAGTACAATTTTAAAACAAAAACTGATAAATAAATGTATAAAATGACTTTGAAAACAACATATATCTCTCTGCTGATGTTACTGCGAAGCTGCTGCAACTACTGCGTTGGTATTACGGTGCCATGTTAATGTTAAAGCATAGGGAGAGCGCTCGCGCATGCGCAGAACCCCAAAAAAGTACGTCGTTGGTATTACTGAGATTTTCCATAAGATTATACAGCAGTAATACATACACAATAATACCCACGTCCGCAGTAGTACCCACACTTACCCTAGTACTCCTCCGAGTCTTTAGGTAGTTAACAGACTGCACAATGACCTACAAAAGATTCTGACATAGCGGCGGGGGAAATGTACGACCTTAATGCTCTTCGTTTCGATGAAAAAGAAAGTTTTAAGGGCACAAGCGACGCTTGGCCAATTTCTTCCGGTGCTCTCTCTCTCGCTCTCTCTCCCCCCTCTCTCGCTAAGGGGCGGCCGGAAACTGCGCTTTGGCATTTACATCTGCCATAATGGCATAGAGCTGGGAAATTCATAAAGTATTTCGACTTTTAAAAATCATATGTCTTAAAACATTTTGAATTTCATTGAAAAAGGTGACTCATCTTCAAATATTATTCGATTCCTGCTTTCTATTGTCCAGAGGAGAATTCTCAATAGACCCACTCAACAATAATTTTTGAGTCAACTGATAAGAATTTTTCCATCGGTCTTACAGTCTTACAAATTAAATTAAAATAATTAATATTTATGGCAGTCAGATTGCCCTTGTTTATAATCACCCCCGCAGAATCTGAAATAAAAACTTAATTAAACCTGGAAAAACTTTGTTAGCAAAGGACGATCTGACTGCTCCCCACCACCAAATTGCCCAACGTTTCGCTTCATTTCGGGTTTCATTTTAGTCCCTGAGGAGGAGCCGGAGCGGGCTCGAAACGTTGGACAATTTGGTGGTGAAGAGCAGTCAGATCGTCCTTTGCTAACAAAGTTTTTCCAGGTTTAATTAAGTTTTTATTTCAGATTCTGTGGGGGTGATTATAAACAAGGGCAATCTGACTGCCATAAATATTAATTATTTTAATTTAATTTGTAAGACTGTAAGACCGATGGAAAAATTCTTATCAGTTGACTCAAAAATTATTGTTGAGTGGGTCTATTGAGAATTCTCCTCTGGACAAAAGAAAGCAGGAATCGAATAATATTTGAAGATGAGTCACCTTTTTCAATGAAATTCAAAATGTTTTAAGGGGATGTGAGTACCGACGTTATTTTTCAAACGAGCATAACTCACGCAAATATCAATAGAATTATCCAGAAAAAAATCTGCATATAGTGTTTGCGTGTACGGAGCGCTTGACAGCCGTCTTTTTCCAAATAAATGTTTGAATGTTGATTTAAAAAAATATTGAAATTAGGGTTGCACATCCCTTTAAGACATATGATTTTTAAAAGTCGAAATACTTCATGAATTTCTCAGATCTATGCCATTATGGCAGATGTAAGCGCCAAAGCGCAGTTTTCGGCCGCCCCTTAGCGAGAGAGGGGGGAGAGAGTGTGAGAGAGAGAGCACCGGAAGAAATTGGCCAAGCGTCGCTTGTGCCCTTAAAACTTTCTTTTTCATCGAAACGAAGAGCATTATGGTCGTACATTTCCCCCGCCGCTACGTCAGAATCTTTTGGGGGTCATTGTACAGTCTGTTAACTACCTAAAGACTCGGAGGAGTACTAGGGTAAGTGTGGGTACTACTGCGGACGTGGGTATTATTGTGTATGTATTACTGCTGTATAATCTTATGCAAAATCGCAGTAATACCAACGACGTACTTTTTTGGGGTTTCGACTGCCATAAATATTAATTATTTTAATTTAATTTGTAAGACTGTAAGACCGATGGAAAAATTCTTATCAGTTGATAGTAAATTGCAGTCGACATAAGTAATATTTTTAATGAATAATTTTTGAGACCAACTCAAAAATAAAAAATATGTCTTACTTAAACTTTAGTTTTATAAAAAAGGAACTCATTTTTTAAGTTGATTGTACACTTTAAAATGTTTATTATCTAAAATATAAAGTTAATTTTTTATTTTTGGGTATGTTAAGAACTCTTTGCTGAACAACATAAGATCAAAAAATCAAGAATCGAATAAAATTTGAAGAAGCGGCACCTTTCTGAATGAAATTAATAATGTATTAGAACGTATGATTTTTAAAAGTCGAAATACTTCAAAAATTTTTATCCGATTTATTATTTTGGGAGCTTCAACTATTGGTCGTATGTCCTCCTACATAGTTCTCAAATAATAAAAGAAAAAACAAGCCCTTATAACAAATTATTGGTATTTTAAGTAAAAAATAACTTCTGATATCGATCGTATAGCTATTTTGAGAAAGTCTTTTTCTCACAAAAAAATGAATAAATAAAAAAAGAAATATTTTGACATAATCTATCAGATACGATTAGTAAAAAAGTAAATTGTTTATTAATTTGTTTCTAAAAATTTTATTATGAAAATTGTATTGATAAATTTATTTATTCCCATCTCAACAAACATGACCACTTTTTTCTCTGGAAAGCGAGACAAAAGTTAGATTTGTTTCCCTCTTTCAACAAATTTATAAATTTGTTGACGAATTTATAAACGTATACATATTATAACGATATTTCGTCATACATAATATGACGAAATATCGTCATATTTCCCTCTTTTTGCCGGCCACCGTGTGGTCCCACATTCCAAATAATAAAGCCTGAGTTGAGATGGGAATAAAGTACTATATGTAACTCGGGAGAAAAGTTGATGATTCCCTTGGGTGATCACTACCCTCGCTTCGCTTCGCTCGCTCGGGCAGTGAACCCATCCGCGGGACTCAAGAGCGACTTTTCTCCCTTGTTACATAATGTACTATTATCATGCGAATATAAATATTAATAATAAATCAATTGAGTCAACGATAAGTCTCAAATTTTCCGGTTAGCCAATCTGCCCCAATCTAAGAGCCAACATCCCCCGAGGTAGGGGCGAATAGGTGCAACAAAGAGTCAATAAAGATGTTTGTATTTTTAGAACTCCATGTTTTCTAATAAATATAAAAATTGTAGAACAATACTGAAGTTAACACCTTTAAATAGCAATGTTAAATTTAAAAAAAACACTCTTAGAATTTATAAAAAAATTATTATATAAAATGTCCACGTACCAGCATCGGTCTCCCCTAAATTAAAAATAAGCTTCTTACAGAGATATCACCTGAGATCTCACTTGAGATTTTTGAATACGTAGATTATGGAGTATATTTTATAAATCAAATGTTGCCAGTTGCAGTTTCGTACATGATTAACTTTAAACCACTAAGTCGAGCAGGATAGTAGTTAAATACCTGTTTAAAAACAAATATTTATTAGATTATTGCGAATACATACTTTTCTTTCTCACACTAATGCATTTCTTTAAAATTTTTTATAACAATAATTAATTGTTTGTATAGGATACGTAAATGAAGAAACAAAAAAGATATTTTTTGTATTAAGTCAAATTGTTTAACAAACAACAGAGAACAACAAAGAAAACAGTTTTATTTATTAATAAAGTTTTGTTGTGAAAAATTTACTTTTGTTTTTTAAATTTTAAAAATGGAATCGATAAATTAGTTTGAGGAAGCACTTGCCAAATGAATTAGCAGCGGTTTTTTAAGGCTGTACGTTAATAATTAACAAACAGTTTTTTTTTTATAGGAATTTCTACGTTTTTGAGCAGTCGTACAGAAGTCTGCGACAGCTCATTTTAATCTTAAAAAGTTGTACTTTCATGACAAAAAAAGATCTAAGCGATTAAACAATTAACAGTTGTTTAAAAGTGGCTTTAAAAAATGTGTTCCAAAATATTTATAAACAATTGACTCTCACGGACAGACTATTAGAGTTAGAAACTTGACTTTATATTCGTAAAGTAAAAATTTTTTAAAAATTTTTAAGCCCTGAATGGTTGCTCTAGCATAATTAGAAGCTGAGATAATGTTTTTTTTTTTTTGTAAAAAATCACTGCGGCCTTATTTTTCAACATTAAGGAACGAAATATGGTGCTTTGCCAAGTTCGATAGTTGTTCTAATAGTAACAACATTTTGAATGTTATTTATTTACAACTACATGCGTGGTTGATTGATAAAGACAAACGTTTTTACGGCTGCGAGCCTCTCGCAGCAATGGAACGCGCGCGCGGGCGGTTGCTTAATTCGCTCGCGAATTTCGAACGTTCATACGTGAAGACTATACATTTTCTCGACTTCTACTAATCAGAATTTCCTTATTGCTTCCTCCTAGAGGAAGTTTTGTAATAGTAAAATTTTCAACTTCGTTAAAACTCTCTATAAACATCATTAGAGGTGTTAGAAGTTTGTTTCACATGATTTTAGAAAATGTCTGTATGGATGTGTGTGTGTGTGTGTGTGTATGTATGTATACCGCTTTATCTCCGGATCTACGCGGTCGATTTTAACCATCAGGTTCTCATTTTTTTTGTTTTTTTATTCCGAATTCGGAAAGAAAATAATTTTTCATGATTTACTGATTCGTTTTTGTTTTATTTCAAATTTTTGATTTTCGAAAAATTTATTGTTTATTTCTTTTAATGATCGGATTTAAATTTTTGAATCGGATGGGTCGCATTCGAAAGAGCATAAAAAAACCTATAATTTCAAAAAAAAAAAATTATCTAACTATCACGGTTCTCTTGTTATTAACAAAAACGTGTTTTTTTTAAAAAAGCTAATAACTCCTAAACTAAACGGTCAATTTTTTGGAGAAAATTCACAATAATGCAGAATATAAATTGCTATAATCTGTGAAAATTTTAATCCATTCTGTTGGTTAGTTTTTGAGAAAAAAATTAAAAAATGGAAAAAATGTGTTCCCTATGTCGCACGTTTTATGGAGTAAACCTGGATTAATCGCTTTGTAATTTCTTATAGAGGTAGATTTTGGATAGATCTCGGCTAAGTTCTTTGGGCTACATGATCGGTCCATAAATTTCTGAGATATTTGAGGTTAAAATTTTTTTAACCTTTTCTTCAAATCGAAATTTCTCGAAAACGGCTCTATGTATCTGAATCGGATGGGTGGCATTCGAAAGAGAATTTAAGTACCTATATTTTATAAAAAAAATTATTTTTCTAGCTATCACGGTTCTTTTGTTATTAATAAAAACTTAAACATAGAAAAATGAAAAAAAAGAGTTTGGTATGTCTAACCATTGCGGGAGTAAAAATTGACTTAATCGCTTCAAAATTCCTCGTAGAAGTGGATTTTGTGCAGTTTTCGGTCGAGTTATTTGGGCAAAATGATTCGTCCATAGATTTAAGAGATATTTGAGGTTAAACTATTTTTAACCTTTTTTCAAATCGTAATTTCTCGAGAATAGCTCTATGTATTCGAAGGGGATGGGTAGCATTCGAAATAGA
Source organism: Torymus aiolomorphi (assembly GCA_036365515.1). NCBI lineage: Eukaryota > Metazoa > Arthropoda > Insecta > Hymenoptera > Torymidae > Torymus > Torymus aiolomorphi. The sequence continues at coordinate 257,075,490 of CM070873.1, read as the reverse complement.
ATTAAAATAGCTATATTTCCTAAAAAAAAATTTTCTTTTATAGGGTGTTCTGTTATAAAAAAAAAAAACGTAAGCATTGAAAAATGAAAAAATAAAAAAAATGAGTTTTGTATGTGCAACGATTGCTGCAATTGACTTATTCGCTTCAAAATTTCTTGTAGAGGTGTATTTTTTAGATTTTTATGTCGATTTCTTGGGGCAAAATGATTGATCCATAAATTTCAGATATTTCAGGTTAAAATATTTTTAGTAAAATTAATAAATGAAAAAAATTGAGCTTTGTATGTCTAGCGATTTTGGAAGTAAAATTGACTTAATCGCTTCTTTAAATCATTTATTAGATGCAATTAATAATGTGTCAACACAAAAGTATTTATGTTAAGACATAAATAATACAAAATAACCTACCTACTTGGAACGCAACTAATACACATGCAATTCACGATATATAAAAACCCTTTTTATAATTAATATTACCTCCAAATTATTTTACTGTGATATTTTGTATAATTAATAGATAATATTTCTTAATAAAATTTCACAAATATATTGTTTATTCCAAACACAAATTTTTTTTATAAATTTCATTTTTCCACTTATAAAACAATTTATTATCGCTGTCAAGCGCGAAACCTTGTGCTATTTTCGTGTTCCGATGGTAGAATGATGTTTAAAATTTAACAATGGTCCGCGTTATACAAATTAATCAGACGTGTATATTTTTGTTTTCAATTTTGAAATACTTTATTTCTAATGGAAAAAATTGGCAGTAAAACCTGTGTAATTGTAAATTGTTTCAGACGCAGAAGACAAATTGTAACTATATACATTCTGTTAAAGATTAGATTGTTTTATTGAAGCAAAGAAAAATTATTTTATAAAAGTATAAAAAAAGGAATTGATAAATTAGTTTGAGGAAGCTACGTACCAATGAATTGGCAGCGGTTTTTTTTCTTTTTCAGCATAAATCTATGAATGCGTTAATTATTATATTAATGTCATAAATAATATCTATTAATATATTATTTGAATGTGATAATAAGGTCGCAAAGCAATAAAATAACATGAATTTTTTAGATATTAAAATCTTACTTTCAATCATAAATTTCTTATTATTATTATAATTAAGTATTTCATGAACTAAATATAATAACTCTATTTTACCAAGAACAAACTTTATCATTAGTTTTTCTTATTTTAAATTATACTTCAGAGAGAGAGAGAGAGAGAGAGAGAGAGAGAGAGAGAGAGAGAGAGAGAGAGAGAGAGAGAGAGAGAGAGAGAGAGAGAGAGAGAGAGAGAGAGAGAGAGAGAGAGAGAGAGAGAGAGAGAGAGAGAGAGAGAGAGAGAGAGAGAGAGAGAGAGAGAGAGAGAGGTCTACTTATTTTTGCTGAAGTTAGCAGATGAGACCTCATACATTTTTTTTATCTGCTACTCGACGATCCAAGGTGTAAGAATATTCAATGAAATCGCTTATATTACGTCACCTAGACCCTCCATTGGATGCGTTACGACACCTAGACGTGAAAAAGTACGAAGCGCACCACCTACACTCAATCATCGGGCACCCTGAACACCTAGACCCCCCCCTTTGCACGCTTTACGATACCTAGACGTAAAAGAATACGAAGCGTACCACATATACTCCAGCATCGGCTACCCTGAACATCTAGACCTCCCATTTGATGCGCTACGATACCTAGACGTAAAAAACTACGGAGCGCACCGCCTAGACTCCATCATCGGCCACCCCGAACATCTACAGCCCCCATTGGATGTGCTACGACACCTAGACGTAAAAATCGACAGAGTACACCCCCAAACTTACAATGGGCTGTTACATCGAACGTTGTTGTGCGCCGAGGCATACGGCATGACACCTGGACGATATTCAATCGTTGCCTGCCGCTGCGAACATATTGGCGACATCTCTGAGCGATGAACATAAGATCGTTATGTAAACAGAGCAAGTAACCTCTTCTTTGTAACACGGCGAAAAGTTGCGCGTTTCATTTCATTCCTCTATTCCAACCCTACCGAACGTTTGGAGCCTCATCCACATTTCTTTCCGTTTGCATCGCAAGATTTATGATTTTGTACATTTATTTAAAAGTAACGCATTTACCGAATTTATACCAAAAATACCTATTCCCAATTCTTTTTTTCTGTTCTTTCCGAAAACGTATAAGTAAAATTCAAAAAAAATTTTTTTCCGTGAAAAAAATTTCATAACTTCGTTAATACTAATCCTATCGCAGAATAGATGCGACCAATCGATAGACTAGCTCAAAAAACTTAAAATGCCGCCTACCCGGTATCGATATTTCAATTCAAGTATTTATTGCAATGTTTCAAAAGTGGTGCGTTGGTGGAGGTATATATATGTGAGTGTGTGCGAGCAGCGCCGAAATTAACACCATGTATCTTCCCTTCCAGGAAAGAAGCGCGAACGCTGCAAGATGCCGTCGTAAGTCAGATCCGAACGGACCGGAAAAGCATCTTTCAGGAGCACAAGTTCACGGAAAAATTCGGGGGTTTATGAGCGTGTAATGAAGTGAGCTGTGCGATGAAACGGATAGGGTTGTGCTAGTAAAAGCCACTTGCGTGCGATATTATTTTTCTGGTTTAACAGCAAAATACGAAATCATTTTCTTATTGCCTTTTGTTGCATATTCTTAGTAAATTCTTATGCAGCTTTTGAAGCAGAAATTCTGGTGCTAGAAATAACTCAAGGAGATATATATATATAAAATGGTTGAAAAGGCAGCAACTGTTTAGATTTGAAGCACGCGTTTTTCAACAGATAGTTTTTTTCTACGAATGAATCTAATAATCATATCTACTTTGTTATAACTGATACCTTACTAACCAGAAAAGTGTCAGCGATACAGATCACGAATTCGGTTCAAACTTGAAGATCTGTTTTTGGATGTAAAAACAGGAAGAAAGCCACAACATTAGACCTTAACGCTCTAAAAAGCTCAAGTTCTATAGACATTTTTATTTTTACTTTGCAAACAATCTTGGAAGCCTCTTCTTGAAACGGTATTCACTCAATTTGAGAAAGTCTGAAATATTATTTAAAAAAAGAAAAAACAAAATAAAACTAGAAAAAACTGACTTTTATTTACTTTCATTTCAGAATTAAAAAATATTGATTCCTTCCAAAATTATGTAAATTTAAAGTTGAGCAACGAAAATGCTGCTTTTAATTGCTCAATTTTAAACTTCCATAATTACGGAAGGACTCAAAATTTTTTAATTCTGAAAAAAGCAAATAAAAGCTCGGGTTTTCTGGTTTTATTTTCCTTTTTGAAGTGATATTTCAGACTTTCCAAGATTAAATGAAGGCTTTTTTCAATATAAAGCTAAAAATGTCCATAGCTTGAGTTTTTGGAGCATTAGGGTCTAATATTACGGCCTTCTTTATGTTTCTACATCGAAAACAAATCCGTAAGTTTGAGTCAAATTGTTGATCCGGATCCCTGACACTCTCCTGGATAGTAGAAAATATTTTACAAAATGTAATTACTGTTACAAAAACATGTACTTTATCGTGTGGTTATTTCATATCTGTAAATATGTTAACTAATAAATATTTAAAAAATGTATAGCGAAAAAGCTGTGGACACTTCTTTATTATTTCATAGCCTATCTGACCGTTTATTGCCTAAATACTAACTTCCATTGACCTTACTATCCAAAAATACACAGGATTTAGGTGTGGAAAAGTCGACAGTTACCTCTCCTATGATATGAACTACCAAGTACTGATCTATGAGGATATTTTTCGACTGAAATAATGCATAAGTACTAAGTTAGTGACTGCAGAAATACCGGAGAAATCCAATCAAAGTAAAAACAAAAAGTGCTCTTAGCCTAATCTTATAAAATATTTTTCTTACAACAAATAATTACATTAGAAAAATTGTACAAATGTCTCATTCGTAATCGAATTGCCATTCGTTACGATTCTCATACACTGATAATCGAGACACCTTTTATGACCATTCGTATTCACATACCCTTCATAAAGACCAATCCCTCCTATCAGCTGAAAGCCCACCACTCAACAAGCACCTATCCCACACCCGGCACTTTATTCCCAACCATTGCCATCTTCCGGCGCACCGGGAAAGCTGGCTGCGGCGCTTGCAAGCTCGCCTCTCTCGCCACCCTCCACTCATCCCATCCCTACCCCGGAAAACTCTCACTCTCCCTGCGAGCTTCCGGATCGAAGTCCCGCGCGTGATTTTATCGGCCGCAAACTCGGGGCGCGCGGGTGTCGTGCGCGTGTTTCGGGTTGCGGGAAATCTCGCTGGGGTCGCTCTCTCCGCACCTCTCATACACGCGCGTGCTGGTGCAGCTGTGGGGACGATGACGCGGGTTTTGATGGATGGAGCGCGAGGTTGCGGCTTGGGAACGGTGTCGAGGTGTTGTGAAGTTCTGGCCGATTTGTAGCTAGGAATGGTGGGCTGGAAGTTTGATTTAAGGGGCTCTTTGTTAGAAACTTTCTATTTTTCATGTCTTCTTTTAACAATTTTTTATATATAGAATTATTATCGTACTTGATTTACAAATTTAATGTACAAGATAAACTATCTTCACTCAAGACGTGAAAGCTCAAGATATACTGAGAAACCTATAAGTCAGACAATATTAAAATAGCTCTGAACAGATATAAAATAGAATGTTCATCTATTACATAGTAACGCATTTTATCGTTTCCTATTCTGATACATTAGTGTGGAATGCGGTTGAATCTCTCCACTTAGTGGTCTTTTTAAGGAAACGTGACTCAAGAACTTAAAATAGAGATTATTTATGAATTCATAAATGCTAATTAGTGAATAGACTTGAGATTGATATGCATCTGAAGTTATATTTCAGGCGGAGTATACAAAATCTTCGCTTCATAAGATGATTTAAGTTTATCATGGTATAGTTTAATCGCCAAAAGTATAAAACACTTTTACAAAAATACTTGGACAATAAATACTTTCCAGATAAAAATTGCTCAAGTTAAAGTAAAATCAGATCTTTTCTGCGTAGTAAATTGTGCAAGATAAAATACAGTAATTTAAAACGACGATTAACCTTACAGATTATCAGATATCTTGGCAAGTTCTAGTTGTAAAAGAATTTATCTACAACATTTTCTTCAAACGTGACTATCTTGAGTGTACACATTCGCTAATTTACATATTTCATAAAGTTTATGAAGTTTTAAAGTTTTCATTTTTTGTTTGAAACTAAAGAAAATTAACCTCAGTTAAGACCATCTCGTTGAAATCTCGACAATTTATTTTTCTCAAGTTTTATCACGCAATTTGCTTATTTATCACTCAAAAACAGCTTTCCTACTCTTTGTTAATCTTAACAAGGCAATTTCCTGTTAGAGATCAAATGCCAAATTCTGCAAAAAGTAAATAACAAACCTCTACATCGTACATACAATCTCATGCACTCATTACATTCTGCCCTTTCAACAAAGCCCGTGCTTCTCAAGTGACAAAGGCGCACCGAACCAACGTGAAACCCGACATCCTCCATTTTCTCGCATACACCCATCCTCTATCCATTTCTATTCCGCATCTCCGAACCAGGATAGCAGAACCGTCGAGTAGAGAGCTCTTCCTCTTTCCCTCTCACTCTCCTCCTCTCTCTTTTAACTCTTTTATCGCGTCACGTACACGTATATAACACGTGCGCGAAGCTCACCGCGCGCTCACGGCGGCAGTCCCATAAAATCAAGCAGCCTCGGCTCTGATTCTCCCAGCGACTGCGGCGTATATAGCACACACTACACTACGCTCGCCTCACTCTCTCGTGTGTATACTCTTTCTGGGCTATATAGCCTCGCTGCGCCGCGCCTGTAGAAACCTGATGTCGTTAGATATGCACTGATGAGTCTCGCTTCCGCTTCCGTGAGCGGACGCGCGCACTCGGGCGAAGGCACACGAGCCAGCTCTCGGCCGAGAGCTGGAAGGGAAAGGAAAATTATCGTTCACTCGCGGCGGACTCTCTCTCTCTCTCTCTCGCACTCGCTGGATGGAGAGTATATTATATAGTATATTATGTAGGCACACTGGTGTCGGGTGAGCTGAGAGAGTTGTACGGTACGGTGTGAATTCGTTGTGATTATATTGCAGAGATGAATTTGTCATGGTTTTAATTGGATGGAGCATGATTGGTGGATACGTAAAGAGGGCAGCTGTCCCGGTAGTATCTAAGTGTGGTGAATTTCTAAGAAGTATTGTTTTGGATTTGCTATGTACAGGAATAGGAAATGTTTCCTTTATTAAGCTAGATATTGCAATCGTCTATTTGAAAATTGAACGTTGACGGATTCAGCAGAAGTCATAGATGATATAAGAACATTTGGTTCAGAAACAATTACATTTTCGCTAAAAAATTACTTTTAGTCAGTCTAATTAAGTTTCTGCATGCAAAGACGTTTATCCATTGGGAGAGTAAAATCAATGACTATTTGTTACATCGGCTATTGAGAAAATTAAATCATGTTTTTTTTTTCAATGTCGTTTTATAATTACAATTTTATTGGCTCTCAGTGCTATTGCTTCGGTTTATTGCTTTGACGAGATTAGACCTCAAGGTCAACCGCACCGTGGACTGAAACAACTATATTTAGATCGATCTAAATGTCAGCTGTTTGAATTACATTAAGAATTACTTTTCTGTGATAACAGAGGTATAAAAATTGAATAATGTTGCGTTTTGTGTTATTGATAAGATAAACAATATCATGTATAATTAAATCAAAGGATATACAAATATTATTTACGCTTTCAAATGTGAACACTGTTTTACTCTCCATATATTCATTAATTTAGAAGTTTCACATACAACAACTGACTGCACGGCTCTAACTTCGCTGTCATTTCGTATTTTGCTATTTCAGACAAATAATTATTCACAGACCGACTGACTAAAAACATTTGGTTCTCAACTGCACAGGCAAAAATTTTCGCATCGCGTCAGCGATGGTGGCGTGGCCAGCGCTCATTAAAATTAATTGAACGGACCGCGTTCACGCGCGCGGGATGAAAATTCCCTCTCTTTCGCGCCTCGCGATGCTGCAATTTATATTCCACGCGATGGACGTGAAATGCACGCGCTGCACGCATTTATAAGGTATGGGCTGCGGGTTTTTAAAGCCTGATGGTGTGCGTTCGAGTGCACGCGCGCGTACGCGAGTGTATCATAACCGGGTTGTAGTCGAAGAAAAGCTTGAATTACAAATTTTGTGCGATCGATGCTCGCTCAGTGTTCTGTTTTGTTATGCAATTCGCTTGTGTCTGGAATGCACGCGTGCATTTCGTGTTCTTTGGGTGTTAGCGTGATTGGAGAACGCGCTGGGATTCGGGATATCTCTTTTAACGAAGCAAATTGCGTAGGAAGTAACTATAACGTCGGCGAAATCAAAACGCGTTAATGATTTAGTATTTAAACTGACTTGATATCGTTAAAATGTTATTAGAGTAGTGAAATTGCCGGATATGTTTTTCTCTTATAGCGTGGAATAAATATTATAAGACTATTTTATGTTATTATTTATTATACTTTATGCACTATAAAAGAATTTTTCCGTAAAAAGTGTCATAACTTCACGGTGAATATCATAGTGACCGCATCCTGGCAGTTTTTCTGGTAGCGCATAATAAGATTTTTTAACACACCCCATCATAAAGTTCGTACTTTATTCCCGCCGAAATGGGAAAAAAGTGCTATGTTCATTCCCTACCCCCACTCTAGTCCCCAGCGCCACGCACATGTGCCCTCGCCTTCGGCTCGGGCACAAACAGTGCGTTGCGCTGGAAACGAGAATGTGGTTAGGGAATCAATATGCAGCCTTTTTCCCTTTTCAGCGAGTACGAACTTTATGATAGTTGTGTTAAAAAGTCGTATATTGCACTCGTGAATATAGTGGGCTGTGCGAACCTGTGCGTTTTTCGCCCTCGCTTCGCTCAGACGACAACTCTCGCGCAGGGAACACACAGCCCACTTTATTTCCTTGGTGCATAATGTACTATACATAGTATGATTATCACGGTAAAAATCGCCGATTTTGTAGGAACGTGCACACAACTGGTTTATCGGATTGGAATGTGTAACATTCATAATAGAATTAAAAAATAATAAATAATGAATATACATTTTTTTTTTCATTTTAAAAGTTATGTATTCCCTAAACCGTGTTCACAAGCCATGTTTCTATATTTTGATGGCTTTTACCGACGATGCCTACGTAGTACTGGCACTAGTACGGGTTTCATTTCGCTCATTTCAGGACAAAAACTACTGTCAGACTACTGACAGAAATTTACACGGACGTCACGGTAAAAATGTACACAATGATCCTTAAATATCTTTATTCCCATCTCTACTATAATGGCCATTTTATAGCCGGAAAAGCGGGACAAAAGTGGCGTCTAATTCCCTCTTTTACTTTATTCCCGTATAATGTGGGAATAAAGTAGCATAGTCTAATTTTTTACGTTTATGGTGAATTGGGTTAAAACTAACAAAATTATAACACATAAATACAAAATAACTTTTCAAATCTATGAAATGGCCATAGTCGCGATGGGAATAAAGTACTATATGTAACACGGGACTAAAGTCGATCAGTCTCTTGGGTGATCTCACCCGCGGAAATAATCTGCGACTTTAGTCGCTTGTTATATAATGTACTATTACGTAACAGTAATAATTTAGGAAAATACCTATGAAAAATCCTGGAATCGTCCGTTGTTCCTCATTTGAGGTGGTTCTCCTTGGACTCCCTAGTCAAAGCAGTGCTAAATGTAGAAATTACCTAAAATTTAAAAAAAAACCATAGTGTAATGTGATTTATTTATTTAAAACGATAGAGATAGTCAATGTATTATAAATAAAGTGTATTTATAACATGACTAAAATAACTTTTTTCACAAAATGGCGATATTTTAGAAACTAGATATTGTCACTACAAATAATTGTTGATAAATCACTGGGATCTTTTTTGTTTCTCAACCAATTTTAGTTTTCAAGATCTCATTTTGCTCCTTAAGAAATTTCATGGGGACTTACCGAAGGAAAAATTAAAAATTATTCAAAACTCAGAAAGTTATGACCAATTAAAAGAATATTTTGTTTTAACGACCTATATGAATTTATGAACAATTATCTATAACTTTCTGAGTTTTGAATAATTTTTAATTTTTCCTTCGGCAAGTCCCCATTGAAATTTCTCAAGGAGCAAATTGAGACCTTGAAAACTAAAATCGGTTGAGAAACAAAAAAGATTCCAGTGATTTATCAACAATTGTTTGTAGTGACGATATCTAGTTTCTAGAAAATCGTCATTTTGTGAAAAAAGTTATTTTAGTCATGTTAAATACGCTTTATTTATAATACATGGACTATCTCTATCATTTTAAATAAATAAATCACATTACAACTATGGTTTTTTTAAATTTTAGGTAACTTCTACATTTAGCACTGCTTTGACTAGGGAGTCCGAGGAGAACTACCTTAAGGAGGCTTCGGCGGTCTAGTAGGCCTAAAGCTACAACATTTTTTTACAAAGATTCACTTACACATTCTAATCTGCAAACTGATATGACAGGAAACCGGGTTCTTAACATAACGGACAAAATTTTTGTTAGATAATTTCCAATGTTGCAAAAGTAGATTTTGTCCATTAAAAAAAATTAAATTTGTAATCATCAACTTTTTTGTTTTTCATTCAATTTTAATTTGCAAGGTCTCATTTTCTTCCTTGTTCAATTTCAGGGGAAATCAACGATATCAAAATTGGAAAATTTTCAAAACCTGCAAAGTTATATGCAATTGTTTATAAAATTCAGTGGAAAATCTACAAACAATTGGATATAACTTTGCAGGTTTTCAAAATTTTCCAATTTTGATATCATTGACTCTTTCTGAAATTAAACAAGGAAGAAAATGAGACCTTGCAAATTAAAATTGAATGAAAAACAAAAAAGTTGATGATTACTAATTGAATTTTTTTTTTAATAGACAGAATCTACTTTTGCAACATTGGAAATTTTCTAACAAAAACTTTTCCGTTATGTTACGAACCCTATTTCCTGTCATATCAGTTTGCAGAGGCCGAAGCCTCCTTAACGTGAACTTTAAGATTTGTTAGAGAATTTTCTCTACGTATTTATTTTATTATCTAAAAATGAATAAATTAACAGACGCTTTCTGATGGAAACTCTTAAAATCTTAATAATTGTAAATAAATAAAAAAATCCTTTTTACATGGCAGTAATTTGGATTCCGGTAGATTCAAAAGTTGATATTCACTATAGATACCCGTGTTTTAAATATTGAATGAGTTATAATATGAAGATCGTTGAAAATATCATGCGTAGATTTAAAATGATTTTAAAGGAGATTCCGTAACACGTAGCACTTATATTCTTGGAAAGCATAAAACAAGCCTACACTTTGTACCCACATAAAATGCTGCACATAGATTTCACGTCTTGATAAAAGGTTATTTTAACACAATCAAATTTCATTTTTTTTTCCTTGCGTGACCATTATTTTTAACCAAGAAAAGAAAATAATATAACTATTTTAAGAAGCTTCCATTCAATTATGTATCATTCCCGAACAAACATTCACGAAGAAATTTAAAACGATCACTGTCGACAGCCTCCCTTCGCGCTCAAGTCTTTTAAATTCCAATACCATCGCGCACAAAGTGTCATTTGCTTCCGGCTCCAATTGGCTCCTCTCCCAGAGGAACACTTTACGTAATTCCCCAAACCCATCGAATCAGCGGCGGGCGTCGAGAATCCTCGATGTGCTGCCGCTCTATATCATGCTTCTGCCACCCACCCACGCAGGGGCGCATCTTCGAACAAAGGAGACGACGAAAAGGATAGCGCCAGGACGCGTGGGAGAATTTCCCACGAGTAGAGAGCGCGGGTGAGCTCTTCCATCGATTCCGCGGGTGCTTTCTTTCTTCGCCCTTTCCTTCGTCATCCGGGCGGTGCGCTCGTATATATACAGATAACGTTTATATATATACGTGTGCCGAGGATACGCGGGTATGGGTGCGCGTGACGTCACACCGCTGGAACGGATCGATTCGGGCTTTGCGCGCGAGGGTCGCCAGCGTGTGTTTTGTGTGTGTTTGTGAGTCTCTATTACAAGCGCGACAGCCAGGGCGAACGGACGCAATGGCGCGGGGAATTCGAATTGAATCAGTCGAAATGGACGGCGGAAACGTGTAGAAAGGAAAATATAAGGATAAGATATTTAACGATTTTATCTACTAATTTAATCTAGTAACAGAATGTTTTTACTGAGCAATATTTAGTACCAGTAGTAACAGTAGAATTGGTTTCCCTTAAGAGGTTTACTAACATTGTAGGTAGACGTGCGTGTATAACTAGTAAGTCGGAGATTTGACATTAATGTTTTAGTGTGAAACGGTCTTGAATTAGTAGACAGCTAGTTTTTCAAATAAATTACTACTGTGCTATGTTTACTCTGTTAAAATTTCCACGTTAGGATAGTATTTTTTCACAAAACATTTTTATTTTATGACACTCAAAATTGCCATCCTATCACGAATGATAGCGCGTTATCGAATGTGTAGAGAATGCTTAATTAGTACGATAATTAATGAAACCGGTTCTTCGAAAAAAGTCTGCGATAAAAATATTCAATTTCTAAAGCTTATTCATAAAACTTCCAAAATAAAAAATTTTAATGTACAATGTCGACATACCCGTAATGCATTATTAATTTTAATATCTATCCATCAGTCAAATCCCATCGTAATTTAAATAATCCATCAAACATAAAACTCGTAGCATCTAAAGCCGTTTACATGCCCCTGCAATACTCGCTCGTCGGCACCCGATGATTTACCGTGAAATCTTTCTCTTCCCTTCCGACGCAACAAGCGTCTGCCTCGCCGCCGCCGCCGTCGTCGTCGTCATGACGCAACATTCTCGCGTAAACTTGCACATACGCTGTTTCTCTCTCTCTCTCTCTCTCTCTCTTTTTACTCTATACACAACACGCGCTCGATCCTCGACGGCGCTGCGGAACGAGGTTAGGTGCGGGCGGCGCAAGCGCCTCACGGGCTAAACGGACCTAGCTCTCCCTCTCGCGGCTGGCGCGCTCCGTATGTGTTTTAGTCCGCGCGTTTCCTCAATGAACGGAGCCGAGGGCCGCGGAAGTGTCTCTCATCGCGCCTCGATACGCTTATTACACGGTTCAGGCCCGCGACGTCACTCGCGATTGATATAATACGAGAAAGTCTGCTGTGTGAGCGTGCATGGGGGATTGAAGAGTGACATTCCCGTGCTCTGCCTCAAGGGGAGTGAGAAAGAGTGTGCTCGCGGCGAGGATAGAGAGCGACAGAGACTTGACCTTTGTTTACACACGCACACGGGGGTGAGTTTTCAAGGGTATAGCTTACGCGCAACAGTCATTACTACTCTCTACCCAGGCTTGCATTATTCACGAGTTTTGCGCTTTTTTTGTCCCATTTCTTTGCGTTATCGCTGCTGCGTACGAGCAGCTGGCGATCGATGTTTATATTTATAGATAATTGCGCTCAGAGTAGCTGCTTTATTTAAAAAAAAAAAACTGTGGGAGGTATTTTATTCCGCTTATGATTTGCACGACGCACGAAACTTAGCATACATAGGGGCATAATTGAACGGTAAGGAAAAAGGTCGTAAGTAGGACAGATAGCGCGGCCGCGTAACGCAATCGTCGCTTATCTTGCGTGCGTTAAATTATGCACAGACGGTCCTTTTTCGAGTAGGGCGGAAAGAGGCAAAAAGAAAACTGGGACAATCTGCCTCTGCTAGGGTCTCTGGCACCACCTTCTCGTACTCACAAAGGTGTTTTATTTTCGTCGCGGGGTGGAGAAAGGAGAGTGAAGCGGGTGAGATCGATCTTCTCCCTCTTTCTCACGTGTTGCCTCACACACACACATATATATATACACATGCACGCCGTGGGCTATTTTCGTCTTGCAACCCCTTTGCCTCTCGATTTTCTTTCCACGCTTGTGACACCCTCTCGAGAGTAGTTATTAAGGAATGCCCCACGTGACACGCCAATCGAAGCGGGAAGAGTCACGCGCGCATGTGGATTCTGCGCAGGTGTGTAGATATATGTATACAGGGCGGGGGTGCATCGGAGAGTGCCTTAACCTCTACGGAATGAGCGACTGATAATGAATCGCTTCCGACGAGTTACGGATTGCATCAGGCATTCAACGATTGTGCCCTCATCCGTTACACGGGGAGCGTTGAGTGATGGGGCGATGGGGGGTTTAGAGGCGGGGTGGTGGTTGCGCGGCAAAAGGGGTACCGAGAATTTGTGAAAAATTTTGTAGGATTGTTAAAAGGGAGGATTACAAATAATTATGATTGGGATAAATATGAAACGAACTTAAAGTATAGTTAAATTGTACGGTCGAATACTAACGCGAGGCGGAATCGATTTATGCGGGTACAGTACGGAGCTAGCATACGTAATGTACATTCGATTTTCTCATAAAATATTAAAAAAGAAAAAACTTGTTAATATTGTTCTAGAAACTTTTAATGCGAATTCTTTCAAGTCATCCAAGTTATCCATTTTTTCTTTTATATTTGCTAAAGTTTAATAATTATCTCCAATTCAAAGACATGTGTCCTTATGATCGTATAGATAAAAAAATTGTTTACAAAATTGAATTTATGTTACGAGAGTTGTAAGTTCGTAATGTATTACATGGTACTAAGCGAGTTATAAATGTTGCGTTCAATAGTAAGTAGCTCTGCCCTTGAGACTCGTACTGAACTATACAATTTCATCATAAGGGGGAATTGCATTAAGCTGGAGAACAGAAGCTATCAAAGCCGCACAATATGTGTCGAATGGGTTCCACTCTGTCGCATGTGAATGGCGGTAACATGTTATATGCAGCGAGCCTCTTCTCCTACCCTTGATCAATTTCAATATTCATGATTGCTCCGAACTAGTTTCATATTTAATTTTATATTAATCGACTTTAAAAATAGAATACACGTAATACATTTTATACAAAAATTAAAACGTTGACAAAAATAATAGCAACATAAAATTATTTCTACAGAATGTATTTCTTATATTAAAAGTAGCAGTAAAAGTATTTCTATTAAAAGTTCATAATTAATTAAAAATACTGTAACTTAAGTAATAGCTAAATCATAATCTTTTTATGTAAATGGTTTCAAAAAGTACTTTTAAATTTTTTTGGTTAATAATTTGTAACAGTTAAAAATAACAAAATTATATTATTTACTTATTAATAATTTTCAATTAGTTACATTTCTAATAACTAAAAATTATTCTCATTAATTTTTTATTAAATTTGAGCTAACGTGGTAAGAGAAAAAAATGATAAATCGATTTAATATTTGTAAACAACAGTTATAACTAATTGAAAATGTTGTAAATGTCGAATGACTAAGTAAATTAAAAGAATTAATTCAAATACATAATAAAATATACGATTTCGATTTGTAAAAAAAAATGCCCCGGGTGAGGATCGAACTCACGACCTTAAGATTATGAGACTTACGCGCTGCCTACTGCGCTACCGAGGCCTGTGGGCTCGCAAGTCTAATGTTCCTTTTGAACCTAGTCTATTTTCAAAATGGGCACGTGCTTATCATGCACCTATAAGAATATACTTTTAGATATCAAATTTTTAGTTTTAATATTTAAGTAGGCTGTAATATATAGTAAACGAAATGTGCTCAATCATCAATAATTTAAATTATATCATTCGATATAATTTTTTCATTGTCATTACATCACTAAGTAAAATTCATTGTATTTTATCGGAAATCATTGTAATTATAATAGTTCATTCTAAAAAATAAAAAAAAATGTGCAGCAGTTTCCTACTTTATCAATATCTAATCGATTTCTTTTTTATTTTAAAGATTTCAAATAACTTTTAATATATTAATTTAATAAATAAAAGTGAATATTGATCATTTGATCAATTTTCGTAATTAATTGCCTAATTTCAACTTAATGATAAAGAAGTTATCAGTATAACCTTATGATTAATTTATTTCGAAATTTGTGCTGCGTGAATTGATTACTCTTCATTTACTAAAACTATTTCTTGGACATTATTATTTCCCGCAAAAGTAATGTAAATAGAAGCTTCAAAATTAATTTCATTACATGCGTCATTGTTATAAATAAGATATATTAGTAAAATTTACCCATTAACTTTTTAAATAAAAAATAATAGTTTTTGCGAATTTAGATAATTAAAAGTTATAGTTAATAATTGTATGCGTTCTTGAACGAATGGTTTTACGTGAATATAAAATTGATAGCTACATAAGCCAATTTTATCATGGTTACGCATTTTATCTTCCGACACTCTAGAGAGTGTACTTTATTTTGACTATATGTCATGACATTAATATATACAAAAGCTGCGAGGCTGAGAAATAAAAAGAAAAGTTGAAGCTCATATTTGAAAGTCAATAAAGTGAATAAATCTTATTAAAACTCTAAAATTAACCGATGTTTTGTTAAAATTAAATAAAGTTTTTTCCTTGGTGCTGGCTGGTTAAACGTATCAGAAGGATCAAGGCAGATTAATAATAATTAAAAGGAATAGTTCAAAAAAGAATAATTGAAATGAAAAAAGTTGTAGAAAAGAATAATTTCTACCTTTCATTATAGTATAGATAAAATGATAAACATATCTATTGAAAAAATTAGCCGTTACAGAAAGATTTGAAAAAGAATATCATTTCTTTGTATTATTTTTTAAAGATTTTTTTATAAAATTTGGTGTTAATTTCTTTTATTATTATAAAATTATTTTTAAAATGTTTAGTGCAAATTATTAAACTTAAAAATAGCGTTCGAGCGATATCAGTCGGATTTTTCCATTGACTCTTCCAACAATCAAAGAGGAAGAAGCCCGCGCTATCAAACATCGACCCCGCATGCACGTGCACGCGCTCGTAGCTGTCTCTTACGTCATTAAACAGCCAGACACGGCCAATTAAAAATCAAGAAGCGTCCCGGCACGTAGACCGGCACGCGTTGCGTACAGCGTGAAAAAGCGACTCTTCGCCTATTCTGCTCCTTCTCCTCTTTCTTCTTCTTCTTCTCCGAAAAACCCGTCGCGAGAACTACTAGCGTCGAAGGGGAGATGCTGGCCGGCGATAAAAGTCGCGCGCGCGCGCGCGCCGACCTTCCAATCGGCAATGGATGGTCATGCGTCGAGCGTGGGCGGGTAAGATCCGGTGCGGTGGGTGGGCCACAGACTCTGCAGTCAACAGATAGGCGAGAGTGATTGTATATACTCGTGAGAGGGAGAGAGAGAGAGAGAGATGAGAGAGAGAGGTGAAAGAGAACCTGATGTGATAAAGAAGCTCGAAACTGATGTTGGATGATAGCACAGCGGGTTGTGTGTGGGATCTACTTTACCGACGATGTTTTATGTGCGTTCTACAGAACACATCATCTTAGACTATTCGTTTGTACAATTTTATTGATGTTATAAATCATTTTTGTAGAGTATAAAAGAAGTATTATTAATAATTTTTGATAAATCTGTATTATTATGAAAATCTAATCATTAAGAGTAACTCAATCGAATATTGCATACAAATTTTTAAAATGAATTCCGTAAAGGCACATATAAATCGCGATAAAATTGAAAAAACTTCCCAAGAAGCGAGGTATGACCCCGATTGCCACGTTGCCGTGTGCTCGGTCAGTTTTCTGACCTGGGCCGGTGGTGGGGAGAGACTTTACTGCTAGAGTACAAGTGATGTGTGTCAGTTCCGGACAGTAAGGTGGAACCCCGTAAAAAGAACTCTACAAAAAGCGTGTTAAAGGGTTCCTCGTAAAAAGGGCCCTCCCTTGGATGGGTATGCATGAAGTGCGAGTGAGAAAAAAAATACATATCTGAGCATAAATGTGACGAATGGCAAGAGGAAAGGCTCTCCACAAGGAACGGCGTCTGTCTCACGGGAGGAGTGGGGAACGAGATAGTCTGAACGACTCGAGCAGTAACGACGAGCAATACCCTGACGTAGCGAATGCGGTAGAGCCCGTCAGGAAACACTTCACATCTTATCCACACTCCTCACACACACGATAGACACAACTCACCACATCTTCACGCATATGCACAATGCAGGATAGTTTACGGAAACTCTCGTTTCCCCTGACTGGATCGTCTGGCAAGGGACACCTCTATCATTTTCGGAGTGTACAGTTTAAACACTGGGTTATTCAGGGCGCTGGATAGTACAGGGGCCCGGGAAGGGGTAACCACTCAACTTCTCGCTGCCCCACCTGCTGGAGCATAATCTCTCTCTAGATAGTAATAACAGTTGGTGACCATATAGGGCCATGCTGCCCAGAAGGAGGCTCTACCGAGGTCACCAGTTTAGGAGAGAAACTGCGCCATCGCCCTCGATCAGGGTGCAATCGGAAGCCGAAGTGGTAACCGTACCACTAACCCTTAGTACATCCGCTTACCAAATCAATATAAAAACGGAAAATATAAAGGATTTAGTTTCAAAAGCATACACACTCTGAGCTCCCAAGCTTCCGTCAGAGAATACGCAACAGGACGTGGTTCCAACAGACCGCAGCACTGTTGACGCAGACCAGAATGAGATCAGTCCACTGCAGGTCATGGGCCTTAAGGCCCGCGATACTGAGGGGGCTGAAATCAAGTAAAAGAAGAGCAAGGGTAAGAGACCCTGTGGGGCGGAGAGGTAGAGGAGACTGCTGGCCAAAAGAAAAAGGATCAGCGGATTGTTGACCCGTGCCGATGTCTCATCAGCTCCCAGCGGATCCCCCTAAGCGATAAGATGCTCCCAGGAACGGAGGAAATTAGGCCTCGTGGGCTGAACGGACGGAGGATGACGATAAAAGCTGACCCCTGCCAAAAGGATCCGGATTCGGACAGCTCTACTCCACGGGAGATCAAGAAAAAGCCAACTGAGGCGGAGCCGGTGACTTATAGTGAACCGGTCGCCACTCCAATTTGGATAGTGGTGGTCCTGCAATCCTATGCGGAGAACCACCTCAGCGAAAAAGAAGGTAAACTGATGCTCGCGTCCGTGGAAAAACCATAGATGAGACACCAGAGGATAGCTACTTCTCGTCCTTTTTGGACAACTGGTTCTGGAGGGGAGCTCATGTGTTCCACTACAGAACCCAGGAGAATTCGGAGTGGCTGAAAGAGAAAGTGGGGGCTGCATACCCTGGAAGGGCGACAGCATCAAGCCAGTGGAGATGGGGTATCTCCAAAAGCTTGCCAGGGTTACAATGTTTGTTTCCGGCAAGCACGAGGCAGGGACGCATGAAAAGACTGTCCCGAAAGAACCTGGGTCTCAAGGTGATATCTAGAGGGTTCAGAGCTCCAAGATGGTCCCCTCAAGCAGAAGTGACTTAGGCATAGACACGGCGGTGCGCGTCACCATGAAGAGCATGCGTGCTCTACCTCCATGGAAGTCGAAGCGCTAAGACGGTTCGACTCCCTGCTTTACTGTGGTGGCTTTAGAGCGCACTGCCGTGTATGGAAGGAGAAGTAATAGCAGAGGGTAGGGGTATCACTGACACTATGAAGGTGGACACCCCTGCCTCTGATAGGGAAGTATGGCAGAACAGGGATGACGAACCATTCCAAGCTTAAGAAAGGTCCGCGAACCTCAGGGAAGGTGACTCAACGAGTCTGTGACAAGGTAGCAGCTTCTAAGGTAATTTTCACGCAATTAAACTTGCATCAATGCCAAAGCGCCTCGGCAGTATGAGCCAGATGCACGGCAAGGCACATATGGATATCGCTCATCTAAAAGTCTTGGTACACAAAGTAAGGGGGAGGCTGCTCGGACACGAACAGCAGGGGAGAGAAGCTCTTGCAGTTCCTCTCCACTACCAATCTTGACTTCTTGAACACGGAGTAAACCTACGTTCCGAAATGCGAATAGGGAGGAGGTCATTGATATCACCTTAGCTACGAGGACTATGTGGCGTGCAATCATAGGCTGGACAGTCTCAGATGAGATTTCCATGTCGGATCTCAACCATATAGTTTTCGAAATCAAAGGATGCAGCACGGAATCTAAATTCTACAAAAATTTGAGGAAAACGGACTGGGTCACCTATGTTGAACTGGGGGCTAAACTCAAGTTCCTCGCGGCTAGATATAGCAATCAGGTTTAATTCGATCACTGCGGTGAGATTGTGCAGAACAATATCGTCAGTGCTTTCAAGAATAACTGTAAGTTACGATTGGAGCCAGTGTCAAAGGGAACACCATGGTGGAATTCAGCACTGAAAGCGTTGAGAAAAAAGACCAGAAAACTCTATAGTAGGTCTATGAAAAGGAAATCGAAAGAGCCAAAAGCCAGAGCTGGAAAAGTTGTGAGAGCATGAGGGGGTCTCTGACACCACCAGACTACTTAGACATCTAAGACAACCGAAGGCTCAAGGGCCTAATATAATAAAACTTGGCTCGGGGGAATAGGCAGAGGACGAGAAGTCAGCCCTTAAAGAGGTTCTATACCCCTAAAAAGACCTTCAAGAAAAATATTCATATCTTAATTCCGTAAAATATGGTAACGACAGTACGAATATAATATAAAAGCGTATACTTTAAGAAAGTAAGAAAGAATATTATCAACTTATTTGTGATATCTGAATTGTAGATAATAACGGTTAAATAAAATTTCAGTTGGATATATAAAACTTTTTTATTTTTAATTCGATTTTAATAATTCAAAGCTTATTTTATTTATTAATCATTTATCTACAAATTCGCCACATCAAAAATTAAAAAATTGATGTATTTGAAAAGAAAATTAATTATTAATTAGCTAATTATAAAATTACAAACAAATAATTAGCTTTACTCTGCGTATATAAATTATTGTTTAATTTTGACATGGTGAATTTGTAGATAAATGGTTAAGAAATAAAATAAGCTTTGAACGCTTAAAATCGAATTAAAAATTAAAAAGTTTTATATTTTCAAGTGAGATTTTGTTTAACGGCCATTATCTACGAATCAGATATCAAAAATAAGTTGAAAATATTTTTTCTTACTCTCTCAAAGTATACTCTTTTATATTATATTCGTACTATCGTTAACATATTGTACAAAATTAAGATATGTATATTTTTCTTAAAGGCCTTTTTAGGGGTATACAACCTCCTTAACTGCCTTCTAGAAAAGCACTTTCCCCAACATGGGGCAGCCATGGCAGAACAGTTTGAGTTGAGGGCCGGCGGCGTAGATTGGGAACTGGCGCGACGAATTTGCGCCGAAAACCGAGTAAGATAGGCAGTGAGTACCTTCAACTCCTACAAGGCACCGGGACTAGATGGTATTTTCCCAGCGTTACTACAGAAGGGGCTAGATCTACTCCCACCTATCCTGGTGAAACTTTTTTGAGCGTGTCTAGCATTTGGGCACATAAGAAAATGTTAGCGAGTGACCAAGGCAGTTTTGATGCTGAAATCCGGCATAATGCCACACTCAAAGCCACAAGACTATGGACCCATTAGTCTGACATCTTCTGTGCTTAATGCAATGGAAAAACTGGTGGACAGATACACAAGAGAAGAGCCATTAACAGCACACTCCCTGCATGATAGACAACCCCCTTACCAGGGAGGCAAGTCGGTTGATACAGCTTTGGTTGATGCGATTTCTTTTGTAAACAAGGGGATGAAAACAGAGGTGCTGTCCGGAGACCAGGCGTCTGAGGACGTGCTGTGCGTCAAATGGATGGACTACCTTTCGAGCAGTACGTAGCGTCTCTTTCGGGATTTCAAGCCAACGATCGCCTTAGATGAACTAGCAGCAGCGATGGATGAGCTAGTTGACTCATCCCCCAACGTCATGAGCGTCGGAACCGGGGAAGGAGAGACACCCCACAACTCCGCGGTCGACAGCTGGTAGCCACCGCGTCGGCCGGCGCAAAGTTCAACGGCACAGGAACTTGCGGTCATACGAGCGTCCATCGGACAGGTCACAGCGACCTTGAGGGAGCTGCCGGAGCAAATAGCCGTGCGAATTCGTGACCCCGCAAAGTTAACGCTTAAGTCAACAACGCAGATGGCAACAGAACGCTCAAGGTCAAGGTTGTGGTTGCCGGCGAAGTCAATGATAGCACTCAATAGTCTGTGCTATTTCCATTTCAAGTGGGCAGCTGCGGCGTAGAAATACGAGAGGCCAGGGTCGTTCAACTCAGTTCCACCTTCTGGAAACTAGCGGCGTCGGTTCAGGCGGCCACCGCCGATGACACACCTGCGTAAAACCGTCTGCACGTCTTCGACATGAAGACACGTCTCAAGTTCGTCGTCTATTCTGGCTCAGTCGTCTCACTCCTACCCTGGGGGGTGGTGAGTCATCGGCTCACGCGCTTACCCTGCTCGCCACTAACGCAATCAATATTGACACGTACGGGATGGATCCGGTGACCCGTAGTCTGTCGCTGCGGCGCAGCTTCCGATGGGACTAAGTAGTCACCGACGTTCAGACGGCCATTCTGGAGGCTGACTTCCTGTCACACTTCGACCTGCTTATCGACGTTCGGCGCAGACGACTGGGGGACCCGCAGACCTCTGAGTCCACCCCGGTGAGTCGCACTCAACTTATATCCAGGCCGTGGCCGCCGTGGCACGCGCGAACGTGCCGCAAGGACACCTCGTCGCGTGCATCTCACGCCTACTCGTGGAGTTTGCAGCCTGGCCGCGCCGACCACAGCAGTAGCCCTCCTAGATGGCTCGTCGGTGCACCCGTATACGAGCGCCCTTGCAGGCTCTGCGGAGAGCATCTGAAAGCAGCGAAACATGCTCTCAGCCGAGGTATAGCACGGCCCTCTTTTAGCGAGTGGGCTAGCTCGCTGGACATGGTGTCGAAGCAGCCCGACAGATGGCGCACGGCGGATGACTACCGGTGACTCAACGCCTGCACGGTGCCAGATCGGTACCCCCTGCCGATCATAGAAGATCTCCTCCAAGGATGTCACGATTGCATGGTCTTCTCTATGGTCGACCTGCATTGTGCCTATTATCACATCCTGGTGGCCCCCGAGTACGTGGGAAAAATAGCAGTCACGGCGCCCTTCGGGCTCTTCGAGTTCGTTGACATGCCAGTGGATCTGCACAATGCGTCATAGACATTCCAGAGGTTCATGGATGCCCTGCTACGACCTCTGCCCTTCGTCCGCTGGTACCTGGACGATCTGTTGGTCGCGTCAACCACTCTGGAGCAGCATCTCCAGCACCTACATCAGCTGTTCGACACGCTGCGCAAGGCTCGTCTCTCGATCAACCTCGGCAAATGCGAATTCGGCAAGGATACCATTTCTGGGCTTTAGACTCTCCGAGACCGGATACGAGCCGCCACACAAGATCGAAGCCATCAGCAACTACACCAAGCCAGTGGCGGCGCTGCAGCTGCGTTGCTTCTTTAGTGTGTTGAATTTTTACAGATCCTACATTTCACACGCTGCAGAAATGCAGGCGCCGCTGCACGACCTATTACGCAGGTTCCGGAGACGCTCCAACAAGCTAGTCGACTGGACCCCGGAAGCAAACGAAGCGATTGAGGCATGCAAGCGTAGCATCGTGACCGCCGTACGGCCGGCGTTTATCACGCCCTCCGTGCCTCTGATTCTCTCAGGCGACACGTCCAACTCGCAGATAAGTGCCAACGTGAATCAACTGATGAAGGGAATTCACCACCCCCATCAGACTATTTTCGCGCAAGCTGAGCGAAGAAGAGGTACAGTACGTACGACAGGGAGCTGCTGGCTATTTTTGCCGCTGTGAAGTATTTCCAGGGTCAACTCGACTTTATTCTGCAGTTTCACGTCACGTTCCAGCACATCCCGGGGAAGGACAACGTTGTCGCCGATGCGCTCTCCCGGATCTGCATCGTCGAGATTCCAACGCGGCTGATCGCCGCTACCCTCAGCGAGGTTCAGAAGGCCTGCCCCGAGTTCCCGCATCTGCTGGAAGCAGCGTAGCCGGCACTTCAACAGCTGAACATCGAGGAGACAACCATCTATTTTACGACATCACCAACAACGTCGTCAGGCCCTACGTCCCAGTCTCTCTGCGTCAAACGGTGTTCGATGTGGTGCACGGCCTGTCACACCCCAGCAGGAGGTCGACGTCGCGGCTCCTGCCCCAGAAGTTCTTCTGGCCTGACATCCGGTAGGACACAGCGCGCTAGACGCACGACTGCGAACCATGTCCGCAGTCGAAGGTTCACCAGCACAACCGGTCGGCGCTGAGAAACTTCGCCACGCCATACAATTGCTTCGACCACGTATATGTGGACATCATTAAGATGCCGTTAGCACGCGACAAGCAGTATTGCCTCATGGTAATTGATCGGTTCAGCAGATGGCCGACCGTCATACCCATGGCTGATATGCACGTGGAGACGGTGGCCAAGTCTTTCTTCGAGATTTGGCATGGCGCTCACAATCTCCTCCGATCAAGGGGCTCAGTTCAAGTCGGTGCTGTTCGCCGCCCTATCTAACCTCGTCGGAGCACAGACGACACCGTATCACCCGCAGGCCAATGGGATAGTCAAGTGGTTCCACCGCACGCTGAAAGCCGCACTCATGTGCAACCCGCACATCCCTTGGCCCGATGCGCTCCCGGCCGTGCTACTTGGCCTGCGCACTGTGTTCAAAGACAACCTACAAGCATCCCCGGCGGAGATGTTCTTCGATACGACACTGCGAATTCCGGGCGAGTTCTTCGTCAGCAGACCCGCATCGGCGCTGGGTTTCGTCAGCGAGCTGAGGCAGCTGGTGGCAGGCATGAAGACGGTGTTGACATCCAGACACACCTAGCAGCAGCCTTTCTTTCACAGTCCTGCGCAGCTGCTCACACGTATTTAACAGGGCCAATGCCATCTGGAGACCACTCGACCCGCCCTACTCCGGCACGCACGAGGTCGTCAGGCGCATCGATAACAGAACTAACGTCATCATGGTTAAGGGAACGGAGAGGACGTTCTCCACGGACGCACTCAAGCTGGCGTACTGGGAGGCAGTCAGCCCTGCCGCCACCACCAGCCCCTTCCAGTCTAACCTCAAGGCCGTCAGCACCGGCTCCCACCAGTCCACCATCGCCTGCGTCAGCTCCAGCTCAGGAGAATAGCCAGAGGGACGAGAGATCGGCAAGAGCGAGTGTCAGCTCTCCGGCCATGTTCATCAGACAAGCTAAGTCGTCAGCCAGGCTAGAGCTCCGCGTCTGGCTCCGCTCTAGCCGCCATCGAATCTCGCCCACATGCCGCCTAAATAATCACTCGAGTCTTAGTAATTAATTGTAATTGTTACTACGGATCTCTGCAGATATTTTAATAAAGTTACTTGTTACTAGTCGTCTACTTTAATCGCTCATGTTTAATCTGTCACCTAGTTCCACGACCTATTCCTGAATCCTCAAAGCACTCTCTGAAGAACGCGCGCTAAAGATAAAGCAAATGACCACGTTTGTCACACTTTACTGGCGGTTGCTATACCGTCTATAACATTTCTAATAACATTTCTCAGAATAATTGACTCTTGTTTTGATAAGAGGTACAAAAAAGGTACCCGAAACGTTGACAAATAAAAATAAGAGGTGTTTTATTACCATCCATCGCCAACCACTGGATAGCAGGGCCAATCGCTTCATTTACGCTCCATACGAAAAGGTGTCTATCATTAGAGTCTTTATATCCGAGGTATAAAGAAAAATTTCGTCAGTATTTCAGTTTTCTATTCCCAAAAGTGTATTATTTGTTTATTAGATTAACCAGTATTTAGGAGAGCTCAGAATAAGAAAAAACTTTCTCAAATGTATCTCAGAATCTATTCTTAAAATATGTCTATCAGTAGAAATAGATGCGTATGGTATGATAAACAGTTTTATAGCTAACTTTGCAGAAGTATACATGATTTTTTATTCCTATTCTCCAGCCCTTTCTATTATAAGTTTTATGTTCTACTGTAGACTCGTAAAATACAAAGTTTTTCAACTCCTTCCTAATAAATTTCCAATATTGTGAATACCCTCCTTTAGGCGTAGTTTGATCATTTAAATCATTAGATAACATTTCAGGCGTTTTTTCAATCCGATTTTACGCTTTTGAACAGAAGGTCTAATAACGTTTAAACACCACACTGAAAAAACTCTGACATCTAATAAGTTTGTATGACAGTACGAGAGCGCTCCCTCGATTCGGCATAACATATCTCCCACTTTTGGCACGATATACATGCCGACGCCGGAAAAATTTAACCTCAGTTCGTCTGAGGTATGCACACTCATCGCCAGGGGGTATCGAAGTCGTGCCGAATCATAGGACGTGTCAGACGTACTTATTGGAGCGTCTGATGTGCCAGAGTTTTTTCAGTGCATACGTAAAGTGAAAAAATTAGCGAACGATTAAAATTATTGCGAGAAGTTTTCATTTATAGGCTTCATTTAAGCTTTATATAATCTTCTTTAGACCTGTGCAATTTACAGACTTCTGTACACTACACTGAAAAAAAATATTGGTAGTTTCAAGTAAATATTTAGTTGAAACAACTACATGATTTCATTAGAGCCTGCTAATTAAATATTATATTGAATCCGCTAATTTAGTTATTTAAAATAACAAAATATTTAGTTACATGAACTAAATATTTACTAAAAATAAAGAAATATTTTATGAAGTTAACTAAACGATTCATTGTATCAACTAACAGGTTATTTAGATTGATAAAATATTAAATGAATTCTATAAAATATTGTATTGAAATGACTAAATATTTAATTAAAGCAACAAAATAGTTTATAAAATTGACTAAACGATTCATTGCACAAACTAATTAGTTATTGAGAACAACGAAATACTTAATCAATTTGATAAAATATTTTATTCAAATTACAAAACATTTATCTGGAGCAACAAAATATTTTATGAAATTGACTAAATAATTCATTCCATCAACTAACGGGTTATTAAGAACAATGAAATACCTAATCAATTTGACTATAAATTTTCTTGAAATTACAAAATATTTTTCTGGTGCAACAAAATATTTTATGAAATTGACTAAACGATTCATTGGATGAACTAACAGATTATTAAGATCAATGAAATACTTAATCAATTTGACAAAACATTTTACTGAAATTACTAAGTATTTACCTGGAGCAATAAATAATTTTGTGAAAGTGACTAAACGATTCATTGTATTAACTAACAATTTATCTTGTTTGATAAATTATTCAATTATGTTGACTAAATACTTGTTTGTAATTACTAAACATTTAATTAAAACAGTGAAATATTTTATGATACTAACTAACCGCTGCATTAGATTAACGAAATATTTAATAAATATGAATAAATGATTTGTTGAATCAACTAACTGTTTAGTCAATTTTACAAAATATTTTGCTAATTATTTCAAAAAAATTATAAAAATTTTTTTTTATAATTTTGAAATAAAAGTTTTTTCTTCCTTGTAGCCTTTTCGTACAACCATCCGCATTGAAGTTGGTGATTTTTCCTGAACTCCTGTAACTTAATATGGATTCTGCATAGTTATTATATAGTAATTTTATTAATATTAAATCAAATTATTATTACATATTCGCATTAATTTATATTAATTATCGCTCGCAGTTTCGCATTTACATATTATCTAACAGAAAAAAACGCAGAAAAAATTTTTGACCTAAGGTGGGATCGAACTCGGGACCCTCGGATTACAAGGCTAACGCTCTAACCGCTACGCTACGCAACGCTTGTACCTTACAAAATTTCAATTTTAACTAAGTATAGAGTTGCATGTAAATGTAAAATATCGCGCACATCAATCTAATAATTAATTATATTCTTATAATTAATATACATTCTTAATTACATTTTAATTAATGATTTATAAACTCAATAATATGTGTGTAACTCATCATTTGTAACTAACGATTTATTTGAAACTATGAAATATTTAGTAAACTTTAATATAAAAGGCCGTGTGAAGTACCGACACGATCTCTACCTTACCGGCATCAACATTTTAGATTGTAAAACCTGTTAGTTACAGTTACTAAATATCTTGTCGGCTTAATAAAATGTTTGTTTAAAAGAAGTAAACATTTAGTAAGAATGACAAAATATTTGGATACAAAGACATTGGCATTTCAAATAATTTATTAGTCAGACCTAACAAACATTTATTTAAGTTGACTAATTGTAACTTAGTAATCGCGAGACAAATTTTTTAACCAATATTTTGTTGGTGTGAGGAAATAGTTTTGTAGATAGAAGTACGCAGTTACTCCTTTTAACAAAGATTTATTTGAAACAAAGAAATATGTAGTCAAATTAACTACATTCTTTTATATTGTCATAGTGCTTGTTTAACTAAACATTTAGTTAAATCTAATTAATCTTTATTGTCGTCTAAGAAATATTTAGTCAAATCAGGGAAACGTTTGATTGACGAGAGAAGAAAATTCATGAATCATTTTTGTTCAGATTGCAAAACCTGTTAGTTGCAGTTACTAAATATCCTGTCGGCTTAATAAAATGTTTATTTAAAACAAGTAAATATTTAATAAGAATGACAACATATTTGGATACAAAGACATTGGAATTTCAACTAATTTATTAGTCAGACCTAACAAACAGTTATTTGAGTTGACTAATTGTAACTTAGTAATCGCGAGACAAATTTTTTAACCAATATTTTGTTGGTGTGAGGAAATAGTTTTGTAGATAGAAGCACGCAATTACACCTTTTAACAAAAGATTTATTTGAAACCAAAAAATACGTAGTCAAATTAACTACATTCTTTTATATTGTCATAGTGCTTGTTTAACTAAACATTTAGTTAAATTTAATAGTTATTTATTGTAATCTAAGAAATATTTAGTCAAATTAAGAAAACGTTTGATTGACGAGAGACGAAAATCGCGAATCATTTTCGTTCAGATCGCCAAACCTGTTACTTACAGTTACTAAATATCTTGTCGGCTTAATAAAATGTTTGTTTAAAACAAGTAAACATTTAGTAAGAATGACAACATATTTGGATACAAAGACATTGGCATTTCAACTAATTTATTAGTTAGACCTAACAAACATTTATTTAAGTTGACTAATTGTAACTTAGAAATCGGGAGAGAAATTTTTTAACCAATATTTTGTTGGGGTAAGGAAATAGTTTTGTAGATAGAAGCACGCAATTACACCTTTTAACAAAAGATTTATTTGAAACCAAGAAATATGTAGTCAAATTAACTACATTCTTTTATATTGTCATAGTGCTTATTTAACTAAACATTTAGTTAAATCTAATTAATATTTAGTATCTTCTAAAAAATATTTAGTCAAATCAAGGAAACGTTTGATTGACGAGAGAAGAAAATTATCGAATCACTTTCGTCCAGATTGCAAAACCGGTTAGTTGCAGTTACTAAATATCTTGTCGGTTTAATAAAATGTTTGTTTAAAATAACTAAGTATTTAGTAACAATGACAACATATTTGGACACAAAGACATTGGCATTTCAACTAATTTATTAGTCAGACCTAACAAACAGTTATTTAAGTTGACTAATTGTAACTTAGTAATCGCGAGACAAATTTTTTAACCAATATTTTGTTGGTGTGAGGAAATAGTTTTGTAGATAGAAGCACGCAATTACTCCTTTTAACAAAAGATTTATTTGAAACCAAGAAATATGTAGTCAAATTAACTACATTCTTTTATATTGTCATAGTGCTTGTTTAACTAAACATTTAGTTAAATCTAATTAATATTTATTGTCGTCTAAGAAATATTTAGTCAAATCAAGGAAACGATTGATTGATGAGGGAAGAAAATTGACGAATCATTTTTGTTCAGATTGCAAAACCTGTTAGTTGCAGTTACTAAATATCCTGTCGGCTTAATAAAATATTTGGTTAAAACAAGTAAACATTTAGTAAGAATGACAACATATTTGGATACAAAGACATTGGCATTTCAACTAATTTATTAGTTAGACCTAACAAACATTTATTTAAGTTGTCTAATTGTAACTTAGAAATCGGGAGAGACATTTTTTAACCAATATTTTGTTGGGGTGAGGAAATAGTTTTGTAGATAGAAGCACGCAATTACTCCTTTTAACAAAAGATTTATTTGAAACCAAGAAATATGTAGTCCAATTAACTACATTCTTTTATATTTTCATAGTGCTTGTTTAACTAAACATTTAGTTAAATCTAATTAATATTTATTGTCGTCTAAGAAATATTTAGTCAAATCAAGGAAACGTTTGATAGACGAGGGAAGAAAATTGACGAATCATTTTTGTTCAGATTGCAAAACCTGTTAGTTGCAGTTACTAAATATCTTGTCGGTTTAATAAAATGTTTGTTTAAAACAATTAAGTATTTAGTAAGAGTGACAACGTATTTGGATACAAAGACACTGGCATTTTAACTAATTTTTTAGTCAGACCGAACAAACATTTATTCAAGTCAACTAATTGTAACTTAATAAGAGTAAGAGAAAGTTTTTAACTAAATTTTGGTTGGGGTAAGGAAATAGTTTTGTAGATTGAAGTACGCAGTTTGTCCTTTTAACAAAAGGTTTATTTGAAACCAAGAAATATGTAGTCAAATTAACTACATACTTTTTTATTGTCATAGTGCTTATTTAACTAAACATTTAGTTAAATCTAATTAATATTTAGTATCTTCTAAGAAATATTTAGTCAAATCAAGGAAACGTTTGATTGACGAGAGAAGAAAATTATCGAATCACTTTTGTTCATATTGCAAAACCTGTTAGTTGCAGTTACTAAATATCTTGTCGGTTAAATAAAAGGTTTCTTCAAAACAAGTAAGTATTTAGTAAGAATGGCAACATATTTGGATATACAGATATTGGCACTTCAACTAATTTATTTATTTGAATCTATGAAATAGTTAGTAGTAACAAGTAAAGATTTTGTAAATTAGGATTCGATTCTTTAATAAATCCTTTAGCTAGTTGAACAAAATCATGCTGTCGAAGTTACTAAATAAATAGTTGAGTTAACAAAATATTTGTTAAAGGAATGAATGGTTTAGTTAATGCGTCGGAGATATTTCCTTGTTTTTAATTGTTTAAATCAACCAAATATGTAGTTGTTTCAAACAAACATTTATTTGTTTTTAGAGATTGGGTTCATCAATATTTCAGTTATTTGATTTAAGTAAATATTTCGTTAACTCTACCAATTGATTTTGCTAAAAACAATAAACATTTATTTGAAGTTATTTTCTTGTTTCAAGAAAACGAATTTAGTTCTTTCAATGAAACCTTTTAATTGAATCAACCATACCATATTTGAAGTAACTAAATGTTTAATTAAATTTACTAATTATTATTTTAACTAAATAATTTAGTTGATTTTACTCTTTATGTAGTTGTTTCAGAGAAATATTTAGTTGATTTAACTAAAGATAACTTTACTAAATATTTTACTAAATATTTAGTTGAAATAACAAATCTTTTTTTTCAGTGTAACTATGTATGCATACTACGATTAAAATTTCCTCACAAAATAAATCCGAAGAGAGACTTATTTTGAAAATTATGCTCTAAAGTGAAAGGATTCTACACCTGACGATCGTTTCTTAAGATTTTTCATATTACTACGTGAGTCTTTGGATAGTTAGATACTCAAAGAGAAAAAATTATATACACGGGTATTAATTACCTATTAAAGAAATAACATACTTAATTATTTAAAATGATTAGTAGTAAATAATACATACACTGTGTTAACAGTTAATTCATAACAGTATACGTACAACGTGTTTATAATTGTTGTCATTAATATTTTTTATATTAAATGTTACTTAATATTAGGTTTGACGATAACATGTTTATTTATAGTATTCATGTAAAATTCATTAAATATTCGATTTTAATAAACAATATAAAATGTACTATTACATCGCAACGTTTTTGCGTTGTTTTATGAAAATTTCTGTCTTCGGATTTTCCAAGAGTTAAGAACCAAATTAAAATTACAAATTAAAAGTATGTACTTCTACGGGGTTTTCCAGCATCAATAAAGAATTAGTGTTCAAGTCGCTACATTTGAATGGTTATTAATTTTTCATAGCATTTTCATTAAAACTGCAGTTACCTTCCGTTTCTTTATTATTAAAAAATGTTTTACTTTGCAGTAACATAAACCTTTATTCCATTCATAGAAAAAGTGTTGAAACAACTTATCTAATTCAATAGAAAATATTCAGTAATTTAAGAAGTGATTGTTATTGACCCAACGGGTTTATACTACAGAATGCAGGCATTATTACAAAAATACATGAAAAGACGTTAAAAAAAATCAACAACATACATACAGAACAAGAAACCTGTGGAAATAGAAATGAAAATAGAATGAAGAAAAAAATGATTGATCGATTTTTGTGTTTACACTTCTCCATGCGCATCGAACGCATAAAAAGCGCATTAATCAACATTCACAATGCCGATACGCCGACAAAGTTTGAAAAAAAATTAGAGTACAGAAACAAGACTAGACGCCGACGACGACGGAGTCGTTGAGAAGATCCCGCGTGCACATGCGCGTGCCCGTATACGTGTCGCGCCTGCAGAGCTAGCCGGCAGCGCAGCATTTCAAAGAGCGACGCGCACGAACAAGGACGGAGAGATATCGGACGAGGTACAACGTACATGCATTCCGCACACATGTGTGTGCATCGGCGGCGGCGTCGGCGAAGGACGAGTAGAGAGCGAAAAGAAAGATGAGCCGAGCGCGGGCAGTTGGTATATTTGCATTGACTCTCGCGCCGTGACGAGTAGAGAAAGAGAGGAAGAGAGAGAGAGAGAGAGAGAGAGAGAGAGAGAGAGAGAGAGAGAGAGAGAGAGAGAGAGAGAGAGAGAGAGAGAGAGAGAGAGGACAAGAGGAGGAGGGAAAGAGAAAAGGAGAGGCGTTTGTCTTGGTCGGTCAGCTGCGGCGGCGCGTGATCGAGAGAGATGGATGAACGCGCAGGGGATTTCTCTCTCTCTCGCGGTTTTGCAGTCCGTCTCGCTCGCTCTCGGTTTCGGACAGAGATTAAGATCCGAACTGTGTGGATAGAGCGAACGCGAAAAAAGACAAGGTCCCACCGGCCGACGACGTACTGATGGCGATTCGTTCACTCGCTCAGTCGTTTCTTTTTCCCCTCTTCCGAACGTCGGTGAATAATAAGAGGAGAGACGCGAAAGAGCAAGAGCAAGAGAGTCCATTGTGACGAAATGCACGAATTTAGGAAGGACAAAGTGGATTTCGCTGTTTTGCGGGAGTAGGGTAATACGGTGAGCGGTGCGGATTGTCAAGGACTGCGGTTGCCTTTTTCGTTAGACGGTCGTGGTTAAAATTAAGTGATGGATTTGAGAGTTATAATTGAAAATTTGAAGATACTACATTCGTTATTTTGCACGATAGCCATTCTTTTCTTGGTGAGTCTTCTAATCTGAAAATCGTAGAAAGTTAGTAACTAAATATTGAGGAATTTGAAATGGTGTGTGGTAAATTCAAATTTTATAATCTTTTAAGTATACCGTAATTGCATATAAAAAATTGTATTCTTAATTTGAAAATTGGTACTTACTAAGTTGCTAAATATTCTTAATAAGACTATAACTAAGTTGTAAGACTATGCTAAGGTACTTACTAAGTTGCTAAATATTCTTAATAAGACTATATCTTATATTACTAATGTCATATGAAGACTATACTATGTTTTATATCATACTAATGTCAAATGAAGTATAGTAATCAAAGGACGCGGTGACGCCCTTAAGGCAAAGTAGGTATTAACATTTTATGGTTGATACTTATTTATTTATCTTTATGCAAGTCAATTTACATTTTTTCTACTTTATAAATCAAAACTATAAAGCAGTATCTAAATACAAAATGACAGATCGTAAAAAATAATAATCTGCCTCGTACCAAGTTCTACGCCGAGCGAATCATCCTTCCTCCATCCAGTGTTGAAAAGCTTCGTCACTGCAGAATTCGACGTAGCACGGCCTAAGATGAGTTTCGGGAGCTTTTACCGGAATGACGCATCGGCGCGATAAGGATAAAGTCAACGAGGGGGGGTTTGCCTTTGTAGCCTGCGGCGCGCGCTCTATCTCTTTCTTTCTCTCGCTCTCTGGCGACATCATCCGTATACGATGCAGAGCCCCCTTGGGCAAGTTTGCCTCTGTCATGGGGCTTCGTTTTAATTATGAATGGACGCCGAGCGCAGATTGAAGCGTGTTGGCTTTGCGCGAGGGAGACGAAAGCGGAGTTTACGCGCGTGCTTTTCTATATACTATATATACGTGCGAAAGCGTCGCGGAAACGTTTTGGACGTTGCATTTAATTATTCCGGGGAGCTGGATGTACTCAATCCGGACTGTTGGCTCTGAATTATGCAATTTAGTTTTGGCTTTCGAGTGGTGCTGCCCGGAAAGAAGAAAAATAGAAGATCTCTGGGTATTTGTTCGTGCAATTTTTAGTAACTTAAGCTGCTTTGATTCGTTTTTAGAAAAATAGGTAGTACTAACTGAAGTTTGTCATAAAATATGAACGTCAAAAATGGCATCCTAAATAATAATTCGAGAATATTCGAAATAATTCGTCATGTAGGTTTATAAGATTAAAAATGCAATTA
This sequence comes from Torymus aiolomorphi, assembly GCA_036365515.1. Taxonomy (NCBI): domain Eukaryota; kingdom Metazoa; phylum Arthropoda; class Insecta; order Hymenoptera; family Torymidae; genus Torymus; species Torymus aiolomorphi. Next base: position 257,041,729 of record CM070873.1, on the reverse strand, counting down.
ATTTGTTAATATTAAAAGATAATAATATTAATTTGTCAAACAATATTGAGATTTATTATCTTCATAGCGAGAAAAAATATAATACTGCTTTTCAAAGAAGGAATTTTGTAAACATGAATAATTTCAGACGAAGAACGTTGATAAATTTTGAAGATTTTAAGGTTTAAAATACCATATTTTATGAAAATTCGCTTGTAAGTTCATTTACTTCATCATTCCATGAAAACTTAAAGAACCATTACAGTGAAACATTACTTGCGATTATCTTTCTGGAAGAAGGTGCCCAATAAATTTTATTTCTATTTTTAAACAAATGTTCAATAACCGCATATATAACTGTGGACATAAAATGCGAAAATAGAGCTTCTGGTGAATGTAAGAACTGATCAACATTAAAACGCAAAGTTTTATTAAAGGATAGTCTGAAAACTGTTACGAGGCTATCAAAAGTTTATGTATGCTTTGAATTTTAGTATTTACTAATTATTAACCACAAAGTTTAATGTGTAATTAGGTATAATGAATTTAAATAAAATCAACAAATTTATAGCTACTTTAGCATTTAATAGCTACCTATACCTTTGCAAATTCCTTTCAAACCATGGCCGACTTTCTTTTCTGTGCCAACACTTTCTATGCGAACGATAATGAATTTTTCATAGTAAAATTGATGCTAAGCTAGCTTTTTATCATCATCATTAGTATTACAGAAATCATTCACTTTTATTGATTTATCTGAATCCTTAAGTATTTCATTATACCTTCCAAATTAGAATGTAACATTATCTAGTAAAATCCTAGCAAGTCTAAAAATATAAAACATTAATTCTCCACACGAAACTTTTTCCCTCCCGTCTACCAAAATTGCTTTCTTTCTCTTTAATAAAAATCCTTGTCCAATATCTCGAAGCCCTCCGCTGATCCTTTCGAAACATCAACAACTACGAAAACCCATCTTTACGAACAAGCCCAGCGCCAATATTTGCAAGACCGCGCGGCCCACTTACGCTCTTCTTTATTGTTTCAGAACGCTGATGCGACGACGAACGTAACGAGCCCGGTTCCGAAGAAGAAGCAGCAGAAGAGGAACAACCCGGAAAGCCACAGGCGCCGACGAGGCTTCACGTAAGCGAGTATAGAGCGACCGCGCGGCGAGGCGAGAAACATGAGGGGCGGCAGCGCCGACAGCCCTTCCATGGTCACCGTGCCCGCCTCCACGTCTCTCAACGTAAGTGTGCGCGTATGTCTGTGTGTCTATGTACGTTTACGCACACGCGTGTAACCCCATTACGAATTCACCGTATAATCCCCTTACGCGCTCGCGTACTCTCGCTCTCTGTGTCTATATGCACGCGCATAATAACGACCCGATGCGGAAAGAAGGGGATGTAAGAGAGTGTGCTCTAGCTAGGCGTTCGGACTAATTGAAGGAAAAGCGTTTATACGGGAGCGAAACGCTCTAGAGGCGGATTTACATCCTTAGAAGGTGACGGATGGAGTCGTATTTTTTACGGGATAAGTGAGGGCTTTTATGAAGGAAAGCGTTATGGATTTGTTTCTGCTGTGAGGGAGGGAGGAGGGAAGAGAGAAAATTGAGGTTGATACGAGACGTGAGATATGTGCGTTGCTGTTGCGCGTACCCGTGAAGGTTAAGATGCTGGCATTGATGACTGAATTAGCGCAGATGTATACAGACGCAAGTTCCTTGAATGAGCTTTAAACCTCTATAAATAGATTCTGCTTATATCCAAGTGTTTATACTAATAATAACCGTCTAGTTAGCTGCGGATGAAGAACGGCCTTCTGTTTGTTGTGTTTGATGATTTTACTGTAATTATTAACTGCACTGGATACAATATTGGGACGGCAATAAAAAATAGAATAAAATGAACCATTAAAAAAATTAAAATAAATAGTAAAAAGCATTCTAGCATTTAAAATGATCCCAGTATTATGTGGGTAACTATAATTGGCATAACTGGTTAAGTATAGTTTAAGTTTCAGATACATTTGCTGTATCTAATTGAGAGTTTGCTACTAAATTTATAAAGCATATCTGAATTTCATAATCTCTAGAAAATATGCGATAAAATTACCATAAATCTTAAGCTTTTGTTGGTTTCAAACAATATCAAATGCAGGAAAGTTAGAATAGACGGTTCAATAAAGTTTCTAGTAATAAAGCCATATTATTTCCCTTTTTCAGCACCAATGGCTGAAATCATAATTATACACTTACATTAAATCAAAATTAAGTTTCCGAGAACAATTATTGTCCACTATTTATTCACAGTACACCCTTTACATCCCCAACAGCAGCCACAACCACACCTCATTTTAAAAATTCTACACCGATTATTTGCATCACACAACCTCCACAACCTGCCACCACTTTCCGCTCCCTTTTTCCTCGAACCCTCAACAGCGGATCAATTACCCAGCTCGCGTCGATACTCCGTTCGCCACAGCGCGGAGAACGTCGCCGTCACCCCGCAACAACCTCTCGTACACACACAAACTCACGCTGCACTTCCTCCTCTCTCTCTCTCTTTCTCTCTCTCGTAATTGGCCCGTCCGGCGAAGGTCGCGCAGGGGTCGCGCGTGCACAAAGAGAGGTGGGGCCCCGAGCTCGCGCGCGCGCGGGGGGCGGTCTAAGCCGTACGCTGCAGTCGAAAATCGTAATGGAGGGCGGCCAGCTTGTGGTGTGTTCTCGGGGGTGACGGGGGAGCGCAGTATCGAGTCGACGACTGGCAGTGTGAGGTACAGTGAAGAGCTATAGCTGATGCGTTTGGAAGGCCGACTGGCTTTGTGCGTGTACTTTTTGGCGGAGCTGGAGGGCACGGTGTGGTTGGGTGGAGGATTGGAGGTCGGTGGGTCGAGGGCAGTGAGGATGCGTAATTAATGAGGAGATGACTTTGTTAGATGACGGGTTGCATTTTGTCTGTTTGATACAATTAAAGTCATAGCTTTTGATCATCGCGTTTGAGAGTTGTTTTTTTTAATGAACAATTACTGGGCATATTACCGCGATCATAAAATTGTTTAAAATTAGATTTGCCTTTTTACTGATTAAAAACTAGCGCCGTACTAGTGCGGAAAAGTTTAGTAGGTCGACTTAACTTTGCGTCGTTTGTATTTGTCTTTGTGGCTTCGACTCAAATACTAGCTACCTTTCTAAAATTTTCATATTAAAGGTCAAAGGAATACGTATACGATACCTGAGTGTATATTTTTTAATCAGATGCATAGATTATGAATCATGTTTACAAATTTGTCTTTATGGCGGCATTGTACTTTCATAAGAAAGTGCCTCACTTTATTTTGTGTTAATCTTAATAAGCTGCTGCAAATGAATTCGTAATAAATTTTCCAGTCAAACTTTCTAAAATGAAATTTTGCCAAGTTTATGATAATCCTGACCTAATTCGTTGAAAAACTTCAAGAAAATTGTAAGAAAGACTATTTTTGCAAATCATAATAAGAATGAAACTTGTAACAAGTTCAAAACATCCTCAGTTCTATTACCAAAACTTTCTAACAGAACTAGTATTATCTAATATCATCATAGTAGATCTAATAAAATTGTTCTCTCCACCAATTATATTTTCATGAAAAATGAATGAAAGATAACAATATAGTAATCTCGTTCTCAACGACGAAACGCAAATAAAATTCTACATTTGAATAAAGCGTTATCTCCCAGCCGCATAAATCCATTCACTCCGCATGAAAATTTCGCAAAAATCCCGGCGCATTATTGTCTGAAAACCGAAGACGCTTTACAACGTCATTAAAACACGTTTTATTGCATCTACTTGGGCACAGCGCGAGTGCGCGCGTAAAAAGTCCATTTCGCTATGACGTTGTAAAGCGACGACGCAAACGCGCGCGCGCGTTTAGCGCACGAAACGGAAGTTTGTCGTAAACCGGACGACGGAGATTATGCGGCGCGATCGTCGTCGTCGTCGTTGGGCTTAAAAAGCGCGCGACGCGAGGGCTTCAATTGTCCCCCTCTCTTGCTCGTTGCTGCTTCTTTCTCTCTTTCTCTCCACAATCGAGCAAAGCGCCCGAAGACATAGTAATTCGAAATAACGATTGGCAGGTGAGGTGGGATCTACAAGTACGGCATGGTATTAAAATGCTTTGTTTCATTTGAGCGGTTTAATGGTAATGTTTGCAAAAAGCAATTATAATAAGAAGTGGAATAAGTGGTGAATGTAAAGCAGTAAGCAGAAATGCGCGTGTTATGTCATTCTTATTTCGCTTTCATTGAAACCACGAATTATTAAGAAAAGATAATTTCACTCAACTTATAGTTATTAATGCTTTCTCCACCGTAAGATACTTTCAAATCTGCGAATTAATGAAATGAAAACTTGGAACAAATGAGAAAATAGAACTTTGAACAAGAGAATTGCGGTTATTAAGATTGCCGTACTGTTTTTAAAGAAACAAAACTCCACTTTCTGTAATATTATACGATTGTGTAACAAGTTCTGCAATGGATCAGAAAAGTGCTCTTTAATCCAATGAAAATTTTACTTGTTAAAAGTTCATTTATCTTTTTTAAACTTTTTCGCAGGGTAAGAAATTGCTTCACGAGTAATAATTTTATTAATTATCTTCCTTTCAGAATAAAAATTTTCTTCGCTAACATATGTCACTATAGATACACTGAGGGAAACTTAGTAGAATAATTATAAGAACGCTCAGTAAAAATTACCATACTGTATGGGAAAACCGACCACAGACTGTCAGTCTGGTAATTTTTATAGGCAGTCTGATAGTTTTTAGAAGGCAGTAGGGTAATTTTCTATTCGCTTCGAAAAATAAAGAAAAAAATGTTTTCTTCATAATTTGACAATTTATACAAGATAAATAAATAAGTAATATTGAATAATAAATTAAATGACGAATTTTTAATGCTGAAAAAAAGCGGCCGGGATGGAGAATCGAACCCTGGACCTTCGAGTTGACAGACTCATACGGAAGGTGATCCGAATCGTCTACATATGTTATATTGATAATTGTATATAATTGTATTCATTTATTTTTATCTACATATTATGTCAAAATAACATCCACAATTAAGAAAATGATTGATTTATAATGATTTAAAATATTAATTGAAGCTATTTACATAACAATTACATTGTTTACAGCGACCCGAGAGTCTTATTTGGCTACAGAATTACAGCTTTGCAGATTATGTCAAGCACCGTGCATTGCTATCTATATATAAGAAAAATTACCCTAGTGGCTTGTAAAATTTGTGAATTGTCATTTTTACCATACTATTTAGTAATTTTTCCAATTTTTTTTTGCAATTTTTCTTATAAAAAACAGTAAAAAGTATTAGAGGTATAATAAATAGGTCACTTGTGACAGTGTGTGGTCGGTTTCCGTGCTCAGTAGGGTAATTTTTATTGGGCGTTCTTATAATTTTTCCACTAATCTTTTCTCAGTGTACATTTATACTTCAATTCGAATGAATCCTTCAAATTTTTTGGTGCCTTTTTCAATTTGCTTGCACTAAATTTGTAATCTCGGAGGAAACAATCAATTCTACAAAATCATTTTTGCTAATTTTGTCATATAGCTATTTCCACATAACAACCTTTCTTCGATTAATACCTCAAGATCCCAACATTCTACGCACCAACAGACACACACATCACCTCTATTCGCATCAAATTTCCGCATCTGAAAATTCGTGGCGGATAAACGCTTGACGCAATTGTCTATCTCTCTTGCCCTCTATACTCCCACGGCCACACCGTTCGCCACGGGGGGAACAAATTTAGCCAAGCGTGGACTCGCCCGCGATAAAGGGACCACTGCTGCGCAGAGCTTTGTCGGCCGATAATACAGCGGAGAACTCCAGCACAGCCGATAATGCGCGAAGCTTCGTACGTCGCACATTGGATTATCGAGAGCAGTTGGCGCGCGGACTCGCTGCACTTGCGAGGCTGCATAATGCACCGCCGCCGTCGACGTCGTCCTGACGGATGCGAACTTTAATCCTGTGCGCGCAGCTTGGTATAGTTTGTAGCGAAAGAAGAAGGGAGAAGGCGTGTTTGGAGGAGATTAGAGGGGAGATCGAGGCTTATTGAAAATCGCAGGTTAACTGCGCCCGGTTGACAGGTTTTAAAGTTTGTAAGCTAGGGGGTTTAGGGTGCGTTGGGCTGGTTTGAGAAATCATGGGTTAAGAAAGTTGTAATGTGAATGTTAGGAATAGTTACGTTAAGAAGTTAGCGATGTGTTAATTTGCAGTCACTATAGGTAGCTCCAAGAATATGAATAGGGTTACTCATATTTTTATATCAATTTTTGAATTAATTCGAACCAAATACACAATTCAAATTCGAACCGTGAATTAAAATTCGTCTAATTCACAATTTAAATTAGAATCGTAGATTAAACTTCGACTATCACAAATTCATGATTTAAATTACAGTACAAGTTTATAATTGAATTTGCATCGTGACTTGAATTAGTTGCAATTCAATTCACGATTAAAATTTGAATCGTATAAATTTATACACGGAGAGAAAGAAATCAGTAAAAATTATCAAACTGTCAAGTAACCCTGAGGCAGACTTGTAAATCCAAAATAACTTAATTTTTGACAATTTTTACTAAACTTTTTATAAATTTTACAAAACTTTTTGTAAAAATTGCTAAAAAGTTTGTTAAAAATTTTGGATTTACAAGTCTGCCTTGACAGTTTGGTAATTTTTACTGATTTCTTTCTCTCCGTGTAGAAATTCAATTCATTTCAATGATTTGTTAAATTGTGATTTCACTAATTCATAATCAAACAAATCTTGAATCTCAAACAATCATTTTACGAATGGGATTAATGACTAGCAATATTACTAAAAATGTGTTAGTTTTGATGCATGTGCACATCGGAGAGATCAAGGAAACATATCCTGTGGGATTTTGAATACGATAAATAAGTAAGATCAATATACAAAATTTATATGTGACATGAAACTGGGATAGAATTTGGATTTTTAATTTAGTTTCAGTATCTTTCCGCTATTGATATTTGCCATTGGCAATCGATGTGTCTTAACTCATGAAAATTGACTATTCCCAGGAGGAAATTCGGTTAGAATAATTTGACATTTTCGCTTCGCTGATTCGTACGAGGATTGGTTTAATTTATACATCAACGTTCTTTGTATCTTATGTAAATTATAAAACAGGAGCAATATACTTTATAGGTACACGGAGAAAAATGGTGTAGGAAAAATTGCTATATTTATAGTAACCATGGGACAGACTTAAATTATCATAAAATTTACTACAATTTATAATAAAAATTCCTATGTTTTGAGTAATTTTTACTATGTATATAGCAATTTTTACTATAAATTGTAGTAAATTTTATGATAATTCGAGTCTGTCCCAAAGTTCCTATCGAATATAGTAATTTTTTTTTACATTTATTGTAAATTTTCCTACACATTTCTCTCAGTGTAACAATAATTAGAATTGGTAAATAAGTTCACATTGTAAAAAGTTTAGTTTTCTTAACTTGACTGTAAGATTGAATCTATATTATCTGAATATTTGAGTGCAATCTGTGGGAAAATGATACTGAGGTTCATTCTCCTGTATCCAATAATATTTTTGATAATGATATC